>CM020506.1:4612500-5212500 GCA_009823395.1 Thamnaconus septentrionalis | reverse complement strand
TCCAAGCTGCTGGCAAAAGACAACCACAAAGCTACTACGTGTAAACAATGGCTTCTGCTAGCAACATTAGCACTGATGCATTTGTGGCTGCAATTTTGTTAGACCTGGATGGCATTTTCACATTAAAACAACAACTTGATGGCTTTTCTAAGAGAACATTCTTGTGTGTTAATAAAGACAGGCTTTGCCAAAAGTTCAGTTGAACACTGCAGTGCATAGCAGCTAGCCACAGCAAGCTAATGCTGCACAGAAGTGCGTTGGCCAAACTGTTTTCCTTGTCACCTTCCAGGTTCTGCCTCTCCCTTCCTTTCTGTGGACAATGGAGTTGTGAAATAAATTCAAAGATTTTGATGTTTTTAAATAGCTGCTAGCATTTTCTTCATCAACCGCCTTCAACCACCTTCTAATTCAAGGTTTTTGTCCTTCAGATGTCGTAGGTTTTCCACTATCACTGCCAAATTGGATAGGTGGATATAACCAGACATCCATCTACCCAGTCATCCATCCCTTCATCTTCCACCCATCCCATTCGACTCCAGTCAACCAAAACAAAAATGCCATGTAACCCATTATTGAACATTTTCCTTAAGGTCTTTAAGATCTACTCACTGTGGACCATCAAAAGGTTCAGCAGCAAAAAACAAAAACCGAACATGTAATCATCATGGAAGCATCTGAACCACTGCAGTCAGACAGGAACAGTGACAGGAGCTTCAGTTTGCTGGCCTAGCCAGGGCCTCCACCCTCCTCTTGAAACACAGACAGCCATCTCAAACATTCTCTTATTTTTCCACACACAAAAAAAGTTCTGAATGTAGTCCTTCATCATCATGACACGTGGCACCAAACCAAGGTCCGGCACAGCAGCGTCGATAGAAAAGAATAAGAGAGCGCCAAGTTCACCTTCACACAAACTGCCAGCGAACGCCTCGCTTGCCATCCCAGCAGCTTGAGCACAACACTGTCTCTGTTGCCACGGCAACACGGGTTACTGTGGCGAGAAGGTTCATCTATACTGTATCAGCATGCTTCGCGCGTGTCACCACCCAGGCTTATCTCCTGTGTGTGTGTGTGTGTGTGTGTGTGTGTGTGTGTGTGTGTGTGTGTGTGTGTGTGTGTGTGTGTGTGTCCCCTTTGTGGCAGGGGAGATTCTTGTTGAGTCATGGCAACACCGAGGTGCCGCTGAGAAGCACAGCCCATCCTCTGTACAACCGTGAATCATCCGGCGTTGAACCGTACGTCTGCGGTGATATCAGCTCGTGTTCATCCACCCAGTCATTGTCGTCGTCATCATCATCATCATCATCATCATCATCATCATCATTATCATTATAACCATCATTATTATGGTAATCGTCAGCCTTCTGGAGAGTCAGCATCATCGTTCGTGGCAGCGGCGGACAATCCCGTCTGACCTCCCCTTGTCCCACATTTAGAGGCGGCTGAATAATTGATGGCTCACGTGCCAGGAGGGGAAAGACGCCTTTGTCCGGCCTCTTGTTGTCAGGTGTTTCCTGGACCAGAAATCCACAGATAGAGGTTTTATGTTTCACAGAAAAAAAGAAGAAATGAAAAACACAGAGCAAACTTGACTCACGCTCACTGCCAAATCTATATTTTAGGTTCTGCTTAAACCTGGATTTTGTCATTTACCCCAAGTGGATGTATTTACTATTTCAGAGATTTGAAGGGGAGCGCCATCTGATGGAATTGTTTTTGTTTGTAACAGCACTGCTACTTATTTTCCATCTTGCCAAAGACCTTCGCTAAAACTTTAACTCAGTTTTCATTGGCTGTTAAGGTTTTATCAGTTTGGGTTCGGTCCCTTCTGTGGTGAGTTTTACATGTTCTCCCTGGCTTCTGTCTGTGGGGCTTCTCTCCAAGTCCTGCGGCTCCCTGCTGCCACAGTCCAGAGACATGCACGTGAGCCAGACTGGCAACTCTAAATTGTCTGTCGGTGTGAGCGTGTTGACCTTACCGTGAACTGGTTGTACCCCGCCAACACACTATGATAGCTGGGATGGACTCCAACACACCCCTGAGTGGATGGATTGGTGATTCTTGAAGGACTTTTCCTCTGGAGCAGCTTTGAGAAGGTCAGTTAAACACTTGCCGCTAGAATCTAGCGGCAGGGCCGTAACACCTGCCTATGTTTAAACCCCCAGTAACAGATCTGACTGGTACAGGTGAATGTGATGTGATGAATGTGTGACAGAATTTGCCCAGTCACCTTTAAAAACAACTTCAGCTCGTAACAGATGGGCACTTTAACTGCTGAGGAAACGTTCCATCTGGCACACCAGGTTTTAGCGTCTCACAAATCACATCAAAAATATGTAATGTAAATATAGAATATTTAAAGGCCTTATATGCAATATGATTTCTCTGACCTCTAGATATCATAGCTCTCAAGATGTAAACATAACTGTTACCACCTAGTCTGAGTCACTGCACCTTCTGAGATTTGCATTTATTCATGTTACGTGATGCACAACATAATTTTAAAATAATTATTTTATCGTCTTTTTTTTGGTCAAAGGTCAGGAGAAACATTGACTTCAGGTAGCTGGAAAAAACAAAAAACAAAAATAAACAACCAATGGCTGAAAAGGCAAGAGCTGAAGCCAAAATCATTTTTATACGTCACATTAAGATAAATCTAGTTACACACATATATTTTTGAATGTTCTATACAATAGCAGTCTTGACATATTAGCACAAAAAATCACGGATTAAGCAAATTTCACAATATATACTGACTGCATCATAGCAACATGTGCCTGTCTTAGACATGCTGCTTATACACCTACACTGCATGTGCAGGAAGATACTGTCTTACTTTATCAGTCTCTGTCACACTCTCACACTCTCACACTCACACACGTACACACAAAAACATGTTGTCATCTCAGCCTTGCACCTGAGGGAACACGGCGCATCCTATCATCTTTCACCTTTCCACAAGGAAAGACTGCATTGGCTCAGCAAAACCAAAGGGCTTGTATAAATAAAAAAAGAGAAAAGGGCAAAAATCTGAACGTGACTCAAAACACAAAAAATGATGGAAGGTGAAGAAGAAGAAAGACCGACACTGTTTCCTTTGATGGGTTTAGAGAGAGTATTAGTCACTAAAAGGGTTCATATCGTGATCATTTCCATGTCCCAGAAAACAACATATTTGGCCTTCTGTTAACAGCCTTCAATAAATAAACTGAGTGGTAGCTTCCTGCTAAAACTGTATACTTTGTTGTATATTTTGTGAGTTCAATAGGGGACATTGGGACAGAAGAAACACCTTACTAGGCTTCACTAACATGAGAGTGGTAAGACTACCATTTGTGACATCACAAGGGGCTGAATTAAAGGGTTGTGTTTTAGACCAGACTTTATGAAAAGTGAAGAGTGAGCTACAATTCAAAGATGGACATTGTGAAGAAAATTCATCCAACGGTTTCCTGTTTCATATTTCTACCCATCAGTCAAGAAGTCAGCAACAAGTCAGCCTGTTGTCGTAAAGCTTCACGCTCCCTTCACCAGTAGACGGTAGAACAAATCTTTGAGAACAAAGGCTTCGGAGAGACAACATTTTTGAAAGAACGTTTTTGTCATATTTTTTTTTTGTCTTGTACTAGGTCACACACCCTCCTTTCCATGTGTGTGAGACTCTTGGATAAAGTTGACAATGGCATGGGCCGACAATAGCGGTGGGATAGTGAAAGGATATAAAGGAGGTCGGAGAGGTCTCAGGCTTTTACCGTAACGTCCCGGCATGAGCAGAGTGTGTGAGAGAGCGTGTGCCAGTGTGTGGACACTGGATTTCATCTCATTTTTTTGTTTTCCTTCATACTTGAATCTTGACACGGTGAGTTTTTGACCCTTAGTTTTTGTTTATTTATTACTTTGGACGAAGAAAAAAAAATCTCTTAAAACTTAATGTTAATGTTAATCTTGTTACTGAAGTTTGGAGGTAAAGAGCACAGAGGTATTAAGACCTTTAGATGTCCATGTGTGATTTAAGATTTCATTTATTTTAATTAGGCTTTATTCGTGGTCATAGTAAAAAAAAAAAGTAAAACAAAGAAAAAAACAACAACAAAAAAATAGACACAAAAAAGGTGTCTCAAGACCCACAGCATAAATGTGAGCATCTCTTACTCCTTCATGTCAGTCATATAATTTCCAAGCAAAATTGATCATTTCGACTTTGATCCTCTTCATTTTTTTTCACTCTCTTTCTTCTTTTGTTGCCGTCGTCCTCTCCCGCTTTCTCCTGCCATGAAGCTGCTAGGATGGCAGCCCCACGCTGTCAGCTCTGTCTGCTTCTCCTGCTTGCTGTGCCGGGTGAGTCTCTTCCTTCTTGTTGGCACAAAACACACAGGACGAGTCCACGGAACGAGCAGGAAAAGATGTGACTCAGCATCATGTTGCGTTTTGATCATTTTTAATCTTTGCTTTACGGCTCCCAGAGGTGACTGGGGAGAGAATCATCGGCGGCTCGGAGGTGCAGCCCTACTCCATCAAGCACCAGGCCTCCCTCCTCTTCATGAACTTCCACTTCTGCGGCGGCACCCTCATCCACCCGCAGTGGGTGGTGTCTGCTGCCCACTGCTGGAGACCGTGAGTGGCTTCACCCGCGCTGTCACGTGACCGTGGAAGGCCTGACTCGGGCTTGTCTTGCTTTAGCGTGGATGAGCTCTCTGAGCTACCCTGCTCCCCTTCCCTTGTTGCAGTGGCCATTTGTCATTTTCTGTGCTTTTGTCCTTGATATCCAAACTGAACAAACGTCATCAAATTAATAAAAATCAAATCAAACTGTCACTAAGGAATTTACTTAGGGATACGACAGAGTCCATTGTCTTGGCGAAGAATTAAAGTTTTTTGTTGAGTTATTCTTCCATTTCAAGCAAACAAAACAATGGCTGCTGCCGCCTCTCTTGCCCTGGCAAAAAAAACAAAACATAATCCTTCCCGGTGCTGCCCCCTATGCTTGGTAGACCCATATAGTATATAGATCACCTATTGTGCCCGAGCTGTAAAATACCTTAAAAATAGAAGAATTAATAAGTATTCACATTAACTCAAATAATGCTAAATGTTGTGATCAAACTGACGGGATATTAAGCAACCCAAAACTAAACTAAATAATTAAACATAACAAAAATGACAAATATCTCCAACATTTGTCAAATGCTTACATTTGTTTTTTTCCACCTCTACTTCATGCAGGAGTCACATGATGCAGGTGGTCCTTGGGGAGCACAGCATTGTGAAGGTGGAGGGCTTCGAGCAGAGGTTCAACGTCTCCCTGGTCATCAGGCACTACCAGTACAGACACTGGTCGTTTGACAACGACATCATGCTGATCAAGGTGATGGATGGAAGTGACACAGAGTTGTGGCTTTTTATGACTGATCGTGACCAAATGTCATTGGACGAAGTGAGCCACAATGACATTATGTAACCTGGAAAGACACACCGCCAATGAACAGTTGAATCTTTTTACTTCATGCTCTCAGATTTTCTAAGTCAGATTATTTTGCTTTCATTCTCAGCATGAACAAGGTTGGAATTGTCAGGGATGGTTACAGTAACTCAACACAGTGTTATTTGCTCCCTCCCCCGATTAAATTCAAACATTATTACAACTGTCCTGAGTATCGTGAACGTTAGAGGCACGATTAGTGTGTCTCTCGATTATGAGCGTGCGTCATTGCGTCCTGCTTCAACATTTTGAAGCAACACAAAACTGACACATTGCCACAGATGATCACGTCCCCTAAAAGTTACGAAGGACAAAGAAGGCATTAAACAGAACAAACAAGCAATTCTGCCACTTCCTGCATGCTACATTTGAAAAAAAGTTAATATAGGTTGAGTAGCCAAAGTCAGATTTTATTTAATATTTTTAAGTGGTTGTAAGAGCACTCAGATACAAGGGGAAAAAATGTTCTGGTAATGGCCAGAAACCTGAGAGCAGACCACAAGTCAGACCACTTGACTTGTCCAACCAGCTTCAGAGTGACACTTCCGGTAACTGAGAGCCTGGACTCAACGCTCCTTGTTTACGCACATTTTATAAGCAAGAAAACCTTCATCGTCACTGTTGTCATTCCATTTAATCTCTTTTATGCCAAGTCACATTTGAAATGACACTGCTGATGACATATTTCCTCTCTAAATCAGCTGGACCGTCCGGCCGTCATCAACGCCAGAGTGGAGCCGGTGTCGCTGCCCGAGGCCGACTCGCCGCCTCTGGCCGAGCTGACGCGGTGCACGGTGAGCGGCTGGGGCGTGACCTGGCTCAACAGCTACAGCCTGTCGCCCGTGCTGAGGTCCGTGGATGTGAGCATCTTCCCCAACTGCTGGTACTACTACTACTTCAGGATCACCCAGAACATGATCTGCGCCGGCTCCCTCCTGGGAGGAAAGGACTCTTGTCAGGTGAGGAGCAACGCCTGCTCGAGGTGAATGAGAGTAGCAGCAGCAGCAGTAGCAGTGGGCGCCCACTCAACTAAAACACAACACTTTTTTTCTTTTCTTTTTTAACTTTGAACTCATCAGGGCGACTCTGGAGGACCTCTGGTCTGCAATGGTAAATTTGAGGGCATCGTGTCCTGGGGCATCGGCTGCGCCTACGCCTACTACCCTGGCGTATACACCAAGGTTAAGAACTACATTGGATGGATCAACTGGGTCACTCAGAGCCGCTGAAGAAGGATTCCGGTGTTTTGTGACTGACTTTCTAAACAACATGCCACCGAGAAGACTTTCATTTCGTCTGAGAGTGAAAACCAAATCAGGTCAAGCCATGTACATGTACAGCTAAAGGTACTTTGTTGTTTTTAGATGCTTCTCATGTGCTTTGGTGCCTTCTGGAACTGGCGTCAATCCCATTTTAGGGATCGGCTCAGGGATACGGATCCCCAATTTCTCCACACAGGTGAAAAGTCTACGAAATAAAGATGCATATTTTCTCAAAGTGTTTGCCGCATTATTAATCACCCCTAACAATCAGCAGTTGCACAAGGGGACAACTTCCCAAACACCAGGCAACACAACAAAGTTGTTATTGCCTAGTCGCTGACTTCAAACCAAGTGATTGGCTTTGACCACTTCCCACCCCCTCCCTCTCCTCTCCTCCCCCAACACCGTTGCATGAAGCATTCAAAGCTGTTCCAGAAAAGACTCATTCACACATCTCACAGAAACACCCCTGCTGAGAGTCAGCATGCAGCACGTCGCGGTCGACCAGGAGCCCACTCACAACTCCACTCACTTGTCCCACGACACCGTCCAGATGCTGATCCAGAAGTCCGTGGAGGCGAAGAAGCACGCGTACTGTGTCTACAGCAAGTTCCGAGTGGGAGCTGCTCTGCTGACCGCTGACGGCTGTGTGTACACAGGTAACTGGCTGTCAAACTTGTACAAACTTGTCTGGTTTTTCTGGGTTATATTTTGTATTTAAGATGAGCAGAGGTACAGATGTTTCAAAAGTTCCAACCTGTAATTTAGCATATTTTTTGAATTACTTTTTATATGAATGTCTCTTCTGTGTTTTCAGCAAATAGACTCAAATAACACCCGTTGCCGCTGATTTGTAGGGATTTCAATGCATCAAGATGCATTTTTAAAGATTTAGGCATGAAATTAAAGTTACCTTCTCTGTGATTGTTATATGATTTTGTTTTACAACGTTAATGATTACACGCACGGAAACACCGACGAGACAAGATGATTAAAGTTCAACTTTTAGAGGTTGCATTTCAACAGGTGTCCCGTCGCATCGTCGTCTCAGAGCCTTTGAATGTCATTAAAGTCAGATGTCCGAACCACGTTACAGAAGCGTCCTTACGGTCAACAGATCAGCGTCCGCCAGTGTCACACGGCTGTCAACAGTGATGCACAAACAACATTTCTCACTGTGTCCACTTTGCTCAAGGCTCAGGCTCAGTCACGTGTGCCTCGGGCGCAGCTGACAGGGCCTGTTCAGTAACTTTTGGACCGGGATGCCAGAAGTCAACAGACAGCCCTGTCTGGTGGTTTAATGACCGTTATTTCAATACCCCACCCACTTGATTAGCATGAACGGTTGTCTGACCTCTCCCCTGCCTTTGGCAGGCTGCAATGTGGAGAATGCGTGCTACAACCTGGGAATGTGTGCCGAGAGGAACGCCATGTCCAAAGCGGTGTCCGAGGGACACAGGAGCTTCAGAGCCATTGCAATTGCCAGGTAACTTTCACATCTACTTGCTTCAATGACCTATTTGTTGACCCTTTGACCTGTAAAGGGTGAGCAATCTAGTGGCTCTTGCACAAACAAGCAAGGTTCCTGTGTTGCCCAACCAAGACAGACTCACGTCGTGCACGTCTTCCTAGGATGACACAAACATTTTAAAAGTCCTACGTTGCATTTAAAGCCTCTCGACAGTGCAGGGAAGGTATTTAAGAGGTGACAAAGTGATTGGGTGAGGACCGACGTCAGATGGGACACTCTCTACCAATAACCTCAGAGAACGCTGACAGTCGTGTAAAGAAGCTGGAATTCCACCCTCAAAATTTAACTTGGAGGCTCTGGTGACATATTGATAAATCCATAACACCATTCTGGAGTTTCATGGGAGGAAGTGACGCCAACTGAGGTCTTTCATCGATGACTAAGTTAACAGAAAACAACGATTAGCTAACGAAAGAGTCAAACACTGGAAGACAGCTGTTTAATCTTTAGCAATGAAACAAGACAGTCAGCAACACAAAAGAAAAACGTTGTGGAAAAAAAAAAAACAGGTGTGTACTAAGTTTTGGCTCTACAGTTCTAAACTTGATTTTCTCCACCTCCTAAAATATGCATCGGGTGATTGTAAATGACCTCAGCTGGGAAGGGGGCAGAATTTGAAAGGAGCGACAACATAACAAGAAGTCTGTGACATGAATTTAATAAACAACACGTCTCCATGCTGCTCATGTCGCGTCTCCAGGTGTCCTAAGATGTTATTACATGTGTAAATACCCACTGCGACCTCCTGGCCTGGGGCAATGTTCTCGTCTAGACATGCTGGACGTGTTAGTTCAGTTTTTTATCTGTTGGTTATTTCACGTCGATGTAGCTGAACAGAGAAGAATGCTGTTTCTGTGTGGAACACGTTATGGTAATTTTAATCACGTTCATAATGTTTGCACTTTCCTTGACATCTTGACCTCAAGGTGCCCTCAAGTTGCATCTTGAGATGCATCTCACCTGTGTGTGTCTGTTATTTCTATGAACAGTTGTTTCTATGTTTATCGACATGTACCTCCACGTACCTGATTCTTCTTGATCATGTTCTTTTATGGGTTACCATTGGGCAAAATAGGTGGTCAGAATAGGACTCACCAAAAGCTGCCATGTTCTTCAACCTGCACTTCCTTTCCTACAGAGAGCTCTGTGAGATGGGTGCCTTTGAGACTCTCAATTAAATGGCGGCAAACCAGACTTCAGTGACGATTTCATTTTTTCCACAGCAAACTCCAGAACGGTGCGAAAGCTGGAATGTTCCCTCACACACTGTTGTTTGCTTGCTTCTCTGCAGTGACCTGAAGGATCACTTCATCTCCCCGTGTGGCGGCTGCAGGCAGTTCATGAGAGAGGTAACGCTGTCCCGAGTGAATTATGTCCCTCAAATTGCTGACCAGACAACATAGACCAGAAAGTCAATGAAGGCAGGCTGATATGGGAACGGTCTGACCAGTGGATGTTCCCAAGTACAGCCATAGGCTCGTGTTTAACGTGAGGCTGTGAACCTTGACCCCATCCCAAATAATACTTTCCAGTTTGATTTTAACAGCTGTTGCTGCTATGACCTTGAATTTATTTGACTGAGGCCTTTTTAGTTGTCTGAGTCAAACTGGGAACCCTGAATGGGTTAATTGATGTTGTTATGTTATATATCCTATCCTATGTATGTTGTAGACATCAAAGGTCTTATAACGTGCTGAAAAAATCTCACAATTATGTGTCTCTATGCTGTTTCTAAATGCCCACTAAATGATTGCAAGTGTGTACTTACAACACGCTGGACCAAATCAGTTACAACAGCTTGTTATTTTTAGGCCTGTTTGACCTTTGTATTTACCACGGCTTTATTTTTTTTTAATTATATAACATCAATTTCAGTTTGGTCCAAACTGGGACGTGTACCTGACGAAGACTGATGGTGTGTGCAAGAATATGACAGTGAGGGAGCTGCTGCCAAACTCCTTTGGCCCAGAAGATCTGTTCATGATCAAAGTGACCGAGCCACCATGACCACCAGTGTGTACAACAGAGATTAATGTGTGACTGCATGGGACAGCAGTTGTATTGTCAAATAGTATAACTATATATATTTATTATATATGGTATTTGTAAGACGGTACGCTGAAAAATAACTGTGTGTGCTTTAATCAAAGATAGATAGATAGATAGATGGATAGATGTAAACTGAGCTATTAATAAGTGTGCTTAATTATTTAAAAACTGTTGGATTGTGTAAGTTGGCGTGAAGCAATTGTGAGAAAGATCTAGTAAATACTTGATACAAATTATGACAAAAAAAAGGACTTTGACTGTGTTTTGACTATCAGGCTGAAGGCCATGGGAGAGCTGTTCAACAACCAAATGGTCAAATGGAGTTTTCTTGCTTCTGTGTCTTTTCTTAAACTGTAAGAAAGGAATGTGTGAAGTCATTTAGGCTGCTGACTGCAGTACATTACTTCAAGCACCATCAAGCATCACTTTGTCTGCCCTGCAGATGCAGAAATGGAGCATTAGTGATTTGATTTTTCTCCTGCAGCACAATCCAGTTGAACTTGTGTCCCTCCATGACTGTTAGTCTAGTTGTTAAAGCAACCAAAAGAAGCAGGATGTAGTGTGCATAAGGCAAACAAAAGGAGTAATGGCAAATACCAGAGGAGGCCAGGGTAGTTTGATCATTTTAATAAATAAACTGTTTTAAAATGGTTTTCTTTTAATAATTTACATTTTAAACACATGGACAAACATGGACATGGACATAAATTAAGTTCAGGACGAAAAGGACAATCATGAGTAATGCGCACATGAGTAATTCATAAAGCAGCAAACTATTCCATAACAAATTATTTCAAGGAGGGGATGAGGGGTGAGACGTCCAGTGCAAATTCCCTTTACCATTTAACATCAGTGATTTCAGATCTACTTACTCCATGCATTAACGTACACAGTGGTTCAAAAGCAAAAGGCCAGAAAAACAGCAAGCGATAGGTCACACAATTTATCGATTTTTTCCCACTGAATTAAAAAAAACACAAAGGATGAGTAAAAGCTACAGGCAAAAAAGGCGAGTCTCAACAGCAGGAAACTGGTCAGAAACTTCTGCACACTGTTGAGATGTATTTGAACACAAGTGAAAGAAAGGCAAAATGAAGTGTATCTGTCCTGTGCTGTATAACTTAAAACATTCTGAAGAATGCAGAGAGAAAAGAACACGGAGAAAAATAAATCCAGACAGAACTAGTGTGTCTGTAACACACACATGCATGGCTGGCCACAACCTTTACCAGCACCATGATGGTTGCAGGCAGCGCAGAGGTCAGAAGCAGCAATCAAAGCAACAAACTCTTCAAATGAAGCCTTTTCACGTGCTGTGTTTTATGAAATTATGACTCGTTAGGTCCTCAGGTGCAGTTACCAACTCGCCATGAATCTGTGTGTGCGTGGGTGTGTTACAGTAATATCAAACGCTGCAAATTAGAACATAAAGTGGCATCCTAAGAACTTTGATCATCTAAAGGGTCAATGACACCAACTCATCACGGATCATCAACTCTCACCAGCTCCTCCACTTTTAGACGATGTGCTCAGCAGACAGACCCTCAGTGTGGCGTCAAACTCTGGCAAAAAAAATGCTTGAAATTAACAGCCGATGCATCGCTGTGCATATTTCTACAGAGAAAAACAGGAAGGCAAGACCACAAAGTGAGTGCACCACCTCCACCTGCTGTGGCCTCGAGCTCAGCTCTCCGTGGAGAGAGAGGGCCAAGCAGGCACCCGTAGTCTGGGCAGGGTTCCCTCCATCAGCCTCTCCATCCACAGTCCCAGCCTGTCCAGCTTGTGATGAACCTCAATGCTGGTGGCCCTGCTGGAGCTTTTCTTGGGTACGGCTCCGTCCTCCCTGGAATGGGAGCGGGACCTGGAGTGTGAACTGGACCTGGACCTGGAGCGGGACTTCCTCCTGCTGCTGCTGGAGGAGGACGCCTCGGACGAGGAGTCATCCCCTGTGAAGACGGGCCTGAAGAGGCAAAAGTACTTCTTGTGGCCGTTGAGGGCGAGCACGTGGCCGCTGTAGTCGGCGGACTCCTCGTCGTCGTCCGAGTGGCCTTCGCCCTGCGCGGCCTCGTAGGCCGAGCGGATGAGCGAGGGCATCCAGTGGCGGTGCTTGTCGGCGTTCAGGAAGGAGAAGTGAAGCGTCTGAGTCCTGCAGCGACGGAATGGTTGGCAGTAGTGAGTGAAAACAGTAGACGGGCAAAAGGGGAAAGTAAGAGGACCAAGCGTATGCAAAAAAAAAAAAAGAACATTGGGTCTGTTCAATTTCGGATAATCCTTGAAAGCAGGCTAAGGCAATATCAGTTAAAAAATAAAGAGAAAAAAGAAAAAAAAACACCTTGTCTTCACAAAGGGTATGACAAACTATATTCGGCAGGTGACATAGGTGAGATATATAATTATCCATCACAATAATGTTGCCTGTAATGGGCCCCTCATGCTTAAAAGGTGCAAAATTGTGATAAAATAGCACTTTTTTCAATTAATTTCAATTCAACACAGAAAAAAAAAGAAAAGAACAGAAAAGTAAGACGGAACTACAATATTTGTGTGGCGCTCAGGCTTACCCGGAAAAAGAAAAAACCTCTTTGGCATATTTCCTGAGCAGGGCCGTCTTGGAGGCGTTGCTGAGCACCAGCACCACGTTGATGTGTCCCGGTCGCAGCTTGACCAGGTTGCTGGTGTACGTGATGTCCGTCAGCTCCGTCACTTCCACAAAGTCCTTCCTTGGAGGACGGCTGCGGATGAATAGAGTGACAAGTTAAGTCAACTGGAAGGAAAAGCTGGAGCGACGCCATAATTTAAGCGCCACAGCAGCTCCTGGAACACGGTGAGGAGCTGTAACCTTTCTTGGAAACTAGCACCGTGGGAAGTAGAGTTCTTAGGATGCTGTCTGCTGTAACGGATGAGGGAATCCATCTGACACTACCTTGAAGTGCTTGCTCTGTTCGAAGCATCGGCCTCAGCTTGTGGCTGCTCCTTTGGCTTTGGCTTCCTGGGTTTGTTCTCAGCTGGCTCACTGAAAACAAAAAATACAAAAAAACACCACAGAGAGAAAATACATCAGTGAGTACAGATACTGCAACGATCTCTGAGATCACAAAAGTGGCTATGAATGCAATTAAAATGTCTCAAACTAAAACGAGGTGGTGACCCCCTGACCTGAAAGCCTGAATGATGACGGTGCCAAAAAGGATGAAGAGGGCAGAGAAGATCAGCGACAGAATGGGCATCATCTCACGCCTAGAGGAGAGAAAATATGTGAGCGTGACGCCTCCTAGTGGTCGTATCAGGTCGCATGCAGAGGTCGCCCCATCTCTCACCAGTTTGAGTAGAGAAGGTCATCATATATTTTAAGGATGTAATCATATGCAGCATACACCCACTGAATAACCAGCATCTGCAAGATCGTGAGAAAGCAAATGTCACAATTGGAGCAAAGTCAATATTTCATCATCCTTGAGATTCTCAGCCGGCCACGGCGGCTCTTACAGGGGCCATCTCGTTGTTGAGTTCAGGCAGCGTGGCGTCAGTTGTGAGGTAGGCGGGGTCACTCTGGAGCAGCTCCAGCTGTTCATGAAGCCTGTGTTTATCCTCTTCGCTGCCGTTCCAGCCACCGCTCATGGAACGGAACAAGACCTTGCCGGCTTGGCTCCGCCTCTCAAGGATCACCACCTGAGAGCCATGAAAATAAGCACCTTCAGTACAAACACAGAATATGACTTGCGGAAAGCTCTCTGCATATTCTTGCATGCAGAAAAACGTGTTGTTCATCTTTATTGCAAGGAAAAAAAAAACAGTTCACTTTCAGGTAGCTCAATTTCTATTGGCGAGCTCACTGTGGGAGCCTTGTGGTGAGTGTATGTACTGATGCATGTGTCTTCTGCACTGACCTGAGGAGAGAGCGCAGCTTGATTAGGCAGCAGAGCCTGACAGAGAGGCTGCTGGTGACGCTGGTAGACGTACGCAAAGCGCAGAACGTCCTTCGTGTTCGCAGACGCAAACTCCAAGAAGGCTTTGTTGCCTGCAACGAAGTCCTGCTCCTCGCCTGTGATCAGCAGCACGCAGTACCTACAAGACAGCCGCAAAATCACCTGCTGCACAAGTCCAAACGGAACGCCTCTGTGTCATCTCTGTAACGACGGACCCGACTGATCTCACTCTTCTGACTCCTTCTTCTCTTCTTAAATAAAAATGTCTTACTTTCTTCGCCTGTGGAACTGCTTGACAGGACACAGCTCATCAAAAAGCTGCTGGTTGACGAGACGCGGCACCTGCAGGAACTTGTTGTTGGAGACAAACTCGTCCATGATCTGTCGCTTCATCCCCCTCGCCTGCAGCGATAAGTAGAAAAGGTGTGTGCAAAGTGTGAGGAGTCGAAAGAAAAAAACCTTTGAAATCTTTGCAAGTTTGCTGGTACCTGGATGATATCGACGGGTTTGTCGGTGTTCTCCTTGAACAGCAGCATGCTGGGGGCGTACGTGTTGACGCTGAACTGCCGGAGTAGCTGAGCGCTGCGTTTGTGACCCTGGTCCACGAAGCCAAAGCACACGTAACCTCTGAAGGTGAATGCTGTCAACTAGACAGTGGGCAGATGAGAGCTTTAAAACAAAACAGTGCATTCAAAGACACGGATGCAGTAGATATGATACTGGAGTTGAAGACTTCCTACTTTATATGCAAACAGTCTAATTTGTGCATCTGCTGTGTGTTTAGATAAATGACTTACTTTATATACGAGAGGAACATGTGGAACTTGGTCAAACAACAGAACGTTGGGTTTATTTTCAATCTGCCAACCAGCCAAAAATTCCACGTAGTTGTCATCTGTGATCTGAAGCAACATTGAAATAAAGCTCAAAAATAAATTCGTGCAAATTAAATAAGAGCAATCTGGTTTCATTTAACGCTGGTAATATTATTATTATTATTGTTGGTAGCAGAATAGACACTGTGCAACAGGCAATGAAGACAATAAAATCGTTGGACAAAAATAAATAATATAATTAAAAGTAGTGTGAGAAATGAACATCGCTGTACATGTGGTAGTGCATTCTAATCTGTCGCATTCACCTTTTCCACCAGTTTTGTTGGCAGCAGGTCTTCAATAAATTGTCGCAGGTACTCCCGAACAACAGCCTGATGGAAGAAGGTCACGCGGCCGTTCAGCAGCCCAATGATGGAGGGAGCTCGGTGGGCTCCCAGGTGGCTGGACAGGCGGCGCTCACTCCCCAGGTCCACGATGCCGATCCCAACACCTGGTGCAATGGCCATATCAGAAAATTGCTATGACACTAGAAAAGTACTTAAGTAAAACAAAATTGTTGTTGTTGAAAACTAACCTGTAACTAAGTGAAGCAAGAAAATCATATTCAAATTCTCAAATATTTATATTTGATATTATACAATATTCAAAACTATAAAAAAATATATTCATAGTTTTTAAGTCTGTGGGTCTACATCCTGATCAAATCATAGCATTTTTTTTTATTGATATTCACTTTAAGTTGGGATGGTGTGGAACATTCGAAGTAGCGCTGTCTGGCGGGTGCGAGGGCAGTCTTACCAAGTGGTTCCAGCTCCTGCACCACCTCCTTCCACACGGGCTCAATGTGGATGCAGGCGAAGCACCACTCAGACGTCACTTTGATGAGGTATGGCCTTTTGTGGCTGTCTGGAAGGACGTCGCTGAGAAACTGTGTGTAGTGAAGCAGGTACTTGCTGTCTGTAAAATCCCTAGACCTGAAGAAGGGGAGGGCGGTGGGTAACTCTTGACAAGAACGCGCATTTTTGAGACTGAGGATTAAAATTTAGGGTTAAGGAAGGAATTGGGATTCACCCTTAAATCTTTTTTTTTTTTTAATCCATTTCCGACTCGGTTCTGCCAGCCTTTTAGGACACAGCCCAGGAGAAAACTCCAATATAGATACTCATTCTTGGCGTTGGTGCACATCCTCAGTGGAAGCACACACTCTAGTCTGCCCACTATGTCAAGAATTTACACACAGAGATTGTCTGTGTGTGGATGTACAAAATTCAACGCCCAGTAAAAGACAATTGCCAAATCAATGTGTTCAGCATTAACACTATGTTCCAAGGGAGGATAGTGTGTTGACTGACGCTAAACCAATAGTATATAGTAAACCTTCCTGTTAGACCAAAAAACGTCAGTTGGTGCTAGTCATGGCAGCAGTGTGTGAGAGCAGCTTGTGAATTGTGTGTTGACTGACACTGAACTAATCGTATTGGGGGAAAAGGAAAAAAAAAGTGAGCCTGTACATGCAATTACCTTGGAAAATGGAAAAAAGACTCATCAAAGTAAAAGCTGTTATGGAAGCCATGGAAACCGTGGTGGTGTGAATGGCCGGCAGTTTGCTTTTCGTCCATCTGTCCATAGCGGTCAAAGTTGGACCTTCGTTCCTCATTGGACAAAATCTGAAAAAGATGACAGGAAATGGAGGTTGTACTTTTCTCAATCTCCTGTTACTGGGAGTGGATGCAGTGGGACATTCTGAAAAAATAAATGATATGGGCAGACTGAATGTATTCCTAACATGTTAAACAGAATGACACTTGGCAGACTGAATCACCTCTACTTGTAAATATCGTTTCATCACATCATAAAAAGGATGCGATGCCTGTTAAATCACCTCGTATGACTTGGATATCTTGATAAACATGTCCTCAGCGTTCGGGTCCTTGTTTTTATCCGGATGCCTTTAAAAAGGAGGGGAAGACCAAAAATCAATTTTAGGCTTCAACAGGTTGAACAATATCGTTACTGAACACAGCGGATCTAGCGAGGAGCTGCAAGTGCAGCTGAGATATGATGCTAATGGGGGTGTTTGATTGTGTCACCGCACCACTCACCACTCTTTGGCCAGATTCTTGTATGCCCTTTTGATTTCCGCCTGGCTCGCGGTGCGACGGACACCAAGGATTGAGTAAGGGTCATTTTCGGTAGTGGTATCAGCCAACTGCAAACTCAGTACGAACAAAAAGACGGCAAGCGTCACACGGGACATCCTTGGTTTAACCCTGCTTCGCCTGTCCATCACTGCTAGCTGCTATCCTCGTCCAAACACTGACCACACTTACAGCTACCGGTCTGTTCGCTGAACTAGCATCAAAAAGCGGGCCGGAAACGGACCGATTTATCAAAAGAAAAGTATTGAGTTGACGTTACATGATTTAATTTTTTGTCACCCGCAGAGGACACAGCGTCAATGTGATATGACGACTAAAACGCTTCTAGCTAATGCAAAACGACCAGCATCATTATGCCCACTCATGAAAAAGGTGGAGCTTCCGGTTGTAGGTTTCACAATAAAAAAATCCTTCTGGACCGTGTAGAAATATACGATGATGAAGCAAGGGATTGAATCGTTGCAAAGGGGGCTTTATTTTGAAAACAGGTTTTAACGTAGCACTCATTTAATCGATTGAACGCCAAAGATTGTGACTGATTTCTAGCAAACGCGCAGGCGCAGACGTTATCCAAGACTTTCGAGGATTTTGTTCCTTTTTTTAAAAAATGTACTTTTGAGACCCCCCTCCAAAAAAAATTGTAAATACGGATATTGAAACATATTTGTAAACGTAAGAAACAAATTTGTGTTTTAATGCTTTTCTCATAGCATCGCATAGCTGGAGGTGGAGGGGAAACACAACTTCCGCTTCCTGTTCGTCACCGCCGCCACACGAATACACAACTGATTTTTGTTTTACTATGAAACGAGAAATTGAACGCGCCTGCAACTGAGTCATTCTCAGAAAGATTAACCTGCCCGTGCCAACTTACCGAACAGGTCTCGGCTGACGTTGTTCATCCTGCGCGCACAGCAATATGAGCGGGCAGTGCGTGTTTTCATTGTGTCGGGTGATCTCGGAAAGTGCGCAGAGGGTCTTATCTCGGTAGCTAGCGTTAGCCCCGAGAGTCTGGGCCCTCGGCCGACTGTCACTCACCGGAAAGGTACAACCACACGAGCTCAGGTAACTTGAACAAATTGTTTAACAGGCGCAAGTTGCAAAACTGCAAAAAAAATTTCAAATATAATTTGAAATGCTGTCCAAATAAGGTAGAGGGGTGCTGGTGGTACAGAAGCACAGATGGAGATAAGACACCTCACTATCAGATGCATCTGATGCCAAGATATTTCTTTATTTGAATGCAAACAATTTTTCAATGTTGTTTGAATGCATACAGTTGTTTGTTTGTTTGTTTGTTTTTAAATGTGGTTGTTTTTAACTTCAGGTAGGGTTATATGCACTTCATAATAAGAGACAAAATTTATTGGGATTAAGTCGAACTGGAAATATGTGATATGTGACTCGACACACTCTTGAATGTTTCTTTCTCTTTTTCTTTATTTAAACCTCAGCGGCATCACCATGAATCTCCTGCGCCTGGTGTGCCGGCACAAAACCGCATTGGTCATTGGCACTATCTGCGGTTTTGCAACAGTTTTGGTCTTTTTAGCCAAATGTACCTCTGAAACTTTAAAACAGGACCAGCAGGACCCCCCGGGCCTGGCCCCTCACCCAAATGCGTTGCAGTCCCGATTGGAGCACAATAATCCTCCAGCACGCAAGGATCACTCAGCATTCCTGGTGGTCCTCATCACAACTGGACCGAAGTACACGGAGCGGAGGAGCATCATCCGCAGCACTTGGCTGGCCAAGCGGGATTCGGATGTTCTGGCCAAGTTTGTTGTGGGAACCTATGGGCTTTCCAACGAGGACCTTCAGAACCTCAACACAGAGCAAGGGCGCCACAAAGATCTGCTGTTGTTGCCCGACTTGCGAGATTCGTACGAGAACTTGACACTCAAGCTGCTGCACATGTATTCCTGGCTGGACCAGAATGTGGATTTCAAGTTTGTTTTCAAGGCGGACGACGACACCTTCGCTCGCCTGGACCTGCTCAAGGAGGAGCTAAAGGGGAAAGAACCGACTCGGCTCTACTGGGGCTTCTTCTCTGGCAGGGGACGAGTGAAATCAGCTGGAAAGTGGAGGGAGAGTTTGTGGGATCTTTGTGACTACTACCTGCCCTACGCACTGGGCGGCGGCTACATCCTGTCAGCTGACCTGGTGCGCTTCGTGCATCTCAACAGGGCCTACTTGAAGACGTGGCAGAGTGAGGACGTGTCTCTGGGTGCATGGTTGGCACCGGTGGATGTCCGTCGGACGCACGACCCGCGCTTTGACACGGAGTACAAGTCGCGCGGTTGCAACAACAAGTACTTGGTGACGCACAAGCAGAGCCTGGAGGACATGCTGGAGAAGCACCAGACCCTGCAGCGCCACGGCAGGCTCTGCAAGGAGGAAGTCAAGCTGCGACTGTCGTACGTGTATGACTGGGGCGTGCCGCCGTCGCAGTGCTGTCAGAGGAAGGATGGCATCCCTTGAGTTTTTTTGTTTTTGTTTGTTTCTTCCTTTTTCTTTTCCTTTCTGCAAGCTGAAAGTCTGCCTCCGATTTACATCGCCGAAGTTGGGCAGTCGAGGGATAGTTCCTTTGATCCAAGTCTCCATTGGAACACCAGTTAAAATTTTGTAACAGGCACTTATTTCCAACGAAAACCCAAATCAGAAATGCAATTCAGCCTTCTATTTCTTAAAAAAAAAAAAATAAAAATGGAATAATGGAATAATCCACCTTTTCTTCATCTATATATGCTTGTCAACTGGTGTCTCAATGGAGATTGGCTTAGCTAATGTCGTTTTTACCCTTTTGCATCTCAAAGAAAAGCTGCCATCACTGTGGTGTCTTTTCTTGACTTGTGTTCTTCTCGCTGAAAGCCTTGAAATTTGTGCCCATGTTTTTTTCGGTACTCCCTTCCTATGTCTCTCCGTTCCTTCTGCTGTATGGTTCACTAAATATATAAAAAACTATAATATATGTTTAAAGGTTAATTTAGTGTATTGCAAAGTGCAAACACAGATGAAAAGTTCTTACACTGCAGTGTTTTGTCTTTTTTCTAAAAGCAATTTTTTGGTCATTTTATTTATTGTTTTATTTATTTTTCAGCTGACTATCACACTATATGTTAAGACTGAACCTCAGTGGCTGTTGTGACTAAGGAGACCTTTTATTTTTATATTTTAGTCTGGTGGGAAAAACAGCAACTTTGCATTAATTTACTAGTTCATGGGGGCTGAAATGTGCAGCTATTTTCCAGAGGATACACAAGGTTTTAAAATAGCCATGAGGTGCAAAGAATAATGAATGTGTCATATTCAGAAGGCCTTGTTATTACTTAACCTGAATTTAAAGGTGAAATGAGATTATAAGCATTCACGCAGCATTAAGCAGCTGTTCCTAATATAGAAATGTTTGAGTCATGCTGTCCTGAGCGGTAAAGAGATTCTGGAGAAAAATAAGTAGTAATCACCGAAATGCCAAACCTGGACATGTGGACAATTATGGAATAAAGTTAAATTATTAGCTATTTTACTCCAGTAGCCTTCATTTCAGTCAGCTCACTCATTGCAGGTTCTTCAGGTGAATGTTTGTAGCACGTCACTGATAAAGATTGCGAAACTTGTCCGATAGACTACAAGCAGGTACTTGGTCACTTGGTTTTGTTTTGTTTTTAATCCAAAACACTTTTAAAGTGAAACAGATCTTCATGTAATAACTTTTTATTCTGCTGTTCAACTCTGCAAGCTAGCGTGACATCAGTAGCTTTGAGCCAAACCTTGTGAAATGTGTGGAGTTTTGGTTTACACGGTACAATATGTTACAGCACCAGCAGCAGACGATTGCTGCATGAGCCACATCCAATTTCAAACCCATTGTGTATGAACCATGTCAAGATTTCTGTGAACCATCATAGGAGAATTTTCTTTTACTGACAGATTCTGTCACATCGCAACTGATAGTTTTTGTGTTTGTTTTGTTACGTACGATCAACTTTCCTGGATGTTTTATTAAAAAGGTTCAAATTAATTCCTCTCATTGTTGTCTGACAAAATATGTTATGAATCTCTCTGCATGCAAACATTTCTACCAAGAGAATTTGGAATAATCTCTTTGCAACGATCAAAAGTGCTCTCATGTTATTTTACATATAACCAGGGATGAAACTTGAGTAAGAACAGAGTTTGGTTTGATGAACATTTGCTACCTCGGGTCGGGGCTCTCCAATCTAACAGCTGTGTAACTGTGGCTCAGGGATGAATCACCTTTTACAGCACAGTTCAACTCATCTTTCGTTAGTGTTTTTCTTTTAACGTCCCTTTGAGGGTGACACTCACTATGAGAACGTTTGAACACGTCTCAGGGTTCCTCTCACATGGACAAACTCAGGCATGTTCTGCAGTCCTTCGCTCTTCTTCTTCTGCTCCAACTCCAGCTGCAAAACAGCAAATATTTGCAATACATTTCTACACACAGATCAGTCTTACGCTGAAGATGTCCAAAAATGTAACACATCACTCTATATTTTATGGCAAGCTGCTTGGTGTACGCACTACTCACAGCTTGTATTTTCTGCCGCCTCTGACGTAGTTTCACCTCCAGATCAGAGGAGGCGGAGAGGAGAAGCTCCCTCTGCTTCTGTCTCTCCCTCCATTTTTGCTCCAGCACCCACTGCAGCTCTGGCTTTCTTCTGGGCAGCAGACCCCTGAGGACATAGATTAGCCTATATGATTGAATGGATGAATGTATGATGTTGAAACTAGAAGTGCTTTTTTTATATCGAGGTTGTGTTGTGAATTGCTTTCTGTTTGCGCTAATGGGGTCTTGTTTAGTAGATATGATTTGTAGGTGGTGTTTCTCTCTAGTATTAGTATTAGTAATCAGACCTTGTCTTCTTTGCTTCGAAATAACTGAAGAAAAATCAGCAGATTCTGTGGCGTTTATATTGTCTTTTTTCCTGCTACTTAGATACATTGATGGTTCTGGGCGTGGCCAGTGCCATCCACACTTGCCACTGGTCTGAGCAAAATATTCATATATTTTTGATTAATACTCATGAAGAAGAGACGCAAATGTATAATTATTCATTGTTGCCTTCTTTCAATGAAATATAATTTATGCCTATGCCCCTGCAATAATTCAGACTTGTATGTTCTCTTTAGTGAGCAACGCATTTATTTTCATGGGGTTTAGACCACAACCTGAACCAACTGCACAGACTGACACGTCTCAGGATTACATAACTGCAAATAAGCGAATGCATTAGGTGAACTTTTCACTTGGAGCGGCCACAGAGCTGCATGTTCACTCACCATCTGTGGCAGAGGAGCAGCTCTTGGTGCAGGGCTCTGTGCTGCTGAGAGGCTATGATGGGATTTGGCAGCTTCTGCGTTTTGACTAGGTCGCCACCCACCTGTTGTTGACTTTCAGGTACCATCCGGCAGAGCCCGAGTCCCTCTGTCACACATAATAACGGGCTTTCCTCAGCTCTTACTTAGTGGTGTACATGCTGCAGCATCACAACTTCTCATCAATATTATAATAACAATAATACAATAATAACAATGCAATAATTACTAACGTTATTATTGTCTTATTACATTAAAACAATAATCAATGACGTTTATTTCTTAGGTAAACACACGTCACCATACCTGTTGTGACTCGAAGAGCCGTTTTTTGCGTTTGCTAAATGAACAGAAGTGAGTGAGCAGGTCAGTTGGCTGGTAAAATGCTTTTGTATTTAAATATGAAGACTTATTTTTAAAAGAACTAAAGTACTGAAAAATATTAATACGCATATGGCATATTGAAATCATTGAAGACAGTTATGGGTTTCATTACTGAACACATTTAAATTTAGGGTGGTTTTGCATGTTTTTTTCTCCCCAAAATGAGAAGAGGTGTGTCACAACTAAAAGTCTAAGTACTTTTTTTTTTCCAAGTAATAGTACTAAACAAGTATTAATGTGGAAAGAAATGTGTATGTTTACTTGATTCGTTATAAATATTTATAATATAAAGCAACACTGGCATTTTCAGCCCTTCATCAAGAATCGATCTGCTATTCCACTGAAAATCTGACAACCAAATAACCAAAACACCATGCCTTACTTACACAAATTACACAATTCTAAACTCCATTCTTACCTGTGTGTTGTGGTAGAGCCGCATTCCTGAAGCTTGAAATGTGTTCTCTAAGAAGGGGAAGACAGAGCAGCAGCAACTCGCCTCCACGCTGCAAACCTTTGTCTGAACATGTGTCCTGTGATAAAATCTTATTAAGTGTCCTGCAAGCCTTTGTTCCAACCTTGTTTCCTTCAGGAGAGACACATCTGTTGCCGTCCTAAGCAGGAACAACATACGGAGGGGAGGGATTAATGTTAAGTTAATATGAGGATGATGCGATGTCAAGTTCAAGCAGAACGTAAACAAATAGGGCTGTTGTTGAGTGTGGCTATTGAGCTGACGGTTGTCAAGATTCCCACTGAAAAAGCCTAAATCTATAGCCCAAATCCTTTGATCTATATTGTTCCCACAAAACGTTCTTTCCACTTGGTGTGAAAGTAAAAATTGATGCAAAGCACAATATTTTGGTTCTGGTGACACCCGAGTTTTCTAGACTTCTTTTGCAGGCAGGGTAAAAGATCCCAAAAATGGCTCAATGCAAAGTCTCTTTACAATTCATGTTCAATTTATTGTTGACATTTTAGATTGAAACAGAACTATTATGATGTTGTCCTGGTCCAAAATCAGACCAGTGACCCAGTGTCAGCTTTGCCGCTGCAGCATATTAACAAGAGATGCAGGGATTAAGCTTAAGCAAAGTGCAAATGATGATGAGAGAGGATTTGCAAAAAATAGTGGCAGCCCGCTGCTCATAATGCCAAGTATGCAAATGTGTCTCAAATGCAGTTTGCGTACACTGACATGCTGACACTCAGGACCCTCAGAGCTGACGGAGGCGGAAGCTATTTAGGCAGAAACACATTTTGGAATTAATTAAAAAAGAAAAAAAAAAGGTTTAAATAGCCTAATAATGGACCTCTAGAGAGAAAGTGGAGGTGGTTATGTGCTGGTGTCAGCCCATTTCGGTGCGTGTGAAAACGATGTTTGATCCCTGCTGTTCCCGCTTCTCTGCCCTCGGGTGTGTCTATGAGCAGACCTGGATCAGAGGCAGCACTTTTCATCACTGTTTATCGCACCCACTTACCTCATTCAGGTGCCATTATTCTGGCCATAAAATGGTGGAATGCGCCGTGTCAGTCACATCTTCTAAAATATTAGCAGCATGTACGACCCCGGTGTATTTGTCTCCTTTTTACCCACACGGTGTTTATTGCTATTTCTCGCGGTTGTTTGTGCGCAAATAAGGGATAAAGCAAATTCCCAGTAGATGGCAGTGTGGTGTTGCAAGGGAATCCGCAAATTAAACGTAAAAGAAGACTGTGAGCCAGCGAAACCGGAAATGTCAAGCGAGTGATTGCGAAGTGAACCAGTAGACAGTGCAGGATATCTAGTAATTTCTTTTCCATGATGGTGTTCTGATTTAACACTGCGGTGCCTACAGTCCTATAACGTCGTCAACGAGAACCAGCGAATATGACAAATGGTAAGTTTGCTTCGGTGGCATCAATTCCAGAACTTTCTGTAACAGGGCAGGACGTGTGATTGAAGCTAAACAACTATGGGAGGAACGGCTAGTGGTAAGATAGCTTAGCTGTATACGTGGCCCTGATATACAGCTCACGAATTGATGCCGGCGCGTTTTTTTCTTTGGAATTGCAACCTTCTTGATGTAATGTTTAAGTTTAGCCAACCTCTCCTTCCTGACAATATCTTGGCGTGACGTTAGTTTGTGATACCGTGTTTTCGTGCTAAGAGCCGTCTTGCTAACTAGCCTCGGTTGACACAAGGGGATCTGTTGCTTATCGTCAGTTATTCGGGATAGCCTCGGTAAAACGGCATCGGCGATTTAAAAAGGCATTGAATTTGTGAGAATGCGAGTGTTGTTTGCACGTAAAAGTAATAAGCGACTCCCTTTAGCCCTTTAGTTGGATCTTAAACGGGCTACTCCTTAACTTGTCGACGTAAAGTCTAGAGTGCCTTGTTTATGAATTAAAATGAATAGCGCTGTGTCAGCGTAGATGTTGCATTGTTCTGTTTGTCGCTCAGGTTTCCGCGCATTTGGTTTTGTTCTATATTTATTTTAAACTGTGTACAGGTTGCGCCGAAAATGACTACTAAGTTGTACTTTATTCCATTCTTTCCTTAGTGTATTCATTTGATGGCATCCTGGTGTTTGGGGTGCTGTTCATCTGCACCTGTGCATACCTCAAAAAGGTACCTCGCCTCAACAGCTGGCTGCTGTCTGAGAAGAAAGGAGTGTGGGGCGTCTTCTACAAAGGTGACCCATTAATCCATGGAACATACAAACACTCTAGCCTAATTTGTATGTCACAACGTGGACATCTTCATCTTTAGAATTTATTTTGTTTGCCCCCTATTTCTTTTATCAGTTGTTGGTAGATTTAAAGATGAGTATTAGTGGATCAGATCCTCTCTCTCTGTTCTTAAAAGACTTCAGTCGACTTTTTTATTTAGTCCTTTGCCTGATAGGTGCTGCGCTTTTGCCGGATAATTTGAATTGTATGTTTGGCTTCGGCGACATCAGCCAACGAAAGTGGACTTTAAAATTGTCATTCCACACTTCATATATTCCGATCCATTTTCAAATGTGTATTATAAAAAAAACCAAACTGCGTATTTCACCCTCTGTTTACTTCCTCCTACAAAACAGTCAGTATTGGCTTCATGCCAAAATTGATGCATGTTGGACCTTTCACATGATTGAAAGGGGACGAAAACAGGGCAGCAACAATATGGTCTCAGTGGGCAGAATAAACACTTGGCCGTGCCGTGGTTGTTGTTACAAACCTACATGTTGATAGTTTTAAACATTTATTTAGTGACCTACTAAAATGAAGTATACTGGAAATATTGTGTAGGGCTGCTCTTTTGGAGTCTGGAATGGAAAAGAAAAATCTTGGAGTTTGTATAAGCATGAAATCACCAAGTAAAATCAAAATGTGAACCTGTGTTGTTTATACCTGCTTATGTTTTCCTCTTCTCAGCTGCAGTGATTGGAACACGGCTTCACATTCCCGTGGCACTTTCCTGTTTGGCCATGGCTTTCTACATAGTCTTTTTGAAATGATGAAGTCATCCGAGATTGCAAAAGACTGGATGGCCACAGGCTGGGCACATACTCATCTGTCTGGTTGTTGTTGCTGATCCATGTGGTGGGACATCTCCAGGATTGCACAACTGATGAAGCCCTGTGGACCCGTGATAAAGACTGGGCCGGTGCTGCCCCCTTCTGGTGATTGAGTACAGCATCTCTTTCTTTCAGTGTATGCACTACAGACATGAAGGGCATCCAGAATCTGTGCCACACAGGAGAAACTCATGGAATCTTCCTGTTCACGAATACGGTTGTTTGTCTTTTTGCTGAAGAATGCAGAAGATGGAAGGGAAGTTGTTTGTGCATTACACCATATACATGTGTACAACGTGGAAAAATAGCTTAGCTGTATATATTTGGAAACAATTGATGACCAACAAAAATCCACCAGTGGTTATGTGTTAACAGATATATTAATGATCAACTTTTGCTCCCAACTATGCTGTTTATTCTGCACCAATTCCTCTGTCAGTGGTGGCGGGAAGGATATACAAAGCTAATATATAAAGATGTTGCTATGTACGATTATATTTTACGTTATGTTTTTTCTCTTTTAACAGTGCTGTTCAGTTTAAATTTGGAAATATACATTTTACTAAGGTGTAGTATGTTGTATTTCCTTTAGCATCTAGTAATATTATAGTGTTTTTTTTTTTTTTACATTCACATTAAACTGGAAATTCCACAGCTGTCAAAAAAAATTCCATCACATTTGTAATATGTTGTGGTTATTCGGCATCCAACTTGCCAGGAGATTTAAATGCAATGCCAAATAGAGATGGTGCTTCTCATGCCATCATTACTAAATAATGATATTCTGATGTTCACCTTATTTTTTATAAGAAGAAATTGTTTGGGCGGGAATGACATTGAATTTTGAGTAAAATATTAAGCACACTGTCTCTGTCTTAGTTTATTTTTTTTAATGCTTAATTTTTTTTTATTAGGGTTCTGGTAAAGGTTCTGCACACTCAATATGTATTTACATATTTGAAAAGCAATAGACGACACGGTGGTGCAGTGGTACCTCACAGCAAGAAGGTTGTGGGTACGATTCCCTTTTTGTGTGGAGTTTGCATGTTCTCCCTGTGTCTGTGTGGGTTCTTTATGGGTTCTCCGGCTTCCTCCCACAGTCCAGAAACATGCATGAGGTGAATTTGGAAATCTAAATTGACCGTAGGTGAGTGAGTGAGTGTGTGTGTGTGTGTGAGAGAGAGAGTGTGAATGGTTGTCTCCATGTGTGCCCTGCGATGAGCTATGCCCTATGACAGCTGGGATAGACTCCAGAAGGCCACCGCAACCCTGAGTTCAGGATGAAGCGGGTATTGAAAATGGATGGATGGAAAAGCCATGGAGATGAAAAAAACAAACAACTTTTAAATTGCTGAACTATGAAGACTTCCATTTTGATGCCCTGCAGCTCCGAATTGTCCTTACGTGTCTGTGTCTGACTTATTGGCCTCATAAAATCTGCAAATTAACACTTGCAATATTAATTATTTCTGTCCCGCTTGTTCTCTTGTTGGGGAAATAAAATAGAAGGCCTTTATTGATCCCACAGTGGAGAATTTTGCATACTTAAAGCAGTAACTGTATAGCGCAAAATGACTTATAGAATTTATATTAAATAAGGCAATAAAAATGTTTGTAGGTACGGAAGCGTATTGCATTCACTTGGCAAATAAAAAAAAATCTGTTTTTCAGTGTAATTATTTCTGTTTTTTGTGCTATTTTTTTTCCAGCCCAGTTTTTCATGCTGTTTTTTTTTCTGCCCTGTTTTTCGTGATAATTTTTTTCCGCCCTGTTTTTTTATTTTATTTTGAAATCCCGCGAGAACAGTAGACAGGTGACTCGACGGCATGGATGTGCTCTTCGGTGGTGACACATGTCACCACGTAGCCAGTCTGAATGCACTTCAAATGCATCATTTTGTATTCATGGACCATGCCATATTTATCCAATTGATCCCGGAGAAACATTGCGATGTCAAGAATATCTGAATGGGCTTTCCTTCGAAACAACCGCAAAGTCCTCAGATGCCTACGTAAAGTTGATAAAACTGATTGTAATGCCATCTATGTCACTTAAAGACAGGACTAGTTCCCAGTGTCTCAGACCCATTTCAAAATAGAATTTGATTGAACTGAACAAGCTGGCCATGTTTGCTTCCATTATATCTAGCTCTCAATGAAAGAATGGATGCGATTGTTTCCCATGCTCTTTAATCTCGGGAAAATAGGGCGGAAAAATTTTTTCACGAAAAACAGGGCGGAAAAAATTTGCACGAAAAAAGAGGGCGGAAAAAAATTTGCACGAAAAACAGGTCAGAAATAATTAATGAAAAACAGATTTTTTTTTTTAATTTGCCAAGTGACTGCAATACGCTTCCGTATGTAGGGTATAAAAGGAAAAATAAACAAGATATTTACATGTTACGGACAGTTGGATTTCCAAAGTGTTCAATTCGCTCATGACAACGCATGTTTTGCGAATGAAAGCATGTCTCATTTGAAACCATCGCAAGTACATGCAAACCGGTCCGACGAGTTTTAGCAGCTGACGGCGGGAGATTCCCACCGGTTGACGGCGACAGGGAGGGAGGTGACGGGAACGTCCTCCCGGTTTCCCGAACGCCGCGGAATTCTCGCGAGAAATTTTGTAGACGTCTGACAGGAGCGCGCCTTTCCTCCCCTCCCTCCTTCCCCCCACAAAACGTACTCGTTCGAGAAAGTGCACGTTCCCGGCCGCGCGCTCCGGGAAAGAGGCCGAACAAGCAGCAGCAGAACGGGGGGAATTTCAGCGAGAGAAATTTCAGAGAGAGAGAGAGAGAGAGAGAGAGAGAGAGAGAGAGACGCCGAAACACTGCTACCAACTGCTAGCACTGCTACCCTGCTGCTACCTGCCCGCAGCCAGCAGTCTTCAGGGAGGAAGTTATCTGCAGCGTACAAGCTGCGGCGGCGGGGAGAAATTCTGCCGAAGTGGGCGGCTGAAGTTCCGCGACATTAATGAGCGTTCCAGCATCGCCTTTTTCAAGGAAGCAAGAAGAAGGGGAGACAGCAACAGCAGCGGCAGCAGCAGCAAAAACAACAACAGACCACATCGTGCCGCACGGCGAGTGAGAGGGCAGAAGTTTCCGCTGCTGCCTTGTTTGTGTCGCCGCTCTGCGAGTAAATACGCAACAAGGATGTCGCAGAAGGAGAGACCCACGTTCTATCGAGAGGAGCTCAACAAAACCGTGTGGGAGGTACCGGAGCGGTACCAGCACTTATCCCCCGTTGGCTCCGGCGCTTACGGATCCGTATGGTAAGCAGCGAGCGGTGTTGCAAGGGGACTGTTCATTGCATTGCATTGCAGGGCGGTCGAGTGGGTTTCCACCGACCGCAGGGCTTCTTCCCGGTGGGCTGCGTCGCCGATGTGTAGGAAGAATTAGTGACAGGGTTATACTATTTGCTTGTCTGGGTCACTTTGTTCCCTTTGAATTTGGTGGCACGTCGTGCACTCTTCTCGCTGTGGCTCGCATTTCTTCAGTGGGTGGGGATTATTGTTGTTTTCGTGCACATTTTTTATGTTGTTTTTTCCGGCTGTCTCGGAAAAAAAAACTCTGCTCCTCCAGTCGTGTTCCTCTTATTATTATTATTATTATTATTATTATTATTATTATTATTATTATTATTATTATTATTTTGCTCAAACCCCGTGTTTCGTACGATTATTACTCAACTGTGCCAAACGAAGTTTTTTTTCTTTCTTGCTGCTTCTTGTTTTTTTTTTTTTTTTTTGGAATGGCTCATCAGCCTCTCAAAACAGGGCTGATCGGCTGCATGCCCGTGCTTGCATCACCTGCCAGAGTGGTGCCTCTTCTGCCGATACGATCTGTGTCCGGCCAACAAGCAGAGAACACGCTCTCCTTCCGTGGCAACACACACTATTGTGCTCCTGCAGCCGTCACCTCCATTATGCATTTTTTGTGTCCTAGTCGGGTGCAGCCTGCAGACTGCCAGAAGGTCACGTGTTTTTCTCCCCCCCGAGAAAGTAGGCCCCCCTCGTGCATCGCTAGAGCTTTCCATAGATCCCGTCTGACGAGGATGATGACTCTAGAATGATGTCACCCATTCGTTCCCGTTGTGGTACACCCATGACTCACGGTCCCGAGGTTAGGTAGTGGTCTCACTCTTGGGTTAGTCATCACATCGTCGTACTCAAAGTTTGTCACTTTGTGAGGCCGCCCATCCCTCATCCTACATCTATAGCTGCAGCAGTGGGCACAATAGCATTCAGTACAGAACACCATCTGCGATATGTCTTTACGGCAGTTCAGAGTAGTAACTGTTGGCCGTAATACTGGTTAGACTTGCATGAAATTAGTTATGAAGAGATTAGATATACATTACATTTGAACATTGTTTTACTATTTCATTCGTTATTCATGTTCATAACAATACATCCAACATAAAGGTCAAAATACTTCATAGTCATTAAAATAATTATTTGCATTGCTCATTTAAAATGGTAAACTGGCATTGCTTTTTGACATCTCGTATTAACCTCACATAAATTTCACTTTTTGATTGTCACTAAATAGTTAACACTTTCCCTCTTGTTTTCCTCTTGGTTCAGTTTGTTCTAGTTGTTCTTAACTGTACGCATGTGTTATTTTGTGCTAGCCTTGCACAAAAGTGGGAATTATACAACCTTTTATTTTCCGTCCTCCCAGATTTTGAGCTCCTTCTGCAGGATTCCCCAAAATTCCCACCCATGCAAAAAAACTGTTGCACAATAGCAATTGCAACACAGAGAAGTGTTTGGATTTAAACTGAAACTTGTTGTCCAGAGGCATATTAATATTATGAGGCAGTTAAAGTTCATAGTTCGGTCAATTTTTTCATGAGATATTTTAGTTTTCTACCTAAATTTGTCAACACCTTGAACCAGAATAAGGAGCAGACGTACTAGACCCTAGAATAGGTCACCTTGCCATGAAAGAACAAGTAATGTACTCTGCAAGCTTTTTCAGATGGTGCTGGTGCACTGTTGGTGTGGTGTGGTTGGTGTGGAAAGTCAGTATTCACAGTGAATGCTGCTGGCTAGGGATCACAGTGTGGACTGTTTGCAGAGTGTCTCGTGTTACTCAGTTAGCGGGGAATGTATGCATTTCAAATGAGCAACTCTGAAAGTCCTATTTAATGCACTTGATTGTAGGCTCAGCAAGAAACTTGCAAGTGACATGCTGGCAGGAGACTCGCGCTCAAAACTAGCAATTGTACTCACTCCCGGAGCTTATTGTATTTAGTCTTGGTAGGTGAAGTCATGTGAGTTATGATGTCAGACGGGTAAAAACATCAATTTTGGGCTATCACTGTGGTTAAAGATGTAGATCCCTGTTATACAGGCATCATGAATGGCGAAAGATGAGCAAATATAATTTTTTCTTTAAATCTCAAAGTAAAAGTGCCGACAAACAGGACCAGGAAACAGTGTAGTTAAAATACTCAATTGGAGAAGTTGACAAAATAATTTCATGCAGATGCTCTGCAATTCTGTTTTCAGTTTGTCTTCTGTTTATCATTCTCTTTGTTTATCCTCTGCATCTAAGTCCATAAAAAAGGAGCTTGTTGAAAATGAATTCTTGTAGAGCGTACCAAACTTGATTCTCTGATCCGACAGATTGGGGAACCTGTTTCCTCTGTGCAGGGGAGGAGAGGGAGGGAGTGGTCCTGTTTCGTCATCACCTCTTGCAACAGAGCCCTTCGGAAAATGTCTGTGTTCATACCTCTCGATAGTTTAATTAAATCTGCGCTGCACAAATGAGCTGCCATTATTGCTGCTTCCGTGTAAACAGCTAAAGCAGGCCAGTTGAAACTGTGGCGGCGGGGTTGTAATTGCAGTGAGCCGGATTAATAAAGAGCCGTGTTTGTCTTGTGGGCAGAGTAAACAAAAACTTGTTCTTTTTTCCATTTGTCATTCTTTTGTGCACACAGAGTTCACCATCACAGCTCGATGACGCCTGTCACTGTTCAATGAACAACAAGGCTTGATGACTGTACCTTTTTAATAATGCAGAAATTTTATGGGAAGAGGTTCAAGGTTCCTCTTGTGTTTTGCATTTAACCTTCCAACTTGCATTGATGGGTATTTATATTTAAGCAATTCAGCTTGATTGTATTTCTGTATTGCGGTCGGATTTTTTCGCTTCAGTACCTCAAGTGGCCACTGGGAAAAATCGGCGCGCCACCATATTGCCAGTCCGGTATCCAGTTCTTATTATACATCCATGGACGTACCCTGCCTTTGCCACATGACAGCTGGGATAGGCTCCAGCAGGCCCCCACAATCCTGAATACAGGAGGAAGCGGGTATAGAAAATGGATGGATTCCCCACAGCCAGTAATGATTTACCCAAATTCAAGTGGCAACACCATTGATGCAGCGTTTAAAAAAGGACTCGAGTTCCTTAAATCTCCACATTCCATTGCAGGCAAAGCTCCAGTTTCCCCGTCGCCCTGCTGTTTACCCAGCACTGCATGTCTGACTGTCCAGTGCTGCTCCAACCCACAAAACGTGTTTCATTTGCACTCCTCCATTTGTAACAGACTGATCTCCCCATTGTCTTCAATTACACAAGACTCATGAATGTTTTGTCACTCGGCCCTTTGCTAAAGTCTCGTGCTTGACTTGCCTCATCGCAGCCAACGCACGAACAGGTTGTCCTGCAGGACCTGTACACAGAGTATGATGGGTGTGGAGGGTTGTCTCTGATCTGCTGGAAAATAACGTACCAGCTTTATCAGTGGTGATGTGGACGTGCGACGCCCGCAGGATTGGGTGCCGCACGTGACTTGTGATCGATGAATCATCAGCTATTGGTTGGGTTGCAACACGAGCAGGAGTTTGCGCGACTGTAGGTTCAAGCGTTTCATCTCAGTCACGGCCTTGAACTCAGTTCACAATGCTGAAGAGCCGCAGTGAAACCCGAGACTGGGTCAGTCGTTCAGATTGCGGACATTTCACAACTTTTTTTTATGAGGTGGTGCCATTTCCCTTTCTTTTCCCCTCAGCTGTTCTCATTGTGGTAGTCTGCAAAGCAACCTTTACCATCTGGCGAGAGGAAACAAAGTTGTTCCTGCAACGTGTCGTAACGGGTCGTAACGGGTCGTCCACCTGACGTGACCCCTCTGTAAGGAACGTGGTTAATTGTTTGTCGCTTTAGTTCATGCGTACATGCAAGAACAAAAGAGAGTTCTTCTTTTTCACAGGATAGCAAAACTTATGGTTTATTTCTTTGCAAGATTCTTTAATTCTTTAGTGCTTGATTATTTTCTGATTTAAGTATTTATCTAAAGTGCTAAAAGAAGGAAATAATAAATTTGCATCATTTGTGCTAAAGTATCTTTTTATTTTTTCGTTGCAGCCACACCCTGCCTGCATTTGTGACTGATTGGTCTGGTCACACCTCAGTCTGCTGAAAGTGAAACTTTGCAAAATGAATCTGCGATATATCGATTTCAGTCGTTGTCAGTCTGTTTCTTGATTTAGTCAGCAGCGGAACTTAACACAGAGTTAACTTAAGATCTCAAGATACACAGCACAGAAACCAGCGATCACCTTTATTCTGTTGTAAACAGCATGTTTACTTTTAGTTTCCTACTCAAAGTGATATTTTGATGGACCTTCCGGATGTTTGACGGGGGATTAAAAGCGGGTTTCTCACAGGGTGAAGGCCTAACTTGGGGTGTTGCCACTAACCCTGGGGCTAGTGCACGGTGTGACATCACAAAGGGCTGACTTCCAGAACTGTGTCAAACGTTTTGTTTTGTTGGAGAAAAAGAAGGAGTAAATAGTGGATTTTTAAAAAAAAAATTATTTTCATTTTTGTTAAGGTCGTAACCATGGTAGAGGCGCACAAGACTTTTAAGTGAAATTGTTTAAGTGAAACTTTCACAATAAGGGACCTTTTTAAAAAGCCGTCTTCAACTCTTTTAGATCAACAGTTACTTTAATACTTTCAGCCTGCTATATTTATTTCTGTTAAAAATAGGTTTGAACCCTGTTGGTTTGTGCAGTGGAGCTGATATTCGACAACAGGCTCAGTCATGTTCTACCGTTCAGCTTCAGGCTGCTCAGTCCATTAAGAAATGAAACTGTACTTTTGTACTTGTGTTATGCAATTTTTTTCTCCTTGTTTACTGCCTCAAGGCCGCCTACGCTATCTAGTAAAGACGTCCTTTTCCCTGAAGACACGGCATTGTTTTAGTATTTTGATTGTTATCAGCCAAAACACATCAGAATTCTGATCTTTATTCATTGTAACACAAGTGAGGGAATTGGCGGCTTAAAACGCTTTTTGATGTCTTTTGCAGCTCAGTGATGGACATGAAGTCCTACCAGAAGGTGGCGGTGAAAAAGCTGTCCAGACCCTTCCAGTCCATCATCCACGCCAAGAGAACCTACAGAGAGCTGCGGCTGCTCAAACACATGAAGCACGAGAACGTAAGTTGCCTCAGGGCGCTGAAACTGTGTGGGACTGCCTTTTTTTTTTCTCCCCAGTTAAGCTCTTAAGCAAGCTTTGCATTTACGTTGCAGAAGTGCAGATACGTGTACAGAAGACTGACCTGGAACTTGTAGAAACAGGCTCTGTTGTTACTTCTCTTCTCGGATCTTTGCTTCAGCTGTCGCGACGGGAAAATCACGTGACCTACTTCGCTGATTGGAAGCAAACACTCGAAACAGAAACTTTCCAGCGCCTGTATAGTGTGACGGTGCGACGGCGTGCAAATTCCAACCGTCAAAGTGACAACTTCACAGAGTGTCAGGCGCACTCTGCTCGCGTTCTTCCGCACCACGCCGACCTGCCGCCGGAGAGTTTTGTTTGAGCACAACCTCAAACTCTTTACGCATCTTGGGAAAGCTGAACCAAAGAGTTTCAGTTTAATTTCAATTTAATGCCTGTTTGCTGTTAATTTAGTCTACAAATGGTCTTCTGCATTGCTATTTCCTCTCACACTTGAAATGGCCTGATTTAATTGCTATTAACTAAGGGCGTTTACCAACAGGGGCCCTAGGTAACATCTCGGTACGGTATGGGTCGGTAATCAGGCATTTCCACGAGCCCCAGCACGTTCCCAGGGGTTACGATTTTGGTACCTGCCTCCTTGGGGTTCGAAGCGAGCAGAGCTGAGACCGTATGGGTGACGTAGCAACGTGCAGCGCACTGATTGGTCAATCGTTCTGACGATGAACGTGTCTTCGGTCATCCGGAAGTTATCCAGCCACTGGGCATCCGTGAATGTCGGAACAATGGTGTCCCACCACTCGGAGGATCGGTTGTGGGCCCACACCGTCGGTCGGTTTCGGTGAAATCACGCTAGCAAAGCGATCTGGAATACACACACGATAAATGTTTGTTTTAATTAATAAAAAAGGCCTTGTGGTTAGAACATTCGCATACGAAAAGTATGATGACTAGCAAACTAGCAATTTCACTCACCCGCTTACGTCGTCTTGCGCGCAACATCTCGGACTCGGTGTGAAATTCTTCGATCGTTTGGTACAGTCGACGGTACTTCGCAAGTGTGTTCAATCGTGCCGCCCGGAGTCTTGCCCGACTTTGTTGTTTTTGTTTAAAAAAGATCCACAGGCATAGCAGCAGGCATAACACAACCTGCGAGTCGTTCATTGTTGCGCCGTTCTCTGTTTCACGGAAATGACGCTGTGTGAACCCCTCTCCCGCCTTTACTGCGGTGACTCCGCCCACGCTCAGGTACTGGCCAGGCTTATCGAAATACCTTCAACCGAGCTGTCCCGTACCGTGAGCGGCTGGCACTAGCCGCTCCGGGCTAGTTGGTAAACGCCCTAAGACATTCACTCACCTGGATAGAGAGGAAAGCCACTGTTACTGACTTACATGCCACAACACTTTTCAATATTTGGTTGTGTAGATTTTGATGCAAATTAAAATACCACATTGAAAATGTGCAAAACATTTCTGGTCTGTCGCGCCTTAGCCAGCCAACACCATTCTCTGTGGAAACAGCAGCTGAAGGCGACAAAGATGTCGGCTTTGTATCGCTTCCTGTCTAAAACCGTCTTTTGAATCTTTTGCCACTTAGTGCTAGTCAGCTCAGCCAAGACCAGTGTCATTGGAACAGTTCAGGTGCAGTTTTACTTTTGCTTTTGCAGGGATGTATCGAGATTTGAATCACATTCAGTCAGAACAGGAGGTAATGTTTGCAAGAAGTGAATTTGAGGAAATTCAAAAGTTAAAGGCACCCTTTAAAACCCATTTTTATTCCTCTTTTATCACACTACAGACCTCCTGCGAGCAGCATGTTAGGCCTCAGTTTGCAGCCTTCAGCAAAAGCACTGGATTATCGTTCCACTGTTGTTTGACGTTTCACGTGGAAGACATGGGAGAAAAAAATTCAGTGGGCAGAAGACAGGCAGGGGTGTTATCACTCACCTGGAAGAGACATCAATGCCCCTAGTGATGTCACAAAGGGGTTTAATCAAGAGAAGGATTGACTTTTCCCAATTCTGTTTCCCAATTCGTCGACACGGTGGCGCAGTGGTTAGCGCTGCCGCCTCACAGCAAGAAGGTCGTGGGTTCGATTCCGGGGCCCGGACCTGTGACCTTTCTGTGTGGAGTTTGCATGTTCTCCCCATGTCTGCGTGGGTTCTCTCCGGGTTCTCCGGCTTCCTCCCACACTCCAAAAACATGCATGTGAGGTCAATTGAACATACTAAATTGTCCGTAGGTGTGCATGTGAGTGTGAATGGTTGTCTGTCTCTATGTGGGCCTGCGATGAACTGCGGGTATAGAAAATGAATGAATGAATGAATGTTTCCCAATTCAATTAAGACACATATTATTGTGACATAGGAAAAAAGGGTGCAGTGCAGAATTTTCAGGCCGCAAAGTCTTTTGGTTTTTGTTTTGTTGTCTTTTTTTTTTATTTTTTATTTTTTACCTTGAAACAGTTCCTAGTTTGTGACTGTGGGCTGCTGGTGCGACCAGCAAACACTTGACTGCGGAGTGTGAATCCTCTGGTTACGTAACGGCAGCGGTTCTGATTCCTTCAAGCCAAAGTGACGAGCTTCTGCATCCTGTGTGTGTGGACAGGGCCTAAATGTGATAAAAAAAAATATATCCTGCTGTCTCTTTTGCTTTCAGTTACTTTCAACTCAAAGTTTTGCAAGTCTCAGAGGGGGAAGCCCACCAGCAGCAGAATTTGTCCCCACTTGAACTTCAGTTGTGGTTTTTTGCAACAAAAAAAAAAAATCCCTCTTGGATCCTGTTTTCTGCAAAGGCCGTTGTTTCAAGCAGAGCTGCATAAAGTTGTTGAGTGTGGATTAGTGCTGCAGGATGAACTGGTCCAGCTGGTGAAACACTCCAGTGCATTTATTTCAAAAACAAGGATTATATACTGTAGAACCAACGCTATTATCTCTGCACTGGATGCAGGATGTAGATTTTCCTCTTCTATTTTTTTTTTTTTTTTATTGGAATGTGCAGCAGCTTACGTAAAGAGGACGTGTGTTCAGTTTGTGATATTTAATGAGCCAGGTCGTGTTTCATCATACCAGGAAATGTTGCATAAAGCCGTCCCTTTTTAGTCCTCAAATCACCAAAGTGCTTTAACACCTACCTTTGCTCGACACCGAGAGGGAACTGTGTGTTTTGCTGTTGCCAGGAGACTTGGTAGGTTTGGATTTTTTGGAAAACAAGAGCGGCCCAATCGACTGTTTGTTGTGGTGCCTGTCGACCAATCAGCCGCAAGCTTTTGCCGCCTGTAAGCTGCTGCTACCGCCACAGCTCTGCCTGTTTCCAAGGGGAGGGTGCGAGCTTGTGTGTGCACTGCGTACTATAGATACACAGACCTGCGCATGTCGTTATCCTTTAATATGTTTTGCCTTTGCTGTCTGTTCTCTGTTCAAACCTACAAACTGAATTTGGATTTTACATTTTTTGAGCTAATGGAACTGAGATAACAGTCGTCTTTTTTTTTTTTTTTCAAGTAAACTAAACGATTCACCTGATGAGTAAAAACTTGATTCTCACCCTTCAGACACAACTTCAACGTGACTGCTGTCAATCTTGTCATCATGATGCACAAACTTCATCAGATAAATGTTGGTGCTTTCTATCAGATCACATCCGCTGTGGTTTCTATTTTCCCTGCAGATGTGACTTTTAGTTGTTTCCTAACTGGAGCAGAGCGCACTTGTGACCTTGTGGCATTTTTTTTCTATCTTTTAAACTGCAGATTAAAAAAAAAATGTTGTCCTTGAAAGTACAAAAATGTTACAAAGGCAAAACATTTTTGCTCACTTTTTTGAAAGATAGTGAGATGAGATGTTTTCAAGCACGTTCATTTCAAAAGACGAAATGCCAGACAGTTGCCAGTATTTTTTTTTTTTACCAGTTCAAGAGCAGAGCATCACTCACCACTCACTTATTTGGAATTTTCCTTGACTGATGAAATCTTTTTTTTTTCTTTCTTTCAGGTCATTGGTCTCTTAGATGTTTTCACACCGGCGACCACTTTAGAGGGCTTCAACGATGTGTAAGTCTCCCATCAGTCACATCTTCTGCGTTCTTCCCCCTGTCTGTCCTCAATTTCTTCCCTCCTTTGTCACCCGGCTAAAGTCCTTCACCTCCCTGTCGGCGACTGATAATGACGACACACAGTGCAGAGTCTAAAGTTAGAGACACGCGACCGACTGTAGCTCATTCATGTCCTGCAGGTGGCCTGTTTTTTTTTATATCCATATGAATGCAAGGTGACACGTGCGCTGTACACATCCCAGCGAATCTCCATGGTAACAGCCATCTGGCAGTCTCTGGAGAAGTATGTGTGCGCAGAATATTCAATCAGTGCCCTTGAATTCTCCACATGGCAGAAGCAGCAGCAGCAGCAGCAGCAGCGTGCTTACAAGGTTGCGAGCATGTGAGGAAGTTTACCGATGGAGGGTTTTTTTCTGTGAGTGTGTGTGTGAAGATGGAAAGAGGGAGAAATGTGCCCAAAGTCACCTGCTATTGTAATACAGACACAGCAGATGCTGTTCACAAGCCAAGAGCATATCGTCTCTGTCTGCCGGGACCAATCAGACGCAGAAAGGATTAGCAATCCGGCGCGTGAGTCATTAATCCAGTTGGGTTTCATTTCGTGCCCCCAGTTATGATGAAACAAAGATAATTGAGATGAGACTCGAGTTGTGTTGCGTTCGGTCTGACAATGATACCCTTGTTTTGTCTGGTTTTGTGTATGCGGCCCTCCTGCACTGGTGTCCTCTCACCACCGGCTGTGCTGTGCTGTGACTGAGTCAGCTTTTTGTTTCGCAGCTGAATTATAGTTAAGTGAGGAAATAAATTACCGGCTGTGAAAAGCTTATTAAGCTATAAAACGTTACCATTCTTAAATTTTACACTTACATTGAACTATTCTTGTGTGCAGAGGCCATGACTATGTTTTTTTTTTTTGCCAGAATTAATTTGCCTGTTTACGTAAGTCACTAACTAATGCTTTTTCAAGCCTCTAGTTATCCAAGCAGGCCCAGTCACAACACAATGACAATTTTATGTAATTTCAACCCTGCCGTGCACTTCTCTCCCATTTCATGGTTCGCGCTTTTATTTCCAAGTGCTTGAGAACCACTGGCTCTTTTTTGCAGGTACTTGGTGACCCATCTAATGGGAGCCGACCTCAATAACATCATCAAGTGTCAGAAGCTGACTGACGACCACGTCCAGTTCCTTATCTACCAGATTCTCAGAGGCTTAAAGGTCGGCGGAGCTCTGAAAATACACAAGTCCACTGAACCACCTAACACGTCCTACCAACCTGAAAGCTACATTGTGAATAATTGAAGAAAGGCCCACTGAACCATGCTTACATTTCTCTTTTTTGTCCCACAGTACATCCATTCTGCAGACATCATCCACAGAGTAAGTTTTTATTTCTACCCGTCTCCCACAATAAAGCAGTTTTCAGGTCTTGGTTTAGGTCGGCTTTCAGACTTTAATGTAGCATTTTAACCCTTCATTTATAGCCTCAGAGAACATCAGGTTGTAGCTCCCTGCTTAAATTGCTGGACCATGCACATGTTTAGAAGGTGTCAGAAGTGATATTGCAAAAGGCCAGAAACATCTCAGGATGGACTTTTTTCCATTCCTGCAAAGTTCATTAACAAGATACAGAGCAAATTGTCTTTTTTTAATGTGGGACTTGTAACTGTCCAAAATGTAGCCCTGAAATCATAGTATAATGATGATTTAACTACTGGATAGTTACAGAGACCTCACCTTTTATCAAATGGTTAGAGTGGTGAATAACACCCTTGCAATCCTAAAAAATATTTGGCTTACACACAACTAGAAATCTAGTGGCAGAATGCCTCTCTTTGCCTCATTTCTTCCTCTGTATCTTTGCCTCCAGGACCTGAAGCCCAGTAACCTGGCTGTGAATGAAGACTGTGAGCTAAAGGTGGGACTGATTTTAAAAATGAGGTTCCTGTTGTCTGATTGACGAAAAGCTGTTGGCTGAACCACCTTGTTTCTGCTTCCTACCCCAGATCCTGGACTTCGGTCTGGCGCGGCACACAGATGATGAAATGACGGGATATGTAGCCACACGGTGGTACCGAGCCCCTGAGATCATGCTCAACTGGATGCACTACAACATGACAGGTATGTACGTGCATGTGCAGGCCGATATACTGTAGACCTTTGCAATGTGGCCTTTATGTCTCAAGCTGTTCTTGGTTGAGGAAGAAAAAACAGTGAAGGCAGTTTTAAGAGAAATGAGGCCAGACAGGCCAGGCCAGTCTGTACTCACACTGTACCACCAATGCAGTCAACAGAGGGCCTCTTTATTCTCTGATTACTTTATATAGTAAGTGCAAAATTCTGAAATAAAACTGTGGTTTTTGGCAGACTTGGAGCAAAAACATTTGAAATAAACCGGATGTAGCTTCCACAAAGTCTTCACTCATGTGCCACAGCCACATATTAAATTTATGTCAGACTGTGAAAATAAGCCTCTGTTTTCTTCCTCGAAGTCCCTTTGGGCAGCTGTATGTCAGATCCTGTGTGGCAGTTATGTTATGTGGGCTTCACTCTGTTCTTTGTATTTCTTTACAATCTGCAACAGTGGATATCTGGTCGGTGGGCTGCATCATGGCCGAGCTCCTCACTGGCAAGCCACTCTTCCCCGGAACCGACCGTATCCTTCCACAGCCACAGCTTCCTGTGTGTTGCACAAGTGCAGTGCACAGTCAGTCTTGGGTACAGATGGAGCGGACAGACATGCACATAGGTCCTCTGTATTTATGCTGTCCTTGGTGTTAACTGCAGTACACGCGTGAATTCAGTTATTGATGACTGCGGAAGCCCTTTCACATGCTGGCAACTGGTTAATCCGCCGCCGCCGTGTTTGCAAACTCTCAACTGAAATTGCTGTGATATTATACAGTGACCATGCAGCATTCAGCACGACAATTTACGTAACTAACTTGTGAACAGATGTACTTTTTAATTGGTATTAATCAGCAGTGTCCAGATCCAAGTGATGTCATTTAAACTAACCATCGACACAACAAGTCCGGTGCTCATCACCTTTTCGCAGATGAAAACAAATCATAGTTGAGTGTCCGTGGTCCGCATGCCACAGCAGTCCAGGAAGAGCGTGCCTGTACGTGTGCGTGCGCATGCATGTGCATGTGCGATGCGATCGGAGTCCCTCGAGGTCTGTGACTCATTGCTGCCCACCGCTCTCCTCTGATCCTCCAGAATACAGCGCCCCTTCCTATTTCCCTCCCACAAATCTTGCCATGCGCAGCAGCAGCAGAGTCTGACAGAGTGTTTCATCACGGAACACAAACCAAACATGCACTGAATGGCACAAGCTGAGCACAGCACTAGTTGTCTGTGCTCCCGCTGAGGAGGTTGATTTTTTTCTGTATGTTTTAGACTTGTCTTTTTTCATTTTCTTTTATTTATTTTCCTTTTCTAGTCCATTTCTAAGTACTATACAATTTAGTTTTCATTGGACATTTGTTTTTTTTAAAATACATTTAACATTATTATTGTGACTGGTTCCAAGCATTTATATGCTGTATTAATGCTGAAGAAGCTGAAAAATGACATGGAGGAAAATCTGTAATCCCCAGGTGGAGTCTTTTTTTTTTTTTTTTTTTTTTTATTTTTGACTCTGTTTCTTAAACTTCTGAATAAACTCATCAACATTTTTTTAGGCAGAGCCTCTCAGTCCTCTCTCCTCCATCACTATTCAGCCATCCTGTTTTCCTTCATGTGATTGTGGTAGACATTGATCAGTTGCAGCGTATTTTGTGTGTGGTCGGAACGCCGGGGCCCGAGCTTTTCCTGAAAATCTCCTCGGAGTCAGTGAGTGTCAAAAAAAGGAAAAACGAAACTGCTCGGCTCTGCCACTCTGCTGCCTCTGCTGCCTGTGTCTGTGCTCCCTCTTTTTTTGGCCTGGACCGGGTCTGACTTATTCACTACCTCTGACGCTCCGTCACCTATGTGCGCTTTCTTGAATTTGCTCCTGGGCTCTAGTTTCCGCTTCACTCGGGCATAAAACCGTTTCCAATCTTTTCTTATAACACAGCAAAAAGGCTTTTTTTATACTCTGTGTAGCGCAGCGCTGAGCCACAGAGTCCATAACTAAATCAATTCACTGTGACTTGTAGCTGGGGTGAATGTGTCATTGTGCGGGAACTGTCTCCCCCACTTCCTGTCACCCTTTTTTTTACGCCCCTTGACTGAAGTCGTAGACATAAACCAACTGCAGCAGATAATGCGCCTGACGGGGACGCCCCCAGCTTCCCTCATAAGCAGGATGCCCAGCCATGAGGTGAGACAACCGGCCTCTTCCCACTTCCCCAGACCATTCCATGTAACACCACCACCACCCCAGCTGGACAGACCTGCAGCCGCTGGATTAGTGTCATTTTAAATCAGGTTTTTCCTTTATCATCTGATGCCGTTCACCAGCTTCTGCTCTGACACCACTTGCTCCCTGTTCTTCTCCCCTTTCTGACTCGCTGTGTTTTGCTCAGCCAGACTTCCCAGGGTGCTTTGTTGGTGTGTTTCAGTTTTTTCCCTTCCTTTCTCTCCTGTGGAAACATTGATTCTAAAAATGAGGGCATCATGTTTTGGGCAGTGGTCCAAGTACCCATACTGATTGGTTTTCAGTTTATTATTTCAAGCACCAGATAAATATATTTTCCCATTACAAAAAAGCCTTATTCAAAGCAATGGCATAACTCACTTCAATTGTCCCCCACAGGCGAGGAACTACATAAACTCTCTATCTCACATGCCCAAGAGGAACTTTGCTGATGTGTTCCTAGGCGCCAACCCGCTGGGTAAGTTCTGTCTGGCGCCTCAAGTTGCCTGCACACTGAGTCCCTCTAGTGGTGACATAAAGACACAACCATGCGATGTTTTTCTAGAAGATTGCCTCACTTTGAAAAGATTTTCTCACTCCCAGCCACAGATGCTGAATTTTACATTATACTATTTAAAGTGACTTAAAAAAAAACTATTTATCTTGTTTTTGGTGTGATTTTTGACTTGCTTCTTGTCTTTCTTCTCTCTTCATGTCCCAGCGGTGGACCTGCTTGAGAAAATGCTTGTGCTGGACACAGACAAGCGGATAACGGCGTCCGAAGCCCTGGCCCACCCGTACTTCTCACAGTACCACGACCCAGATGACGAGCCTGAGGCCGAGCCCTATGACCAAAGCTTTGAGAGCCGCGAGCTGGAAATCGAGGAATGGAAAAGTAAGACTTGCACATGCCACGGCTGTATGCACAGCCGTTTTGCCAAAAAAGTAAGTTTGACTCAGAAATAATCTAACAACCATGTGTTGTGTCTTAGGGTTAACCTACGAGGAGGTCCTCAGCTTCGTCCCCCCACCCATTTGACAGCAGTGACGAGATGTAATCGTGAGGAGGAGGGACGGATGGATGGGGTGGGGGAGGGGCAATCTTTCTTCCGTTGTTTGATTTCCAAGGGACACTCTTTATGGCTAATCAGTCTCACATGGCTGTCCACCACTTTTGCTCGCACACTCATCTCACAACCTCGACATTCAAGTGCCTGCCACCATTCAGCCCATCGGGAGGACGCCGCGATATCAGGGATCAAACTTGACATCCTGTTCCTTCCGTCCACCAACACTTTGCTGTTCCTGTAAAGCAGTGCAAAATTCCCCCATTGTTAAGTCTTTTTTCCCAAAGTTTGCCATTTGAAACCAAGCTGTTTGACTCCATCAACCGAAAGCTACTTGTCAGTATGTTTGAAAAGTAAATGAGAGACGTTGAACTGTTTTATGAAATGAGTACTTTGCAGTAATGGATGAATATCCTATGACGGACGTTAGGAAAGTTTCACCTGCAGTGTTTCAGTCTCCACCCATTGATATTATATTTTATTTCTGTCAGCAGACGTCACAGCATAAATACAACACAACAGTATTTGTACAGAGGCTCCTCAGCCAGACCACTGTATATGTGTAAAATGCTGAGTCAAACCTTAGCAGAGTCTTGAGATAAGCCAAATAATACTAGATATGTCATTTAATATTCATGGGATAGGCTAGAAATTTGTAAATTATTCACAAATTTGCAGCTTTGTGTTTTGAAGACTTGAATCTGGAAGGCTCATTATGTCTTATCATCACCCAATTCTAAGTGTTGATACAAGAAGTCCTGGCAAATGTATCTACCCGCCCACTTTACACACCTTTAGTTTTCCTTCTTTTCCTCCATGTCCGTTTGTTCTCAAGTCCTTCTGATCACATGTTTCAGGTGAATGTCTCAGCCGCAGCCAATAGCGTCACAAAGTGCATGATGGGACCAGTTATGTTCCACTAGTTCACTGAACCACAACACCAACATAGTTAAATCATACTGCATATATATATCACAACAGTACTTTTGATGTTTACTGAATGTTGGGAATGCCAGTCTGACCCGTATTTATGATCTTTTGTTGTTTGTATTTTGATGTAAAAAATAGTATTTGTCAGAATTAAGGTTGTTTTTTATTATTATTATTATCATTATTATTATTATTATTATTATTACTATAATTATTATTTATAGAGCTTTCTTCATTGCTAACAAGATGCATTGACAATAAACTCAAACCCCAGTCCAGCCGTGGTGACTGCAGTCGGAGCCAACGTTGTTAGTTCTGTAGGTTTTAACCAGTAGGATGTACCTTGGGAACATTTATTTATCTTTTGCAAATTTTATAAGTATATCTTTTTCCAGAGTGGAAAATGTTCAGAAATCAACATTAAGTGTGTTACAAGGATGTCAACATGTTGAATTGGCATGCATTTGAGAAAGGGGCCAGATTTAAAGTGAATTTGGCTCTAGTCAAGCGAACCACATCAATATAACAGTTTAAGTTTTGGATAGTGGGTTTTTTCCGGTGTATTAGTTTATTCTTTTGTGTATAAAATCATCATTTGTCATCATGTGATTCTTACATGTTTTTGAGTAATGTGGGAACTATGTTTTTTTGTAATTTTTTTAATTAAGCAGGGCACATGATTGTCAGAGTGTACGTTTACTCACTGGATTTTTCAGGGCGATGCTGATGCCTCATTCTTTGTAGATTTCTAAAGAAAGATTTGTATAAATTCGATTATTTATCTTGTCCTTATACCCCCACTGTCCGTAGTCACTTTGAGTTTGGCTTTCCTCGCCTGTGTGTGTTTTTTTTTTTTTTAAACTATGCCCTTAAACACATTTTCACAGCACCTGTAAATACCACTCCCACTGGAAAATAAAGCCTATTATTTTTCACATCTGTAACAACGCGCAGTGTGTTTGAAAGGGTGCGTTTAGCTGCAGCTTTTGGAAAACATCCACTAGATGGCAGCAGGGTGCAAAAGAGTAAAGCCATTTATGATGCCCCAAAACTGGTCATAAACAAACTAATACGCTTAAACTGTGGCTAACTTAATTAACCGCATGTCACTAGATTTAATGTCCGAGATACCTAGTCTTCAACAGGCGGAATCCTGTTATTGAGGAGTTATTTTCGCGTCGCAACACCAACACTATTTACTTGAGAAGTCTTGATGGCAGTTTTTCATGCGGTCTGTAATTATCCCAAACGATTAGTGGACTGCATCCACTAACTTGGTTTGGGTGTTTATTATTAAAGCCCCCTTGGGAAATTAACAGAGATCAAAGCTCCGACTGCAATAAAACGCAGGTAAGAAAGGGGGCTCAGGCACACTGTGAAATCTACATTGTGTCCTACCACTTTAGGAAGCTCTTTTGCTACTAAAGCCCTGTTGTGTGGCGTTCTGCACGTCATACTGCAGCAAATATTTTCTTATTCCTGGGCCGTTTGTTGCTTGCAATTACGAGAAAATTATTTGGCGGTCTCAAATAAGCTCAAAGGTTTTTGGCTTCGAAATTAAATGCAGATCTGGTAGTAAAATGTATATCCCGTGTGGACAAGGATAAATTTTGCTTTTGCATTTTCCATTAAAAGAAAAGTGGTGTTTATCTTCAGATTTTCCATAATACCGTCACAGTAGCTTGCATGTTTTCAGGGCGGGGGGAAATCTGGTCCTGCATCTGTATAGAAGGTAAAGGGGTACATCATGTGCAGAAAACAGCGGTGGGGATTGGGATAATCAAAGACAAATGCGTTATTAGATCTGCACACCGATATAATAAAACGCAATTGTACTTTGTGTACCATTCGAAAGCAACGACACGCATAACAACGATGGTTTCTTTTGTACTCCGCCCCTGTCTACACCTCCAACTTGCTTGGGCTGTCTGGAAAGTGTGAACATTTTCGACGGGTCTTGAACGCACCGCATCTCTCCCGGTTATTCAGCATGGAGCGAAAAGGTAAGGTAGCAACTTCTCTCAAAATGCGTTTTTAATACAACGCACATGTTGGCCGACTCAAGCTTATTTTTTTCCTTTATTCACTACGGTGTTACGTGACTCGTTTTAGTGGCCTCGATAAGTGCAACGAGGTGAGGAAGAGTGGATGAAGTGAACGTCAGACCATGCGCTCGCTCCGTTCTCTCTGTGTGTATGTGCGTGCGAGTACCGCCGGTATGCTAACTGTAGCCATCAAAACTAGCATCAGCCAGACTCTGCGTCCAAAACTTTCCCCCTGGTTTGTTAGTACGCAGCAAAAACGAGCTACAGCTTCTTTAAAACAAACCAAACAGTATGCCCAGCTCAATTTTCTGCCCAGTTTAAATGTTGGGGTGTTTTTTCGTTGCTCAGGGCGCCGCCGTTACTGTTAGCGGCTAACTTAAAGTGCCACCTTGCCTAAACGGGGCTGCGCACTGGGCAGGCCGGTTGACTTGTGAGCTCATTTCAGGAATCTTGATTTCGCGGGTCCGCGGGAATCTAGTCCTACCTGCTGCTATGGCAGGTTCACACCTGCAGCTTCACTTTGGACTCTGCAGTTGTTCGCCCCCACCGGCCACTAACCTCTCGAAAGACCATACACGATAAGTAAAACGTGTCACAGTGAGCAGTTTTCTATCCGCCTTTTTAGTTGGTGACTGCTAGTGATGGATCGTCATGATAGACCTGCAGCTAATAATCGCCCAAATATGAGTTGCGATAATTAAAGTCTTGAATTCGTGTACACACGGACTCACACGTCCAATTGCATTTTGCTTTCGTTTCCTGCAAGAATGCAAACATCTTGTTTATCTGGTTATCTTATCTTGTTTGGATTGTATTTGTTTTCACAGGTGCTTTGACTCTTGTCAACCGCCTTGCATTTCATGTCACAATTTAAGTTTGACTGGCGTTTCCCCAATTGCATTGATAAAATTCTTTGTACATATTGTATAATCAGGATTGGTCACCCTTCTTTGACTCTTAAATGATTAATGACTAACCAGGCTTTTGTTCTTTTCTTTTTTAAAATAAATAAGTAAATCACTTAGCCTATGTTTACTCACTGGGTGTACAAGGGCAATGCCAGTTGGCTCTTTGCTTATACTTAAGAAAGATTCCCACAAATTTAAATATTTACTGTGTCCATCACTCAGTGTCTGTTGCCACTTTTCATAGAGCTGAGCTGTTTTCCTCTCTACCTCTTTAGTTCTCGCGATGCAGGCAAGGAAAAAGAGGACTAAGCCGAGGAAACAAGGGAAAAAGTAAGTGTATTCACAACAAATTTTCTAGTTTGGTGTATGCTTTGCACTTGGCTGAAATAATTAGAGTATGCCTTCCCCAAGTTACGTCAAAAGAGTTACCTCTACTGTGTTGCTTGTTAACTCAAAGACACTAAGTTCTGGACACTATGTTCACATTTGCTTGTTGAAAGTTTTGAAGCAATTCTCCTAATTTTTCTTCTTGAAAATGCATTTTACAAAATGCTGTCAGTCTTTTTTTTTTCTTAAGTGTACCAGAGCGTGTTTGACATTATATCAAATATAACAACTATGTCACAGCCTTGTGTGTAATTATTCTGATATATTTGTTTAAAAACATATGCTGTCAGCGTACAATAGTAAAACACAGGTGTGAAGATTTAAGTAAGTTTGGTTAAACAGAAGTCCAAAATAGGTGGTGAGAATAAAGAAGATATTCGTGACAAATTGACTAATTGAAAAAATAATCGATAGATTAGTCGACAACAAAAATAGTCGACAACAAAAATAATTGTTGGTCTCCTCGTTTTGTCTTTCCAGAGAGATTATTTAGATTGCAATGCAGCGAGGGCTTATTCTGAGTAGCAGCTCTACAGCTTCATCATTACGCTGCTGCTGTAGAAAGTCAGTCATTCACCAAAAAAAGAGCAAATCTTCATGCTCACAACACAATGCACTGCTTGTTCGCAGAGCTGTTCTTTTTCCAGTGATCTTGCTAGTTGCGCTTCCTGTGTCAACACCTTACCACAATGAAATCCTGTTGTTAGTACATGATACAATGTATTTAATTATGAGGTTTTTTGCCGATTCGGTGAATTTATTAAAACCTTTATGATTTATTTTTACTCCTTCACCATAAAAACCAACATGAAAAAAGATGGCGAGAGAAAAAGAAAGTATATATTAGTTTGTCTGTGACTGAATATTGATGCTGAAATGTGCCAGCATGTTGATGGGAAGGTCTGCATTTATGGACTTGCTGCAGATGCCCACTGATCAGTGAAAGGTGCTTGTTCAGTGTGGGTGGCTTTGTGATCTTCCGTGGATTTTGCAGCATGTGTTTCTTAATTACACTATCACACTTAATTGGTTTGTTTTTCTCCATCTTTCGGCACCTCAGGTGTGCGTTCGTCGACGTGCGCTCACGAGATGCAAGAGACTTGATCAGTGTTGCCAAGTTATTTTTTTCTTCCCCCCCATCCCCCATCGTTGCTCTCTGTTGTCCTCTTAGCTTTTTTAGCTTTTTTTCCATGCTGCCACAGTTCCAGTATTACATAAACTGTCAAATCTCCCATCATCTTCAGCCCACTACATCTCTTGAGTTCATTCCCCAACCCCTCTGCATGATCACGCATATCATCTTTGAGTGAGGTGGTTGTTGGGGGGAGGCAGCTTGTTTCAGGTCATTACGATGTTTACAAGATTTTGTGAATGGATGTTTGTTTCCAGCAAAAAATAGCCACTTGGTTCACGGGAACTGTTGTACGAACAAAGTTGCTGTGTGTCTTCTGTTTTTATCCACGGACTTCTCAGAAGTCCTTTTCCACAATTAAATAGTTCCAGTCAAACTAAAATATGAATAAATAATATGTTGTTGTTGTTGTTTTTTTTTAAAAAAAAAAAAAAAAAAAGCTCAATGTTTACTGAACAACATGTGGAAAGGAAAGTGAAAATTGATTTGTGCAAGTTTGCAATTTTTAGGGTTGTGGTGTTTTCGTTTGTGCAAGTTCTGCGGCTGCTTTTCCACAAACTTGTTTGCACATTAGGTGTACTGCTGCAGCAACACAGTGGACCAGCGCCGCTCCATCTGTCCCGCTCGGGCATTTTGATTTTGATTGTTATCTGTTGGCATCAGAGGAGGGCAGAAACTTTTTGAACCCCGCATCCCCCAAGAGCTGCCCGTCCTCGTCTGTGCCCTTGTTTGTTTAGTTGCAGAGATGTGATGGGCCTGGATGGGTGGAAACAATACAGCCAGGAGAAACCAGGAGACCCTGACACACTGTCAAGTCAGATGTGTTCACAGGAGTGATGGAGACGCCAAGAGGTTGGGCCTCCCATGTTTGAATTCTGCTCTCGTTGGCATTGGCATCTCCCTTGGGGGAGCGCGGCCTGGGCTGCCGCACAGCGCTTGGCTCTGTTTGTGCGCAAGACGGCATCGACGGAAACACAAAGTGGATCGAAGACGTTTAAAAGTTTGACCCGTTGGTGTGTCAGGGCCGTCTGAACTGCTTGTGTTGAGTTGGCAAGGTGATATCACAGGGTTAGGGCTTGGGAAAACAAATGCGTTCAATGAACTTTACCTATTAGTCGTTTTTGGGGGTACATTTTACAATGTGCAGAAATCCTGAAAGATGTTTTTTGATGACAATTATTATTATTATTCATTCATCATTCATCTTCTATGCCCGCTTATTCCAAGACCAGGGTCACGGGGGTCTGCTGGAGCCTATCCCAGCTGTCTTAGGGCGAAGGCAGGGTGACACCCTGGACAAGTCGCCAGTTCATCGCAGGGCCACATAGAGACAGACAACCATTCACCTTCACATGCACACCTATGGACAATTTAGAATACTCAATTGACCTCACATGCATGTTTTTGGAGTGTGGGAGGAAGCCGGAGAACCCGGAGAGAACCCACGCAGACACGGGGAGAACATGCAAACTCCACACAGAAAGGTCCCAGGCCAGGGCCCCGGAATCGAACCCACGACCTTCTTGCTGTGAGGCTATTATTATTATAGTATTATTATATTGAAAGTATGTTGGAAACAAAAAAAATATTGTTACTAATTGGGGCAGCTGTGGCTCAGTTGGTAGAGCAGACCGTGAATTGATGATAGAAGGATTGGCAGTTTAAATCCCGGCTCCAACTGTCCATATGTTGAAGTGTCCTTGGGCAAGACACTGAACCCTAAATTGTCCCCAATGGGAATGGCAGCAGCCACCCATTGGTGTATGAGTGTGTGAGGGAATGGGTGAATGAGAAGCCACTCTAAAGCACTTTGGGGTACCGTGAAGGTGCTGGAAAGCGCAGTCCATTTACCATTTTAATTGATTTTCTTGGAAAACAGCTGTGACCCACTGAGGGAAATTGAAAGCATAATACCTTCGCTAGATAGATTTTTCACTAATAAATCAGCGGTGGAAACATGCTTCTCTCGTGTATAAATCATTTTCTCCTTTCGGTCTATTTATATCCCATTCATCATCTCGTGACATGTTGCTGAATTATATCCCTAATTGTGTAGCGGAGAGCTGCAGCATCAACAAAGTGCCTGTAGAAATGTGTAGAAGTGATCACAGTGGCCGAATGTGATGCTTAAAAATATTGTGAAATGGGCAACCCTTGTTTAAGTAGAAAAATGACCATCAGCTTTTTAATCTTTTTTTGTGTGTGCTTTGAATCAGTTATGAATCCAGTTACAAAATTGGTCAAGATCATCACTGGTTGGTTTTGGAATTTACTGCCTTGTGTAATCAGACACATACCTTTTTTTTAAGTTTTTTTTTTTTTTTTTATATATATTAGGTTTTGTTGCTATCTATAACACGCAGACTGAAAGGCAAACGTCGGCTTTATTGATCTGGATGTCTGTAGTCAAAGTGGTTTAAATTCCGCCGTCATATCTCCTGTCTAATCCACCCGCAGCGAAGATGCAGGCACAGGCCACAATTGCAGCCCAACACTTTGGCGTCATGACTCAACGCTGCAGAGGGCTGAATGTCATACGTGCACAGTGATCAGAACGAGTGTGGTGGGAGCAGCAGAGGCTGCTGATGGCCAGGGAGGAGAGAAGAGCGTTGTTTTGGTTCGACGCGGAGGTGGAGGTGCAGAGAGAGAGAAGGAGGGAGGGAGGGCGGCCCTCACCTGCAATGCAGTGCTGTGCCGCACCGGCCAATCATTCGCCGGCTGCCACTGGAGGGGGTTGGGTCACGGGCTGACGGCAGCCAAGGAGAGTTGTCGGTCAGACGGAGAGTGCGAGATAGAGAGAGAGAGAGAGAGAGCGAGAGCGAGAGAAAAAGTGAGCCGGAGAGTCGGCGAGAGAAGCAGTTGTGCTTCCAGAGCTGCCGCAGAGACTCTACTCCTCCTCCTCCTCCTCCTCCCCTTCACTCTCTCCATCCCTCTCGGATTCCTCCTCCCTCTGATCTCACTTTTCATTAATCACCACCACCCTCCTTTCTACTTTCCACTGTCAGTCTTTCCCTCCATTTAAACCTCTGCCTGCTGATGTTTTTCTCCTTGTGGATGGAGTGAGGCGTTTTTTTCATTCTTTCCCTAAACACTCGGGTCTCTCCTGTCTATTTCCCCTGCGTCGCCTCTCATGGGCATCCGAGCATCTTGCAGGTATGAGCTGGAAGTGTGTGTGTGTGTGTGTGTGTGTGTGTGTGTGTGTGTGTGTGTGTGTGTGTGTGTGTGTGTGTGTGTGTGTGTGTGTGTGTGTGTGTGTGTGTGTGTGTGTGTGTGTGTGTGTGTGTGTGTGTGTGTGTGTGTGTGTGTGTGTGAGAGAGAGTGGGCAGATGTGACGAGTGTGCACTCTCAGAGATTTGCATTGAGACAGCTCGAGGTGTTTGGGTTGTTGCAGAAGTTTCTGTGTCTGACTGTCCAGACGGCAGTGAGAATCAGACTCAATCGTCTGCTCTCTTCCCTGCATTACTGTTGCTTTATTCAATTCTTTCTATAAGGTGCATTTTTTTAGGATGGTTTTCCAGCTCTGCAGTTGTCTCTCAGATTAGGACTGTAAGCAAAGGATACGGTGGAGGACGAACTTCACCTTTAAAATAAGTCACGGTGCAAAAAGTCTTGAGGTTAAACATTCAAGTGTTAACCAACAAAAACGTTTTAACTCTGGAAGATGATTAAACCCTTCCACAGGATCCTTCATCAAAACTCCCTGGTCTCAAACTGTGTTGGGTGTTGTTCACGATCTTTGTGTGATCAAAGTAGTAGTAGTGTCTGAAAAAGATAGAGATGGTTTAAGCTTCTGTGCTCCACCGTTATCACACCGCTTAAGTGCTAATAGAGCGTTTTAAAACGTGTATTTCATTTATTATTGATGGTAAATTGGCCGCGAAATGGTAAATACCCCCCTATAGACTCTGGAGCCACGTCCCGTTTCTCTTTCCCTGCCCCCTGTCTGAGAATGGTCTTCATTTGGCCGCTATATTTAGACTTCATCCTCCTCCTCCTGGGATCAAAGCTTTTTCGAAAAGGATCTTCACTTGGCCATTTGTGCTTGAGCATATATGAATAACTGCGAACACTAAGCCCTTGTCCTCTTCCCGACAAAGGGTTTCATGGGTATTTGATGGCAGTCGCTGTGTGTTTCGTTCAGCCCGGCCCATACCTTCTCCCAACTGAAGAAAAGTCTTAATTGTCCAAGACCAGATGGGGTAGCTTCAGGTCGCGCTAGCTGCAGTAGCTCGCCAATACCCAACAACTTGAAAATTCACCCTGCGAAAAAACCAAGTGCATTTCCATCAGGTGGTTGAAATAGATGAACTGCAGTAATCTTAATGCTAGTTGGCAGTATATTAGACCTACAATAACATGGCTGTAATAGAATTTAGTTGTTACTGTACAAACCAGATATGTGGCAGTTTATGACTTGGCCAGTGGATCTTAGGGGTTTTTTAATATATATGGATTGGACCAAAGAATATGTTGGTCATTATTGGTCAAAACAGTATATATTGTCTTTTTATGTTCATGTTGCTATGCGTTATGGGTTAATTGTTAAGACACCATCAGCGGCAACAGCCATCACGAGTTCCATGGTCGTTATGTGATGACTCAATTGGCAAATGAGTCTCCTTGCCCAAAATGTTGCATTTGGTGTCCATCCTGATTAAAAAAAAAAAAAAAAAAAAAAAAATGCCTCAAGCATCAAAACATTTAGCCTTTTGTGACTTCTTTTTGCGCTCTCGTCAACAAAAACAGGGGCATGAAAACTAGGCCCGTGATCCCTTCCATACAACAGTGGCCGCAGTGCATTGAAATTGAAATGTGGTTATTTTTGGGGCAATGCTGGAATATGCAGAGCTACCCCTATGAATTTCAGCTTGTCAACAGCACCAAACTCCCACTTTAATTCCCTCCTCTAATACTGCTTGCGCCTGAGTCTGAATACAAAATGAAGAAGGAGTTGCACTGCGTTTGTCGCACAGCGTGTGTGGGCTGACGGTGCTGTTGCTGAAGTAGAGGCTCGACATTTCTCTTGAAGAAGTGAGGGAAAATCTCACAGCAGATGGCTGAAGAGGAAGCATAATTGTCACAGAATAAATAAGTATCAGAAAAATGAGCCAGATTTTTACTTATGCTTACATAGCTTACATCTGAAGAGATGTGTCTGCAGTTCATCCAGCTCACTGGCTTTCATGTATTTCTAGTCTCTAATGGTGCTTAATGCCTGCATTAGCGGTTCCATAAAAGAGTGAAGGAGAAAAAAAAATGTTTTGATTCATGTCTTCATACTTTAATGTCGTCCTCCGGCAGTGTGGAACTGTGAAAAAAAAAAATAATAATGTCGAGTAATACAGCTCCTTGAGCATGACACAGCTCTGTAAGCACCTTCTCCTCCAGCTCGCCTCTTAAGATGATGAACTCATTAGTCAAGCACGCTGATCCCACTGACTCCAGGACACGGCTTGCAAGCAGATCACAACACCCTCGCCCGGGCCAATCACATGTGTATTTTGGCTGCCACTGTGAAATTCCAATTGAAGAAGCGAAGTCTATAAATCTGATGTTTACAACTTTTAATCACCTTCAAATTGTTCAAGTTGGTTCGAGTTTATACGAGATCTGTGGAGGTTTGATGGCACATTCTGTGAAAGGTTCTGAAATCTATGCAAGGCATTATCAAGGTTGTTCTCACTGTAACACTAACCAGTAATATACACTAACCGGCCACTTTATTAGGTGCAGTGTTCAATCGCTTGTTGATGCAAATAGGGACTCAGCCAATCGTGAGGCAGCAAGTCTGGGTGCTGCTCTGAGTCTTTCATAAACCGCTGATCCACTGGGGCTTTGGCACACAACCATCTCCAGGGTTTCCATAGAGTGGTCCCCAAGAAGAGAAAATATCCTAATGACTGTTGTGTGCCTTGTTGATGTCAGGGGTCAGAGGTCAGAATGGACTAACTGGGTCGAGGACGATAGAAAAGCAACAGGAACTCAAATAACCAGTGGTTTTAGACAAGGGTCTGCAGGGTGCCATGCATGGTGTCCTTCGTCATATGGACACTGTCCTCTAGTGCACCCGTTGTAGTTGTTGTGCTGTTGACCTCGTGTTCTGAACCCCCCCCCCCCCCAAATCTGTCCTGTAGCGAGCAGCCGATTTTTGTTTTTAATAATTCATCCCACCGTGTTTGCTTCACACAACACAGCATGCTTATTTAGGCATCATGTAATCACCGTCATCTATTGGACAATAAAATGAATCTTTAATGACGTTAGGCATTGGTTGAAGAAGCTTAATACTGTCTAGGGGTGAGGCTGCGGCTCCGAGTTGGAGCTGGGAGACGGTAAATCACACACATCTGCTCTTGTTCCACTTGATCCTCAGCTATAAACTCTGATTGTGTTGTTTGTATGGGGCATTTGTTATCTCGTAGTCTGTGTTTTGTGGGCAATAACCAAATGACAGACACTCAGGCAGCTGCAAGTCATTGAATGTACCTCTCACTGGAAGGTGTGCAGTGTTTTGTTGAAGGTTTTCTGGTCGTTTATGAGTAAAGATCTCTGGTTTTATCACCTATCAGCTCAGTGATCAGGTTCAACCTGATACAAACACTGTCTGTAGGCAATTCTGTCTGTCCTGGACAGACAGAATTGCCTGACATGTAATTTTCCTCACCTTTTTCTCCTGTTTTTGCTTGCCCCCCTCCCCCAACAGACCGGAGCCACACAGTCGAGGTGGTGGCTCTCAGCCGAGCCAGGCAGACTCGCCACTCCCTGAGCAGGATGAAGAGATCCTGGGCTCCGATGACGACGAGCAGGAAGATCCCAACGACTACTGCAAAGGTGTAGCATCTCTCCGGTCCGCCACCCTCTCAGAGATCAGACCTCTGGCCGTGTCAGTGACAGTATAGACGGCCTCCCGTTTAATGAAACCGATATGTTTGCCGTCCGTGTGTGTGCGCCTGCGTGCGATTCCCTGAAATCCTTCCAACATGCAGTAGTTGAGCCTGTGTCTCTCTTGTTTTGGACCTTGCGCCACCTGTTGAGCTGCATCTAAATTATTGTTGAAACTGGTACCATTGTGGAAATACAAACACAATTGAAAACTGTGTATTACACTGCACTTCCGTTTGACACTGTCAAATGTACACTTTCCAAATTTTCTAAGAGTTTGCTTTGGGTTATTTTCTGAATCCATTTTATTTTCAGCTACAGTGTAAAATATTCCATAGAATTTGATACTTGTTGCTCATCTAAGAATTATTGTGCATTTATCTTGAGATCATTCACAGCAGGTCTTCGAATTGTGCGAAATTTGTTGTCGTAACCAAGACTCTGTTTTTCTCGGGGCAGGTGGATATCACCATGTGAAGATTGGAGACCTGTTCAATGGGAGGTATCATGTGATCCGTAAGCTGGGCTGGGGACACTTCTCCACTGTGTGGCTGGCCTGGGACATACAGTAAGTTTTATTTTTTTTGTTTGTTTGTTTGTTTGTTTTTTAGCGCCTATTTATGCATCCATTTGCACAATTTCATGAGAAGATCTAATCAAAGGCGCAGCTCTTAACAAAAAGCCAGTGTGTTTTTGTGTGTGTGTGATCACACAGCTGTGTTTGTGCACCACGCTCATGTGATTCTGATTAGTTTTGTAACTGCTTTTTGTGGTTGCTGTTGTTCAGGGAGAAGCGCTTTGTGGCCATGAAGGTTGTGAAAAGTGCAGAGCATTACACAGAGACGGCCCTGGATGAGATCAAGCTGCTCAAATCTGTAAGTTGTTTTGACTCAAAGTCATATTGTAGCTAATTAGTCTGCGTTACACCTTTTTACATCAACGAGGTTGCCTGCTGTGTCTCTGTGTTGTAGGTGAGGAACAGTGATCCCAATGACCCCAGCAGAGAGAAGGTGGTGCAGCTGCTGGACGACTTCAAAATTTCCGGCATGAATGGGACTCGTATCCTCTGCTGGGAAAAACATTTCCTGTTCAATTTAAACCATGTTCAGATCCAAGACAGTCAGAATTGTCACATCTAGCCTTATATTTAGTATTTTTCTTTTATTTTTGCTTTTCTTTGTTTATATAACTTGTGTTTACAAGTCTATGGTTTCACTGTAATACCTTGTTCATATCGACTGATAGATGACCAGAACTTGTGAGATCAGCAATAGTTAAGGACACTTTCATGCCAGCCTCAATTGCTGTCCTGACGTGTCTGTAAGTGACGTTCTCCAGAATCATTCTGAATGGCCAAATAGATCATGTGAGTTACAGAGGCGTGATGGGAAGTGACACTACTGCGCATGCTCTATGGGCCCATTAATGCAGAAGTCAAACTTTTTCTGCCTATGCGCTGGGTGAGCAACTTGATTGAAATGAATGGGCCGCCATCTTGGAGTCTGGGGGTTTGCTCGTCCCTCTCGATTTGTTTTATATTTCTGTGTTTCTTTAGCTTTTTCTCACATGACTCCTGTGCTCATTCTGACCAATCAAAGATGTTTCCTGCAGCAATATGAGCTATTGCAGTGTGCAGTTAGCATTGTCTCTGATCGCACGCCCTTGGTCAGATTCATTTTCTCATTGGGACAGTTCCTGTTCCTCTGCCTCTCTGCAATCCTGTGACAGGGCGTGCATGAAGTTTGTGCTGTCCCAGTAGGACATCCTGCTAATTGGAAAAGGGTGAATCAGTTAGAATTGGAGCTATTTTTTTCAAAAGGCTACTTTTTTGCAAGACGGTCAGTACCAGATTACTTTACACCCATTGAGTGGTCGCTGCTGCTGTCCCAGTGTGATGAATTGGACACGCTGATAATACAAACCGCAGACCATATAGCTGAGTGAGTTATGTAACATCCTGCAGGAGGAAGGATGTGCATGGAGGCAGGCATAGCTGAAATATCCTATTTTACATGTTTGAGTCAGCTGTCTGTCAGATATAATGGATGTCAGTCCACTTGGCATCCATTCAGGAACTTGAGTTCAGAGTTGATGGAAAACTGGCGCGTTTACTGGCTCGGGTCTTCTTCCTATAGAGGTCACGAGAACCTGTGTTCCTTTGAGTCCTTGACCCCTCGTTTCCTCAGACGTGTGTATGGTTTTCGAGGTGCTGGGGTATCACCTGCTGAAGTGGATCATCAAGTCCAACTACCAAGGCCTGCCACTGCCCTGCGTGAAAAGCATCATACGGCAGGTAAAAAAAACATTTAGAATATGAGTTAGGACATATTCATTCTATTTTGTTTCCTTTACTTTTCAAGTGTGTGCTGAAACACAAATTGAGGAAAATAGCCCTCTGGATATGGCGTCTACCCATGTTAGTCCCTTCTGAGACGACCATAGGCCTCATTGTGTTTCCCCACTTCCAAATGTGCAAGAAGCAAGGGCGTTAAATGCCGGAGTTTAACTGAAGGCCGCAAACAGAGGGCTAAATGTGCTGTTTTAGAAGAGGGAGTGGGAGTATAAAAAAGATTGTTTGAAAGCAGGCATACGACGATACTACGACAGCTTTCAAAACCTCTGCCGGCTGGGGGATGATGCGTGTTTCCCCGCCCCTCTCTCCTGTGTGCAGGTCCTGCAGGGTCTCGACTACCTCCACACCAAGTGCAAGATCATCCACACGGACATCAAACCAGAGAACATTCTGCTGACGGTCAACGAGCCGTACATCAAGAAAATGGCTGCAGAGGCGACGCAGTGGCAGAAGGCTGGCGCTGCACCTCCCTCCGGCTCTGCAGGTCACCACCTTTGATTTTCTTTTTCTTTCCTCTCAGCACTTGGCTCAGCATCGTCTTTTTTTTCTCCTCGCGTAGTTTGACCGGCATGTTGCTGACTGAGAGCCGAGATGTTTGCAGCTCCAGAGTCTCACTCTCTCTCTGTTTGCTGCTTTAGATCTTAAGCATATTCTGCATATCTTAAAAAAACATATCTGTTCTACATTGTAATTGCACCGATAGGGACAAAATGAGATCAGTGGGGAGTTGACAGGCTTCCCACTGCTGTGGTGTGTCCTCTCATTGTATCTCACATTCAGAGAGAGACGGCATGCTGGAGAACATGCAGAAGCCTCCAGTGAAATCGAAGCTTTGCTTTGCCGTGTTTTGGAATGAGTCACCACTGGAATTGCGATAGAAATTAATTACCAGCTCGCATTGCATGCGATGGCGCTGCCGCCGGAGCTATGGTTCATTAGCCTGGCTTGGTGTGAATGGAATAGCAATTATAAAGAGGCGCATTTTTAACGTGCCAACGTAACCCTGTGACTTCTGCTTCCTCCCACAGTGAGCACAGCACCGGCACCCAAATCGGTAAGTTCAAGATCCAGTCCAGTGCAGACATGTGAAAGACAAAGTGCAGCTTCATCAGCGTTTGATTCAAGATTCTTCTCTCATTGTACCTCTAGACAGCTAAAATGTCCAAGAACAAAAAGAAGAAGATGAAGAAGAAGCAGAAGAAGCAGGCCGAGCTGCTGGAGAAGAGGATCCAGGAAATGGAGGGGGAGGCGTTGCTACCAGAGGGCGGGGATGAGGAGGAGGACGAGGAGGAGGAGGAGGTGACCACCACCACGACAGAAAGCACAGAAGACACAACCTCATCGACGACTGTCTCGCTGTCTGCCACGCTGCAGGACATCGCCAGCCACGGCCTCGGAGGTGAACTGTCTCACACACACACACACTACAGTGCACAACGCTCTTTGTAAGATAGTAACTGCGTTTCCATTACCCCTAGAATTGCGATTGCAATTTTGCATGAAGCACTATTACATTTTCTGTTCTGTTCTTTTGTTATGGACAATAGGTATAAATGTAATAAATATTGTATAGTTATATGTAATAATCGTGATTTTTCCAGAATTGTGCAGCCCTAGTTTTAGTGATTATTACACTCAATTTTTGCATAATGTGTCAACACAATTCACAAATGTGTAAAAATTATTTAGAGAAGTATGTGATCCCACCTGTTTTTTTATTTATTTATTTAATGGTTTGCTCATAACTTGATATGAGGTTTTAGTTGATTCTTTGAACAGCGTGTCCTAAACCCACAGACTTGACTCCAGACGAGCAGCCCGAGCAGCTGTCCGAGGTCAACGAGGACAAAGGGGACGCCAGCGTGGGCAGCAACACCAGGATGGAGGTGAACTGCAACGGCCTCACCGCCACGTCCGCACCACAGAGCGAGAGCAACGCAGAGGCGCAGGGGGCAGAGCATTCAACGGCAGCAGCGGCGGTGGAGGAGGAGGAGCAGCAGCAGCAGCAGCAGCAGGAGGACCAACAGAACGCAAACCAACCAGACAGCAGCTCGGAGACCAGGGAGGTGCTGAGTAACGACACAGATCACCAGACCTGCAACGGTTCGGCCCAGGATGGCCACCTGCAGGCTCCTCCCACCGCCGTCCAGCCCAGATTCTGTTACTGTGGAGATCAAGGAGGGGGAGGGGGAGGCAGCGGACGAACAGATGTTCTGCGGAGGCGACGCCAAGAGGGAGGATAAAGAGAAAGGTAACCTGGGCAACTAGTTGACACCTTTTTTTCGTAAACCACAATAACCATGTGAGATAAAACGGTGTTAAAGTTCCAGAGCTTTGCTGCAGCCTTCTGACGTCTGTGCAAGTGTTTGATGACAAATCTGCTATGTACGTGTTTCCCACCCAGTGCAACCGCAGCATTAACACTATGAGATTATCAAAGCCATGTTAAAGTGCATGCAATTTATTATGAAGCACTTCCTGATTTAAAATGCACTTTAAACGTCATGAGTCAGACTTGCTCTGACGAGCCGCAGCAGTTCTCAGCCTCCTGCTGTCTTCAATTTTCTATCTTCAGCGACTGTCTTCCCTTTTTTTTTTTAATCCCTTCCACTGTTTTCCACCTTTCTTCAAATCAAAATTTGTCATTTTTCTCCCGTCTTTGTTTATCAGGAGCGACAGGAAACCTGCTTGTAAACCCACTGGAGCCTGCAAACGCTGACAAGCTGCTGGTGAAGATTGCTGACTTGGGCAACGCCTGCTGGGTGGTAAGTGCAAATATACACAGCGACTTCATTCAGGCTGTGCTTTAACGTGTGGCCATGTTTAAAATTTAGCACTGCTGCATTTCTGCTTCCCTCCTTCTGGCAGCACAAACATTTCACCGACGACATCCAGACCCGACAGTACCGCTCTCTCGAGGTGCTTATAGGTTCCGGTTACAGCACACCAGCCGACATCTGGAGCACAGCCTGCATGGTAAACACAAAGTTGAGCTGAGATTGACTCCTCAGTGATACAGTGTCTTCAGCCTGCAACTGTAACACGATGCGGTGGAGGGAAAATATTAACAACCCCCTTGACGAAGCTAAAAATATGGAAAGTTTTAATGGAATTTGACATTCGCACATGCCTGAGGAGCAACAAACGTCATCCATCGTTTTCCGTGTCTCACTTTTTGTTGCAATTTTGTTTGCTCATTTTCCCCTCAGGCCTTCGAGCTTGCCACAGGAGATTATCTGTTTGAACCTCACTCTGGAGACGACTACTCCAGAGATGAAGGTGCGTGAGTGCAGACTTCCTTAAAGGTCCCATATTTTTTCCCACTTTTAGGTCTTTTCCACCCTGGATGTTTTGTCATCCCCAAATCACCACAGAATGCAGGAAAAATGAGGATTTAGCAAAATGGTAAAACAACAAAAAAAAAAAATTCAGTTGTGGATTTCTGCTAAAATTGATATTAGTCAACCAGATATCAAATTATCTCTTAATAGTTTTTCCTAATGTTTCGAAGTGGACAGAAACAAGATTGTTGTAGTGTGGTCTTCAGAAAATGGAACCAATATCCAGGCCAAAGATAAATAAAAAAAAAAGTAATAATAGAAAACACACTGCAGTGGATTTTGTCTGATATGGGACCTTTTAAAGTGTATCGCTACACTTTGAGTAGAGCCGAGCCCTTCAGCCATTCATGTAAAGCTGTGTTGTCTGTGCTCATCACCAGTTTGTGTCTTTCTTCCCTCCTTGCAGACCACATCGCTCTCATCATCGAGCTGCTGGGTAAAGTTCCTCGCAAGTTGGTCTTGGCAGGCAAATACTCAAAGGAGTTTTTCACCAAGAAAGGTAAACAGCCACAGCACCACCCCCATCCCCCAGTCCCCCTCCCCGCTACCAGCTGTCTGCTAACGGCTCCTCTCAAAATATGATTATTTATTCTGTGAAAGTCACTAATTTAGAGCGAGCCGCTGATTGCCAGGGGCGGGGCAGCCATCTGTTCTGTCTTGAGTGCTGAAATACATCCGAGCTCTGGAATTGAATATTTCTAGAGCATTGTAGTTATGCAGTCTTCAGGTTAGTTAGTGTCAAAATTGGAACTCAGTACCTCAAACATTTAAGGGAGGAAAATTACGTAGCATCTCTATAAAATTTCAGATTGAATTATTCTATGTAAAGCTATAATTTTGCATTTTAAAATTAAAAATAACATTACAAAATTTCATATGCTCAACATGTGGTGAATTCTGTCTGCTGTCCCAGGTGACCTGCGTCACATCACCAAGCTGAAGCCGTGGGGTTTGTTCGACGTCCTGGTGGATAAGTACGAGTGGTCCAAAGACGAGGCGCACTGCTTCAGCAGCTTCCTGCTGCCCATGCTGGACCTGGTGCCCGAGCGGAGAGCCACGGCCGCCCACTGCCTCTCCCACGCCTGGCTCACATCATAGACGGCCCCCCGACCAACCCTTGTCTTCAGCCGGTCCGTCAGGTTCTAAAGATCTCCGGGGCTGGAAGTCATGCTTTGAGCAAAACGCGTCATGTCTGTGAGACCCCTGCGACCGCATCACGCCTGCGTTTCACTCCGTGGCTCTCCAAGGATTCACACACACACGCGCGCTTGGAGAACAAAATAAAGTCCCAGACTGCCGATGAGTCTTTGTCCTGATCTGGATTACACTGGCGATCTAAGGAACTCCTGCTCTTCTCCTCGTATTTATAAACCTGACTCACTCATCTTTTTTTTTGTACTGGTTGTTTAGGGTCCCCTTTATCTTACTGCAACATTTTTTTTCTGCAGTATTCTGTATTTTAGCTTTAGAATTAAGTACTAATTCCTGAGTTGAAGAGGACTTCATACTTCAAATGCTGGTCAAAAACAACACAGACATTGAAAGTTACATTTACTGCAAAGTGAACCTAAAAGCCAAATATGTCCTGAGTTTGCTGGTCGTCACGTCAGCTGTTGTTTTGTCGTGAGCAGTCAAAAATGTGTAAAGTGCTGAGAAATTTTAACTGTGATGCTAACAGGCACGGAGGTGATTTAATGATACTGTTAGCTTTATCTTAAAAAAAAAAAAAAAAAGGATCTTTTCCAGTTTTCTAAAATAAGGAAGAAATGTTTCAGGAAGAAAAGCCAAAAAAACAAAACAAAAAACAACTTAAGTTACACTTTTACAGGAAGATCTGAGAGTTTCCAAGTGCTTGTGTTGCAGTCAACATCATCGCTGTCTTACAAAAAATAAACAAAAAAAAAAAATACACAGTGAAGTTTAATGTGAATAAACTACCAGAAGGACCTTTGGACACGTTCAGACTAATCAAACTGTATTTACAGTCAGGTGCACCAAAGGTCTGGCCTCCAGTCTCATCAGTCTCGGAAGAATCACTGGTGTTGTGTGAAGGTGTCAGCTGATGGGGCCCAGAAGAAGAATGTTCTGCCGCCGACTATTGGCTCTGTCAGAGTAAATGCTTTGTTTAAAGAGAAGCTTTTAGGTTTTAAAAAAAAGAGTAATGCGCTGAAGAAGAAAAAAATGCTGTATTAATAATGCGTTGAATTCCTTCCTAATCATCATTTTGCTTGTTTTTTTTCTACGAGTCTTCTCTCCATGTCTTCCCTCTTAATTGGTTAATTTTTCAGTAGCGAATAAAGATAAATAATTCTATCTAGATTGTCATTGCTTCATTAACGCTCGAAGAAAAACACTCGTCACCGATGTTCACATGCAAAAATCCTTATTTGCACACTTTTTTTCCACCTGCATCATCCAAAAGGCAACATTAAATATTTGAGCTTTTATTTTCGTGGATATCATTTGATACAAAATAATGTTTGGAGTGTATATTCCACCGAGCTAACAAGGTGCTTGGAGTCATTTTAACAAAACCAGATGTTCTGTTGGTTGAGTTATTTTGCAGCCAAATGCGGAAAGACTTGGTTTATCTAAAAGTGTGCGGTCCGAACTGGAGGTGGACGGTTAATGAGCTGCCAGGATTTGAGGGAAGGGCCCGAGTTATTTTTAGTCGGTAATTAGGCTCGAATCTCCTGGAGCCACTGAACAGACCCGAGCCCTCCGGTCTTGGGTGCCCCTTTCCAAGTCTCGCCTCCTCCTCTGGTCCGTAAGGAGACTAGGCGTTATCTGTAAGTCAAGAGAAAGTACGTGACTGAAATGAGAAAATGGGATGTAAGCGCCAGGTCAGCGAATCGTCTCTGTGACTCAGCAGGATTTTCACATAAAAATCAGTGATAAAGCAGGACGCCAGCGTTTGGCCTGTGCAGGAGCAACTGTTTTGATGTACCTATTAAAACCTAGGTTTGGCTCATCAGTCATGAAGGATGTCTTAACATGACAGTATATTCAGATAGGTTGTTTGCATATTATGTCACTCAGCTGGAGATCGTGGGGAAGGTTAAGTGAAAAGTAGGTTTGTTGATCTGTTGTATAGAAAAATGCTGATGTTTTGCGTAGTTATGGTTGTTCTAACCAATCGGACTCCATTCTACTTGCTGCTCTCTATTTGCATTTGAACCCCTTGGAAATTACAGACATCTATCTTAATTACTCTGCTTTTCAAAAAGTGTGAGCTTAAACTCTCAGTTCTGGAAATCTGCCCTTTGTGATGTCAAAAAGGACAATAACACCTTGTCAACACCTCTGCCAGGTTAGTGACAACAACCCCTGCCAGGTGTTTGTTCTGACCTCCAGCACTTCCCTCGTAGCTGCCTTCCAAAAGTGGAAGGGGAAATAAAGCATCAGTATTAGTTTCAAGCTGAAACTCTTTGGTGGGAGGCTGTAAACAGAGGGCTAAATATGCTGTATGTGTAAATATGCAGATGCTGGACTGAGCATCAAGGTCTGCAGAATTCCAGCGAGGGAATGATCTTGACATTGGAAAGTCAGGGGAACAGGGCAACACCAGTTCCATCCCTTCACTCCCACCTTTCTCCTCCACCTGGAAGTCTTCAGGCAGCAGTTTGTCCTGCCTGCTGCCCAGGCTGAAGGCCACCAAGGACAGGATGAGCGAGTCCATGATGCTGATGATGGCCAGGATGTAGGCCCAGCGCACCGTGCAGTTGCCCAGCGTGTACTTGTCCGTCCGCTGGCCGCACATGCGCTTCACCTCGTCCGAGTCCCAGCCGTCTGGGTAGATCATGCAGCCAATCACCATGCATGTGCCTGAAGGAAAGAGAGGCACAGGCTATGTTCTTCATCCAGGTCAGTAGTCCTGGACACTGCTACAGCATGGTCTTGAAACGCAGTTCAACAACATGTGGTTGGCAGACGACAGCAGGCAAAAAGTTCACTTTCAGTGTTTGCAAAGGCCTGTTTGTAATCTACAATCAGTCAATCAATCAATCAATTGAACAATTAGAGAAGCTATCCAGATCTGATTAAATTGAGGATAGTGTTCCCTTTTATATAACATCATCTGTCTTCTAAGTACATGGAAACCTGGAAAAACTCAACAAAGCTAACAAAAACATTTAGTTTTCAGTAGAAACTATTCAATACAGCCACCCACATCACTTAAGTGGAGCATTGCTCTGTTGTTAGTAGTGAAGTTTTATTTTTCATATACTGTGAATTAAAGTAAAAAAAAAAACAACCCCAAAAACTCTACTTAACAATATGAAAAATGAGCCCAAATAACTTAAGTCTATCCTCCTATATTTTACTATTTGACAGATTTAAACCATAATTTCAAATCCGCAACCTGCCACCAGGCGGCGCAGTCATTTTCATTTCAACACTTTCAAAAGTTGCGCATAGTTGTTGTTTTTTTTCTTCTCAAAAGTGAAGCATGCTTTGGAATGACAAAGTACCTCCTGCTTCAATACATTTGAAATGTTACTTTGCGAGGCCTGCGGTGCCTTATTTATCAGGACATGCAGGTGAGTTGCCAGGCAACCCAACTCCAACTCCAACTCCAGCGTCCAATCTGCATTTATAATTGGCTCACATCACATCGGCGCAGCAGGCCTACGAGTGTTGAGTCATGCCAGCCACACACACACACACACACACACACACACACACGAAAAACGTCTGATTGGCTTCTTGCGTTCATGCTTGCGTCCATGCTTCACTTTAAAAAACAAATGAATCACGTGCGTTTGTCATCCAATGTTTTCTTTACAGCACACACACACACACACACACACACACACACGCGCGCGCGGCGCTGCCCTCACTTGAGGCCAGCTGCATCCAGGCGCAGATCTTGTAGACGCTGGCGGCGCTGCAGAAGAAGAAGAGGCTGAAGCAGACGATGCTGCCCACCACGAGCAACATGGAGATGCCCACGAAGAACATCGCCGTCTTGAAGGCGCCCGACGGGATGGAGCCGAAGTCCAGCGCGCTCCCCTTGCAGGTGAGCTCCGAGGTGAGCGCGTTCCCGATGCAGTAGTGGAAGAGGCCGAAGTAGCCGGCCTGCGGCGTGTGCACGCTGTCGCCGATCCAGTAGGGCTGGATGAAGACCACCACGGTGATGACGGAGAAGGTGATGGTGAACACCGTCCACAGCACGCCCACGGCGCGCGCATTGCGCACGTAGTTGGTGTGGTAGATTTTGGCCGCCTCCTGAGCGGGTATCATGGTTTGCACAGTGTTGTAATCACGGTGATGCCGAGTGTCTGGGCCTCGTGGCAGCACTGGAGAGTGGAGAGTGCAGATAGAGCCTGCTGCAACCTGCGGGCCCCGCAGGATGAATGTTTAATGGCCAAATGATCCGCACAGCAGCAGGTGGCCTGCAGGGACCGTCCCGCTTTCACTTTCAGTCAATGCGTTTCTTTTTTTTTAATGGGCGATGTGCACAAATTCAACAGGTGCAATGGAGTTCCTTATTTAAGCTATTCCCTTTTTAGTTCTCCACTCTTCTATGCTGCCCAGCCTGATTTCTTTCTCTTGAGTATTAAAAAATTTTTTTTTTTGATATCTAGATAGATCTATACAGATAATTTCTCCCCACTTTAAGAATTAAAACAAACAAAAACAAAAACACTGAAGTCCAGTGCAGCGACCTTGCATAATCAATCATCCTGAAAAACTCTGTGATGTTGCTGCAAACCTTGGGGAGGTATTGCTGCCCTGTGTAACATCACAAAAGGTTGATTTCAAGGGCCGAGTAGATACCGCTGTCAGTAATGGCAGAGCTAAAGCGAAGTGTCGGTTTGTTAGGACCTGAAAAACACTTCCTGATTAAAAGAACATCATTCAGGCCTTTTCTGTGCCCCCGAGTGACTTCGGCAAGAGTTTAGACACGCATCACCAGTGTCCAGGCAGTTTATTTATTTAATTTCCTTCAGTCTTTTTCTCTCCGATCTCTCAGATTATTCTAAAAAGGAGTAATTGAATATAAGTCTACTGGCTTTGAACAATTTCCTTATTTGCTTGTCAGGTTTATTTGAGTGTGGCCCCTTAACTTTTTCAGTAATGCAGTTGAACGCTAGATGGTGCTACAAAGCTGTAGTCAGCTCATGAAATTGTAAAAGCGTCTCTTTCTTCCTCCCCCCACAACCCCCCTCCCACAACCCCCCTCCCCGAACCCTCCCCATCTCTTTTGGTGTCGCCTGTCAATTCTCAGCTGGAGGAAAGGAAAGCGTTGGTGTATTTTTATACTTTATATCATGTCACAGAATTTGATATGGAAAAGTTCTGAAGCTGTCAAGAAGGGTTTGTGAAGATTCACCATGTTTTGAGTCAAATTCTTGTTTTTTACAGATTTGGATGCAGTCTGAGATGGATATTTAAAAGCATAGCTGCAGTAATTGTTTAAACAGAGCGCAGTATGACCGTCAAAACCTCAAACTAAAGAAGTTCACTGTTCTTTGGCAGAGTTTCCTCTTTGCTGACTGATTATGAAAGCACAACATCCCTCAAACACAGAGCAACGTCCTCAGCAGCATCCAGGTGACCAAACCAGGAGAATTATTTCATTCAGTCATAGCATACCTTTCCTAACAGCAGCTGTGTTGTAATGTGTGCGTGGTCGTCACGTATTTCCATGCTTCTGCTCGGACGGTTGGCCTGCAATAAAACAAGGCTGTAGTGAATTAAGCCCTTCTCACACGCTCGGAACAGACACAGCCGACCCCACAGTGAATCAAATCTGATCCGGTCGCCTTTGAAACGCTCCGTGCCAGCAGCACTCTGTCTCCTGATTTCTGACCTGGAATCCATCAATTTATCGCCGAATGATTCTGATCCAGTAGACTTCCATCTAATAAATCAGCCTTGGCAGCGTGTGTGTGTGTGTGAGAGAGAAAAGAGAGATGGAGAGGGAGAGTGTGTGCGTTAACACACGTGTGCCAGCGCACTTAGCTTTATTAAGTGATGCTGCCCCAGAGTGAGAGGGAGGCTGTTTATAATCCAGTTATACAGGAGCAGCAATTGAATTTTCAAACAGAGAATGAAGTGAGATTTCACACGTTTGTCTGTGCATGTGATGGAGGGTGGCTGTGTGTGCGTGTGCCATTTTATGATGCTTGTGCATCACACAGACACTGTGTCTCGGTGGCTTCTGAGGCATCTAATACATGAAAAGTGTATTTAAATGAGTTTGTGATTAGAATGTTTTAGGGCAAGTAGAGCAGTGATGTATGTAACACAATATTGAAATGAAAAATATTTTATTTCCATTAAGCTCAGACTTCTGCTTCCTCTGCTTCATATCTCTTCTGTTTCAACTCAGGTGGAAGTCATTTGATGCAACACACACACACGCACACACTCTCTCTCTCACACACACACACACACACACACACAAGTACACAGATGGAGTCCATTAGTCCTCTGTGAATTTGTGAGTGAGTGAGTGGGCTCGAGGCAGGGGACCAGGGACGGTCTTCCACGCTGGCCTCCTGCCCTGTGATGCAGCAGTAACTCAGTCGATGAGTGTCACTTCCTGTCTGTAACAGCCCGAGGCTTGAGCCGCCTCCGCGGCTCGTCCTCCAGCATCCATCCCAGCCAGCCACCAAGTCCCAAACCCAGCCGGAGCGACGGGAAGCCTGGGCAGAAGTGGAGCACAAGTGTGGGTCAGCCAGTGCCTCCCGGGTGGAGCGAGGCTGGAGGCGGGGTCTGCAGGACTGATCACTCACCATCAGTACATCCACGGGTTACTAGTGTGTGACCTGTGAGTACATGCATTGCACACTCATTCAGCCTGTACGTGGCCCCAGGTGTGTGTAACCTTTGAGTGGCCTCCCACTGGTTAACAAACAGTGATATTAACGGTGCAAACCAAGAATCAGCACCCAATGAACCGTTTGGATTTGCTTATCAACTGGATGATTCAGTGAAAAAAAATCTTAGCGGCTGCAGTGAAGGAAGCCCACGCTGGAGTCCATTCTTGCAATGTAGCCGGATTGCTGAGATGTCACATCTCAAATCTCGCACGTCTGACTTATCTCGCCAAGACACAATCTGAGGCATTTTTAGCCGGCATTCGGAGAGCAATCGGCCTCCTTTCAGTCTTCAGCGTGTGCTGCTGCAGATGCCCCTAAAAACTCATAAGAAGACAAAAAGGAAATGGGAGAATTGACTGCCAGCCTACAGCTGCTGCTAAAGGATTTAGTCTGGATGCGGAAGGTAGGAGAGGGAGAAGATTATTCTTCACTGGTACCATATGGTGAAATCTGTGTTTTTCACTCAACTCTTCCTCTTCTGGGTCGCAGATCCAGATCTTCACCACCACATTAGGTTGACATTTGTAGCACTGAAGGTGTTTCTCAGTGGATAAGTGTTCTCCTGCCTGCCTTAACCAAAAAGGAAAAGCTAAAAGAAAAAGCACATTGTAACTTGCCATGAGGTGATGATCCATCATGTCCCTCATGCCAGCAGATGAGGGGTTCTGAGGCTTCATTCCAAGGTTCAAATCTGACTTCTGGACAAGGCCAAAGTTCTAGTGCAACTGAAGATAAGTAAAGGCCATCCCTTTTCTTGGAAAAAAAAAATGGGTTACAGCTAAAAAACCCGAAACAAATGCCACTGAATGCCTGCAGCTGTTTGCTGTGCGGTTCTCCGAGAAATGTTTGCAGTATCTTGATTAACTTATGCATGGACATGAAGAGCGCCTCTTTTTTTTAGCGAGAGCCACTGGTGGGAATCTGTGGCACAGACCTGCCCTGCCTTCTGTCACCGCAGGTGACACGTCATCTAATAATCATGAGCAGCTCCTTCGCTGCAAACATCAGACATCTCGAAAAAAACACAAAAAACAAAAACTTCAGAGGACGCTGTGAATAACTGGACTGACTGACTTTCCATTCCAGAGACGCACCTCTTCCCTCTCCTGCCTGCCAGCCGAGTGAGTCGTCAAAATGTGCGTTTGCATAATCTCGGCCACTTCCGATGATTTTGTTACGGTGAAGAATGGGGGGGATTAGGTTATGGAGCTTCAAAGCCAAATATAGAGAAACGCATGTGAGGGATTATAGATACATCAAAGAAGGATGGAGAATACATTACGGAGTGGCATCATCTTCCATCTCGCGCTCTGACGGCCTGTTTCTCGCCTCTCTCACTGGGGGAGGCAGCGGCGTGCAGGATTGGAGCGCTGAAAAAGAACATTGAGACTCGCATTTAACGCTTTGCGGGATTTTCCTTTTTTCCCATGCTTCATTTAATACCTTATGCTGTTAGCTACGCCAAATGTGACGCCTTGTTTCGGAAATTTAGCACAGGAGGATCTCTGTTTTGCCTGTTGTGAGTCTCTTATCTGGGTTTGATGGGAAAAAACAGCCCTAATGCTGAGCTAGAACATGGAAAGACGTTGTGGTGCATTTAAAGACATGAGTCACTTGCTTATTTTGAGCTCAGGAAAGACTTAGACGACAACAAAATTAATCACAAGGGATAAATTGTGAGCGATTGTGTGTGTCTAAGTGATCGTTACTGGTAGAGTCCAAGAGCCAAATTTCAAAAAAGGAAGATTAAATTAACATGTGCCTGGCGAAACCTGAACAATCGCTCAAATAATTTAGTCATTTAATGCTTCTTGTGTAATTAGGGTGCCTGTTTATTTTTCTCACATTATGCAACTCCAGCAAGGATTACGTTACAGCTTGGAACCTGCAATATTGAAACATCTTAAGGGCTTTTCCCACACAGTGCAGTTATGAAATATGCCGTTATATGTTGTGAAGCTGGACTGAGGAGGAGAAGGAGGAGGAAGGAGGTGGCATTTAGGGTAGAAATTTGTCAGAGTGGATTTAGAGACCCGCCAAACACGCCTGGAGAGCAATGAAAGGGACTTAACGTGCTTACAAACACGGTGCAACCTAATTATGTAACTGCTCCAAAAAGTCGGCCTTAAAAGTTCACCAGACGCCAGCATAAGATGATTGTGTGCGCATGCACTTTCATCTTGAGTGTGAGTGTGTGTTTGTGTGTGTGTGTTTGTCTGCAGTCACCGCGCTGGCCGGTGCCTGACGGTGCTGGGAGGGATTGCGTTCTCCTCATAACTGGATTTTAATCTTGCATGGAATCCAGCGCTGCTTACCCGGGAACGTAGCCTTGCACAGTGCTTGTTTTGCCACCTGAGGACAACACACACACACACACACATGCATGCGCGCACACACCCGCATGGCTGGAGTCATAAGCTCCTCTGAGCACACAGAATGGGTTTAGAGGCCATTCACGGATGTGCCCCATTACATAAAAGCGATTCTGAGAGTCTTTTCTGTACTCAGACTGTGATTCTTACTCAACAGAGCATATTTTGGTTGAGTTTCTTGTACATTCCTCGTACAGAATCATGAAAAATCACCCTGGTAATAAGAAACAAAAAAACAAAAAACATTTTGCATTAACCATTTAGCCGTCGCCTTGTTGAGAGTGTGAGGAAGTGAGAGGGGACACAGAGTAAAAGCCAGGTTGAGTCAGACAGAGAAAGATTCCGGTTTCCCTTTTTGAATCATCATGGAATCAACGCCTCACTCAGAAGCAGAAGTCAGCGTCGCGTCTACTTCTCACCGGCCCCTTCTGTAACTTATAAACCTCTGCGTGCATTTCGACCTTTGACCCCTAGGTGTGCGAGTCGCAGGGCCCCTCCTCTTGCACTGCCTGAGAACAGTTCCTCTCTGTTTATGGTCCGTTAACGCGGCTCAGATGTGGCCGCAGGCACTGGCTGAGCTCGGCTGTAGCGTTTTAATCCGCACCGCCCGGTGTGGGTGTGTTTGTGGGTGGAGCTGAGAGGGCCCGCTAGCTGCGTTCTGATTGGACCTTTGCCTTCAACAAAGGCGGGTAAAACTCAGAGGTTTGCCCCATTGTTTGTCCATCAAATGCGGGGGATGATGCGTTCAAGGGGCCCTTGTGTCTCTCCGCTGCGTTTGGTTCCAGCAGCTGAAGTGAAGTAGTGTGAATTTAGCTAAACGCCAGTAGACCTCACATCCTTTAGGTGTTGATACATTACACATCATTTCTGGTGCTCTAAACCCTTTAACAACTACTAACTACTGTGTGCTAAGAGTTGTTTCTATGGTGTTCTGTGTATTATTCGTGTATTATGTTCTACAAGTTAGTTAATTTTCTGCTTCAACACACTTACTTAACCACAACGTTGATTTCGCAAAACTAAAAGGTGATGGAATTGCAACTTTATCTTCCGGGTACTCCATTTTTCTTTTTCAATTCTTTCCCAGACATTTTTACACACTTTGTAAAACATTAAAGGAAGGATGCCTGTGGAAGTCTGTTATAGAACGGCCAGGCAAAATTCTGATGAACTAAGGCATAAATGACAATAAAGCATTCTGTATCAGCCAAAAAAAAAAAAGACCACAAGTAAAAAGGAAAAGGAAAAGCCTTGTACTAATCGTAGAATGATAATCGAAGAAATGTTCTAAAATGTCTTTTGTGATTTTTGTGTTCTCCTGCCCCCTCGCTTAATCTAAATATGTTTGCTGGAAGAAAAAGTTAGTTTATCCTCTCTAAGGATGTATCCATTTTCCCCCCACCAAAATTTCCATTGAGTTCCAGGAATGTCACTGACGTCCCTTTATAGTCAATGAAATAAAACTACATATTCAATCATTTGGGTTGGATGGACAACCATTTCTTTAAAGGTGTGAATATATTGTCGTATGTGGAGTAATCTGTACATGTTTGCAAATCCCTCTAGTACATTTCTAATGGGACAGTGTTGAGTTCTGGACCGCCATAAACTAAAATTATCGAATGTCCAACGGCCAGTGAACGCAGCAGCGCCTCTTCCAGCTGACGGTGTGAGCGCCGCTTCAACGTGATCAGTCAGCGGAGCCCCGAAGGAGCGCATATACGCACGCACACACGCACACACGCTTCGCCCCGCGTACGCACTTTAAACAGGATGTAGCGCGGCGGAGCTCGGAAACAAGAAGAAGAAGAAGGAGAAGAAGAAACAACGCTCCTAACTCTGCAATGTGACAAGAGACTAGAGACCCCGGGGCCAAGACATGAGTGCCGCGGCGGCGGAGGAGGAGAAGAAGAAGAAGACGGAGCCGAAGACGAAGACAGGAGGAGTCCGGATGAGGCACCTCAGCGTCGGCAGGTCCTGACGGGCTGCTCCCCCCCCACCACCTCCACACCCCTCAGACCCCTCCACCGCCCCGCCGCTGACCCGAGACGCTCGGCCGCCGCCACCGCCTGCAGCCGCGCCGGAACCTGCCCTCCTGTGGCGTTCACTGCCCGCGTTCTTCACGTCCCGCCGGCGAACCTTGGCCACCGATCATGGCGAACCAGGGCGACTGCTGCGTGAAGGTTGCGTTGAGGTAAGCGAAGCGTCTCTCTTGTCTCGCTCCCGCCTGTGTCTGGACAGCAACCACATTGTGTCTGCGGTCAGCAATTAAACGCAGCACCGCACGACGACCACGATGAGTCCTCCGGTCATTGTTGTATGCGGGGAGGGCGTGTTGGTTGGTTGCACGGTGCGCGAGTACTATACACCTTGTCCTGTGGATAGCACATGGGTGGTGCTCCGCGCGCTATTGATAAGGCTGCAGGCACACAGACCACGCGATCGCCCTGTGATTGTTGCCAGTCTGTGTGATGCGTTCAGGGTTTTGTGTGTGTATGTGTATGTGTGTGGCTGGAGTGACAAGGACAGCACTGTTCCAGCCAGGTGCAGGAGAGGGGAACCAGAATGGGTGTGTCTGTCTGCCGGAACCAGTCAGTGGACCTGATACCTCAGCACCTCATCTGTGTCTGATTCATGAGGATGAGGAGGATCTCAATGTGTGTGTGTGTGTGTTTTTGCATGGTCATGTTACCTTCTGGAAATTATTATTTTTAATCCCCCCTTCGTCACAAAGACAGATTCTCCTCTACAGCTTTGGCATCTTCTCCCTGCCTTTGTTGGGCTATGCACCCACTTAAATAAATAAATAAATACATTTAAAAAAGCAGGGTGGGTGCAGCAGCAGCTCCGGTCATACAAGCAGCCCCATTGATGGTTGCACGGTGGGAAATCTTCATTTGAAGCAGATCATATGGATTTGCACGTGCCTGCACGCTGCGTCTGGCCATGCTTTGGGTGCATAAAGAGCGTGTGTGTGTGTGTGTGTGTGTGAGATCCTGTTTGTTCTACCACGTTGGTCCGCAGACCCCTCGTGCAGACCCTCGGCCACAGTGGGGGGGACCTCATCCAGAGGCTATTGTGCTGAGCCGAGGGCAGCAGGATGGATGTATGGACGGACGGACGGACGGTTCTGGCTGTGGTTGTGATAAATGAAATGGCAGAATGTGAGCAGGGTGTCCTCCGCCCATTGATTGAACCCTGTGTGTGTGTGTGTGGTGGTGGTGGTGGGGGGGGGGGGTGGAGGTGAGCGGGGGGTGTAGTTGAGGCAGCAGGACCGTCCCACCCCCCACCACAGATCACTGATGGCCCCTATTTTCCTCCCCGGGGGAGGTTTCAGAGCCACTTGTCAATCAGGCGCTGCTGCTGCTGCTGCTGCTGCTGCTGCTGCTGCTGCTGCTGCTGCTTGGGTGGATCTCCTTTTGTGCTCTTTCACAGCGGAAAACTGTAACAGGAAGTGGGGATGGGTGGCGTTGACAGGAAGAAAAAAAAACACCACGCGGCTACAAATTTGAAAATCAGAAAAAAAAAAAGCAGTGTAAAGAGAAGCCTGCAGCTGGTGGCCGCCGCTCAACTCAGCTTGGCGTATTGATCTGAAGCCTGGGCGGCGAGTTGTAGGGCTGAGTGAAGGTGACAGACACGCAACACAACACTCGTCCTGTGTGTGCAACCTTTTTGTGCGTTATGGTCGACATCTGCTGCGGCCGAAGGTTTCGATCACAGTCGGTCAGGGCGAATCTGATCTCAGTGTTAATTGGCAATGTGAACAGCACAAAATACATTGAATCAAATCTGACCTTTTCACAGCCGATGTAGGGACATTAAATCCTGGTTTGCACCTCAGGTCTCAACGCCTCATTACAATTCATCGCCTCGTTGTACTTTTTTGACTGACGTGAGTGACTTTTACAAGTACCTGTATCTTGAAGTTTGCGTACAACTGGAACAAAGTGCACTGGTAGATGTGATATGGCTACCAACCACCACGCGCGTCACGAGTAAAGCTGCGGCCTTCCATAGTGTTAAGGCATCACGGCTGGTTTGAGCAGTTTAAACCCTGGCAGTCTGAAGAAGCAATCTGCATTTTCCAATGACATGAGTGGCGATGCCTCAGAACAGCTGGTCGGTCTGGATGTATTATCAGATATTCAACTTGTCTGAATGTTCGTCTTAGTTTGGAGGTGAATTCTCAGGCTTTTTCCTGCTCATACATTCATGTCATGGATCCCTTCTGTGCTGCCTGAGCAGGAGGGAAACAGATATTTGGTCACATGAAGCATTACGTTGTGAATGCACTGTTTTGTGTGTTTCTAAATCAAATACAAATCAAATTAGTTTTCTTCTTTTCTTTTATTAAAACATGAGGAAAAGGCTGAAATATCTGCCTAAAAATCTTCATATTTTGTGGCCACTCACATCTCCCTCCAGTCCTCCAGTCCCCTAGTCCACTAGTCCTTCAGTCCCACTGTCCCCCAGTTCTCCAGTCCTGCAGTCCTTCAGTCCTGGTTCCAACTCTTCTCCATCACGCTCTCCTCCTCACGGAGCCTCGGCCGCAGCGTTATACTCTCCCCCTTGTCTTCGTCCTTCTCCTCGTCACATGCTTGTGTAATCATGCGACAATGAAATACGGTGTCCACTCCCTGCATTTCTATGACCTTGGGGTCACGCCAGGGCTGCGACCGCTTCGGGGCTGGAGTCAAATTTTTTTAGAAGATGACTGCAGGAATTAATATCAGATGTATCAAAGAAATCAGAATGGAGCTCCAATGCCTGCAGCCTGGACGTGTCGTCAAAGAAAGAGGGACAGAGGCACCTTTTTATTTATTTATTTATTTTTTAAATAGAGTTTTATTAGCTACTGGTGTTGTAATCACTGCTGCAGTCTCCTGGTGGGCCGAGCCGCTGGCGCTCCTTTTCATCACATGCACTCTGTGTGTGTATTTACATGTGGCCTGAGAAGTGAGTAGAAGTGAGTGTGTACGTGTAAGCGAGTGCTTTTTTTTTTCTTTTTTACAGGAAATGGGAACCCCGCAAATAAACACTTGGAGATGGATAACTTCCTGCCGCATAAGTGACACTTTTACAAACGAGCAGCGAGCGACCACTTTTTTTTCCGTTCCCCTTTAATCCCCCCCACCCCCGAAGAAAGTCGGCCGCTGATAAAAGAGGAGGATGGTGTTTAATTGCTCCCACGTTGTGCAAACCCTCGGGCTCTGGAGTTGGTCGCCGCGTATGCGTACACTTGGAGGGCAATGAGGTTGTTGTGTGTGGCCGTCGCACACACACACACACACACACACACACACACACACACACACACACAATCTGCATCGGCGGAGTCCATTTCCTGAATGTCTGCAACACTGCTCCCAAAAACAATGTCTGTAGCCGGTTACATGACCTACAACCCTACATTCCCACTCCCTCAAACACACACACACACACACACACACACACACACACACACACACACACACACACACACTACATCACTGCGCAACTGCACAGCCAACTGGAGGCTATGCAAGGCGCTGTCACTCCTCGCCGAGTGGCCGCTGCTAAATTGCATCTGGCTCGGCTGCTTTATCGTGCAGCTGCAGGACGAGCTCGGTCGAATGCAAGCGGGATGTGTGAATAAGGCTACTCCCACAGTTTCTCTCTCTCTCACACACACTCACTCACACACACACACACACACACACACACACACACACACACACTTTGACACAAACTTTCAGACTTGCAAGTGTCGGTGCACATGGGCGAAGCCTCCTCTAAAACTGAACAACAAGAGGAGGAGGAGGAGGATGTCACCTCCTTCTACTCCTCCTCTTGTTCAGCTCTGTTTTAGAGGCCAAGTGTGCAACATTCTATCTATTGTGAAGTGATGGAATGTTGTCAGTCAGATGAAGTGGCTAAAAATAAATGTTGTGTTTTCGCTCTCTAATAATCAGCAATTATGATTCCCACAGTTAGCAGCTCCACTTTGATGGTTTCTATTTCTAATGACTTTTTTTTTTTTTTTTTTTTAACACTGGTGCCAATATCTAGAGAGCAGTGTGCTGGCTGATTTGCTGATGGCTGATGGCCAGTCCATCATGTCGCTATTAAGTTATTTGTTTGACAGTTTACCAAAAAGAGTGCAATATTTTCTGAAAATGAAGTGGAAATACTGGTAGACTTCTCACGTCAGGCCTGATGTTGTTTCCCTCTTCTTAATTGATGTCACAAGTAATATCTCAAAATGCCAAAATGTGCCCAGTTGATTAGGTGACCGATCGGTGATTCCACCTCTAGTCAAAAATCAAAACATCTTGAGTTTGTCTCTCTTGTTGTTTGGATGCATTTTACATTCACTGTGAGTTGACAGTGAAGCCACATGCGTCATCCGCTGACTCAGTTCAGAGCGGCGACCCACCAGACCTGTGTGTGTGTGTGTGTGTGTGTGTGTGTGTGTGTGTGTGTGTGTGTGTGTGTGTGTGTGTGTGTGTGTGTACACACAAAGTCTTGCCTGTTTGGTGCTGTTGTTGTGTTTTTTTGGACACTGTGGCCCTCATCATGATGTTCTCACCTCTTCTCCCCTGGAGGCGTCTATGTCTCTCTCTCTCTGTCTCTGTCTCTCTGCTGGATCTGATTACTGCTACCACAGAGCCGGAACAAAAAAGAAAAGAAACGAGAAAAAGAAAGATGCCTTTTCAGAACGAGCAGAATGATTCAGCAATTTGGATTATTTCTTGGTTTTATATGCTTTTGGATGATGACACCAGCGGAATTGGAATAAAAAAAAAACAACCCACAATGCTCAGTGTTCTCTGGGATGCCACACGTGGACCAGCGGCTGACTTTTCGGGCAGCTGTGACGCAGGTTGTTTTGGTTAAAGGGCAGAAAGAGGCTCAGCTGCCTTTCAAGTTGTTATCTGCTCCAAATTGTCGATTGGCTGCAGAGTCTGAGTCCACTTCTAATCACGTGTTTCACAAGAGGACCTGTCGCTTTATGAGCAAAAAAAACCAAAAAGCAGGAGGCGACAAAACAAAACAGGAGCGCTGCCCCCCCGCACCCGCCCCTTGCAACTCTGATACACAAAGGCTTTAAATGGCAGTTAAAAAACAAAACGCCGCTGCTTAGCCGTTGGACGTATGTCCTGTGTCGGCTACCAGTCTGGCCTGTTTCCTGTGTGTGTGTTCACAGTTTGCCACACAGGCCCCAGTCTGGCTCACGCTGCTCCCTGAGGGGGAGTGTTGGGGGGAGGAGAGAGGGGGTGGGGGCAGTGGGGAGGCGGGGGTCGCCTTTTAAACGGCTCGACTCTGGTGGGAAACTCTGCTGCTTTGTTTTTCTCTCGTCAGATATCGGCCTCCGCTTCCTACTGAAGCCGCAGCCTAAATCTTCCCCTCTGGATTCTGACACTCGCGCTCCACATTCCTCCTCCTTCCCTCCTTCCCTCCTTCCCTCCTTCCCTCCTTCCCTCCTGTCTCTGGATCGACTGGGAGCAGAAAAGTGAAAGCTGCCCTGCTCCGTGCGGCAGAGTGGAGGCCGAGGCAGGTTTTCAATCAGCAGTTTTGCCCGCAGTCGGAGGGACTAGCGGCAGGAAACGTGACGGGGCACACACCCAAACTGTCCGTCCACAGCTGTGCATCACTTCCTCCTGCAGGTCACATGGTCTCCGCGCATGTTGTCCCACTTCACAAGTCTCAAAGTCGAGATTAAATCAGTTGAATCAATGTTTTCTAACTGTAAACTGCGTCTCTGTTCTGTCGGAAAAGTCCATCTTCTGCTTCTTTTGTTTACTCCGCTTTTCAGGAAGTCCGAGTAAAAACACACAAATTTGAAGATTTCAACCCTTTGTGATGTCACAAAGGGCTGCAATACGTCTCCTGGCTTTGGTATTATACCCGAAACCACTCTGAGATCTGCTTGATTCTCTTCTCTTCCAAAGCAAGCTGAAGGTTCCTTAACAGTGTCATTTTTGTTCTGCTAACAATTCTGGCTTTGTGGAGTGCCATGTAAAACAAACCAGTCGCGGCTCCTCTCCTGGAGTCTGAGCTTTGAAAACTCAAGATGTGAAAGGGCTTCTAAGGTGGGGCCTTTGAACTTGTCAGTGCTGTGAGAAAGTGCAAGAGGTGCTAAAGACGCCACTGGCCGAGAACTGCTTCACTCGCTCACTCAACCACTCCAGGTCCCACTCTGCGCCGTGCGCATGCGTCACCAGTGCGGAGAAACCTGCAGAGATGTCTGAAGCGTCGCTGAGACAAACACAAAAACACCAAATCTCCTGCCGCTGCCTCTCGTGCTCCAGAGGGAAGTCGTTCTGTCATACGACAAAGCACACGGGCACCGGAGTGAATTGCACAAGCAGTCTGCTGATGAACTTCTCCCCCTTCTCTCGTTGGGAGCATCAGCACTTTTTTTCGCTGCTGCAGAACGACTTCCTGCGAGGCCGCCGCCGGGCTCTCCGCAACTTCCTGTTCACTTCCTGCTCAACGAGCCGCTTGATGAGGCCGCCGACACCGAGTTGGAATCCTCGGCTGAAAGGAAACGGACCAGAAGTTCATCCTCCAGGGCGTCTTATTCTTCTACCTTCTAGGAATGTCTCTGCGACGGAATGAGCCGCTGCAGCGTGGCCTCACAGGTTTCACCGCTTCTGACGGGGAAACGTTGAGAAAAGTGCTGCGCTGTCGCGTCGTCTCTCAACTTCCCCATTTTCAAAGGCCTGAGCGCAGTGACGGCTCGGTCTGCCACCGTCGCACTGGAACCTCACCAAGTCGCCCTCGTACTTCCACCCACAACCACTACTGCACGCACACAGACATACACACGCACACACACACTCGCATCAGCCAACACAGATCTGCCTTCATTTGAATCCATATGAATTAAAAAGGCCCGAAGAAAGAATCTCCAGTCTCAACATTTGCATGTTTTTCTTGTGCTTTGTCGTCGTCTCGTTTTGTCAGCTGCTCTTGCTCTGCCTCTAAACTGTTCCCACTACAGTTATTTATGCCGCTTCAGCACAAGGAGAGCTTTTGTACGTCGGAACGAACTGAAAATAATTGTGTTTTTCTTTTTCCTCCCTCATTCTCTTGCGTTTTCAGCGAGAGTTCAATACATTTCTGTGGTCTGCATATTTTGATTAGGGCCTGTGCGAGTTGATGTTGCTGAGGTCACTTAGTAATCACTGTGTGTGTGTGTGTGTGTGTGCTTGTGCGTGTGTGTGTGTGGGCCAGCGAGCGAGCGAGCGGAGGGTCTCTGAAAACAGAGCACCTCTCGCGCACAGAGGACGCACTGTGAATGAGTGTGATGTCACTGCAGGTCTTTGTGCTCCGCGTTGCTGAGTTTGCACACACATCCACACGCGCACATGCACGAGCACGCACGGGCACGCACACTCTGACACACTCGGATAAAGACACGCTGAGCGCGCGCACGACTCCGGAGGTGAATGGAGAGGAATAAAGGGCAGGAAGCGGCAACAGAAAGAGGTTCGGCGGAGTCAATTTTTTCGGTGGCGTCTTTGTTTTTTAGACTCACTCTCGTGAGTCTAAAAAAAGGAGAAAAAAAAAGAGCAACGCTTCCTGCAATTCAACCAAACCAATACAAAGAGAGAGAGAGAAAAATAAAGGCTGGGGATAAAGGCGGCTGGTGGGTGGGGGGGGCGGGGGTCAATCTGGGGGGGGTTCGGCCGACTGGAAAAAGAAGGACGTGTGTCTCTCGCTGTCAAAAGGTCCAGTGTAGCGTGCTAACGGGGGCTCTTGGCGGCGTGTGCCAGCTTGTGTGTGTGTGTGTGCGTGTGTGTGTGCGTATCAGCGTGGTATGAATAATTTGGGCCAGATGCACGTGTTTGACATGTTCCCATGCTGGACTGAGGGAGTGTGGTGTCGGCGGCGGCGAGGCCCTCAGGTTGTGTGTCTAGACCCACAATAGAGCGAATTCACTCACACCTGATATTCTGCTTCCTCTTTCTGATGAAGACAAACGCAGCCTGACCCAATGGTAAACAAGAGATGTGATATTAAAATGGATCCTCTCCATCACGCACACACACACACACACGGTTTGTAATCTTCTCCACACAGTTGCAGACCCTGAACTCGGCGTCTGTCTGTCTTGTCTGTCTGTCTGTCTGCCTGTGTGGCCACATTGTTCTAGTAAAGCAGATTATTTTCGGCCTTGTCTGCAAATGTATTTATTTCTGTTATCCAGCGTGAATATTGTGGAGCGAGACAAAAGGCCGGGAAGATTTCTGAGTGTGTCAGTCCAGGCTGCGTGCTTTGCAGTGCGCGCCTAAATAGAGCTGCTGTCAATGTATGAGAGGATGATGTTTGTGTGTGTGTTTGTGTTTGTGACCAGCTGGCCCATAATCACCTTCGGTGCTAAGTAGCTTAATCATGGCTGGAGTTTGAGACGGTGTTTTTGTCTTGTTGTTATGGAGGAACGAGTGACTGCAAACCAGATGCCTCGAACCTGCCGACTTCAGCAATAACGCAAAACAAAACTGAAACTTAGCAACTGCATAGTTTGTTTCAAGATTCCACGCACTTGCAGAAGCTAACAGCAGGTTTTGTTTTACTGGTTTACAGTATTATCTGCATATAATCACCACTTTTCTCATTAACTTTAAAACCTTGCCTTGTGCATTTACACTAGAAGCAAAGAATCCTGGTTATGATCATTATTTTAAAGTTTAAGCTGATTTCAGAGACTGATTCTCAGATAAAACTTGGAGAAATCTGAAATAAAATGCTGTAAGTGTTTTTTTCTGTTCCCCGAAAAATCCTCCCGGCAGGATTTGCCTGTGATGGCCTTGTGCTAACGTAAGAATAAAAGATGCTGAGTGCCTCAAGTGCTCTGGAACCTCCAGAAACCCAGAGGTGTTGCTTCTGACGCGGTTGCAGCTCAGGTTTAGCGGCACTGGGCTTCCTCATAAAAAAATTAACATGAGCCAAATTGCAACGGCTCATCATCCTCTGTATGATAATTAGCATCATTATGGAGGCATAACCCACATCTTTGACAAAGCGATCTCGGAGGGTGTGAAGCTGCGGTCTGGGTTCACTGCAGACAGACAGACAGACAGACATGGTGGCGGCTAGCACGTGCGCAGTCTGACGGACTGGGAGGCTCAGCTGGAGGTGATGCCGCTAACTGGCCCTCCAGGGAGACGGGGAGACGTCTTGGAAGCGATCAGGACCTTATAAAACAGACAACAAACAAACCCCCTGTATTCATATGCAGGTTTAAGCAGCCTTGCAATCTTTTTATAACACAGAAACAGCACCAGCGCCTCCTCTTGCTGCTTTTCAAATTCCGTCTGTCAGAGAAGTTGCCGGATCTCTCAGAAGCTGCCGTGATAAGACTCCTGCCACGGTTGATTAGCGTGACGGCATATTTTCCAATCTGCCGTATCTCTCAGCGTGGCTGCTGCGTTTGGGGCGCCCACACGGTGGCCTACATTACAATTCCACGCCGTCACGGCGCTGAGGAAGCGGCTCAAGCCGTCGCCGCATCCATCCAAAGCTTCTCCTCAAGGCCGCTCAAAGTTAATTAGCGCAGCGCACTCGCTGTTTGCCGCGCCTCCCCTGACCTTGACGGGGCCGGCGAGAGGAAATGTTGTAAAAGAGGCTAATTTGATTCTCCCCCTCCTCCCCCCATGTGCTGCCACCTCCCCCCACGGAGCTGCAGACAGAGCAGCAGACAGGGGGTGGGGGGAGGGAAAGGGGAAACGAGGAGGGTGGGAAGAGGAAGTGGGGAAGGGGATTGACCCAGAATCAGCTCCGATGATGCACACTGATATGGCCCCTCCCCCCACTCGCCCCCTCCCCCTGCACCCCCTCCAACCCCCCGATTAACGATTAGAAATGCTCATCTGAAACAGAACCAGCGTTGGATGAGCTCTGTGTACGATTAGTTTGTTGTGGAGGCCCAGTAATTGGTTCTCTCCGCCTCTTAGCGAGTGGCTGGTCAATCACCCAGGCGAGTCCGTAACACTGTGTTTAAGTGGCGCCTGTCATGAGATGGGGAAAGATGTCTCGGGCCACCACGCTGCATCACATGACTCCGCTAGTAATTATGTGAGATGTGCACTCGGAAAAGAAGAACTTGTCTTTGTTTTGGTTGTGCGTTGACAATGAAAGATGTTTGCAGCCTTGTCACGGCAAATGAAAGCATAAAGATAAAATAAATAAATTAATAAAATGACTGCTTGTAAAAAAAAAGAAGTAATTATTCAGTAAAGCAGGGAAATGGCAGTGGAAATGGATTAATAAATCTCACAATCCCCTGCACAAACACCAAAACTGGCAATAAATTGGTCCTTGAGAAAATTTCATGGAGTATTTTGTTCTCTAAAATTGGGCGCAATGCTGATTTTTTTTGTTGGAATTGAGTTCAGTTACAGGGCCAAGTGAGTCACATATTCAGTCTGTGACATTCACTTTCAGCATTGAGGCGATGCTGCTGCTGAGATTGCTCTTCAAAGACGACTGAGTCATCTCACTGTTGACAGACGGGTTTTATTTATGCCTTTTTTTTTTGCACTTTGCTCTGTTTCTTTTATCTCAAATGGCTTTATTTCCATCACCAGTCCGTCCGTTTCTCCTGAATATATTCAAAGTGACAGACATCCTCTGGACTAGTTACACTGGACTATCTTCCTTACCCTGGTCTTCAGCTGGTCCTGGCCTGGTGGACTCTGTCTCGGACCTTAAAACCCCTCTTATCTGCACCTCTGACTCGTTGTTTGGGCTGAGAACCCAAAGAAAACCCACGCAGACTTGGGGAGAACATTGAAAACTCCTCACAGAAAGGTCCTAGGCCCTGGATAGATTTTCATCCTGCTCCATACAAATACAATTTGACAAAACAAAAACCAAGAAAGTCTAGCATAGTGTCGCACCCGTGGCCGTCTCTGTCTTTCTGGGAAACGGAGGCCTGATGTGATGCTGAGCGATCACCGTCCAGTTGGATCTGTTTCCCCCCCCGACGGTCGACCAAGTTCTTTCCACACAATGTAGGACAGTCCCATCCTTGAAGTCTGTCTCGCTCAAAGGAACCCGTCCGCGCTAACGTCCGTGAACCAGTTCCCCGGTTTTTGCGCTCCAGTGTGCAGCGCAGCACACCAACACAAGCAGTCAACCCGATGAGCAGTGTGTGTGTGTGTGTGTGTGTGTGTGTGTGTGCGTGCTGCCTTTGCTTATCACCGGCTACCAATTGGCAGCTGCGCCCGAGGCTCGCCGCTCTACGAGCTCGGCTCTATAGATACAGTTCAAAGGCCGTGAGCAGTGGATTGCATGTATAGCTGCATGTGGTGAAAATGGATGATTGATACACGGGATGTTTGTGGACTGTTTTTAGGAACTGCTACATGAAAGGTTTTCTCGGTTTTGTGTTTTCCGTCCACCTGAGTTAAAAGAATCGATTGAAGTTGATTTGGTTTCCTTAAATGAACACAAAGATTCTGGTGTGGTTCTGGCACCAGCTGACGCCACGTCGAGCTTCTGACTGATGTTGTTTTCCTCTGCCAACGCCTGGATTTGAATTATTTATTTGATTGATTTCAGTTCAAAATGACCAAAGCCTCTGATTCATGTTTCTGTGCTTTTTGGCTTCTCCTTTACGTTCCTAAGTAGCTGAGATTGGTTCAACATCTTCTAAAAGAGCTTAAGAGCTCAGCTGACTGTGTAGACTGAGCAGTTCTGTTCGCTCAACTTTTTCTCTCTCTCTCTTTTTTTTTTTTTTTTTTTACCGTGACACGTAGTCGATCCAATCATTGGAACCACTTATTTTCTATCCCACCCATGGCTTGTCAACTGACTCATTGTTCAGTGATCTGCTGCATCTTTTGACTGCATACAGGCAGTCGCACTGAATTTCTGTGGTATTTTCTGTTTTGTCTTCTCAGCCTTGGCTAGATGGAATGCAGTTAATTGTGCATTTTGCAGAATATCGCATTAGAAAGTTCACAGAAACAGCAGCTTTTGAACTTAATTGGAGCTAAAACAAAGCTTGAATGCCAATTGTTGGATGGAAACAGGTTTGCAGAATAAACTGTGACCCAGTGTCCTCATGGCCAATGCTAGCTGACCTACAAGATAATTTTCAACTGTGTTGAAATCCTCTTTCCATTCTCTAGCGTCCTTTTTTTGTCTCTGCTTCTTCCTGTAGCCATGTAGCATTTAGTATTAGCATTTTCGCAAGCAAACTTTTGACCTGAATCACCTGAACCAGCCACTTCCTGTCTGAACCCTCCACTTCCTTTGTTTTAACTCGTCGCTCGCTAACTGTGCGCTGGCTCTTAACTTGGCCACTGCATCCACCTACACAGTTCAGCACTGGTCATGCACATTATTTCATAGTTAGTCTGATGTGTATAATGGCAGTGGTGGTGGTGGTCTGTGTGTGTGTGTTGTGTGTGTGTGTGTGTGTGTGTGTGTGTGTGTGTGTGTGTGTTTAGCCGCCAGCCTGTGGTCCTGCTGTGATGTGAGGCCCATGCAGACGAGTCGAGACCAATGAAAGAGACGTTTTCCGGACAGACTGGCCTCCCTCCACAAGCCGCAATGTGAGAACGTGCTGTTATTTCACCCACAAACAACGACGGCCCAGTGTTGGAGGCACGACTCGGGCATCGCTGGAAAGAAAGTTTTGCGGTGGTGGCGGCTCCGCAGACGGATGGGGCCGAACAGACAGTTGACGCTCTAATGTGCAGATTCCAAACAGCTGATCCAGGGAATCAATGGAGGTATAATTAAATGGGCTGAAATGGCGACTGTAGCTAATAATAAAAAATGATGCCTTTTAGCTGCGCTGCGCACATTCCTCATAAAGGAGGGACAGTGCTGCTGCGAGTGGACTTTTAATTAGTGAAAGCTTTGGTGGAATAAGAGGCGACGTCGCCCTGTGCTGGCATTGCAGTCCTCAACAATACTGCATTAACTAATTAAAGCACTTTAATACCCGTGGTTCTTTACTTGCTTTCATCAATGACATTTATTTTATCCGTTGATTTATTTGTGTAGCACTGTTTGGAAGGAAGCTACAGATTGCTCAACAGAACATCTGAAAAAAATGTCCAATGTTTGGCCTTCTTGTGCACTGCTGCAGCAAAATGATCACAGTGTGTCTAATGGTTTCAGGCCTCATGCTTTACTGAAGCCATGGTTAACTTTATTTAGACCGGCAGGTCTAGATCATGCTGACACAAACCAGTTGTTACCAAGAACATTTCCTATTAGAAGACAGAAACCTTGTCTACAGTCTACAGAATAACAAAATAGGATGAAAAGCCTTCTCTCTGTATTCCCTGTCGTGCTAATTGACGGTAAAGCAAATCCACTTTCTCACACCCACCCCTGCGATACTTATCTTCTTCAAATGTTTTCCTCTTTCCTGTTTGACCCCAGCAGCCACTCGTCCTCTTCCCCACCATCAATCGCCGCACTGGGCCTCTCCCGTTTCATCCTGTCGTCACCGATATGCCCCAGAGCGCCAAACCCAAAAATAGGCCAAACCAATTTCCTGAGTTCTCAGGGCTTTTTCATGTCAAACACACAATCTTCATGAATTGCCCTTTTGTCCCTCCTCTACTGTGCCTGCTCCTTTTCTTCTTCACCCTCTCGCTTCATGGCTCGTTTTGCGTTAAGCCTTGAGAATAAAGGAATCTGATACAGTGACAGTAGTGAGTCTAAAGATCATCGGTAGCATCGGAAGTCGTGAGTTTTACTCTGAAGAAGACTGCTGTCACGTGCTGTGCTGTGTGGTGTTTCCAAGTCATTTTTTCAAATTCAAATTGAGAAACAAGAATATCAGTTACAGCTTTTTCTCTCTGCTAGTATTCTGCCTATTTTCCCAGTATTACCAGACTTATCATGTACTAGTTTTTTCGGGATCATGTTCCCAACGTTCTCACACTGGCGTTGACAAAAGCTGCTGACACTCGCCGAGGGGACAAAACCTGCCAGATGTTTAGCTCAGTTTGTTTGTGCAAATTGCTGAAGCGACTTCTCAGCTATTATACATATCAGTGTTTTTCTAAAATGTTGTCATACTTGACTAAATTGGATTTTTTTTAGATTCATTTTCTATCTCTCTGTCGATCAAAAAACATGTTCCTATAACTAAGAGTGTCATGAATGACCCTGTCACAAGCGCGCACGCTGCTTAGCCAGTGAGGTTAATCCTAATCTGAGGCTCTGACAATGGCAAATTGCCGCTCGGAGCCGAGGTACAAGCCAACAGAACAGAACCAGATGCAGACGCTGCGCGCCTGTTTATGTAATCTCTGTTGGGCCGCCTGCATGAAGTTAATCTGTATTAGATAAAACGGTCTTGCGTGATAAATAATTCTATCACGGTGATTGTCTCCAGGGTTATTTTCAGTTTGCAAGTTCACTTTCTAATACAATGGTTATACCCAAACTAACTAGTTTATCTGAATTTGAGTCAAGATTCTAATCATAACAGACACTATCGATTAGCAAAATGCTGCTATTCTCTTTGTTTGTGTGGGTGTGCGTCAATGAGCTCCAGCAGTGTGTTTGCTCTGTGTTGTGGTGAAGTCAGCAGGGATGATCCTTAAGTAGTTTGAAAAACCACTTAGCCGTCTCCGACAGGCTTGGTGTAAGAGGGCGACACCTTTCAGCAGAGTTAATGTTCTTTGGAGGAGTAATTAAAGATGGATTTGACCTGCACTTTTTCGCACCTCGATGCAGTGCGCCTTGGATGGCGTCCCACTCCTTTAATGGAGAATGTGCAGCGTACGAGATTTCCTCTTTACTTTACTGCCAACGCCTCATTTCCAGACCCTGGGTTATATACGGTGTTGTTGGACAATGTTGTATCAAAAGCATTGAGGGAAGCAGAGGGAGCAACAAAGGATGCGACAACAGTTGTTTAATAACTGCCTCTTTGTCTTGTCTGAGTGAGATGTACTGAGGCCGATGACAACCTGGCCATGTTTCATCTCACCACTTCCTACTTTGTGGCGTAGAGCAGGAAGAGAGTTCCATTCTCTGCTTTGGAGGATGTTAACAGTTTGATGAAATCGCACAATACCTGTTGCGATGTAGTTGTACGTAGTCCAAGTAAAAAGATGGAATGAGTTCCATGACAACTGAAGACCTTGTACGTAGTATGAAACAAAGGAATTTGATTTGTTTGAACCATTTTGCTTCTTTTTTTTTCTTATTTCAGAAATAAGATGATTTATAATTTGCATAGTGTGGATGAAATATGGATATTTATGTTTATGGAATATGTTTAGATCTTTATTTGAAATATTTAATGCTTCCATACAGCTGTGCATGATTGGCTGTTCTGTCTGGTCTGTTGAGTGACGTCATGATTATTTTACTTTGTAGAGTAGCCTCATGCTGAGTACCAAGTCTGGGACAGATGGTGAGAGTGCAGTGTTTCCTGTTTTTTTCATTCAGACCTAGAATGATTGGCATGAACAATTTGTTGCTGTTGGAGCGGTTGACAAAAATCACAGCGGTCAAAGTTGATCCCTGCTCATTGTTTGTGTCACCCCACAGTCTACACGTCACACTGCTGCATCCGTTTTTTATGTTTTGGTAATCTGACCCAAACACAACAGGGTGAAATACACAAGTCTCAACTTTCGGCAATGGGTCCTGTTAGGCTAATAAAGCAAAAAAAAGAAAGAAAAAAAGCCCCTGCTGCGTAACCTTATTGGCTTTTGGAGCCGCTCTGGATTTGGGCTGCACCCACCCAGCCTGAGCCTTGAAGACAGACTTAAGAAGCTTTGGCCTCAGCCTCAGGAGGAGTCAGCTGAGGAGGTGTCGGGGATAACCGACAGCAGCGCCTCCTAGATGGCTCCCTCGTGAGATGTCCTGGACATATTCACCTTGGGGAAGATTCCGCAGTGGTCTGAAGGAACTTGCCAGAGAGATTACATGTCCCATCTGTCTAAGGAATGCCTCTGGAGGAGGCCCAGCGCAAGAGTGTTGGTGGGAAGAGGAATGTGTGGCAAACCCTCCGTCTTTCTCCCGCTGAACTTCGGATGATAAATGGGCGAATGGTTGGATGCAGATAGACACACGCACTGTACAAATATAGCTGTTTCTTTTCCTACCTGTAACACCCCTGAACCTTCCCTGGGTGGATCCACGGGCCTTTCACTCATCTGTCAACAGCTATTGGGCGTTCTGTGTGAAGGGAGCAGGTGAAGCAGGGAGGGGGAGGGAGTCCGCTGTGTGTTTGCATTTAAAACAGTTGTCAGGCAACAGACACAGTGTGTTGCACATCACACTGAATGGGTTTTTTTCTTGTTTGTTTTCCCCCTCTGCTATAATTCCCTCAAGGACTAAGGTACAGATAGATGTCCAGGGGAAGAGTCTGCAGCAGTAGCAGTTTTCTTTTCGCCGGTTAATCAAAGAGGAAGAGGAAATGGAACAAGCCCCGCCACCTCCCTGCACCATTCAAGCTTTTGTCTTGATTGGCCGTTTTCTCTGCCAGCACAGGGGAGGTAGAAGAGGTGGAGGTGGAGGAGGAGGAGGAGGAGGAGGAGGATGAGGAGGAGGAGAAGTGAGGACGAGGACAAAAGATGAACCGAAATGCATTTCCCCGACGATGGCGGCGGGCTGAAAAGATAAAGTCCTTGATTGAGGGAAGTTGAGATGAGATGCTCTGCTGTGATGACCGGGCGCAGCGTTAAAGGGAAACGGCGAGGCAGCGCTGGCTGGGTGCCAGACTGGAGGCACGGCCGCGCTGACACACTCTCGGCTCAGGAGAATACCATTAACTCTGTCTCTTTATGGGTCGGTGTGTGTTGGTGTGCGTGCGCTTTTTTACTCAAGTGTTTACATTAAGGAAATGAGCTCTGTGGGTATCACTGGGCTGGGCCTGAATGAGAACACACACATTCTCTCTCTCTCTCTCTCTCTCTCTCTCTCTCTCTCTCTCTCTCTCTCTCTCTCTCTCTCTCTCTCTCCTGGCAGACATGGTTATTGGCAGTGGCCACGCTGTCCTATTTTGTGTGGTGCTTTGGGCTTTTTGGTAACAAAGATTTGGCATTTGGTGCCGGCGAGCTTCTGTTGTTGTTTCATTGGTTAGCACGCTCATGCTTGCAAGGTATTATCTTTTTTTTTCCCCTCTATGAGGCCAAAAAAATAATCTTTGGATCCGCTCGGCTTTGCTTTTTTTGGCGTCCCCTTGGCTTCCGGTGCTGTTCCCAAGGAAACCGGACCCTCCCAAAGCGTGCCAGCCGAGAGGAAAGAAAGCTAATTCTGCATTCACAGGGTGTTTGACTGTCCACTTGGAAAAGCCGGAGAAGAAATGAATCTAAGAGCAGGGAGAGCAAAAAATGAGGAAATAAGTTGTTCTAACAGCTCCTCTTGTTTGACTGTTACATTCCGGAACATAATCTTTCCAGAAGGAAGGAAGCCTGTCTCTTATCACCGCATATATTTCAATGTTTTAATCCCCAATCTATGTTGGAACTACAGCGACTTGCGCTGTTTGTGTTTCCCTACCTGCGTGTTCAATGTTGCTGACAGTCCAACGTCAGATCCCAGATCCCAAACTGCATCACGGTGTTTCTGACTCAAATTCAACACCAATATTCTGTCAGTTTCCCAAAGCAGGAAACTGATGGATGATGAAGTAAACAGCAATTTCTGTGCAGCGTTTTCAGAGAGTTGGTATCACCCTCACGCCGCTGCTGATTTCACTCGCCCGTCACGCATCAATGAATTATGTCGTTATCAAAGTTTGGAATAGCGAGACACTGTGTGTGTGTTTGTGTGTATTGTGTGTGTGTGTTTGTTTTTGTGCTTTCAGTCAGATCCAAATTAGCACAGAACTTGGTTCCAGGCTCTTGTCTGATAAAAGTGTGTGTGTGTGTGTGTGTGTGTGTGTGTGGGGGGGACCTCGCAGTGACACTGTTTGCTCCCCAGGGTCTTTAAACCATTTTCCCATTAGTATGTAAAGCGAGATGCTCTAATTTGCTGCATCAGAGATCTGCTGCTCTGTGTCGCTCTGCACGCTCCCGTCTTGATGTCACTTGGTAGAAGTGTTTGCTGTTATTTTAATCTGTGAAATGTCCTCGCGCACACACATGCGTGTGTGTGTGCGCGTGCGCGCGCCTGCCTTCACGCTCTGTGTGTATTCTAAAAGTGTCTGTGCTCACGCGATGTTTACCAATCAATGATATGGATCCCTTCTTTTGTTGCTGCAGCGGTCTCTGATGTCCATGGTGTGTGTGTGTGTGTGTGTGTGTGTGTGTGTGTGTGTGTGTGTGTGTGTGTTTTGAATTTCTATTGATTATTTATAGCAGTTCTGAAAAGCTGTCAATGTTGTGTGTGTGTGTGTGTGTGTGTGTGTGTGTGTGTGTGTGTGTGATGTTTGCTGCAGAGCTCATGGGCCTCATGAATTCATGCTCCTGGGTCGGCTGGGGATGATTCATTCCTCCTGTGATAGACATAATTGTGGATAAACGCAGTGGAGGCGTTTGGAGCATCAGTATATAAAAAAACATTATTTCTGTTTCTTGTTATTTTAGAATAAATTGTTTGTTGGCTGTGTTGAAAAAAAAAAAAAAGAAAAAAAAAACCAGCAAGAAAAACGATTGAACATTCCATGACTGACAGGATATTTGTAGTCTTTGTGTCGCAGCTGTTGAGGAAATTAATCAGACATAAGAAGATTTTATTTTTTTTCATATAAACTATAACCATTACTAACTAACTAACTGGCTGATAATTGTTCCATTGGAAGAAGCACCATTTCCCAGTTATTAATTCTCAATCCTCCTTCCGGCCTCACCAGTAAAAACTCCCTGAACCTTCGTTCAGCTTGTTTCCTGCGTTTCTGTTCCTGCTCCGTGAGTCGCTGCATAACTGCTGCTGCTGCGGCCTCAGCACATCGACTCCCGACCGCTCAGGCAATCGCTGTCGGCTTCTAATTTCTAACCAGGCCGCCACAGCAGGGTGGTCTGCCTCGGCTTTGTCTCAGAAACATTCCAGACGGAGGACGGGGGAAAGTCTGTGGGCTCCAGTCCAGATGTCACCAGCAAAAGCGGCGACTCTCTGGCTCGTGTGGCCTTCCACACTTTCTGCAGTCAGATGGATAAAAGTGCCTGACGCCTGTGTTGGCGGCTACAGCTGGAGGAGAAAGTCCTTTTTCGGTGCATTCAGCAGGTTTTACCTTGAAAATCAGTGGCCAGTTGGACTGGTGATTGCTGCGTTGTGATTGTTTCACTTTCTTGGTGTTTCCTAAAATAAAGAAATCATTTAAAGTTGGTAGAAACAGTTTTGTGTTTAGAATTGTATTGTTTGTCAGTGATGATGCAACCGTATTGGCAGTTTTTTTTTCTTCGTCTTGCTGCCTTTACAATGAGCGCAGGCCGTCGTTCACAGTGTTTGTGTGCCGACAATCCTCCTAAACTTGTTTTTCTTTTTGAACAAATAAATCTGACTTGCGTCTTGTTGTTACATGCTTTATTTTGGTTTGGGCTGGCTTCTCTGTAATTAAGCTACCAGGCAGTGCACACCGCCCCTTCTTTCGTCTTTGAATCACTGGATAATCCATTCTGACAAGAGAATGGATTATCCACTTATTCAGACATGTATGACTAAAAGCTATACAGGTCGGAATGAATCGGCCCTTTCATTCACGATGAAATACCGCTTCAAGTCAGCTGCATTTGGCTAAACATCATCCAGATGATGACGTGCTTGTGGATTTTGATTTAGATTTTTCTGTTATGCTGTTTGTGTCAATGTGCCGAGCAGTTAGTGCCGTTCTTTGTTCAGAAGTGGTGATGGAAATTGACAATTGTCCCAATTAAGCAGAGAAAAACACATCTGTCCTCTCATGACACAAGTATCTCTCTCTCTCTCTCACACACACACACACACACACACACACTCACACACACACACTCACACACACACACACACCAGCCATGTCCTTTGCACAGAACCAGAGCTGCTGTCTGCTATTTGCACTTTATGATGATAATTGGCTCTTTTGCGCTCGCACTCGCTCTGCTCTTTAAGATTCATTAACTCATGGGCCGGGGTCACCTGCAGTAATAAAACCGACTCATCTGTCTGCGAGCGGCTTCCTGTGTCACTGCGGCTGCTCTTGCTGCTGAATCGCTGCGTTTAATGCCTCTAATTCCTCCCTCGAAGACCCTCTTCCAGGACCCCTCAGGACCTGAGCGAGAGAGAGAGGCTAGGAAAGTGCTGCTGTCAGCTGTGTGTTTGTGTGTGTGTGTGTGGAGTGGGGATTATTGTGAGTGTTCACAGTGGGTGGGGCCCTTTTGTATGCGCCCGTGTGTGAATTTAAGACAGTCCACTGTACCTTCAAAAGTCTCCCGTTGCAACCACCTTCAGATCAGTATTTTTCCATGCAGTATTTCCGTGCAACTGCTTTGAACAGTAAATTATCCTTAAAAACTCTGTTGATCTCAAGAAGACAGCAGATATAAATCTAATCTTTCATTTAATCAACCACTTAGATGCCACTGAAAGAGTTATTGTGGATTTTTGTTTAGACTTTAAGGTCATCAGATCTGGATCCAAGCCTGTATTCCAGTTGAGCAACCTTGCATGATTAATTATGCAAAAAGAACACCTTTATATATCTCTTGGAACCAGGAAATTAACCCTCTGTTTGTGGCCTACTGCGAAAGAAAAACATTTGGGTTTCTATTTTTCTGCAAAAACTGCCATCCACGTCTCTAGAAGGAGACAGAAATCAATACCTTATGGATTTAGCAGTAGCGTCTGGGCCCCTCGTGACATCACAAAGAGCTGATTACAATACAAGATCCCTTTGAGGGAAATTTCCCTCATTTCTGGGCTGAACACAAATACATTCGTGCAGAAAAAGCAAAGTTTCCGTGTCAGGAAACTATTACATGTGGTAACAAGTCATAAAACCACATAGATTTTTATTTTGGGAGCCTTCCAAAGATGAGATGAACAAAGTTGACAAGGAGCCTTTAGAACTATGTGTGTTACTTTGTTCCTACAGTTATCTGTTTTTTATTCACATTATCACTACCTTATTTCTACTGTATTTGTATTAGTACAGCATCTGTGTGCCAACCTGTGTGTGTGTGTGTGTGTGTGTGTGTGTCCTTGTCGCAGCGTCCCAATGCGATTGCTGCTGCTGCATCAGTGCGTGTGTGAGCAGATTATCGCCCCTGCGGTTGTGGTTGTTGTTGTTGTCGTGTGTCGAGGTGGACGCAGAGCTCCAGTATCGCTGGCCAGGTTTCAGAGAGCGTTCGGCGGCGTCACCTTCAGCATTCCCGGCAAACTCCGAACAAACGGCGTGACGGATCATCCGTCTGAAGCTGCCGCGGCGAGGTTTTCTCACTGCTGATAGAAACACCTTATCAGGAGCGGCGCAGGCTCCTCTCAGATGTTTGGCTCCAAGTTAAAGAAAATGCTAATTTTAAACAGTTGGACCTCATTCTGTCACTAACTGTTCATTGTTGCCGCTGTACTTTTTTGACTCCTCCAGTCTGGGATTGCAGGGTGTGTGTGTGTGTGTGTGTGTGAGTGTGTGAGGACGGCAGGTGAAAGCAATTAACCGCAGTGAACTTCCTGTCGGCACGTGCAGGGTCCTGGGCGGCGGGATTAGCGGCAGATTTAATAACGATTTACCCAGAGGGGGGGAAAGTCTGGATTATTGTTATCACTGGCTCAGCACAGGCCGCTTCCTGCCAGGCCTTTCTGTTTCTATCATTCCACTCACTTAACTTTTCTTCTTCTTCAAAAACTGTCAGAGTCCTGACTATAGACATGCTTTGTTCTCATTTTCTCAAAAAAAGGCAATCTGATTTCTTTTATTGGTGAGATCTCACAGCGTGGTTCCCCTTCTGAAACCATTCTGACAGATGTTGATTCGATGGTTAACGGAGGAAATAAAATGTGCTTTTGACCACCAAATGACCTCCAAGAGCTCACGTGTCAAACTCCAGGCCTGCATGTGGGAATTTGAAAGCTGTTTGATTCTCCTTAAATGAAATTCTATGCTGCATTAAAGTGCACATTGACAATAAACTCTCACTGTGTTTCCATTACCCCTAGAATTGCGCAAAACCTAAATATCGCAATAAAAAACTGGTCATGAAACACCCAAACTTTGAAAAACCTCTCAAATATCACTGAAAGGTTTTTGCGCTCTCATCAGGTGATTTTTCAGACATATCGATATAGAGGTTAATCGCTAAAGTGTCATGAAAACACTTTTATCGCATTTACACGTCAGCGGATGTGGCGTACGGGGTCACATGACCAGTTCACTTCAAGTGAAAATGGCGCGTTATGATTGGGCATAGGATGAGATGGTATTAGATTCTACATCAGCAGAGTTGACAAACATTCACCAATGATCCCAAAATGTCCAAGCGGAGAAAAGTTTCTGTAGAAAGAGGATAATTTAACAAAGTTTTAAATGCTGTTAATATAAAAAAAAGCGTGTGTTTGTCTTTGCTATTGACTGGACATCAGTTCAGTGCTCTCTTCAGAATATCCTTAACACTTCTCCTCACTTGTCTCGCCAGGATCCGTCCTCAGATGGCCAAGGAGAAGATCGAGGGCTGTCACGTGTGCACGCTGGTGGCACCCGGAGAGCCGCAGGTGCTGCTGGGGAAGGACAAGGCCTTCACCTACGACTTTGTGTTCGACGTGGACTCGGAGCAGCAGAACATCTACCAGGCGTGTGTGTACAAGCTGATCGAGGGCTGCCTCGAGGGCTACAACGCCACCGTGTTTGCCTACGGTCAGGTACGAGGCCACTAAAGATGAAGATCTCTGCGGCTTTGTCAAAAAAATTGTTTTTATGAGATGTTTTGTCAGATTGAAGTGAAAACAATTAAAAGTAAGAATCAAAGGCAGCCTTTGTATTATTTTTAAACCTCAACTAAAGGATGGATGGTAAACCATTCTGTACTGCAGTGTATAATTAACTCCTTCCCCCCTTTTTGAAATCAACCATGACGATGTAATTTTGGGGGGAACCGTCTCAGTCTAAAAATTTAAATCCTGTTTTTCTGTCAATACATTTTCACACTTTAATTTGTAATTTTTATTTTCAATTTGTTTTCAGACGGGTTCGGGAAAGACCTACACCATGGGGACGGGCTTCGACGTCAGCCTGAGCCCACCGGAGCAGGGCATCATCCCGCGGGCCGTTCACCAGCTGTTCCAGGGCATCCAGAGCCGGAGGAGCCAGGCCCAGGAGGCCGGAACCCCACCGCCCGAGTTTAAAGTCAGCGCCCAGTTCCTGGAGGTGGGCCGCAAGTGTGTGTGTGGGCGCGTGCGTGCATCCGTGTGTGTAGATGAATACTGGTCCATATGAACTCTGACCAGACATAATCAGCCTGCTGTCTGTCAACAGGGAGAGACAAAGCAATGACTGAGAGCAGCCTTGTGTGTGTGTGTGTGTGTGTGTGTGTCTCTTGTGTTTTCTCTGACTAATGTTGGTCATTAGTTCTCATCAGTGCAGGTCCCAGCCTGGACACCAGGTGGGGAGGGACTCCAGTGTTGGAGTAATAAGATAACGTGACGAGTAATCATTTTTGTCAGGCAAATGTTTAGGTTGTCCATAGGTGGACTGTGTGTGTGTGTGTGTGTGTGTGTGTGTGTCTGTGTGTGTCTGCCCTGATTACTATACTAATAATTATTGTGTTGAAACAATCCAGAAAGTCATTTTTCTTGTGTAACATTTTCTTGGTTTATTCCTGCCTGTCCTGTTTGCTCTTTTTCAACGCTCCCGGGTCAAACGGTTATCTTTGTTGATGCTAAACAGATGTGTGTGTGTGTGTGTGTGTGTGCATGTGTGTGTGGCAGTAGGTGGGAACAGCTGAGCTTTCGAGCTGACCTCAGCGACCCCCGACTCTCATCTGTCTCTAAGAGGTCGCTCTTTCGACCTGTGTGTAAATAAGCCGGACAGCTGCGGGCAGAGGGCAGAACTCAGGAGTCATCCTTTATCGTTTTTAATTGTAATTGTCATTTGATTTGATTGGCATTCTTGCAAATGGAGAAATGATGCCCGGGTCTCCTCTGTTTGACGGCAGCTGTACAACGAGGAGATCCTGGACTTGTTCGACGGAGCCCGAGACCTGGAGAGTCGCGGCAGGAAGTCAAACATCAAGATCCACGAGGACGCCAGCGGCAGCATCTACACCACGGGGGTCACATCCAGGCTGGTGCACTCGGAGGAGGAGGTGCGTAATGTTTTCAGGGAGTGTTTGTGTGATTCTGCTGCCCTGAAGTTCAGGATGAAAACTGAATAATCAGGTATAACATAAAACAGTATTCTATATTTATCAATGCATTTTCATTCTGCCTTTAAACTGAGGGAAAACATTTAAAAGCAATAATACTGGATACTCATCAAAACAGTGGACGTCCCATCATGAATGCATAGTCAGTTTCAGATCAGAAATACATCGGGAATATAATATATATTCTGTCACCAACTTCAGCAACAAATGGAGGGAAGAAATCAAAGCCCTGCTCCGACGTGCCGCTTTCAAAGGTCAGGGTGTCTTATTGTGCGAGTGCCGTCGGCAGACATGAGTAGTGACTCACAGCTGTCTGGAACAGATCCGTGGCGGCGGCGGTGCAAGCCGAGGAAGGTGGGCTTGATGGGGTCGGCGGGGCAGCAGGGACAACCCCCTGGTGGTGATGTGACAAGGAGGCGAGAAGAGAGGTTAACAGAGGTGGCGGTGGCGGGGCACGAAGGAAAGGTCGCACAAACAGAAAATGAGCCGCGGGTTTACTCGCGAATGAGACTTCGCAAAACTTCAGAGGGCAAAGAGAGAGATGAGATGGCTGTCTGCTGGGAGGGAGGGAAGGAAGGAAGAGGCAAAACACAGTGCGGGGGAGGAGATTGAAGTGAGGAGGCGATGGCGCATCAAAGGATGAAGAGCGTAAAAAAAGGAGGAACACAAACCAGCAGAGGAAGCACAAGTGGGGAAATGTTGGAAGGAAGATAAGCGATTGATGAATTCATTGTCAGACTTAGAAATGAGATAGAGATTGTGTTTGTGAAACAATAATCAGCTTGTTTGAACACCTTTCATGATGATCAGGCATGTTCACACCTTCTATGTGTTGATACAAAGTCCCCCTGTCCTGGAAAAACATCCTCAAGAATTCATTCATACCCATTGCCATTAAGATTTTAAACACGGCAGCTTGATGTTATCTGTTTATTGTCCATTTATTATTTTAGACTCTTAAAGTTACAGAGTTTAAATCTTATACTTGTGTTTTTTCACAGAAATCGATGTCTCTCTGGTTTTATGTGGGCCACGTCAAAGACAATTTTCTGTTACGACAGATAATAATGTTATTTCTGATTCTGATGTGTGTGTGTCTGTGTGTGTCTCTGTGTGTGTGTGTGTGTGTGTTGTGCAGCTGCTCCAGTGCCTGAAGCTGGGCGCTCTGTCGCGGACCACCGCCAGCACCCAGATGAATGCTCAGAGCTCCCGCTCACACGCCATCTTCACCATCCACCTCTGCCAGATGAGGGTGTGTCAGCAGCCGCGGCTGGTGAGGAGGTTTTCAAAAGACTAGAGTCGCAGTCGAGTACTCGAGACTACCAGGTCAAAGGCCAATATTCATACTGAAATTCATCTCACAAATTCAAACTTACTCGTTTAAACAGCGGCTCAGTCAGACGTATCTAATCATCTTGTCGGCCCAAATGACAAACCACCACCTCATGAAAAAACCTGCAAACTTCTTCCTTATCGGTCTCTCACTGTGTGTGCTTGTGCCTGCATGCACACGCAGGCACACACATACTTTCACGCTCGCACGCTTCAAGAATGGAGGACAAATATTTCAGTGAACGCAGACATGCGCCCTGTGCCCAAGTGCATCTCAGCAGAACTCAGTTTCCCTTCAGGGCCTCAGAGCGATGGGCAGCATTTTGAGGCTCATGATGTTTCCTCAGTGCGGACGCAGGGCACTCGCAGGGCACTCGCAGGGCACTCGCAGGGCACTCGCAATCACGGCTCGACACAGTTCGACACAGTCACGGTCTTGACGTAACATCTTCTCGATATGCTGCTCTTTTGTCAAGTCGGAACGTTAACCTCAGTCTCAACTCTCGGCCCCATCAGCAGAACGGAGGAGGAGAGAGTGAGGCGCTGAACGGCGAGCACGCCGACCCCATCGCTCAGCCCGAGTTCGAGACGCTGATGGCCAAGTTCCATTTCGTTGACCTGGCCGGTTCTGAGAGGCTGAAACGAACTGGAGCCACTGGAGAGAGAGCCCGAGAGGGAATCTCCATCAACTGTGGACTGGTCAGTGTGTGTGTGTGTGTGTGTGTGTCTGTCTGTCTGTCTGTCTGTCTGTCTGTCTGTCATGCTTAACCAGTACACTTTTTATACCTGAAGAAAATACTAGAAGGACATGAAGCTACTCTGTGAACTCTTTGGTGTGTGTGTGCTCGCTCCACAGTTGGCGCTGGGAAATGTGATCAGCGCTTTGGGAGACCAGGCCAAGAAGGGAGGACACGTCCCCTACAGAGACTCCAAACTCACCCGCCTGCTGCAGGACTCGCTGGGGGAAACAGGTAGAAACAAACAGACACAATGCAGGTCCAGCACAGGACGAATCATCCGGCATGTTGTGAAAACACACACTTTCCTCAGCCCTCTAAATACCAGCGCAGATAAAGTAGCAATCTCCACACATTTATTAAAATATTTTGCTTTTTTATTGTTTTTTAACTGTGGTTAATGCATTAATTAAAATGTTGTTATTATTTGCTTTGTTCAATGCTGGAAATTGTTGACAATAATTCTTTGAGTGTTGGAAATGTTTGAAGGTGAATCAGTGGTGAAAAAGAATCAATACATCTATCTGGAGCTAAAAGATATTAGTCCACTAAGGAATTACGACCCTGTTTGATTAATCAACTACCAGGCAAAAAATGTGTCTGGGTTGAAAACAAGTCTTTTGAGGATCTTCCTTCTCACAATATATTTACCTCCCTGATAACTGAGGACTTACTGAAAAACAGTCTGCTTGATTGCTCTCCAGTCAAAGTGAAAGGCATGTTTTCTTCTCTTTCTCTTTCTGTCTCCCTCTCCCTCTCTCCTTCATTGCAGCCGCACGGTGATGATCGCCTGCATCAGTCCGTCCGACCGGGACTTCATGGAGACGCTGAACACCCTCAAGTACGCCAACCGCGCCCGCAACATCAAGAACAAAGTGGTGGTGAACCAGGACAAGACCAGCCAGCAGATCAGCGCCCTGCGCGCCGAGATAGCGCGGCTGCAGATGGAGCTGATGGAGTACAAGGCGGTGAGAGACGCAGGGGTGGAGGAGGATGATGATGATGATGATGATGATGATGAGAAGATGAGCAGGAAGGAAGATGCGGGAGGTGAAACCACAATGAGGGCGGGATGTGGAATGAAAAGTGGCAGGTCGCGGCTGAGAGCGAACACACGGCTGTCAGTTTAAGTGATGCAATGAGGCTGAAAGAGAGACGAGCGAAGGGGGCGACTTGATGGATGAAATTGAGAATAGTAACTGAGCTGAGGTAGAATTAAAAAAAAAAACAAGAGCCCAGAAGACTAATGGCCGCAAGGGAGCTGGCGGTACTGCGGTGGCTGCACCAGCTCGCCTTGTTGTGTAAATGCAGCCGGCGGCTAATCACTATATCAAATTAGACCTCTGTCGTGGAGCAGATACTGCATGTATACACAGACCCGCTTGTTGCCACGTCTGCATTTTCATAAAGGAAAGCAGACGTAAATTAATCTGGTTGCTGAACGTACTGCCAAGACTCCGCCGCAGTGGATTGTGGGTAACGTGATTTACCTGCTACGGGTCACGATGCATTAACCGAGAGGCGGCAGTCAGGCAGGGCGAGGAGGTGAGACAAGTCTAATGCATAGAGATAGATAGATATATAGATAGAGAGAGAGAGAGAGAGAACCTTCACTTTTTTTTCCTCCTCGCTCCTCTTGACCTCCAGTGCGGCCGCAGGAAGTTTTTACGATGATGATGAGAGCAGCGCGCGAGTTACCGGGGGAGTAGGGGGCTGCAATCTGACCCCGACGAGCCTTTTTAAAAGATGTGATGCGACTGCAGCCGCGACTAATGGAGTGTCGAGGCGTCCGGAGGTGATAAAGTCCGCTGGGCTGCGAGCGGGAAAACATAGAGACCTTCTGTTTCCCAGACTTTCACAACAAGCTTCCTTCTGTGTTGATCACCCGGGTAGTGACAATAGCGCCCCCCCTTTTTTTTGTTTTTTAAATATCATTATGACTGTGACTGCAGGGGAAGCGGGTGGCCTGCGAGGACGGCTCGGAGGGCTTCAGCGACCTGTACCAGGAGAACGCCATGCTGCAGCGGGAGAACGACACGCTGCGCCTGCGGGTCAAAGCCATGCAGGAGACCATCGACCACCTCAACACGCGTGTCACGCACCTGCTGGCCAACGAGGTCAGCGCACTGCTGACCAAGTCAAGTACGTGGATCTCCTTCCCCACCGGAAAGGTTTGGTTTTGTTTGCGCCGGTCTATTTTGCCGTTTCTGTCTCTAACAAGCGTCTGTCTGTCTGTCTGTCTGTCTGTCTGTCTGTCTGTCTGTCTCTCTCTCCGGCGTGCAGGTGAAGGCAATCAGGAGATCGGCTGTTTGATCCAGAAATACATCCGAGAGGTGGAGGAACTCAGGTAAAAGCGGCAGACCCTGCTCACTGATGTGATGCGCAGTTTCAGGCTGTTCTCTGCATTAATATAAATTGCTGTGAGCGCTAATGCGTAGCTCAGCTAGTTTGAGCTGTGATGAGAAAAATGTCCAGCCAATTGAATCTGCACAGATTCAACTGATCTCACTTGGACGTTGTTCAGCGAAACCTTTTCAAAAAAAGTAACTAGAAGGTGGAAATCATCAGTTTGTTCACCTTGCAGGAAAAAGATGCAGAGTCACCCGTTTTGTGCTCCATCCCTTCATTCCGCAAATTCATCCCTCACCGCTTGGTCTATTCTGGTAACAGTTTCTAATCTGCGAGGGCATTTTTTTGGAGTCCCCTGGTTGGACACAATTCCACCCGATGTCCCAAATCCGACGGCCGCAGATTACATCATGTTTCCATACTTGCCTCCGCAGTACAATTTGACTTGCGGAAACATGCTCTATATTTTACTCCTCTCCCCCAGCTCTAATCAGGCTGCGGGCTTCCCTCCACAATGTTGGAATCCTCCTCCATGAACTTATTTTCCGCCGTTACACAAGCAGCTCTGTATGACGACCTCTGTGGCAGCCGGTGCGCAGCACCTCTGGCAGCGTGTAAACACAGGCAGCTGTGTTGTGGTGCGCTGATCCTCAGCTTGTGGTGTGCACACACCTCTGGCCATAAGGCTACAGTGGAGACTTTGGCTGAGAAACATGCAGTCATCCAAGTCTCCGGGGTACTTGGATGACACCACATGAGCAGCATGGAGATGTTTTTTTTTTATTATTATTAATTTATTCGTTCCAATCAAGTGATTGGAAAAGAGCAGGGTGATAAAAACGTATAAACAAACAAACAAAGCCAAAATCCACAAATAGTGATTTCATCACATGCTTTTATAGAACTCTTCTATTTGCTGCAGAAAATTTTTTTTTCAACTGAAAAATATTTGCACATCTCTTCTCTTCCGTTGTTTATGGATTCCATGTTTTAACACCAGCAACAGAAATACACATTTGTTTTAAAGTAGTCCTTGAAAATTTTTACTCATTGGCAGGAGTTCTTTCCAGCTCATGAAACCACAGAATGGCTGCTAGAATTTGAAAACGTCTCCACAGTTTCCACAACGTGATGAGTAGAAACAGAAAAAAACTACATCTTGGGTGAACTGTCCCTTTTTTCCAGAACCAAACTCTTGGAGAGCGAGGCCATGAACGAGTCACTGCGACGGCAGGTGACCCGCCTCTCCTCCCGTTCGCCCTTCCTGGCCTCCGCCGCCAGCCCCGCCCCCGGCCACCCCCTCGGCTCCTCCCCGGTCCCCATGTCCATGGAGGCCGAGATGACGGACGTTCTCCGGCGGGCCAAGATGGACATCGAGAGGCTCAAGAAGAAGGAGAGGAGGCAGCGGAGGATGAGGTACGGAGGAGATTCAGAGGATTTCAACGTCTCGGCTTGATTCAGATTGAATGTTTCGCTCCTCTTTCATTCGCGATGCATCTGTTAAGCCCATTGTTGCCTCTTATGCTGCTCTTACCTTTGTCATTTCCTCCAACTGAAGAGCTACCGGGGCTTCCGGAGTCGATTAGCATTTAGATGTAATGATGCGGCGAGCGCTAACGTCGTCTCTGACACCATCACGGCAACAACTCTGTCAGCCTGCAGGTCAAGTCTGATGAACCCTTGCAGGCTAATTTATGTGGAATGGGCTGGAGATGGTGGCTGATGGGAAGATGTAATGGTAAATAAATGGTGAAGGATAAAGATGCCATTAAGGATGAAAGGGCAAGGAAAAGGGAAAGTAGACGACTTTAATGATGTGATTGCTCAATATTTGGCAGCTCTGCTACAGCCCTGATGCTAGATTGGTGTTGGAAATCCACAGTTATGGAGTTACTGTTGGAAATTATGCAAAACAAATCCTTTATTCTACTTTTTTTTCTCTACATTGCCTTTTTTCTAATAATTTGCACCTTCACCTTCCTGCTGTGCAGCCCAGAGTTGGAGAAAGGTCTGAAGAAGCGAGTCAAGCTGCACGCGTATGAGAACGGTGAGAACGGCCAGACGGCGAGTCGGGAAAACGGGCAGCACGCGCAGAACGAGGACATCGATTCAGACGACAATTACACAGAGGTGAGAAGAAATCAGCCACTGAGGGAGGGTGTGGGTCTTTAGAAACACATTCCAAACAGGTCTGAGAGTTTTTTGTTTTGATTTTTGTTTTTCCTGCGTGCAGGACATCATGTCCCCGCTGCAGGAGGAGAGCGGCTGTGAGGAAGATGAGGGGGAGGATGAGGAAGAGTGCCGGGAGGAGGAGGAGGAGGCGGGGTTTGACAGTGATGAGAGCCTGGTGGACTCCGACTCCGACTCTGATGAGAAAGGTGTGTTTGTGACACACTGGCGTTACTTGGAACTGAAATCAAGCCAGAAATATCACATGATGCCTCTGACTGTCAGTCTTTTGTTTGCTGATTCTGTTTTTAAATCACTTTATCAAAAATATGTAGCATATGAATATGTTCACTTTTTTTATGGAATGAGGAGAAATCCAAAATGTTATTTCGACTCTTCTGCTTCCAGCTAACTTCCAGGCCGACTTGGCAGACCTGACGTGCGAGATTGAGATCAAGCAGAAGCTGATCGACGAGCTGGAGAACAGCCAGCGGCGGCTGATGATGCTCAAGCTGCAGTACGAGGAGAAGCTCATCCTGCTCCAGAACAAGATCCGGGACACCCAACTGGAGCGCGACCGTGTCCTGCAGAACCTCAGTGAGTCACCGCGGGGGGTGGGAGGGCTGTCGACAAAAGGTGCCGAGTCTGACGGTGTTTCTTGTGGTTTCTTGCCCGGCACAGTGTCCATGGAGAACTTCTCGGAGGAGAAGGCCAACCGCATCAAGCAGGAGTACGAGAAGCGTCTCAAGGAGATGAACAGAGACCTGCAGAAGCTGCAGGCGGCGCAGAAGGAGCACGCCCGTCTGCTGAAGAACCAGGGGAGGTACGAGCGGGAGCTGAAGAAGCTCCAGCTGGAAGTCAACGATATGAAGAAAGCCAAGGTAAGGGTAAAGGATTAGAAATTTTTTTTTTTTTTGCAGGAAGAGCCAGAGGACCAAGCTTCTTGTCCTCTTGTCTCCCAGGTTGCACTGATGAAGCAGATGAAGGAGGAGCAGCAGAGGAGGAGAATGGTGGAAGCCAAGAGGAACCGAGAGATCGCACAGCTCAAGAAGGAGCAGCGCCGTCAGGAGGTCAGACCCAGTGGGAAACTCGCTTGTAGCTTTGCATTGTCGCAATGGTGACAATTAAAAAATGAAAAAAAATAAACCCAAACATATTCTGGTCCATCAGTTCCAGATCCGGGCGCTGGAGTCCCAGAAGCGGCAGCAGGAGCTGGTGCTGCGGCGGAAGACGCAGGAGGTGACGGCCCTGCGGCGCCTCACCAAGCCCATGTCGGACCGGGTGGCCGGCCGGGTGGCCCGATGGAACCAGCTGTCGTCGGTCACCGACTCCGGAGCCGAGCTGTCGGCCAGCACGACGGCCAGCAGCTCGGAGCCGGAGACGGGCCGGACGGTGAGCGGCCTCGTGAGGCAGTGGAACAACAAGAACAACGGCCTCGGCTACATGGGGGAGAGCGAGGGCAGCATGGACGGAACCCGGGTCATCGGGTGAGGAGACCAGCTTGTGCACTTGAAGTAAAATCCACACAGTTTTTATTTATTTAACCTTTATTTAACCAGTTAGTGCCGTTGAGATCAAAGATCTCTTTTACAAGGAGACCTGGCCAAGAGGGCAGCAGCACAGTTACATTAAAAACAGAAAACAACACAAAAGGTTGCAGCATTAAAATTTGCTTTACCCCACTGCCCTCGAGTGGTTAGTCTTTGTAATGCAGGGGGTTGTTTTTGGGCGTTCACCTTTGTACTAGTCCTGTGCTGTTTTAATTCAATACCTGAATATTGAATTCACCATAAGGCCTTTCTTGATGGCAGTTCAGATCCAATGGAGGATTTAGCAGCAGCGCATTTCCTTCAGTGGATGATGTTCAATACTAACAGCGTCCCAACTTTTCCTCTATTTATTCTCAATCTGAAAAAGATGACTAAACAGTGGTGGTGCTTGAAATTGGTGATTTGCCGCCCCTTGTGGCTAAAATGTGTTCTCCTCTCTGCTTTACTGTGCACTACGCTTGCTCTAAATGCTGCTCTCCACTCTGCTGGACTCTGCTCTGCTTCACCCTAAAGCCGCTCCCCGCTCTCCTCCCCTCTTCCCAGCAACAGGAAGAAGCTGCAGCGTAAGCCGGCCGGCCTGGGCACCACAGGAGTGGCATCCAGGACCAGCAGCTTCTCCAAGTCGGCCCGGCAGAAGTGGCAAACCCTGGAGCGCCGCGTCATGGACATCGTCATGCAGAGGATGACCATATCCAATGTGGAGGCAGACATGGATCGCCTCATCAAGGTGGGCACGGTTTTGCATTTTTCTCTACAGTAATAACTATCACTTTCATTTTCCTACTTGAAAGTTCTTTGGAAATCTAAATAAAATGATGCATTTTTTTTCAAATGATTTTTTGTGCTTGCTGAGCCCAGAAAAGAGAGGAGCTGACCGTCCAGCAGGAGTCGCTGTCGCACAAGCGGGAGGTCCTGATGGCGGATGGGGAGGGGCCAGAGGCAGAGGACCGCCTCCTCCTGGAAATCAACGAGGAGATCGAGGTGCTGAACGCCAACATAGATTACATCAATGACAGCCTGTCGGACTGCCAGGCCACCATCGTCCAGATAGAGGAGACCAAGGTAGGAACACACACAGCGCACACACACACACACACACACACTAAATAAAGACCCAGATTTGAATGCAAACTTCCTGCATTTCCCTGCAGGATGAGCTGGACTCTGTTGACACCTCAGTAGTGATCAGCTCCTGTTCTCTGGCTGAAGCACGCCACCTGCTGGACCACTTCCTGAAAGCTTCCATTGATAAAGTAAGTTTGATCACAACCCCCCCTATGTGAATACTAAAGATTCTATAAACACAATGCTTTCTGGGAGATTTAATTCACTTTAAAGTCTGGTGTTAAAGTGCTGAGATTTATTGTCAAACTGGGAAAAGCCCATCTCTTGCTTCTTTAGCTTGCTCAAGTTTAGAAAATTGGCCCCATGTAGGGCCTTTAATTTGTTCCTGTTAGTTGTTTGACTCTGTGTGTCTGTGTGTACAGAGTTTACAGGTGGCGCAGAAGGAGGCTCAGATCCGCCTCCTGGAGGGCCAGCTGAGGCAGACGGACATGATTGGCTCGTCCCACAATCACATGATCCTCGATGCTCTGCGGGAGAAGGCGGAATACATCCCAGAGCTGCAGGCTCTCATCCACAATGTACAACAAGGTGTGGCACCTGTTTCTGTCAGCAGGGAATTAACTATTTAATGCTGCATGAGAGGCTGGTGATCAAATAATATATTATATTAAAGTTGCCATAACACCTTTGGTGTGATCTTCCAGAAAATGGCTATACCAGCACAGACGAGGAGCCGTCAGAGTTCAGCCAGGCCTCTGACTGCAGGTGAGGCGACACGCTGCCCCCCAACGCTGTTTCCTGTTTTCACCCTGAAATAACATCTGCTGAAACATATCTTCACCGTTGGTTTTTCAGTGTGTCTCATATGAAAGAATCCAACAGCCAGGAGGATTTCAAAATGAAGGTAGGCATCATTTTCAGTTGCAATGGCTCTTCCTAACTCCAGCCACAAGATGGCAGCAAGAGCAAAAAAGTGAAATACAGCCCAGCTATTAAAAACGGTCTCATTAAATCTGTTCTTTCACCTTCACAGTGCTTTTTATGGTTTTTGAGCTGCTACTTTGAATCTTTGTGCAATATTGTTTTATTGGCTGTATTTTTGTCACCTTCACCCTTTGTCCCAGACATTGTACTTTTTATGACGTGCACTCATTTCATTATTTCCTCCTCCAGTTTGATTTTCTATGTCTGTACCCGCCCTCACTTCTTCTCATGGAACTAACTGCCCCCCCTGTATCCCCCTCCCGTCTCCTCCCCAACGCCCCAGATGGAGCCTCGGCTGTCAGCTCAGATGAAGGCCGTGTCGGCCGAGTGCCTGGGTCCCATCCTGGACCCGTCAGCCAGCGCCAAGCAGCAGCACATCACCAAGTCTCTGGCGTCGCTGACAGACATCAAGGAGGACGGCCTGAGCCTGGCCACCGCCAGCCTGGGGCTCAGCCTGGCCCTGCGGGACCCCTACCACAGAGAGCGGGCATCACGCACCATCAGCCTCCCTGTCAGGGGCCACACGTTGTAAGTGAAGCCTCTGCAGGACAGACTTGAGTGGGACTGGTTAGAGAGGTGAAGGAGGGGAGCCACCAGGTGAAATCACCAGGCGGAGCAGTTTAATTGTTTATGCATCAGGTCACTTAACCAGTGATACTACAAACCACTTTACTTTACTAGCTTTCTGATTGTTATTTTTAATGAACCCCTTCTTCATTAATTTTAGTTAACCGATCACTATGTGTCTCTATACTATATAACTATTAGCCTAATGTCCACTATCATGAGATAATCGTCAAGCTCATTATCCAATGTGGCCATTATCTTCCTTAGTCAATTATGAATCATTTTTTCCGTATAACTCACATTTGATCGCTTGAATCAACAAACTGTCTTTCACTTCTTAAGTACAGTGAAATGTCTGCTGCACGCCTGTCATCATCTTTTAGGCCCTAAAGGTGCTTCAGGAAGAGAAAAGTAGAAATTTGTGTCATTTTATTTTTTTTTTGCCTCCCCTCCCCCGGTGGCAGGAAGCTGGATGTTGCTTTACCCTGCTAGCTGTGCTGGAAGCCTGAGCCGCTTGCAGATTCCCCTCAGTATCCCTCAAAGATATGCTTTGTGTGTGTGTGTGTTTGTGTGCGTCAGTCCCAGGCAGTCCCGTGGCTATGAAACCTCCCCTCTAACCAGAAGGAAATCTTACGACCGCGCCTACAGGTACTCACTCGCGCTGACGCTGCGGTCGCACTCTCTGCAGGCCCGTCACGTAATGTCATTTTTGGTCTCATTCCCTCGTCTCCGTCTGCGCATTTTAACCGTCTCATCTCCCATCTCCACCGTTTCACCTCCCAACCCCTGCTCCCCCACCTCCTCCTCCACCCACCCCTGGGATTCCAGACCCACCGATGGCTACACTCCGCCTTCCTCCCCTCCGCTGAGGACCAGGAACGACCGCAACGTCTTCTCCAGGCTCACCAGCAACCAGACCCAAGGTTCAGCTCTGGACAAGTGAGCGTTTACACACACACAAGCAAACACAAGTGCACACACAAGCACACACACTGAGCTTTTGTCCCTTTTGTTTTGCACCCTCTTCTCATTTTATCAATTCAGTCACTCGCTGTGGCTGAATGAACCTTCTCCTTCGTTATGTCTCCTGCCTTTATTGGTTGCGGAGGTCTCCGCCACCCCCGTCAATAGGCTAAAGGTCAGCTCTTTGCAGGAGGAAGTGGCCGTTTGATTGGCGATATTCCAGGTGTTTATCTCAAATGGATTCCTGGCGCTCGGAGACAAAAGGGGGCTTTACCATCGACAGCCGCTCTTCTCCGGGAGAAGCCGATTGTTCGCAAAGTCCAGCTGTTCAATAGATCTCGGCGCTGGTCGGAGTCTCAGGTCCGCTGCTGCGAAGCCGCTGGCCGATAGAAGATGCGCAGCTGGCCAGCGGTCGCCAGAATGAAACGATTGCTGCAATTTGTAGCGCGATCTGATAAAATACCTGAGCAATAAATCTCATCACGCAGAATTCCATCCTTTTTTTTAAAAGAAAACTCTGTCAGAGAGTTTCATTCAGGTTAATGGGAGCTTTTGTAGCCGTGTTACGGTGTTGAATCTTCCACAATCTTTTTCTGTTAGAATTTAATTACAGAACAAAACACTTGCTGATCAGTGCACGTTGCGGACCAGGGGCCTTGTTATTCACCGTGTACACAATCAGAACATCCCCATTTTTGAAGAAGAAGAAGAAGAAGAAGTAGAAGATGCCATTATTAATCCAACACTGGGGAAATTTGCAAACTAAAAGCCATTTTTGAGTTCATTCAGCCTCCACCTAGTGTTTGACTCTTTGCTGTGTTGCAACATGTTCACAGTCGCTCCCAGAAATGTTGTGTGGTCACTGTACACAGTAGTTTTAGATTCATCAGCGAATCCTGGAACCTTTGTTTGACAAACGAGGCCCCAGGACGTCCGGTGTTTCAGAAGCCGATTATACAGACACAGTGTATACACACACTCGCCTGCCTGCTCACGATCAATTCCCGCTTTTCCCAGGAAGACAAATGTCAGCAGGCGACTCGATGCCGCTCCGCCGTTCTTCACTTCTGCGTTCTGAATAATCTGCTTCTTCACTTCTATTGATCCGCAATTGTTAGCCAGGATGTTTTTTTTTCTTTTGTTTTGACCGTGTGCGCGCGTGTCTATTCATCATCTGGAGCAGTGGTCGGTTAATAAGTCGACCCCCGGCGTCCCTCCATGCAGCTGCCGTCGCCGGGTGTTTTTGGTGACACGCGTGGAAGCTGCTTTCATGTTTCATGCAGGAGGAGGAGGCTGCTGCTCTTTGTTTTGTTTTTCAGTTCAACAAAGCGTAATTTTAATTTCAAGGTTTTGCGATGGGCAGTTTGCTCAGAGTAAGCATGATTTGGTCAAGTGTTGGGTGGGTGGTGTAAATCCTTTTAATTGGATTGATTTATGGTCATGAGTTAAACCCTTAAGCTGTTTTGTTCTTTTGTTGTTTTATTTTTCATTCACATAGAAACTTTTTTATATAGTTTAAATGCTATTCCAAGTCTTTTTTTTAACGCCTGAGTGGAGTTTTTTGTTTTATTTCAAGTATTAGTAAACCAGCTTAAAAAGCAGTATGTAATGCGAAAGGAAAAGAGATGCTCTAGAGAAGATTTTTGGAAGTTTGAGATAGAAAATCCATTATGTATGATGTAAAATATGTATTTTTTGGGGTTAAAATTCACAGAGAAGTTATTGTGCCTGCGTCTGCAGTCTCTTTCTTAGTTTCCAAGAATCTTCATATTTAATTGCCTCGCATTCAATTCAGACATTGATAAAATAAAAAAGTGTGACCCATATTCAACAAAACCCCAAAATATGTCAACTTGATTCAATACTTTTCTCTCACAATTTAAACCCTTGTTCCATTTTTATAATTACCGCCAGAGATTTGCTTCCCTCTGAACCGGCAGTAAATTTCCAAAGCTTTCAAAAGAACGAGTGCAGAAGAAGAATGGACGTTATTATGCTAACGGCCACAGTGGTGGTAATAAATATCAAAATAATTGAGGTATTTGCATCACCTTTTAGCACCGCTGTGGCCCCGCAGACGTTGCCACAATAATTTTATTTTTATTATTTCCTGTTCGCCATTTGTACAGCGCAGGTTTTCGCCGTGACAAACCTGAGGCTATAAAATATTTACAGTATAATAACACTTTTATCGTGCTGTTATACCCAATAGCCTTTCCCTCTGAGTTACTTCAGGGCTGCTGTGTCGGTGTGCTCGGGGTCTTTTTCCCTCTACGGCTCTGTGCCGGCTCGCCAGTGAGTTTGACTGACTGTCCATCCCGGATTTTTTTCCTTCCGTCAACCCTTCCACCCTTCTGTAATCCCTCGTGTTTATTTTCCCACACCTAAATCCTGAACTGAGCTGCTAATCGCTGTGTGGCGTGGACACTGGCATCACAGGAGTCGTACGTCTTTTGGGTATTTGGGGTCTTGCTGCCATCACTTTACGGCTCTCATGTGGTGTCAGTGTTTCTCACCAGTAATACTAGTCTGACCTGTTCTTGTCAAGGAAAACTCAAGATGTGGCTAACCTTTCACCTTGCTTTTCAACCCGAGGTGTTAGCCACCAAGCTAACTGTTATTACTGTGGGTTCACCTGTCGCGAACAAGCACTTCTGAAACATCAGCAGCTTGGAGAAGAGACCGTCTTCCAAACATGCTATATTTTCTGTTGGTGCACCCACAGTAAACCTCTGCAGACCCCCAGTCACAGAAACCTGCATGTCCAGCAGCATCTTTCACTTTTTCTGTTTGTAAATGATTTTTCTAAGCAAACTGCTTCTGGACAAGCTGCTTTGTGTGACTGGCCCGGTTCTTCCTTCCTGTTTGCTAACCTGCCTGACATCTTAAGAAAATGTTTCTCCAGTCACTCCTTGGAACCTTTAACCCTTGTCCTGTAACCCTCCTGTCTCTCCTGAGTGTCCTTAACCCCGTTTCCTCTCCCCACCCTCCCCCTCTCCTGCTGCCCTTCTGCCTCCAGGTCGGATGACAGCGACTCCTCGCTCTCCGAGGTGCTCAGGTAGAGGAACTGTGTCTGTTGCTCTCCATCTTCTCTGGTTTTTTTCCCCATTTGCCTGTTTGTTAACTCACCTGGTGTCATCTCGTCTGCTCTCGGCTCTCTCGGTTCTCCGGCCTCTCTGCCTCCCTGCCCCCCCACTCCCCTTGTTATTTTCCCTTCCCTGGCAGTGAGCTCGCTGTGATGTTTTAATCAGATTTGTTGACCTGACTGGCATTTCTTCGTGTCTGTGTGGTGCTTCTGAAATGAGCCTTTTCAAAAGGCTGTGGACAGGACCAGGGTGTCCTCGTTTGATTTATAGAAACAAGGACCACCAAGTATGACTTACAATGAGTTATTCAGGAAAATTACCAGTAGGATGAGTGTGATTGGCTTCCCCCCCAGATGTATTTCTGAAATTGTTTAGAGAGAATAAACAGGAGTAAATAATCTTTTTATTGCTTGCAGTACCTTTGTATTGCATTACTAAAGTCCTGTTTGCATAGTGTAGCTTCAAAACTTGAAACAAACTGATTGAATGTGAATCAAACTAATCTATACATTCCAATGAAACCCCTGAAAGTGCTGCAAATTGTCGATTTTAAAATCCATAGGTTTAAAAGTTTTTTTTCCCCCTCGGCCGAAGATGTTTACCATCCCTGCAACATTTCCCAGGAAGCACTAGAGACTCTGAATGTTTTACCCAGAATCCCCAGAACTGAATGACCTCAAAATATTAAAAAAAAAACACCAAGAAAATAAACAACTTTCAGTTTCTGTTAGAACAACATTGAAAAAAAAAACTTTTACAATTACATCATAACATGATGATATTAAAAATGATCTTTATTCGCTCATTTACTTATTTATCTAAGTCACACTCACACACACGCACACACACAGTGTGTCTAGTTCGTTTCATTATTTTTTGTCCCTGGCTGCTGCAGAGAGCACACAGCGGCCTCCCTGCTTGTTTTCATTAGTCTGGCTGCTATCACGTTGTTCAGCCCTGCCACGTCCATTAGCGGCCTTTATATAGTGCAGAACACGGCGCTCCCTCGATATCTTCCACAGGTGCTGATAGAACAGCCAGGCACAGCGCTCAGACCGGCGGAGTGCTGCATTGTGAGCCATCGCATATGCGGCGAGCCCCCTTGTACTCTCCTGGAGACAAACAGAGCGGCTGTGAGATGGTTTCTAAAGAGGGAGCCGTTGAAAGGTTTCCTATCAGGGCTCGTGTCGAGGCCGTGCGGCGTGCGGCTCCCAAGACTTCAGCTGGTGTATATTGTTACGTCTAAATATACGAAAAAATCAACAACTTTTCAGGGTAAAAGTTGCCCCTGCTTTTGCATCAGAACTGTGAGAGCCACAACAGGGAGCTGAGAAGATCTGCAGGGCGTCTCAGGTCTTGGTTTTTAATAAAATGACACCCTCAGTTGTTGCCCTATTATTTTTTTATGAGTTATCTCAGCCCTGAGTTTATTTCAAAGCAGCCTGCGTGCTGAGACTTCTCTTTGTTCAATTAAAAGAACTCTGCTGTGTTTTAACTCTTTAAGCAGATGACGGTGCTGCAAGCGAGGCTGCGGCACATTAGATAAACATGACAGAGCACACGACTGCCCTGACTGCACACTGGTGGAGGTGGTGGTGTGTGGAAATCCCAGTAGATCAGCACTTTGTGAAACACTCAGCCGACCAGACCAGCAGCCCGACCATGTTCACCATGTTCAAAGTCACTTCAATGCTCTTTCTTCCCCACTCTGATGTTCGCTTTGAACCTCAGCCAGTCGCCGTCGCCATGCTAAATGCGTTGAGGCGCTGCCTTGTGATTGGCCGGTCAGATGACATTGTATCTTATAAATTGGTCGGTGAGCGTAGGTTATCAAAAAAACTGCCAGCGGTGGATAATTTTGATATGCGTAAACCAGGAAGGCCGAGTGCTCCTTCGCTGTGCAGCTGCTGGTATTACGAGGTTAAGCCCTAAAAAACACCTGCATCTGACTCGCCTGCTTGCTGAGCAGGGATGGTAGTGGAGAGGAGGCCTCCAGCTGAGAACCGACGCTGCATGTGGAGACAGGAAACATCTCTGGATGTCGTCTAGTGGTTTATTTTTAAGTTGCCGGCAGCTGTTCCCAGTTGTGGCTTCTTTCTTTGTTCTTTTTTTTTCCTTTTACCATTGTTTGAATCTTATTTTGTGCAACTTTTTTTGTGTTTTCACAGCATTCGGAATCTGACGTGCATGCAACATTATTCCTTTATTCGCCAGATGACGGTTGACGGCTTTGGAATTTGGGTTGTTGGTGTTTTTTTGTTTGTTTTGTTTTTTACTCCAATATTTGCAAATGCAGATGCACACGTGTGGATGGCTGTCGCTCAATGTGTTGTGTGTGTACATGTGTGTGTGTGTTGACTCTCACGGAGATCAGGTAGAGCAGCAGAAGAGCGCGAGGCCGCATCTCCCCGCGCACCCATCTGTATTTTCCTCACACTGTAGCTCAGTTTTATGTGTAATCACAGATTCTCTTCAGCTTCACGTCCTCAGGCTGTCGCCCTCTCCATGTTTTACTACCCACATCCCTCACACACACGCACACACACATGCATGCACACACACTCTGTCCAACCACCACTGGTGTTATTAGGGAGCCCTCCAGGGACCAATTTTCCCACATTCCTCCCTCTTCCTCTCACCCTCTGCCTGCTCTGTCTCACTCTGCTGACTTCTCTCCAGGCGCTCCGGGACTCCGGCCTGTCAGCGGGACACAGATTTAGGCCTGTTTGAGGAAGAGGTTCGGCCAGAGAGACACAGGCTTTGTGCGCTTGTGTGCAGTTTTGTGTGTTTGTGTGTCGTGTGGAGGTGTGTGTGTGTGTGTGTGTGTGTGTGTGTGGGGGGGTGGGGGGGTTAGACAAGGAGAATAAAGTGGGAGCACCCAATGATTTAATTGGATGGTTCAAACTGCTAAAAGGAAGCAGGGGCTTGGAAAGTGAAGTTCAGGCCGCAGAGACAAAGCAAAATAGACACACAGTAGAAAACACTCACAAAGTGTGTGTACGTGTGTTTCCACTGTGGTTAGGAAAAAACTCACTGCGTGCATGTGCTGTGATCTGCCTGCGCACATGTAGACAGCTGAAGTTATTTGAGAAGCGGCGACCCACTCTTGACTCTGGACGTGTGTGATCTTCAGGGGTGTCATCAATCCCATCGGCGGCGTGAAAGGAGGTCGGACGGCGCCGCTGCAGTGCGTCTCCGTCGCCGAGGGCCACTCCAAGCCGGTGCTGTGCGTGGACGCCACGGACGAGCTGCTGTTCACCGGATCCAAGGGTACGGGGCGGCACACACACATGCACACAGACGCACACAGAAACAAAACTCACAGAAAGAAGCCCGTCAAGCTGCTGCCGCTGCTGCCGAGGACTCGCTTGACGTCGCATCTGCTGCTGCATGCTCGCCTGGTCTTTGCAGATGCTGATTGATGGCTCAGATGACAGTATAAAAGTCCAAAGAAATCAGCGTTCATACACCGCGGCAAGAAAAGGGAAAAGAAGTGAAACTCACTTTCAGAAAAATAACAGAGAAAAGAAAAAAGACTTGCTTATCTTTTAAACCAAGTGTTAAGAAACAATTAATTTAAATTCCAAAAATAAAGAGGGTGACAAAAAAAAATGCGTCACCTCACTTTGCTCTCCCACTGCGCCAGCATTTATCCTTGCTCAGCCAAAATAAACACCTGCTTAAATAATTAGATTTTTTTTTTTTTTTTTTAAATATCCTGGCTCCAGACGTCTCTTTCCTTTTGTGCCTCCAATTTGGCCTTTCACACTCAAAGTGGCAAACTCGGCTAATGAGGAAGTACTCCCGCTGGTGGGCAATTAAGTTGTTAGTGGAATGAGTTGTTTTGTTTGACATCACGGACTAATGTGTTTGCGTGTCCCTCCTCCAGATCGCACCTGTAAGATGTGGAACCTGGTGACGGGCCAGGAGATCATCACCCTGAAGGGTCACCCGAACAACGTGGTGTCCGTCAAATACTCCCCGTCCTCCTGCCTGCTCTTCTCCGTCTCCACCTCCTACATCAAGGTGTGGGACATCCGTGACTCGGCCAAGTGTGTCCGCACGTTCACGTGAGTGTCCAGCCTCAATTACTTAGTAGAATCTTGAAATGCAAAAGAATGTCGCTGTATTACCTTTGGTAGACATGTTCAGATGTGCACAATCCCTTTAAGACGACGCCCTTCATGATAGACAAGTTGCTCCTCAGCTTCAGACTGCAGGAAAAGTGGCAGAGATCCTGACAGGGGAACCTGCAGCTCCTTTTTTTCTCCCCAGCGTATTCATGATTTCTTTTCCCCCATCAGCTCCTCTGGACAGGTGGTGTCGGGTGACGTGTGTGCAGGCACCACCACCCGCACCATCACCTTTGCGCAGGGCGAGTGTCAGATCAACCAGATCGCCCTCAACCCGTCCGGGTCGGTGCTGTACGCTGCCGCCGGCAACACCGTCCGCATGTGGGACCTCAACAGGTACGACTGCGACGTTCTCCCTCGCCTGCTCGCTGCACGTTCCTCAGAAAATCCTTTGCCGCCCAATTTTCTCATGCTTCTGAAGACGAGTAATTACCAGATTAGAGCAGGCGGTTTGTGCTGAGAGGCTCCAAAAAAAATTAAATTAAAAAATAATGATGCAGGAATGGAGAAGATAATGTATTAAAGCGTTTTCTTGCCGTGTCTCAGCAGTTTTTACATTACACTCGAGACGGACTGTGAAAGTAACACCTCAGAAATCTTCCTTGCCAGTAATGAACAGATCTTTTTCCTCATGCCTTGATGAATGTGTGTGTGTGTGTGTGTGTGTGTGTGTGTGTAGGATGCAAGGAATGGGGAAGCTGACCGGCCACATTGGCTCAGTCATGTGCTTGACAGTGCGACAGTCCCTGCTGGGCAAAGACCAAGTTATAACTGGCTCCAAGGATCACTATGTCAAGGTAGCAGCACCACCTGCACAACTATTCAAGTTCAAGTGTAAAGCAGTGCAAGCAGCGGTGTCCACTGTCTCTTTCCCCCTAGGTGTTTGACGTGGCCGAGGGAACTATGGGTAACGTAGGCCCCGCCCACAACTTTGAGCCGCCACACTACGACGGCCTGGAGGGTCTGGCCGTGCAGGGCGACGTGCTGTTCAGCGGCTCGAGGGACAACGGCATCAAAAAATGGGATTTGGAGCAGTGCGAGCTCACTCAGGTATGTGTCAGAAACAGAAAAATTGGCCACGTTGAAATTGACATCAAAGCATAAAACATCTAAGGTCACGTCTGACATCACCCAGAAGCGAAAGTCACCAGCCAACAGGGATTCTGCTGCCAATTTACAGCAAATAGAAATTGTGGTCTATGAACCACAGTTGCTGAAGGGCTTGCGTTGTCGTTGGGCGAAGTTGTTTGACAAAGTCTGTGTTAGGCGCTGACTGTATCAGGACAGTAGTACTTTTGAGGCCAGGCAAGAGGGGGATGTATGTGAAGAGATGGCAGCAAAAGTCCCAAAATGACCCACTAAACTTTTCACAAGTTATGTAATTTGTAATGTGAGCCGTGGTGGCTCCTGCAAGAGCCGGTTCCTGCTGATCAATGCGTCACGTGTCCTGTAAATGTGAATTAATCCTGTAAATGTGTTCTGATCACAGTTTTGAGCAATAACCTTTATTTGAAACGGCTTGCCTGTTTTTTTTTCTTTCCAAATCCGACGTGTTTCCAAGACGTGTATTTACCACACACAATTTCAAGATTGGTATAAACATGCCGCCTACGTGCAAAATATCAGACAGTAGAAGCCATCATGGAAATGTGTTTACTAGGAGGGCTCACCCTCACCAGCTCTGGTGGTTTTTATTCGTAAACATGCAGATTTTTTCTGTTTTAATCATGAAATCTTGGACGGGACATGAAGACAGGATGCATGTGCTTTGTTTAGCCTTCAAACCTGGAAAGATCTATGTGCATTTGATTTTTTTTTTTAAATGCAATTTACCAGATATCCCAACCCATATCTGTGCAATCTACTGCATGTATGAGCACACAAAAAGCAGTGTTGTATGAGATGGTATATTATTACTACTAGATCCCCTACTTCCATTGATGATAATAGTAATATTAATAATAATCACAATGATAAGGCAGTGATAGGCAGTCTGAGAGACGACCGCGCAATTCGCACTCTTCCACAATGACGCCTGCCTGTAAAACCGGAGTCGGAATGATTTATTATTCATGGGAATGTAGATTTCGCACATCAAAGTTTTAAGCCTCTCCTGTGCTCGAGTGCTGCCGCCCCTGGCTCCGCATGCGCTGCTAACACAGTATTAAAACGGCTCGGGGAGCTACTTGTGGGAGAATCATCGTTACTGCTCCGACTCCAATATGGAAGAGAGAGATTTTGATCAAGGGAACGTGCCTGAGAGGCGACAGCCGTGTTGGCAGCTCCACCAGGCTGTATTTAGCTTCTGCTTGGCATCGGCTGATGTCCGCCGCTTTAACTGCAGCGTTTCTGCTAACCTGAACTCGCATTTAAAGTCTGACATCGCTGGAGCAGTGAATTACTTTAGTACACTTTCAATAACTACTATTTTAAATGTGCACAAGAGCAGTGTGCTATCCTCATAAGTCAGTCATGGTTCAAAAATGTAGGGTCACAAGCAAAATTTCCCCTAACCCAACAAACTGTGTAGCATGTAATGGAACCATCATGCTAGCTATTGTTAGCGCCTTCCAACGGGGGTTTATGTGCCACACAGTATCTTCCGTTTTGCACTTTGCTGTTGAGACAAGACGAAAAGAGTCGGTTCTGGAAATCTGTTGTCACTAGTGCATAATTGGGGGCAACTCCTACGCTGATATTGGCGCTGCACACAAGTGCACTGCTTTAATACATGCAAACAAAGGTATGATTGTCGTTTAGTTTTCTTCCTTCATTTTTAAACAGTATTTTCTTGCCCTCCTACGCTCTGCTCTGCCGTGGCGTGGTTTATACCTTTACAGAAAATAAAAAAAACTAGTTTGAGTTTAAGCTTAGGCTTCATCCTTGTTAAAGGCGCGCTGCTGTCACACGCAAGCACGCACGCATGGTATTGTGCTGGTTTCGTGCCGAGCTCATTCCTCTCCCAGCCGAGCGCTCGTGCTCTGGATACTCGCTCCCTTCATGTCTCTGCCTCGCTCCGTGGAGACACTCTGCGAGAAGAGAGTCGTCGTGTGTAATGTTGGTGGGAAAAGCATTGTGTCAACATCAGAGTGCTGCGCCGCGTCTCGCGTGCACCGCAGCAGCCACAGGTACGACGAGCACAGTCGACGAGGGTGATTTCTTTTTTTCTTTTTTTCCCATTTTCTCCACGCGGGCGCGTCGACACCCCGAGCGTCATCCTCCTCCGGATGTAAATAATGCATTGGAATGCAGCGCGTGGGCGGACGGGTCCAAGTCACTCGCACTCACGCCCGCCTGCGTTTGCACGCATATTAAGTAGCGAGTTCTCCGGCTGTACCCACCACCAGTTCCATTTGGCTGACAGGCACCCGCCTGTGGATGTATTATAAATACTGGATACCGGACTGGCAATGTGGTGGCGCGGCGATTATTATCTAGTGGCCACTCGAGATACTGCAGCCAAAAGCCCTTTATAGCCCTAGAAGCATTTTGTCCCTTAGACTGCAATACAGAAATAAACTGTCTCTGACCTGAAACGCGGTGAATAACAAATTCTATTGTAGATTTTTAAGTCATTGACTTTTAATGTTTCAGACCAAAAAGGCAAAAATCTTTGCACATCTATTTCCTCGGCAGGTGCGCTGGAGGGTGACAATTAAGTCCGAATTAAACAAAAAAGATTTTGTGCACACATGGCCAACCTGCAGAATTTATTGCGATGTTTCTGTACTCGACATTTTTCATGCAAACATTTTTTTTTAATCATGTTTCAGAACAAAAAAATCGCCAGAAATGTTTATGTGCTGTGCTCAGCTCATTCTGATTGGCTGATGCATCCTGATGCATCATAGGAGTTGCACACGCATGGTGTGAAGTGTGCAGGCTCTATGGACCGCATAATGTGAAAAACAAAAACTTTTTCAGTGTATGTGCTGGGTGAGCAACTACATTGAAATAATTGGGCCGCCATATTGAATCTCGGGGGCTTGGCACTGACAGGCGGCCGTCTCGTGAACAGTGGGCAACCCAAAGAGGTTAGTTTCATCGACTCCTGCTGTGTTCTGCCGCAGACGAACTTAACCTCATTTGTCGAGCAGCCACCCCGGCCCATTTTACAGCTCGACTAACCCCGAATGTTCTCCCCCCCCACAATTATGTAATAGGATGAAATTGGGGCTGTGGGTATAATAGAATATATGGCAGAGACCGCTGGGTGGCTGCCGTAAGCTGTTCTGCTACGGCCCCTCTGTTGAAACGCATGCGCTCCAGAGTGCGATGAGAGGCAACGTGAAGCAATTTATTTTGTAATTGCTCCACGCCGCTGTTATGAGATCGCCTCTTGATGTTATCATTATAATTCAGCATACCTTCCTGGAACAATTTCAGCTTTATGGGGTTTGGGAGCTTTGGCTGCACCGCAGCCTCGCCAAGCTTCAGTTTTAAGCGTTTTCTTTTTCTTTGCATGTTGGTCTTGTTGAGTATCAGTCCCCTTTTAGTTGGAGCAAAAGCAGAAAGCTACTGCTACCAACACCAGACTGACCTGACCCCTTTTGTGACATCATAAAGGGCTGATTTCCAGAACTGTGTTTTAGCACTCGCTCTCTGAAATTGGAGAAAGTAAAAGGAGTAATAAAAGAAAGAATGAGACCTTTCTAATGAATTCACCGGCTGGCTGGAGACACATGCTGTTGGAAAAATATTCATAAAATAAATTTTGTGCGACATGGGACCTTTCATGAGTTTGCAACGACAACAACAACAGCAACAACAACAACAAAACACACCCACACTTGCTGTCCTCTGCTCCTGTTTGTGTATTGTACTTGTGTAAGGCAGCCCTGTGTTGATTTGTCGCACCACTTTGTGGGTTTCAGTCTCAGAATGAGAGACAATTGTTGGAAAATGTGTGGTCTGGACTTTTATGCTCTGGAGATTCACCAGAACCTTTGAATCATCGGAATAAAAAAAAAAGAGAACATTGTTTACCGGAAAAAAATGACTGTGGTTCACAGCAAAAAAAAAAAGACCAGCTGAGTGGTTTTATTCTCAGCATGCAAATTTTTCTTTGTCAAAAAATACTTACACAATGCCTTTTTCCAAACACTTGATGGAAACAAATCATTGCGAGAAACTTTGAGGAGTTTTATTTTAATTGAAAACCCAAGTCTCAATTTGCAGCAGTGAAAACACCTGACAACAGAAGTGAGTGAATGCATGCGGAATAAATCCAGGCCTCAATTATGCAAAATTAATACGCTGACATTTGGTTTGAGATAAACAGGACGAAAAAAAAAAAGAATAGCGGGAGCTTCATGTGTGACAGCAAAGCCAAGCGAATCAGTGAAATTAAAATTTCATCTTCCGATTGTTTCGCAGCTGTTAGGTTTTTTTTCTTCCTCATTTTTTTCAGTGCAAATGAGCTTCTCAACGGTGTCAGGCCTGTCGGGGCTTTTTCCGAGCTCGTGCTCGGCGGTGCAGCTCTTTCTGCATATTCCACTGTAACCATATTCATATGCATTATGGGGTGACACGGAAATCCATGTAGAGCGAGGACTGCGAGCCGGCCATTCTGAAACCCCTCCTCGTTTAAGAAATTCTCTGAGGCAAAGCTGTGTAAAAATGATCAATTATTTAAATGCACCAGAGGGGATCGGCGAGATTTACGCTCTGGTGCTCCGCCGCACATCCAAAAGGTCACACGCTCGCAGCTCAGACTTCACTTATATGAATGCAAAGCAGCTGCCACCTTCAATCCTGAGCAGAAATATGCTGGCGTTTAAGAAAAAAAAAGCACAATATGAGCACAAGGATGGAGATCCAGTTTCTTTTAGTACTCATGTATTAACCCCTTCTTAAAGTCAAAGTCCCAGTGATTGTCACATCCCGAAGGATGCGAAATTAGTCCTCCGCATTTATCCCATCATCCCCTGAGGGAGAGCGGTGGGCAGCAGCAGTGCCGCGCCCGGGAATCATTGGGTGATCTAACCCCCCCAATTCCAACCCCGAATACTGAGTGCCAAGCAGGGAGGCAATGGGGACCATTTTTACAGTCTTTGGTATGACTCGGCCTTGGATCGAACCCACAACCTACCAGTCTCAGGGCGGACACTCTACCACTAGACGGTCGGGATGTCTTCAGTTGTAGACATGTGTCACCCACGCTGTCCCCCCCCCTCCACCTCTCGTGTGTCCCGACTCTGCAGCAAATCCCCAACGCCCACAAGGACTGGGTGTGCGCGCTGGCCTACGTCCCGGGACGGCCCATGCTGCTGAGCGCCTGCCGCGGCGGCATGCTGAAGGTGTGGAACGTGGAAAACTTCACCCCCATCGGAGAGGTCAGAGGTCACGACAGCCCCATCAACGCCATCTGCACCAACTCCAGGCAGATCTTCACCGCGTCCAGGTAAAGGAGGAAACACCGCAGTGGGCTTACGGCGGGGGATGACGCTTGCTCTGTTGTCTCTGTTGTGTTGAATTTTGTCGGCTCTCGGCGGGACAGCTCCTTGTGTTTGGATGCAGAGAACCTGCACGAACATGTTTGTATTTCATTTCATTTTCAACCTAAAAGGAGAGACAGAAAATACCTGCCTTCCTCAATACCTTTTCCGTGAAACGGTGAAATTGCTGATGATTCACCTCACTTTACTGATGTAAAAGGGTCAAACCCCTTCCTGCATTTTTTTTGAGCTCTCAGCCGCATCACCGTGCGTGTGGAGCGTTTTGGCCGCTGTCTTTTCCTCCTCCCCCTCGGCTCGCACCTCACCTACTCCTCTCCTTCTCCTCCTCTGCTCTCCTCAAACGCCAGTGCGTCCTGTGTCACGTGACCTCTGGCTGTTCTCTGTGGACGGGTTTCCCTCCTCCTCCCACTGACTATCCTCCTCCTCCTCTTCTTTCTCCTGTGCTTCCCTCCATTCCGCCCTGGTGGATCCTCCCTCCCTCCCCATCCCCCAGTGACTGCAGGGTGAAGCTGTGGAGCTATGTGCCTGGTCTGACCCCGTGTCTCCCTCGACGGGTGCTGGCCATCAAAGGCCGAGCCACCAGCCTTCCGTGATTGCTTCCTCTCCGCTCACCAACCCTCTTCCTCCTCCTCTGGTACTCCATTAACTTGATTACAATCTTCTACTTCTCCCCCCCCCCCCCCCGTCACCCGTCGTGCTTTTTTTCTTTTGTGCTTCCTTTCTTTTTTCTCTTTTTTTCATTTCCTGGTGTTGCCTGCTCTTTTTCAATTACTCAGCCACTTTCTTTTTTGGTTGCGCTCGTTCTGTCATTATTTTTTTTTTTGCAGGTGTCCAGCCTAGTGCTGCTGTTAAGATGAAGAACTCTTTAGGTGCTGCTGCTTCCTGCCTGTTAGCCGTTAGCTTAGCATAAAGGTTTGCCATGGATGCATACAGGAGAGTAAAGTTAAGATCAGAATTGGATTTTTTAGGATTCACTTGTTGCAAACACACGACTCCATTTGCACTTTTCTAGGCACTTGAAGAGGTTTTCATTCTGTAATGATGTGTGTGTGTGTGTGTGTGTGTGTGTGCGTGCACACGTGTGTGCAAAGCTCACTTTGAAGTTCGTGTCTGTGTGTCTGATGTACAATGGGTTGTTTTGAAAAGGCGAGGCGGCCTGATTGATCTCCTCTCATGTTCTCTCTCTCTCTCTTTGTTGTCTCTCTCTGGGCTCCGCCCCTCCACCTCACCCCCCTGCCCTCACCGCCCCCCCACCTTGCTCTGTTCCAACCTTTTCTAGCGACAAGACGGTGAAGATCTGGCTGTCAAAGGTGTGGAGGAAGAGGTGACGACTGAAGTGAAGTTTCCCCTTGCCGGCCCGACTGATGTGCGACCCGCTTCCCTAAAGACTTCTTAAAACACAAGTCTCCAAAGCGATTGAGGCACTTTTTTTTCCCCCTTCTTTGTCAAAAACCTTGTGTTGGGTCTGTTTAGAAGTGCCATACAAGTGTGAAACTACATGGACCAAAAAAAAAAAAAAAAAAAAAAAAAAGATTTGCCTCAGTAGAGACACTCGAGGCTGAACATTTCTTCACCCTAACTGTTAAACTACCACACCTTCTACTGTAAATGGAAAAAAAAACTTCATGTCTGTTAGTTTAAAACCCTGGAAAATGGGATTCAACGAGCTACAGGAAACTGTGTTCTTCTTCGACACATTGAAGAGCCAAAGTTGATCACGATTATCTATCAGTAGACTCCTGCACAGGTGGACACGACTGGTAAATCTTCCAAAAAACACAACCATAAAACATTCTCGTGTAAATGCCGGAAACTTGAAGTTTCCCCTCCAGCCGTTGTTTTGTTCCCCTTTTTACTGACTGACACTGATTTATTATTTTCCCTACCTCAGTTGTTTCTGAACTTTGATGCGAGGTGGGAGGAAAGTTTTTTTTCGTTCAGTTTTTTTTTTTTACGGCTCTCTGTGCACAAATATCTGGTGCTGGACATAATCGCAGCGTTGTTATTTAACGCCTAGATCTCAGCATCTCTGCGGATGCGTCCACGGGAGGCGCCGGACCATCACGTTGCTGCTGCTGCTCCTGCTGACCTTGCAAAGTAAGCGCCAAAAAAAGAGAAAAGACTCACGTCCAGTGTCTGCACCGCCGCTGCAGCACCTGCGGGATCCTGGCTGGATTGTTGCGTCTTTCCCCTTTGCAAAGAGCCGGCGGCCAACGCAAAACATGGAAAATGCATCACAGGCGGTGCTCCTGGAGGGCCGCCGGGGGGCTCCGCGGAGGCCAAGATGCCTGATTGTTATCATCTCACCAAAAAAAGTGTGCGACGACATGAGTGCCGCACCTGCCATCTCTCTCTCCCCCCCCCCAGTGTCTTCAAGTCAAGTGACTGCGTCCAGCCTCGCCGCGTCCTCCCCCTCCACCCATCAAACTTTACTCCCCCCTCCACCCCCACCACCCTGTCTAAAGCCAATTTAATTAAAGGTCTCGCAGCTCCACCGGCTGCTTTTCAGGCAAGATTACTTTGGGTGAAAGTAGGTCATAACTGAGATGGGATTTCTTATTAAAGTCCCAATTTTCTTCTTCCTCCCACTTTTTTGCTGCTACATTTTTAAGGAAAAAAAAAAAACGGGGCGAGAAGAAGCCTCCAGTACCAGTGCACTGATTTATAAATCTATTTATGTGTTGTTTTTTTTTTGAGAGAGAGAGAGTGTGGGCATCACTCACACTTATGCACAAATATTAGACGCAGACAAACGGGATTTCAGTGGTTGTCATCCGTCTTGCCTGACAGGTCCTGGCATCCCACGCTGTTGATTTTAGTGGAACAGATTCAGAGCCGCCGTGCTTGCACACACACAAGTGCGCACACTCACTCACTCCAGATAGCGGCAGTAATAATGCACATCTTAAATATTATTCAGCCTTTAATTTGGAAAAACCAAACAAGTAGCCTGTTTTTTCCCACTAGCCTTGGTTTATTTTACAGCTTTAAAATGAAGGAAAAAAATAGCATTTCCTCTGCTAAAACACAGAGCCTGGTCTTTTGTGCACTTTCATGTCAAAAAAAAGAAGCAGACCCAGAACCATGTAGTTTTAAAGTCGTCGGTGCTAAAACCGGTTGATTGTCCTCTGAGAGGAATGTATGTCTTGCCAACACGAGTTCCAAGCTGCTCACTCTGGAAAAGCAACAAAAGCAATCACATGGGGCTTAACGTTGGAGGTGGGTGTGGGGTCGGAGTGTGTGGATATTGGTTTGTTTAAGCTTTTGTTGGTTTAAATATTTTCACTGCTTAGAAACTCAGGTAAAATTCGAGAATAATAAGTCATACCTTAGTCATTACTTGACCATTTTTTACGTAGCTCCTTGAAGTCGACCAAATGCCTTGTGGGACGGAGTTTCCTTTTGTACATGTCTCATTTCCATCTTTATTTTTTTGTGTTATTCCCTTTAATGACTGTGTGAAATGTACACATCTTATCAAAACGAAAGAAGAATCTCAAACTGGCCAAAGCTGGGAGTCTTGCAACTTATGCACTGATTTTTGACCTTTACTGCTTCTTTAAAACATGGTGTTTGTGCAGTAGTTTGTGAAACTGCCGTCATCGGTACGAAATGCGTTCTCTGGAGGGAAATTAGTGGGTTAAACACATTGACCTTTTTGGCCGACTTCGCCGAGCCCCCCCTTCCTCACTGTACGCAGTACATTTATCTGCGCTAATTAGCCAGAAGGACTCGGCCCCAGGGCGTCTTCCATGCGATAACAACGCTACCAAGTGGAAAAAACTGAGCGGCCTGAATTTTTTTCCTTTCCTTTAACTTTCTTCAGACTTCCAAGCTTTCTGCCTAGTAGTTGATTGTAGCTGTAGGTGCTCTTGTAGGTGCTGCACTTGTAGATTCACCGAAGAATGCATGACGATAGCGGTGCTAGTCGGTTCGTTGAAGATCCCCTGAACAACAGGGCTCACCAGTGTTTCCTTGTGTCGTCAGTCTGGAGATTTGGCTTTTCAAACAAAAGCCTCTTGTTGTAACCTTGAAGCGTCGGCACGTTAACGTTGAGCAGCTTTACAAAAGACACGTTTGCCTGCAGGATTTGTCGCTGCCAAATAGGAGCTCGCGTGGCCTCAGGTCAGCCGCCACCAACAACCCAGTTCCGCAAAATTCCTGCGCTGCATCACCACTGATGATGTGTAAATAGTCCCTTTTTTAATATTAGAAATGTGGGGTAACGGCTCCTTCTCCTCAGCTGACCTTAAGCTGAAATCTGCAGGTTAGACTTTTACGTGCACTTTGGATAATGAAGCCCGCTGGGAATACTCTGCGAGCTGTGTTCTAGATGTGTATTTAGCCTAGTTTTAGACAAAGAGGGTTTGAAAAAAATGAGGCAGTCTGCTTCCAAAAAGAGGCTCAACTACTTAAATTAAAGCAAGAAAAATATACAGCTGTCTGATGGTAGGTGTAGAAACCAGTGTTTGTGCAAATACAGTATAAAACTAGAGATATAGAGCAAGACCTGTTCAGCAGGACGCTTGCAGATTTAGCTCAAACTTTACTTACTCGTCTGCTCACCATTAACAGGTCATAGGTCATAGTCCACCCAAAACTGGTGTTTCACCCATTTGCTTCTCACCTCTCTCGTCAATGGAAGCTCATTCTAGACTTTCACAGAGGAAAATAATTCCAATAAGTGGGTGCCAAGTAGTCCTAACATTAAAAAAATAAACCCCCCAAAAATAGTAAAGACGTGACATGTCTTCATCCTATTTGTATGTTGTCATCCATGTGTTTGGGAGACTTGACTGTCGAATTTGTTTTTCACTAGCTAATCCTTGTGAGCTTGGCAAGTTCCTGTTGCACGAAACCAGCTTGAAAGAATCCATCAACCGCGCAGATGAACAATGTCTCAACTTTTGATCATCATTTGAAATAATCAGCTCAAGAAAAATCACAAGTCAAAAAATGGATGTTTTGAGGCTAAACGCACCAGTAGGAATCTCGCTGGCGGCGTCTGATCGTTTCTTGAGACGGCGCACCAGATGGTGGCAATGTTTTGTTGGCAAACATGGAAATATTAAGAAAAAAAAAATGGATTCCATGTCCTCACAGCTCAGTATAGAGGCATCTGGTTGAAAGTGGAAAGCTGTTTGCTGAACGCTAAAGCCGTACCGACACAGCTGATACTCGCTCGTGTGTGTGTGTGTGTGAGAGAGAGAGAGAGAGAGAGAGAGAAAAGTGTGCATCTGCACCGACAACATCAAGCTGAAAGCCACACTTTCACTTTCACTTGCCGCTCCGTAACTTATGCGCTTTTACAATGAAACCAATCGATGGGAAGCGGGCGAAACAAAGCGTCCTCCCGTCGGCACCGCGGAATAACAAAAGCAGGGCCGGCGGGAGACGCGGCAGATTGATTACCAGTGAATTCAGATTTAGCTGTGGCGCGCGACGCTCCCTTAATTGATTAAAGAAACCCTGTTTAGATTGTAGAGTCTTCCTCTTCCCTCTCCCTCCCCCCCTCTCTGTCTCTGCCACGCACGCTCACGGCTGCAGATGAATGCTTTCTCCTCCTGTGCGCTTTTCGTCGAGTAAAAAGCCTTTTTAAAAGCTGTTCAGGAAACTCTGTCGGAGTCGAGCAGGTGGCTAAAAAAAGTGAGACTTTCAGCGGCCTGGGTTTTTTTTGCAGACAATCAAAACCTCTCGGCGTTCAGCGGCTGCTGTAGCGTTTGTAGGCCCCGCCCCTTAACACGCCGCGGCCAATGGGACGGCCCGTGTTTCCGCTTTATTAGCCTCGTGCCTCAGCCAACAGGCCTTAACAGCTCGAATGAAGTAACGAATGTCTGCCCCCGCCGAGGACGCCGCTCGTCGTTGCGTTTGCACGTTGTTGCCGTGCGTTGTGTTTCGAGTCACATTGACTCACAAACACAGTTGCGGTGCTTTTCCAAGAGCGCCGCCGCGCACCGACACGTTTCTCGTCCTCCCATGCAGCTGCTCGCGTTGTATCGTATCGTCTTTTTTTTCCCCCTCCAGGTGTGTGTTGTCACCTCGCAAACACCATGTGACAGTCAGCTACGTACCATGGGGACATTTAAATGAAGAAGCAAAAGAAGAAGAAGAAAAAAAGCAGGGTCAAAGGTCAGGTGTGCCTTTCATTGCACAGACTAGTCCCTCTTCTTTGACGAGTGTAAATGTGTGTATATACTTTTCTTTTTCTTTTTCTTTTTTTTTTTTTAGAAAAAAACAAAACAAAAACGACAATGTGCATGTGACCAAGCCATGTAAAATTTCTTATTGTAAATACTGTAAATAATTATTTAATGAAGCAACTTTCCCTCAAAGAAATAAACGAGGTGAAAACATTGCCGTCTTGTTGCTGCTGATCTTTTTAATGTTCTGTAATTTGTCTTTTTTGTGCTTAATGAACCTTTATTTATTTTGGCCTTTTACACTCCTAGAATAATTGAGATTTTCCAACATACATTTTCTTTCTTTTTTTCCCTCTGTTCCGCACAAGCGGCTGAGGAGAAAAAAAACCCCAGATCCAGTTCAGCAGAGGGTCGAGCAGTTTATTGATCACTTGGGACGAGGAGTCCAACAGGTTTTAGGGGATTATAAATGCAGACATCGGGGTGGGAAGGCCCCTTTTTCATCCAGATGCATTACTCTCCACTCCAGGGCTGGAGAGGCACACTGGAAAAGTCGTACATCTTCATTTCCTTTGCAAACCCCCGATCATTAACTCGTGTTAGGCTGCGCTCGTCCCGGCAGCGACAAGAGATGGCGGAACTGTGATGTACGACTGCCATTAACGTCTCGCAGGAGGGGAGACATGCGAGGTGGGAAGAAAAAAACTCCGGCTTTTGGAAATGCCGTTCAGAAACAAAACTTTCACAAGCCCCATTACGCCCTGGCTCTATGTTATCCATCAGCTCGCTCGGTGTATAAATACAGTACAAGCACCTATAATGACTGTTTCTGTCTGTTTCTGTTTCATTCCACTGCAACCCTCCACTGAGTCACTCGCTGGTCCATCAATTCTTTTTTTTTTTTTATTTTTCATGCACCAGTCACAGTGTGAGTGTAAAATCAACCCGAACTTCCAGCTCAGGGAGAGAGTTCTCATATTTATCACTCTAACAGGTTAAAACTGAGAGCATCAGGAGATCAATATGTCAGTGGGCGGGTCCGACACTTAATGAGGTGACGATGCAGCCATTGTGATTGGCTGATTAGATATTCATTCGAACCAGCCTTCCGCTGGGCTCAGTCTCTCGTAAAAAAACCAAACAAACAAAATAGGCCTGCGTACATCCAATTTCAGGTTATGAGAGAAAAGAAAACAGCAGTGAGATGTGGAGAAAAGAAATTAATTAGTCTGAAAACAAAGAGTTCGCTGTCTGTCAGATCCTCGCTGTGAGTGTCTGCACCACAACTGAACAAAGCCTTCAGAAGATCAGTTGAACAGCACGAGCTAATCCCATGTTACACACACTGTTGTCTTATGAGTTCCATTTTGCACAGCTCTCTCTTTCTCTCTCTTTCACATACACACAGAGACAAACAGACAAATGCAGCATCGCTACACTGAGCCTCATCACAGGGACACAGTCATTCATGTAAAGGACGGATAATTAAAACACACACACACACACACACACACACACACACACACTGCTGCTGTTTTGTTTTTTCCCCGACCTCACACTGCTTTCATCGCATTTTGGTTCCTGGGTAGCAGTGGGTAGTTTAAGTCCTGGATGTTGAGGACTCTTTCATTCATGTGAAGATCAGTCGCTTTCTTGTGTTGTTTTGAGGCATTAATGACTCCTTAATGACTGTTGCAGCTCTGCACATGGATGAGAGATGTTGCAGCAGCACTTTACCTGAGCTTAGACTCAAGACTGGAGAGAAATCATTTAATTTCATTTAATTTCATACTAGCACAGAAACAGTCGATCCAGATCTTTGATCAGATTAGGTTTGAATTTTAAAGGAGCAGCTGCACATTTTTTTTTTTTCATTTATTGTCTCCCCAGCTTATTTCCGCCAGAGGACTGACACCGAGAACACACACACACACACACACGTTCGTCCGCCGAGTAGGTGTGTGTGCATGTGCTGCTAAAGCCGATTAGCTTATCGCCAAGAGTCTGTCGTCCGCAGGAGTCAAAGTCTGCATGCCAGCCCCTCCGGTAAACACATTAGGACTCTTCCTGAGTCCTCGTCTTCGCTGTGAAGTTGCCAGTGAGCACAAACAGGCTCCAGGAAGTGACGGCCAAGTTCAGCCAAGAAAACATCCCCCCTTTGTTTTGTCAGTCATGCTTTAAACATAAAGGTATCGACTTATGGATAGGCGGAATATACAAAATATGTTTCCACAAATCCTGAAATTTCACTGAATTTCACTTCTTCTGAGATCATTTGCATTGAAGAAAAACACAGAGATTAATGACAAAACCACTTTACAAAGCTGCATTTTCAGTACATAATACTTGGATTTGGGCTGTTGTGCATTAATATAAAGAGAAATCTGCCAGTTTTTACTAAACCTCGTAACTGCTTTGTGAAATTTTTCACTTCTTCAGCAGATTTTGAGGCGCTGAGGGTCCCGGGTGAGTGACTGATTGTTGCTTCCGACCGCTGGAGGAGAAACCCTGCAGAGCTTCAGTGTGACGCCTCTTCTTTTCAACACACACAATAGTCGGCAGTCAATTATTCCGACTTCTTCTTCTTCTTCTTCTTTGAGTCCTTTTCCTTGTCAGGCTGCTGCGTTGCCTTCTTCCAAGGCAGGAAGTAGAAGGAGACCAAAGCTGTGAGAGTGTACGTGGCCATGCCGGTGTATCCTCCAATCACCAGGCACAGTGGCTGAGCCAGCACGAACAGGCAGAAGACGTTGAGCGACGCCCGGTCGTCCAGCTCCACCCGGTCGTCCCGCGAGGCTTTGGACACTCCGAAAAAGTAGAGCAGGGCCACGGCCGGGTAGACGGCCAGTTCCGCCATGATGCGGCACACCAGGAAGCCTCCACGCACTAGCTAGATGCCCTCTGAAGCCACCAGGCGCACGTGTTGGAGCATGGATTCAAAGAAAGAGAAGGCTCCCTAGACGGAGCAGAGGGAGATTATTTTAAGACGTCCGCAGCCAGCGTGACTCACAGCGAGGAGCAGGTGTGTGAGGTGTGAAGGTTGATCAGACAAGAAAGAAACGCACGCGGTTGGACTTTCGATCCGTTATCACAGCCGTCCTGTCAAACATTGTCCAGCTCGTAATAGGTGGAGTGTTGTGAGACAAAAAGGTGTTTTTTTTTAAAGCAACTATAAGATGATAAAGAGGAACGAGATGAAAGGAAATAGCTTTCAAACAACAAACAACAAAATGTTGTCTGATCAGACCTAAGTTCAGTTAAAGGAGGACGAACAAGTGAATCAGCTATTTATCATTTATCATATCAGCTACAGGTGGAAGTCACACAGCTTACTGCACTTAAACGGCTGTGTGTATTGATCAGAACAAAATAATAGTAATTGCAATGTACACCCTTCAAATGGCGAAGTAACGAACTTGAGTTGAGCTGAGCTGAGTTGTGTGTCTGTACGGCAAATTCTGCCGTGCAGTCGAGCCCCAGCTCGGCGTACGAGCTGTGAGGAGGGAACATCTGGCCGGCTGCTCCCACTATCACCGTCTGCTGCTTCACCGATTCACTGTCTTCACCACCTGTGTTCCCCGTTTCGCCAGCATCTGTTCCACTTCCAGTCGGTCTGCCAGTTTTCATGGGTTCCTGACTTCTTAAATCCACTCCGGCGCTCCCGCTTTCTCCTGGCGACTCAGACACGTTTTAGTCTGTTGGCGTGTTTTTACGACAGGTGGCCTTTCACGTCTTTTGTTGTTCCCTGAGTTGGTGTAACTGGAAAGTGCCCGCAGTATTTATGGGCAGCACTTAACCGAGATAAATTTTATGGAGTTGGTATCAAAGCGGCTTTAGGAGGTGAAATAATGGCCAGTGAGCGGAACAGCGTCTCTTGGCTTCTTTAAAATGTCCTTGATGGAAACTTTGCCTTCTCCTTCTGCTCCTCACTCTCATCTTCTGCACTTGATGGCGAAACAGACATGCCCACTGACCAAAGCTTTTTTTTTTTCTCTGCTTCATAGGAGCCAACGCTTTGTGCTGATGTGCTGCAAGAAACATATAACAACCCTCTGTTTGCAGCCTCCTGCTAAAACCCATGCTTTGTTGGACCTTTGGACGTGTTTTGAAGGAAAAGGAAAAAATGTTAGTTCTGCATCAGAGGACCGGAGCACCACCTGACTTGCAGCTGCAGTGAAGTATCAGAGTGGTTCAGCAGAATTCCACCTTCTCTTGGAGAGCACCAAGGATCGTGTGAACGTGGGCGGAGTCACGTCACATCCGCCTGAACCTCAGCTGCTGAATCTGAGCCTCCCTGTGGGCGAACGGTAAGGTATGCGTGCAAACACACACACAAAGGGTTCAGAACGCAGTCACTCTGTGATGTCACAGAGGGGTGACATCCAGAGTTGTGCGTTTTTTCTTGAGCTTTTTGAAATGTGGATGATGCTATAGAGGTGAAGAGTTGATAGACTCATTTCTGGGGCGCTCAGGTGTCACCATCCATCCATCCATCCATCCATCCATCCATTTTCTAGCATTACACTCGAGCCTATCCCAGCTGTCTTGGGGTGAAAGCTGGGTTACACCGTGGAAAAATCACCAGTTCAGTGGAGGGCCAACACAGACAACCACACACACACACACACACACACACACACACACACACACACACACACACTCTCATTGCCTCATATGACAATTCACAGTTGCCGTTTCACTTGATGCGCCTTCCTGTGGCCTGTGGGAGGAAGCTGGAGAGTCTGAAGGAAACCTACATGGGAAGTACATGCAATCTCCACACAGAATGGCTCGACAGCCCTGGAAGACATTGATAAAAATAGTTCATTTTACATTTTTATTGTCTCCCTCCCCGCCCCCCTTTTTTAACTTCGAAGTTAGTATCCGCCCAACATGTGCTGGTGTTTTCGCAGCGCACTTTAATCCACCGCCCACCTCTTCGAGCGAACCCACCGTTGGTGCGCAAGCTGAGCGAGCAACAGGCCGTCAGCCAGTCAATCAGCCACCCGTGTCGCCGTCGCTCCCCCACACATAATGGCATGAATGTGGGTGTTGTTTTCCCCGACTGTGGCTCCTTCTGTCTGTGTGTTTGGCGACCTGGGAGCAGCCATTCACGGCGGCTCTGCCTGTGATGTTTTGCCGCCTTAGGAGGGATTTTGATTCTGGATTAAAACTGCTGGGCCACTGTGCGGGATTACGCTCCGGGAGAGAACATGTGGCCCCTTTCAACCGAGGAGGTTTATCGAAGCCGCCCCCACTTCCCTCCCGACTCAATCGTCTCTCCACACAACCCGGAAATTCCTGGTGTTTGCTTCAGCTGCACAAATCGGCCATTACTGCGCTAATGAGCGGCGCTTTAGGTGTTCCCATATGTGGAAGTCGGCTGCTTTGTTTTAATTTCTTTGTGTCCCGGCATGTTCTGGCTGCACATTACAAGATGCCATGTGTTAGCAGCTGGCCGCTGCGACCTGCTGGCCAGTTAAATATAAGAGAGGAGCGAGACCGTCTTATGTTGACGGGGACAAAAAAGCGTAATCATGTTTTCCTCATGCAGCAGGGCCGACTGTGTGGTCTATTTTCTGAAAATGAAGTCTTCGCCATAATGAGCTCTGAAAACACAAACACGGTTGCGTCGTGGGAGACGTTTCACTCTAAGTGGGGTGCAACACAGTTTTCCGATGAGGCAAAACTGTCAGTCAGGAGAGAGAGAGAGAAAAAACTCCCACTTAGAGGGAACTGCTGATCCGTTTCTTTACCTCCGCACGCCGCCACAGTTTATATATTTAGCTGATAAGGAATCAGAAAAGTCTGCCTTTCAAGTGTGCGACACAAGTTGACTGTAAATATCAACAGAGCCGATGATTTATGAGTATTTACTAATCATTTCCCTGCGTATGAGGCGTGACATTAAAAACACATTAAGGGCTCAATTTTTTTTGCCGTGTGTCTGTTTTTGAGCAGCAGAGAGCAGGACGCCTGTATTTGCCAGATTCAAAGGGAATTAAACGGCCCACACTTTCACTCCGAGTCGCTCCACGTGCGTGACAGTACATTTATCTGTTTTTTGCATAATTGCCCCCAGATAGGCGATTTTCTTGGACGGCATGACGCAAGTAGGCATAAACACAGTAATTAGCGCTGGGGAAACTACAGGAAGCAGGAAGAGAAAGGAGGGAGGAGGAGGAGGCGACGGGACAACTGAATGCACCACGGTGTTATTAATGTGAGCCGCGGCACAAAGCCTTGACCACCTCCGTGCCCAGCGGAATGAGAGGACAATCGATTTTTTTTTAAAGGTTATATTTAATGTTTTACGGTTACGCGACAAAAACACAGCTGTATTATTTGTCCTCCTAATTGTGCTCCAAGGAATTTGGCTGATATTAAAAGAAAAAAACAACGAATACATGCTATTGGCTTTGGCTGAATGCAAGACCTGCCCCCACTTTTTTTGCCAGTCAGTGCAGCTGGTTTCACCAGTGACTGTTTCTGGGTTATTTGCTCTGAATTGACAACTGTTGACTGGAGCGCCGCCAGTTCCGGTCACATCTGGCTGTCAAAGTGTTTATCGTGAGTGGATTGAAATTTAGATGGATTCCTGCTCGTGCCACTGGTTTTTGCTGCAGGGAAAGGAGCCCATGTAGACGTCCTGTCTTCTCCTCTCATTTTTTTTTCCCATTTCATTTTTGGAATAAAACGTATCTCGGCTGCCCCCCCTCCACCCTAAACAACAACCTCATCTTCTGGCTCTGCTCCTGCCAACCCACTTCTTGGAACATCTGCAATAACGTCCTCCCCCACACTAAACACAGGGCGCTTAAAATACAGAATTATCCAAAGATAGAATGGGATGTGTTGGTACATGCATGTGCCTCACTGTTTAGGCACCATATGAGAGGAAGTCATTGTTGTTTTTGTTGTTTTCATCCACCTGCCTATGTTTAAAGAAATAATTGTGTGTGTGTGTGTGTGTGTGTGTGTGTGTGTGTGTGTGTGTGTGTGTGTGTGTTTTCCTAATCCTGAGCCGGAGGGTTGAGTGGGCAGAAGCGTCCTGTGCCGCTCTAAAGTGATTTCAGGAATCCAGACATTAGGTGGTGTGTGCAGGAGAGAGCTGTATGCTGCTACTGCTGCTGCTGCCACCACCGCCTTTTATAAAGCAGGTAAGAAGATTTACAGCTGTGTGATATGTAGAAGAAGGAATGACAGGCAGAGCAGGAGAGAAGAAATTTCATGCCTTTTCTTTCAAACAGGTAAAAAGTTTGCCAATAGTCGGAGGTAAATGCTTCAAACAAACAAACAAAAACAATTATTGTACCAAAATCATGAAGCGAAGTTCTCAAAAGGCTTTTTTTTTTTTTCAAGCATGGCATTAAATAGCAAATCTGTGTAACTACTGTGGAGTTTTACATAGCACAATGGACTGAATTCACCTGGAAAATTGAGGCCCATAGCAACTGTTCCCTCCAAACAACTGAAAAAAACATGGTACGTTTCCAACACAGCTTGATGTGTGATGACATTCAAGCATCTTGAAGACTAAGCAGGCCAATTAGACTCGAAATACCAGTAGTTAACAACTGATTTGTATGCTACTGTGATGAAGGCATGTTGAAGCTTATTTTTTTCTATGGATTTACATTCTTCTCCTCCACAGGAGCCTGTATTAACATACTGAATGGCAAATATATGAAATTTAAATTTAGAGTGACCTAACCCTTTAAGCAACAGAAACAGCTGTTTTGTGGTTTATCCATCGCTCGCATGTATGTACATATAATGCATCTGACCTTTGCACAAACATTAAAAGGAGGAGCAGAGAGAGAGAGAGAGAGAGAGAGAGAGAGAGAGAGAGAGAGAGAGAGAGAGAATCATGCCTTCAGGAGGAGGGAGATAAACAGGGAAACATTTACTACACACACCATCAGCATTCAGGTCCTGAAGTTATTCAGAAATGAAGAGGAAAAAAACAATCAGTGTGTTGGCAAGCGTACTGCAGCAGTTTAACATAATAATTATGTTTTTACGTGGGGCAGGTCTAAGTGGCACACAACATTCTACTGGGGATGCTGTCCATTGAATGTCCATGTAATTCCCTTCTTGTAATTAAAATTGATCTTTTTAACAGAGCCAGCGTGAATACATTTTAATTGGTGACTGTTTTTCCTTTTTTTTTTTTTTTTTTTTTAATTCTTTTCAGCTTTGAGGAATGCCATCTAAATGTGCAGTGATTTTTTTCTTCCATTTTTATCATCTTCGGTTCATTTTTACAACTATTTCCCAGTTATTTTAGATACTAAAACACTTTTTTTTTTTTTTTTTTGCAGAGCAGAACGGTTCCTCGGGGAGCTGTCCACTTCTCTGGTGCTGATTTGGTCCCCCCTCTTTTTTCACTGCACAAGTTCCGCCCAAATCTCTCTCTCTCTCTCTCTCTCTCTCTCTCTCTCTCTCTCTCTCTCCCCTCTCTCCTTCTCTTTTTTCTTTCTTATTTTTCTATATCCGCTTTAAAGTACTTCTTCTACATATTGAAAACAAATGCTGATATAATGGATGTTTTTTTAAAGGCTGGATATTTATAACCTCCATCATAATACTTTAGGGGAGGTAAAATAGTTCCAGCTGATAGATAGATAGATAGATCAAGTACACCATGAACAAACAAGTGTTTTTTCCCCCACGCCATTCGTCCTGTGTGAAGCCCTCTTGGTTTGGTGGCTCGTCTAATCTGACAATAGGCTTTTATAACAGTTCAAAACAACAACAGCTGCAACAGCAACAACCATAAAGTCTTAAATAGCATCATTGCGCAAATGAATTGCCATGACAATGAACGACACTCACACAAACAGTGATAGCGAAGGAAGCGGAGGCTGTGTGCAGTGTGACAGCAGCAGCAGCAGCAGTATGAGGGACATGGTTGGGCAGGGTTGCCAGCACTGGAGTGTGATTCCGTGTGGGAGGAGGATGGGTGTGTTTGAGAGAATCTCGCCTTTTCTCTCCTCCTCTTGCGCTCCGCGGTGCGCGCAGACTGGAGACAAAGAGCAGAGGGGGGTCCACCTCTCCGTGTCATGTGCAACACTCACCTCCGACACGGCACGAGCGTAGAAACATACACGTTTTTCTTTCCTTTCTTTCCTCGTCTTAGTTTCAGTTAATGCCGCATGGAGTGTTAACCAAGTGTGTCTGTGCCGCTGCTCTCCACTCACGCCTCCTCCTCCTCCTCCTCCTCCTCCCACCTCCTTCCTTCCTTACTTCATCCCTCCCTCCTCTCCCGCCCCAACATCTGTGAAGTGGCTGCCTCACCGGCTCGCACCAGAGACCCGCTGGTCTCTGATCTGGCACCCGGAGTCCCCGGAGAGGCGTCGCGCTCCGTCAGGGCCGGTCGGTGCTGCTCCCGGATCGGACCCGAGCCGCGGCGGGATCCGGCGATGGAGACGATGGAGGGGGACGTGATGGACAAGGTGGAGGACGTGTCATCGGTGTACGACTTCGACCCGATCACCGGCAACATCCCCGCCACCAAAGTGGAGATCACCGTCTCGTGCAGGTGAGTCCGCGCGCCCGCTTCGGGGAGCGACGCATCACCAAAGTTCGGTTGCGGGAAATTGCAGCGTTTGTGGGAAAAGTTGGGATGGCGCTCCACCCTGTGTGTGTGTGTGTGTGTGTGTGTGTGTGTGTGTGGTCGGCGCTGTTCGGTCACACGCTGTTCGGAGATGCAGCCGCAGCTTTTGGGTGGGGACAGAGTTGTTGCCACCTTTTCACCAGATCGGGATTCTATCATAGGGCTTTTTTTTGTTCAGATGCTTTATTTGTGTGCTTTTACAGCATAAGTGATGAAAAGATCTTTTGAATGCTGTGCAATCAATCCACTCACTTCAACTGCTAAACAACTTTCACACTAGTTTATTACAAGCTACAAAATGTCCTTCTAAAAGATTCTAATTCTTGAGAGGGAGGCAGATATTCATTTATTTCAGCCTAGCCTCCCTGCTTCAGGAGCCGCTGCGTGCTGATGTAGATCCTCTCATGCAGAAGCCTTCACCTTATTGAACCACTTTCACCACCCCCGCCTTCTCCTTCAAGAGTACAGTGCGCGTAAAAGATTCAGATGTTCAGACTTCTTCGGCTTATTTGCCATCCGTGACCCCAATCCTAGTCTTTATTCACCGGCGGGAACATTTTTTCCCCTCTCTTTTCACTGGAGCCGCAGTCAGATGGATCTGGCTTGTGCTGAATAAATCTCCTCGTAGGGGCTTGTTCAGTGGGAATAAACAGTCACTCCCCTTCCCATTAGGAGAGGTTCTAAAGTCAATGCCTGTACCCCCCCCCCCCCCCCCCCCCCCCACCCCCTGCCCTCTATCTCTCTCTCGCGCACACCTCCGGTCTTTGATGCTGGGTCCTGTTGGTGAGCCATCGAAGCGTGTGAGTTTGAGCTATAACAAGCTGGCTGTGCATTATTGATGGGCTTTCTGCCGTTCAGAGGGTCTTCGCTGCCACATTTCTCAGCTCAGAGTGAAAAAAAAACAACCCTCCACCCCTCCACTCAACCCAAGCCTGGCACAGAAATGAGTGCGTTCCAATTTGCTGAATGTTAGATTTTTTTTTCTTGTGCCGTATGAAACTGGTGGCGGATTTAGTGGCGAAACGAACGTGTCTGTTAGGTTTTGGATTTCCAGCCCTGAGGACACTGGGATTACATGCTTTGGTAATGAGCAATTAAGCACCATTCAGGTAAATTATGAGCCCCATTGTAACACACACACGCCCTTGTGCTTTTATGCAAATGATTCCTCTGATATGCATGTGTGCGCGTGTGGATGTCTCCAACCAGAGTGGAAGAGGAGTTTGAGGAGAAGTTGGGATTAATTGAACAGGGACGGTTGATGTTCCGCCTTCCTGCTTCGCTGCTGTTTTGTGTAGCAGTGTGTGTCCGTCTGTCTGTGTGTGAGAGTGAGGCAGAATAATTAAAAGTATGGGAAGAGCAAAATCTGAGACAGCTCAGGCCCAACCTTCATCCTTTTAATTCAATTTCCACCCAATAATCCGCCGGTGTGTCTGAAATAATCTAAATAATTCCAGATTATAATGCTATTCCAGTGGGCTCATCCTCAGTGAATTGCTGTGTACCGGTGCCTCAGGTCGGCTTTTCCAGCATTCTGTGGCAATAACGGCGATAATGAATCTTTAATAAGGCACCGCTGAGCCTTCACCGAGCACAACAGAACCCGTAAAATCTCTTTGTCCTGTTAACACTTCCGCCGACAGATCAAGGCCTTGCAAATCTTCCAAATCCCGCCGTGCGGATGCCGCGTGAGTCAGATTGTTATTCAAGAGCCGCAATGTTCCGCCTTTGTACTCCTATACGTCTTATAAAGCCCCCAAACGGCGATGATAGCCGCTCTCTCCCAGTTAATACCCCTTATTAAGGGCCATTCTCCGCGCTTTCGGCAACGTGTCATTACCGGGACAAATGGCAAATGAAGAGGGGGCGGGGGGCTCCGACGGAGGGAGTGGGGAGTTTTTTGACAATTGAAAGATTGAAGGCAGGAGGAACGAGAAGCTTTGGTGGCAGGAAGTTGCTGAAAACGGGTGAAGCCGATCTCCATTTGCGATTCCTTCGGCGCAGATGCGGGTAATCGTTTTTTGTTTTCCTTGCCCCCAAAATTGTTTTTTGTTTTTTTGTCACTTGCATCACCCACTGACACAACTGAGACAGTCTGTCAATCTCATCTCTTCTTTTGTTCTGTTTGTTGTGTCATGTCTATCACATTTATGAGAGAATGTCACAACCTCTGACAATTGCAAAAAACACGGGAGACACGAGAACAAGGGACGACATGCAATAACCTGAGTTGGTTTTTTTTTTTTGGTTTTTTTTAATGAAATAAAGAATGTTTCCATAATGGATGGAACTTAGGGAGGTCTGGCACAGCTGCCTCGGAGTCCTTCTCTTCTCCTTCTCCTTCTCTTCTCCGTATGTTAAATGTCCTTTCAGCTGTGATGATGAATGTCATCTCCAGTCAAACTGTCCAGTTGTTTCAGGCATCAAGGATGTGCTGGTGTCTTCAATGTGGCCCGGAGCCACTTGCCAGTCCCTCTAGTTCAGCTCAGAGGAGAGACAGTCTGGCTTGTTTATTGAAGGATTGCTTCAGTCAATGGAGGAGCAGCCGCTGCTGGGAGGAGATATTGATGAGCAGGGGGCTCGTTGCTTCTCGAAGCCTAACAGCAAGCTGCAGCTTATGTAAGAGACCCACAAAAACCAAGCGTGTGCACGCTGAGGATTTCAGGGGTTCTAATTCGTTCTTGCTTCACCGCAAATGGCCCAGTTTGTGCCTTTTGTGTGTTGCCACCCTAAGCAAATTGCTGTGAAATGTTTTCTCTTTAATACCAACTTTTCTTTGAACCATTCAGACACTGTATTCTAGCATTGTTCAATGCAGTTCTACGTCTACAAGTTTCCCTGTGGTGTAACTTTAATTGTATTGATCCAAAACGAATACATGTATCCTCAGAAAAATCAATCGGATGAGCTCTCTGTCTGCCACGTCACAAATGGAACATTCAAGTTTTTCAAGACAATTTATGCCTATTTCTTCTCTATCTTCTTCTGTGGTTTTAAAGGGATACTTGCAGCAGTTGGCTGCCGCTTTGTCACAAATAATGTGAAGCTGATTGGTTTATCAGAGCTGGGGAAGATGGTTGTACAAGATTTTAAAATCAAATCTCAGAGATCTTTCTCCGTTGCAAGGTTGCTATTGGGAGTAATGCTTCTTTTTTTTTTTTGTAAAGATTTCCTATTATCTGATCTATTAGCCCATGCCTCTACCTCTTAGACCAGATAACAGGAAATAACCCTGAGCAAGCGGCAGCAGGCTGTGTACCTTCAATTCAACAAACACCTGCTATTACTGTCAGCCATCAGAGAATTGTCCTAAAAAAATCGTTGTGGAAACACCTTTGCAGCGCTGTGTGGCCTTAAACAATCATCTGGGACGCTCAGATGTCGGCGATGCAGGAGCCGGTGATGCCTGTGGTGGGACCTTAATAATACTCTGGAGGCCCCATTTGGAGCTTTGCAGCTTGACCACACAGTCAGAGCCAGACTAAGATTAGAGTTTAATTGGCCACTGCCTCATTAGAGGCTATTAGCAGAGATGCACACTGTATTAAATGGCCAAATGTGGAGTTGTTCAGGATGATGAGCGCAGACCATTGATCAGAAGATCGTTGGTTCTCAGGCCGGCAGCCTAATGAGCTGTTTGGCGCAGAAGCACTTTGGGTAACATGTTGGGAAATGATTCATAGTGTCCAAATTGATTTGGTTTAAAAAAAAGTAATTTTTATGCATCACAAGGTAGATGATTGTGCCATCTTGGTCCTGCACATCTTATGAAGATGGAGAGGATGGTGGGTGGAGGTCAGGGAGGGTCACATGACTGGCAACGCACAATGAGTCAAAGCTCCCATCAAATGGCTGGAGCGGAGAGAATCAATATAAGTGGTAATTACACATGATGTGAAAGTGAGGGCGGGTCCTTTAGAAGTCTTAATTGGTTGTTTTCTGGTTCTCAATTGGAGCGGCAGGATTCCTCAGCTTGGCTCTGGAGCGCAGTGTGGCTGTGTGATGATTTAAAAAAAAATAAATAAAAAAACATGCGCTGAAAGACTGGCTTGATCAGCGCTCGCATGCAGAATGGGGCTGATGAGATCATCAGTTTCAGAAAGCGAAAAGGTTCCTGCAAGGATCTGGGACAGATATGAAAGCTTCCCGGTTGGCAGAGTGAAGTCCCCCCCCCTCCCCGGGGGAGAAGGAGCGGCACAAGTTCGTGTCGCTCTGATTTCGCTCACATTCACGCAGAACCAAGCACCTCTGGTGTGAACGAGTGCTGCAATCCGTGCCGCTTTAATTAACTATTTTAAGGACACGGGAAAGAAAAGAGGAGCCCTGCCTGGCAAAGGCACGAGCTTGCCGGGAACGATAAACCTTCTGTGTGCGTGTCACATGGTTAATTCTGTCGCACAACAAAACAGCCAACCCTGGTTGAGCTCCAGCTCGCGGGTTGCGGGGAGAGGGGGGGGGGGGGTAAGGTTTGGAGCGGGGAGATACAGAGGCGTGGAGGGAGGAGGAATTGAAAACGTCTGGGCAGGCTGTGATGAGAAACATATGAATGTGGACATGCTCATCAGCGGATGTGAAATCATGCAGGGATTCCAATAAGAACGCGCTTGACAAAAGGGTGCGCAGAGCAAGTGAAAGAAATGCAAAAATCTCTGCTCCTGCTGCAGGTGATGGCGTTTCATCACCGCCGAGTCCCAGTCGCTCCGAAGTGATGCAACATTTCTGTGAGATGTCAGCGGGCGGGAAATGAAAGGAGGATGAGGATGTTTAAAAAAAGAAAAAACCCGCGCTTCACCCCAAGCCCAGGTGGGGTGAAGCGCCGCTTCAGTGAATGACGCCTCAAGATGCAAATGAAAAATTTCCCTCCTTAAATTTAGGTAACAATCATTGAATCTTGAAGCATTGACGGCTATTGAAACCTACAGCCAAAACTTTTTGGTTTACGTGCCGGTTCTTTTTAAACGGACAATTGACCAACACCAAGGCTGCTGTAGGTTTGGGAGACAGTTTTGAATCCATTCTGGAGTGTCACAGTTCCACCCAGTGGATGCATGCATTAGTCACTGACATGGCGTGTTAGCAGCTGTGCAGTGTGCCCCTGGCTAGTAGGCTGCAGTGGATAGTGTGGCTGAAATCATGGCCTTAACGGTGCTAACGTGGCTGTTATGAGTCAAGTGGGGTTGCTGCATATTCTGGACAATTGGATGACAGGACACAGGCAGTATATAGAGACATGTTATTCATGGGTGAAAAACTGTGAAACTCCCCTTTGGAACCTCTCACCCTGGTAAAATGGGAGATCGGTGGGGTGTAATGCTTGTTGAGGCCACTGGGGGCAGCAGAGCAGCTTCCCTACATGCCAGTAGACAACAAACTGTTTGGAATCACTTGCACCCAATGTAGTTTATGCATCCAATTTCAGGCGCTGTTATTAGGGCTGCAGCCCTGAACAGTGGGACGCCCGCTGCACTGATGAGTCTGTGGCTCCGCCTCCTCCTATCTGTAGGCCCCTGGGGGCCCATCAACGGCGGAATTTGCAAAGAGAGCTCCACACCCTCTCTATTCCAAGCCTCCCTCATTGGCCGCGTGTATATATAAGTCATAAATTCACTTGGCAGGCATTTAGAATGACTTTTCTCTCAGTTGAATGAATTTTCTGCCTGTTTGAGGGGTTTGTCAACAGTATATCTGTGAGGAACTTCTGGTAACGAAAGATGTTAAAGTGGACAGCTTGAGGCATTCAGCCACAAATTTGTTGAGACTAATTAAATCTTTCCTAACCTTCTGTCGACACCCATGGGTGAGCGCTCTGAAGACGTTGCTCCTCAGCAACATATGCATTCTATTCCACTTCAAGTCTACTTTTCTTTTTCAAAATGCCTTCTTTTCAGTGCTTTTCTCTGACACCGACCGACAGACTGTGACTAATGCTTTCACCAAATCAATAAAGCACACTGTAGGCAAGGTGCAGGATAAGTAAAGTGCACATGACACAAGATTATCAGTGCGCTAAAAGCAACATCTTCCTTCCCCTGCCAATAGAGTGCCAAGATTGCTACGATCTTTGCTGTAAAATCGATTTTTATTTCTTTCGTGAATTATATTACTGTTAAGATGTGCCATTGCCGTCCGTGCCACCTCACACCCAGTAATCCCCTGCAGCCGTGACGGCTCAACTGTTTAGTTCTCAGTATCCTGCCGCTTTTTTCGGGTCACAATCAGCTTTGCTGCCAGGAGTTAACGCCGTCATTTCTCTTCCCGTCCAATTCTTCCACCGGCACGTGTGTCAGGCCCGGAATCTTTCAACTTGGGTGCCAACGTGAGGGAATCTTCTCAAACCCTGAATGAGATGAGGTTCTTTTCAAGTCTGCGAATCGAGAGCAACGCGGCACAAGCGAAGTTAAAGGGTGTGTGTGTGTGTGGGGGGATGGGTCCTCTGTGTGTTAATGATGGTTCGCTGTCACACTGGCTCGAGTGGGTTAAGGCTTGAAGCCCGGCTTTGATCTGCGCTCTCTTGGCTGACAGGCTCGCTGGTGCTCTTGGCAAGCACGGAGGTCCTGTGGAGACAAAGTCAAAAATTCAGCGGTGAAGGACTGATGGCCTCCTGCTCGTCCCCAATAGCCAAAACTTTGACCAGAAAGCATGTTTAGGGAGCGAAATAAGTTTCTTGGAAGCAGACGGTCCACGGGCGAGGCCTTCAGACGGCAGGTGTTTTGTCTAAGGTGTCCAAACACAAACTCAATAATCGCTGCAGGTATTTTTCCTCACACTCATTTCTACTTGGAAGTGTGTCGCATTCATCATGAGAACCATCAATGGACAATTAAAAAAAACAAAAAAAACATTCTTAAAATTACAGTAGATGCAGAGAAAAACTATGGGAGAAGACCAGGAATATGATGCTACTACGAGTTGTAAAAAACATTTTCACATTAAAATTTTAGTAAAATTAAAGTAGCACCAAGACTTTTCTTAATAGACATTTTTTTTTTCCCCTCTGGAAAGTTACTGTGTTGATGCAGTTAAACAACTGAGTGGTGCTTTTGAAAATTGTGACAAATAGTTTGTCCAATCACCTCCCAGCTTTGCTTGCCTTTCACAAATGCCTTCTATGGGCTGTTTTACCAGATGGATACGTCAGTGAAGTCAGAAGGAAACAATCTGTTTGGTGTGTCAGGGTAAATAACATGCGCAATGAAGCAAGAAACAATTTCACAAATGTTTATAGCACCAGCCCCCACTTCCACCCCCAAGTATATTGCCTTCTGAAAAGAGCTGTTTATAGTTTACACTATATTCATTAGGGAATCTGAATCCAATCTTTGAGTTTTGCTAACCTAAAAGGTCAGGTGTTGTTTTTCATGATTATATTATGCTCATGGTCCTGGATGAGAGCTCCAGTGTTGTTGAATGGTCACCATTGAAATATTTATCCCCCAGCAGCAGTGCATTTCCAGAACAGCAAAGGCTGAAAAAAATAATAATAAAAAAAGAACAAGCAGAAAAACCCACCCAGTAACATAATGTTAATATTTTAACAGTGTCGGGAGTTTATCAGCAGAGCATCATTTTCATATTTTGGTCTGATTTTTTAATTTTAATTTGTGTTAAACACCATTAACACATTCCGGGAATGTTGCAAAAACATCCTGTTCCTGCTGCGGACGGAAGAACTTTGTATCTTCACCTTGCCGCAGGTCAGATATTGAGGAGTGTTGGAAGTGTTTAATTTGCATTCAGGGGCAGAGCCGGTCACATTGAGTCATCCTTTTTAATTGGAAGAGCAACCATTCACATCTGGCCAGGGGTCTGCACATCTCTTCTCCTCTGGACTCCCTGATCTGTATTTTATGCAAGTTTTACACTGTTACGTCTTCAGTTGGGGCTTCCGAAATAATGAGAACATCTGCTCGCTAAACCCACATCGATAAGAACAAAATTTGTCTGAAGCAGTAAAAAAAAAAAAAAAAAGTTTTTTCACAGTATTGGCTGCGAGTTTATTCACTGCCAGTAATGAGTGATTATAGATACAGTAAGAACATATACTGGAATGCAACAGTAGGTCTGCAGAACATTGGCGTATGGCCACCATCACCTAGTTATCAAACCACCTGCAGATAATATTCAGCGATGACAATGGCTGATGCCCCGGAGGAATAAATGGCAACAAGAATGAAGAACACAGAAACGACAGGAAGTATCAAAAGATACCAACTAAACTGGCACTTGAAAATATTCTCAATATTAACTCCAGAGACGAACAAAACAAGGAGAATCTGCCAACGCTGGACAGGTGCCTAAACAAACACTCGTCAGCGCAAACTGCTCTCATTGTGAAGCACATGCAGCATCTGTCCTCGGCATATTTGACGGAGTAATGGGATCTTAATGACTGCCACCGTTCGGCGCCGTTAAGGGAAGTAAATCACAGCTGGCAATTAGATTCATTCATTCATTAGATCCCTTCCTGGCGAGGGCCGCGGCCACCGTGCCGGGAAACCTAATCAGATTCAATGAGCCAACGGGCTTTGAATGGCAGGCCAGCGCAGGTGATGGATTCCTCCAGTCACCAGCGGGAGCATAGGCGAGGAGGGGAGGAGTGAAGGAGGAAAGGAGCTTTGTGTGAAGGATGTTGAAACTCTTTCAAAACGTCAAGCTGTGCGTCCTCCCACACATGTAGCTGCATTTACGTTCTCTGAGTCTTTGTTTTTTTTTTTTGTTTTTTTTTTTCTATTTGAGGACATTTCAGAGACACAATGTTGCACTTCTGAGTTGACTTCCACGTTCCAAAGATGTGCACACCAGGTTAAATGGCAGCAGCTGCGCTAGTGTGTGTGCAAGTGGACAAAGCTTGCGTCCACTTGAAAGTCCCTCATTCACACCTGGCCGCTGCACAAGACTGCTGGCTTTATACTGTTGCAGCTTTGCAGCCACTTTTACATCTTTCTTATTAGTATCAGAGGAAGCAATTCCACTCATAAAAGTCAGCGTGAGATTCTTTTGTTTTGTAAGATTTTTAGTTCAAGGCAGTGAGAATTTAAAAAAACAAAAGAAATCTCAGAAACGCTGGAAACAGTAATGTTTACTCTATCCTGTCGTGCTCTTTAGTAAAAACTGAAATAATTAGCAAATTCTACAAACACAGCCCTGATGGAATAGTGGTAAAATGATGACATAATTATTTGGAACGCCAGTTTTACCAACTGTGGACTTGTCAGCATCCTGTAATGAGGACACCCTGGGAGCGGATGTGGGACTGTTTGTCTCTTTTTGGTATGAGGCTATTTCAGCTCTGGCTGTGGAGCAGGGTGGACAGATTGGGCCTAGACTGTCCTGTGTGGAACAGAAAAGCTGGACATGTGTGATAGTGAGTGGGTGGAATGAATGGTTTTTAAATAGATGAATCAAAAAAATAAAATTCTCCATGCCTTTGTTTGATGGTGATGGGTGAGAAGGCAGAGGAGAGGTGGACAGAGGGTGATGACATAGCTGGAGCCCTTCAGCTTCCAGGGTTGCACTTGTATCTAAAGTGGGTTGAGCAGGTGATAGAAACATTGATTTGGTTAAAGCAGCATTCGGTGCATTCCGTCACCTCACGCATGGGTAATTTCTACAATCGTTCACACAACAGCAGAACTATCACAGCCACAGTTACGCTTTGGAGCCCAACAATTCGGTTAAGGATGTTTTTTTCTATTATTACTTTAATAAGTAAATTTAGTCTCTCTGCAGTGGCTTGTGAGAACAAATCGGGCTCACTGTGGCTAACAATGTCTCTTGTTCGATAAACTCTATTCTTGTTTCATCTCCCTGCAAGCTGCTTTTCAGTTATCACCCAAGTGTGAAGGTATATTTGAAAATGTATGTTAGTTGCACACATCTACAGCTGATGACAAAACAAAATATGTATCCCAGAATTCAATCCTTTTTAAAAAAAAAAAAAAAATGCTGAATTTACAGTGAATTCCTATTAATCCTAGCACTGTCCATTTGAATATTTTAGAATAATTTCCCTTTAAGTCTCATTCAGATTATTCAATTTCACACATTGAATTCCTCTGCAGGTTTCCAGAAATGTCCCTTTTTGCTATCGTGGCCTGGTCATTTTTGGCTTGAGAATTCCGCTGTTGCACCTTTGGATTTGCGAGCTTGAGTAGTGTGGATAGAACTGTGGGTGATGTGAGGTGTTAAACCACAAGCTTCTCACTAATTATCTTGATTGAATTTTTCATGACCTTTTTTTTTAACAGAGCTTTCACGCAGCAGTGTGTGTAGCTGCTCTATGAACATCAACTCGAGGAGAACTTCTTCAAGCATAAACAAATATCGACTTGAGGTCTCGGGTCAAAGGTCCCATCAGCCAACGGCATCATTTTTTTTCCCAGCCACAGCTTCAAGTGCTTTAATATGGCAAGATTTCACACAAGTGTCGAAGAGGTCAGAGGCGAATTTTAAAACACTAATGTACCGTAAAAACAAGTTGCTGGCTAGTATTACAAGTCATGATTCGGAATCAGAGGTGAGGGTTCGTTGGTGCAGGTCCCCTGGTGATAGCTGTTACTCTTAATTTTTGTCTTCAACGATTTAGATTTGAATTCCAGGCAGCTTAAACTCATTTCACGTGGATGTGTTTGGAGTAAGACTCAAAGTTGTAATTAAATGGGTTTAGCACTGTCTAGTAGGATTAATAAGCCATAAAACCCTCTATAGATCTGGAGAAAACTATTTAGCCCTCTGTTTACAACTTCCTGCCGAGCTGCTTACACTAAAACTAATGCTTTGGGAAACATATTATTGTGTTATTACTGTGTTATTAAGACTAATTAACTAAAGTTTACAGAATTTATGACCTTAAACTCCATTATCTATCTATTTTTCAGACAACAGAATTAGTTTCTGTTGTCTGAAAACAGACAAAAATCCAGATGCACGGAGCTGAAAGTTTCCCTGCTGTCTCGTTAGTCGCAGTGTGACACCGCCTCGTTTCTCACCAAAGACGACGTGCAGCTGCATCTGCAGCCGCCACAGCAGCAGGTGACTGCGGTGTGAAAACTGCCACGTCCGTCCATTAATTTTGCATGAAGCTCTTCCTGGAACGGCGGCTCCTCGGCAATCCCTGGGCCCCCGGTTCAGCGAGGTCGCCACCACGCTTGTTTGTAATGCTGCCCGTAAACTGACCCGTTTTGACTGCGGCCACAAGCAGCACAAGCCAGGGCTGCTGGGAATTTTTTGCGATGATCCCAAGTTTCCCTGCCAGGCCACCGGCCGGCCCGACTGCGTCTGTCTGGCGGGATGAGCCGGGATCTCCCTAGAGGAAGCCCTGACCTGAATAATTCAACAGCTGGTGGGGAAAAACAATCCTGCTCGGGGTCTGCCATCGATCTGACACTGAAGCAGCGCCGCCGCTCTGCATTCGCCGGATTGTGCATGGATGCGGCTACTGAAGCACCGGCAGTGGCGGCGGCACAAAGAGCGAGTCGAGGTTGACGGGAGGCGGCGACGGAGGCCCTGCGAGAGTTCTCGCCCGCATTCATCATCCTGATTTTAATAACGCCGCGCAGCATTTCCCCACTGTGCCCGCAAACTAATTAGCCGCCTCCTTTTCTTCCTCTGTCTGTCAGACTTTTTATGTATCTCCTCACCTCAGCTTTCACTCTGTCCTCCAGCCACCTCAGCCCTCATTAGCTCATCCCTCACTCTGTCATCAGCAGATTGACTTTTGGTGGCAGGTTTACACCGAGTCCTGTTTTAAAAACCACAGCTTTGCAGTCTAGAGGTTTGCAGAAGCTCTACGATGGCCGTTTCCCCATTTGATAAAGCAATATTGATGCTCTACTATAAACTCTAACAAGTTTCTTTTGGTCAAAACTCCTATTTTGAGCTGTACAAGCTTACACCCCAGGTGTTTCTCTTACTTTCTCTTCCCCCTCCCCTACCTGTTCCACTCGTGGCTCCGCCTTAGGATTGGCCAGCTGCTTACTGCTTCCTCACTGCAGGGAAGATGGCTACTAGCTCTCATACAGTGATGCTTCGCCCATTTTAAAAAAAAAAAATAAAAAAAAATGTGCAGAGGCGTTACTGGGATAATCCGACTTGTGACGTAGAAAACTGTGCAGGTTCATTTAACATTTCACATTGCAAACCAGGCCCTTCTACAAACGCACAAGATGTCATTTTTCATACTTGTTATTGTTAGTTGCCATGCCAGTAACACCAAAAAGACACGTTAAAGAGCTGAAAAGTATATATAGTAATCAGTATATACAAACATACAGTCATAACAATATTTGGAGCGATTTGTCTACCACAACAATACATCTCCTCTTCAGTCTTCCTGCTCCAGCCTGCAGTTCCAACCTCAGCATCCGTCTCGAGATATATCCACAGTCCCTCCTCTTCTAGCTTGTCAGGTCTTCTGTCAGCAACCAGGCAAAATGTATTAATAATTCACGACTTCTACTCAGTCTTCATCTCTGTTCTCTGCCAACTCCTCCGTCAAACGCAGCACAACTGGCCTAAACAGCTGAGAGCTGCGCTGCTTTTCCCACCCTCCACCCCCTCCCCGCCCAGCTGGGAGTGTTGCTGCATCGCGCTCAGACAAGAGGTCACTCCAGGCTCCGCAACGGCGTACAAGTGAATTCCACTCCAACAAACTTTCCCAGCAAAGCTGAAAAACGCACAGAAAACCTTTGGCCCTGAATGCACACACGCCTCTCTCAGTCGTCTCTCGCGATGCGAGTTTCCAAGGAATGTTTTTCGAGAGAACATTGATTTAAATTCATGCAGGAGGGTGATTTTTTCGGATCTATTTCTCGAGGCCTGGCGCAAAACGAGACGCCGGTGGTACTGGGTGGATGCAGCGCACTGTGCCCGACTGCGACAGGTATCGCCGAAGAGTTTGCTGGCCGTTAAGACCCGTCCATCTCCTCAGAGGGTTTTAATGAGGAGGGCCACGGTGCTCTTTTTACGCTGACTCGTGGTTCCTAATGAGTCTGAACATAACGTGTTAACGTGCCACCCATGGCGTAGAGGTGCTGGACCTCCCGCAAAGCCGGTGTGGAAGAGCCGCCTAATTATTGTTCTTGGCGTCAGATCTCCGCAAATAAAGTCAGGTTTAAGACTTTGTGTCTCTCTAACGGGGGGGAGGGGGGGGTAGGTTTTTCCTTTTCCTTTTCTTTTCACTCCTCACTGTGCGGCAGCAGCTCCGCTCTGCTCGGTCTATTTCTGATCCAATCTCCCAGGACTTCATTTCTCTCCACTTCTCTCCGTCTCACACAAACACAGACTTCTGACACACATTCTCTCCTCGTCTTGTTCTTCCATTTGATTTCGCCTTAATTCCTGCACTCACATCATTTTCACAGTTTCTCCCCCCAGTGCGCGCAGAGACACCCAAAACTGCCTGCCTCTGCTGCCGCTCAGATCTTTTCATAGCCTCATTTGCATAGTGTGCGGAGCGGGGGGGTTGGGTTTCAGGAACTTGGTGCGAAGCCCCCCTTAGTATTGCCTATCCCTTTGAAATGGATTACGCAACAGCTAATGCTAATCTGGTGGCACCTTTTGAATTTGTAATCCAGCAGCAGCAGCAGCAGTTGTTTTAAGGCCCCAAATGAAAAGTTTCTCCACACTCTATTTAAAAAAAAAATAAAAAAATTAAAAAGAGAGATCGTTTGCTTTCATCCAGGCTCCACGTTGGAAGAAATGACAGTTTCTTCTTCTTCTTCTTCTTCTTCTTCTTCTTCTTCTTCTTCTTCTTCTTCTTCTTCTTCTTCTTCTGTTTCGTGCGTCGTGGGACAAAATTATCCCAAAAACAGAACTTCACGCTGCAGTTAATTACGACCGACGGTGTAGACACGCGGCGCTCTCGCTCAGCTGCTTTGCAAAGTTGCAGCACTTTTACAACAAAGCGTGTGGAGAAATGTAGGACAGGATTGTTGTGGTGTGGAAGGCACCAAGAGGCTGCCGCGCCGTGGGATTAAAGCATCATTTCAACGAGGTTGGATGACACTTTTCTGGATCTCTGGGCTCCTGCTGCTCTGTTGTCAGGAGTCTTTTTACACAGCCTCCCTGACTGATTTGCTGTTAGTGTTTTTGTTGTTTTTTTTTGTGTGAGAATTGGGAGCAGCATGGCGAGGCCACAGCGCAGCACAGACAACAGCACCTTGCGCTGTTATTTGTCCTGCGCTTGTTTCCCAATCTATGATGGTAATCAGTTGCACAGGAGATTTGTTGCTCATTTGCAAAATCATGTTTGAATCACCTTTTAACACTCTTGGCATAATTGTAATTAAATAAAAGTGTAATAATACGCTCATGCGATGATGTCGGTTTATTCACTTCTTTGTGATTGGCCCAAAGGAAGCCATCTGTGTGTATCTTATGACTTTGACTGCCATTTGAAATGAGTGTTTTAGCAGCAAAGAACCTTGGACAAGGCCATCAGAAGGAATTTTTGAAAACAGTAAACCTAAAATAAACCATCATTTTATCATTTTGGCATAACACATAGAAAACAACAGAAGTACATGGGTTAAAAAGGAAACATTATTATATTTATGTTAATTAAATCTATCCGTCAGGGTTAATTATTAAACATGGTTATCCTTGACAGTTGGATGGGAATGTTTTGTTTCGTCTCCAAAAGGTTATTGATTAGGGTTTGCGGCAGATTTCTTCTGCGGCGGAAAGATGAATTTGTAACAGCCGCTGAACATAGTGGCTGTAAATATAGGATACTGGATGCGGATGAAACCAAAGGAGTGACTTTATTGCCTTTTAACACGTCCTTGTGGCACCACATCAAAAGTACAAGCTGAAATTGGACCTAATTCTGCATTTCCGTTTCAATTTTTTCCAGGTCGGAGCGTGTGATCTCCAGCTGTTCGCGCCTTAAAAATTCAGCATTTTCCGACTGAACGCTGGCGATTGGGAAAAGAATAGCAGAGACACACTGGGATGAAAGCAAGAGGAGGCTACGCTTAACATATCAGATAATGGCGAGGCATCATACACAGCCGGCAGATAAACAGGAGGTGGAAGTGAGAGAGGAAGAGGAGGCAGCGGTGGATGACACGGGGCTGATTTATTTTGGACCGCCAACAACAACCGTGTGCTAAATTAGGAGAAGCCAGAAAGGGAAATGCTGAAATAATTGGTTGGGCGCTTCCACGCTTGGTCGACTGTCGGCGAGGCGCCCGCTGATGAATGCCAAGTGTTGGCGCAGCCGCAATAGCAGGTGGAGTCGGCTCGCCGCCGCCTGTTTCTCTGTGTAGAAGAACCACGAGGGTCTCCAGGGAGGGGTTGGAAACCTGAGGCAGCGGCTCCCCTGAAACCTGAGGGAGCCGCTGACACTCTGTGTGAGGAACACAGAAAAAATGAAAGGCCAGGGATCTGCCCACACGCCACCTAATCATGGCGCCATTTTTAGATCTCCAAGAAAGTCGTCCTCCTCCGCCGCATCAACAGCCCGCCCCCGCCGAGCAGAAGATAAAATTAATAATCCGTGTAAATGGTTTGTCGAAGAGAGATTGCTCCTTTTTAAAGAAAAAAAAAATGCCATCAAACTCAACAGTCAAGCTTGTGATAATGAGACGCTAGGAGACAACAGACGTGGGTGGAGAGCGGCTGTTTCGCCGTGGCGGGTCAAACTTCATCTCCCACAGACTGAGAGGTCTGAGAGCTTTGCAGCTTTGGCTTTGGAGTTTGTAGAAAAAATTACAAGTAATTTATTTCCTCCTTAATCCGCGGCAATATTAACGCAAATCACTCAACAGGTTGATGGAAGCCATGTGTGTCTCTGTGGAGGACATTACTGCTGAGGACATTGTGCTCTTCCTGGATGCCAAGATGATAATCAGATTTTTTTTTTTTGCTCTACTGCCCTGTGAAAACTGTCCTGCAAAGGAAAAATCTATTCTTTGTTGGACCTTCTACATATGAAGGGTACATGGCTGTCAGGTGACCTTAGAGGGTGGAGCCAACGACTGGCTGGTGTGTCGTCACTATCATGCTGATTTCCAGAAGTGTGTGTGCACACACACACGTGTGCATCTCTCTTCTATCTAGCGAGCCGTCGTTTTATGACTGCCAGTCTCCAATGGTCGTGTAACATCTCCTGTTCTGCTGGTACCTGAGCAGCTGATCAGATGAGTTGTTGACTTCGAGGCGTCGCGGTGAATGTTAAATCTTGCATATTGATTTTCACGTTTCAGCCAAATCTGCACGCTGTGTCCACAGGAAGTGGCCGATTTATTAAGTCGGCGTAGCTCCAGCCGCCTACAGTGCAGCGGTTTACACTGTTTGTTTGCCGTGCTGCGGAATGTTTGCTCGAGGTCCCACGAACACCCTCATTACGTGAGCCGATGGAGCTCAAATGTACTGGGATTGCTGCACCACGCAGTATGCTAATGTACCCTTTGAGGGTCGTTAGGGTAGCCCGCTGGATGGAAAGAATCCAGCTGAATATGTGTTTGGAGACAAAGAACTAATAAATTAAACAGGGGAAAAGAAAATCGTTCAACTTGCAACTTTAAATGGGGAATAAGAACTTCTTTGCTTTGAACGTGTCGTGGTAACGATGTACTGGGCGTGCACCAATTTGCAGCCGCATCTGTTTGGAACAATTTGCAATTAAAACCCCTTTTGCACAAATCCTGCATCATGCAGTTGCTGGCCCTTCATACAAACGTGCCATGGTTGTCTTTTTCTAAATTTTCAGCATTTGAATCTTTCAGGGTCGCGACTGCTAAACAGCCAAGGAGGAGGAGGAGGAACGGTATATTGAATGCCAAATGAGAAAAATGCCGTGTAAAGTAAAAGAGAGATTGCCAAAAAAAAAACATTTTCCCATCTTGAGTTGCGAAATGTAGTGAATGCGAGAAAACAATAGTGCTTGATTCCACACAGCAGATACACCAGAGCCTCCGGCGGGCTGTGGGCAAAGGTCAAGCCGAGCGTGATGGAGGTGCGAGACGGACACTTGAAACACGGACAGAGGTTGAGAGATTAATTCAGGGAGAGATAGATTCCACGGAAATGCATCAAAAAGGGCCTCGGGAAGGGACAAACCTGGGGGAAGAGGAGGGAGGAAAGCGCACAGCAGTACGAGATGGCAATCAGCCAGGCGGAAAAAAAATGGAATGCACACGTCAAGAGAGGGAAGTTTTCCGAGAGCCTGTGCATCGAGAGAACGTGTTCGTGTGAAGGCAGCGGGTGCAGCTGATGTATGCGCATTTTTCTACACCAAAGTGTCGTTCAGACTGCAGCCACTAGTTGTTTTCACTCATTCAAAGTCAGTTTAGCCTCTAAATTCACTAGGTGTTGATGCGGTGATACCCACTTTATTCATTAAATACGTTTGGAAAAGGCAAAGCAAGTGAGCAAGTCTCGTTACATGGATTGTTTTTTTTGCTTACATTTGAAAGGGATAACGAAACAAATCTGGAGCACGTAAACCACATGCATCACAACGAAGGTGGCGAGGAACACCAATGCTGGCTAGCGCGCTTTATTTTTTAGCAAAGTTTTGACGGCATAACAACATATATTGTCCTATTTTTCTCAGTGTGAACCTGCTTCTGATATTCATTAAGCTGTTCTTTTGTAAGCTAAAAACGCATCCTACCTCACCATCAGAGGCACAGCTCGCCTGAAGGCTTTGTGTGATGTCGCCGTCGCCATCATCTCCACTTAAGATTTAACATCCCAATAAAAAAGACATGAAGGGAAAAACAGGTGTGTTGCTAAGCAAAGACCAACTATTGCTGCTTTACGCACAATAGAAATAAAAAACATTGATTTTACATGTCCTTGTCTTGTCTCGTCCAATCATTTTTCAACTTGGGAGACGGGAGCCTTTAAGCAAACTGACAGATGCGTGATGGTGGAAACAGTCAGACAAGCGGGGTGACCTCTCCTCTCCTCGTATCGCACAAGCCTGTAATTTCCTGTCTTGGAATTTGCAGTAAATAAAAGCCGCAGGCACTAACGGCACGTCATATTCAAAGGATTCAGATGAAATGTGATCTGCACTGCAATGATGAGTCCTGACACCGGCTGCCGTACTTATCGATCGCTCGGAAACCCCATCAGTCCGTAAATGGATGGTACAATTATAATTAGGGCTAAATGCCGTGTTCTTCAACAACCTTTGCCTCTGACACGGCTCCTGTTTTTTACGAGGTCCAACGAAAGGTCTCGTTCAATCATTCATTCTTGAGCTATATGTATTTTATTTCCAGAGCCCAGACATTAACTAGTGTCAAAGTGACGGGGGAGGCATGTTGGAGTCCAGAGAGGTCATGTTGGTGCTGGAGCAGCTCCACCGCTGATGAAATTAATAATTATCTTCCCCAAACTTGCATACTGCAGTGTTTCTCCCTCTGCTTCGGTGCAATCACTGCATCGTTGTTGCAAAACATCTTTAGTCTTGTACGTCATGCATCTAGTAAATGTCTACTTTCATATTTTATTTCATAAAATAATTCCTTAGATGAAATCTAGATGAAAAGTGGGTTCACTTGTGAGAAGGCGGTTGTACGGTGCCACTACACACCTCCAGCAGTCCAGGACGGGGAGCCACTCCATGTGGCTGTTGTTTGCAGTACATCTCGTCGCCATTAGGGGCCTCTGAATCTCACACACTGGCACTTTAGAAGCTACTTCAGTTGCCATGAAAAATATGGAGCTTGTTGACAGAATTACACTGTTATAAAGTCACAGTGCCAATGACATATTAATGGTGTAGAGCACTAAAGGGAATGTATTTTTCCAAAAGTGACGTTCAAGTGCGTCTCTGCCTTCACTGTGTAACAACTGCATTTGTTCTCTTTAATTTCTTTGCAGGAACCTGCTGGACAAAGACACCTTCTCTAAATCGGACCCATGTGAGTTTCTTGTCTCTTTGCTCACGTACACTTTCTTTTTTGTTAAATTTGAATAAGGTGCATAGACGTCTTTAAGCTCTGCTCGATTTTCATCCTTTCCCCCACTTTCATTCCCTTTGAATGTGCCGCTCTGTCGCTTGGGAAATGGTTGTTTTGCCTCCGCTGGTTGTTGAAACCCTCCAATTTATGTCCAGTTTGAAGTCCGAGTCCGTTTTATTCTGATTCTCATCGTAACTCTTTCATTCCTCTCACATGTCGTCTCTTTTATCTTCTCTCTCTCTCTGATTTCCCTCCCCCCCCCCACCCCCCTTTTACAGTATGCGTCCTTTATACACAAGGAATAGAAACAAAACAGTGGAGAGAGGTGAGTGTACACACACACACACACACACACACACACACACACACACACTGCTGTGTTTGGAAAGCAGAGTGAACCACTTGGAAACTCGTGCAGCTCCTGTTTTACAACTTTGTTCAGGCGGTTTGGCAATCAGTCTTCAGCAGAACGAGCGTGTAGCCAAACACATCTTGTCTAATTGCTCGCAGCAGCCAAATGCTGAACAAACTGTAGTGATTAATATGTCTCTGGCACTCTCTGTGGAATGTCTATGTGGAATTTATGACAGATTTTTTTTTTTTTTTTTTGACCTTCTTTGGTTTATGGAGTTTAACCTAAAAATTCACTTTGTTGTTTAAAGGCCCAGTGTGTAATATTGTGAGTAATGTAAGATGGCATAAAATAGATGTTGTTGCTATATAGAATAACTGAATATAATGACCCTTGGGAATGTTATGTTGTGATGATGTTTATATTTTTAAATAAATGTTGGTCTGACTGGTGGAGGCGGGATTGTTGTGCCTGCACATTTCAACAGAGGCCAAGAGCATGTTTACCCCAACCGTATGCTTTTATAAGTGATATGGTCAGCATAGAAACAAGATAAAAATGCTACTAAATTGGAACCACTCGGTCTTTGATGCCGTTCTGTTGCAGCTTCACTCAGTTCTATAGTAAGCAAACAAACAAACAAAAATGTGAGAACATCATCATTAAAAAGGTAAGTTAGGTGAAGGAAAACGTTAACTCTGTCATCACCAGTCTTTGAGAGACAAGTTGAAATTTTGAACACACATCTTCAGTTGCCAAAAATAATATTATAATAATAAACAATAAAAGAAGAAGTACAAGAACATGAAAGGTGATTGGATGAACCTTCAGCCTCCCACATTCAAAGTAGCCCAATCGGTTTGTGCCGCTGCAAGTTGAGGAAGTTGGTACCAGCATGATGCAGAACAAACAACTGAATCAGCTCTGACGACCAAGCTGTCCAACCTGGCAACCTGGCCGCTGAGTCTCCTCCCCTAGAGTCTCTGAGAAAATGAAGGTGAAGGATGAAACAGTTCCTGTAAAACTAATTCAGCCTCCAGAAGCGCAAATGTACATTTTCAAAGTTTTGACCAGATATTTTCTGTTTCTGAGTTTGTGTTTCAGAAACACCATTTAATGCAATTAGATACTACAACATTCATTTCCTGAGGCGTCCATTGTTAAATACAATGATTATCATATAATTAAAACCGCACTTACGCGGCCTTGTTTTCCGAAGCAGATGGCTGTGTGGGTGTCGTCGAGCGGGGCGACGAGTCCGCACGTTGAAAAGCAAAGCTGCGTTTTGTATCGCCGCCATTAAAGGAGTCCCTCATAGAACACGGCCTCTGTTGTGATGATTTGATCGTTACAGTCTGAGACAGGTAGTTCTTCCTGTCAGGTGCAATTAGCGTGACGAGCGTTTCCCCTTCACACGTAACAAGAGTTCATTTCATTTCATGACCTAATATACCTCGGCTGTCTATTATCTTACAAATGCAGTGATTCTCAGAGAGAGTCGTCAGCTGTGAAACACCTTCATGTGACATTTTAATTATTTTTTTTCACAAGCAAAACTATCAAACACAGAAAAAGATTCATGAGCTAGTTGGACTGATCCCAACTGGATAAATGAATAGATAAATAAATAAACAAACGGAAAGAGGAAGTGAATTCAAACTGGTGAGTCAATGCACACTTTTTGGGGGCTAATGTTTTCAGACATTAACCTGCAGCGTTTGCATCAGTTACATTTAATGAGGATTTTCACGTGCTAACAGGTGCCATCCGACCGCGCAGGTCCCTCGTTCCCTCTGCGGCCACTGAAGTTTAACAACCTCGGAGCACTTTTGGCATCAACGTGTCAACACTACTGCAAGTTAACATGCTTTGTTTGGCTCTCTGTGTCCCCTCTTCATTGTCCAAAGGCTGTTTTTTTTGTTTTTTTTTACAAACTGAGAATCCACTTAAGTAGCTTAGCCAGGCGTGAATACTAATACGGTATGTATCTCACAACAAAGCAATTGGAATCTCATTTTACAGGAAAGTGATTGTTGTGTGTGACATATCGACTTAGGAACAGAGAAACATTTGAGCAAAAAGAGCGCTGTGGGTGAAGCAGTAATTAAAATGCACCCAGCTAGAGCAGGAAAACATTGTTTTTCATTTTGGTGCTCAGTGATACAGACCTGTGACCTTATTAAAATCAGAAACCTTCTGATAATCCACGAGTACAGTCAGTCTCAGCAGGGCTAAAAAAGAATTTTTATTAGAGAAACCTCAAAATCCAAGACACTATTTATCAGTAAGTATTTAGAGTATACCAAGGGAACAATATCATGAGCAACTCACGGACATTTCTTTAGAGAAATATAATAAAGTACAAAATATAGGCTCCACAAATTTCTTTGGCAAAAACAAAATTTAATCAGCTTCTGATTGTAGGCAAATAAATCTATTTTCATTGAATTTTAGCTGCAAAAGATGAAACATTTCTAATCCTGCTAATTCCTGCTAATAACATTCATAAAGAGTAACATAGACGTATGCTATCAAAGGCTTTATGTTGCCCAGCCACACATTTGCGGAAATCTAAAAGGCAGACAGCTCATTGGTCACCCCTGGACTTTGTTTGAGAAATTTCTGTCTTTGGCTTTTTGCACAAAAAACAAAACCAACCGTTTCCTGTGCATCAGTTGAAGGGAACCTCGCAGCTTTGCCGCTGCAAAAAGAGCAGAGAGGAAGAAGGGACGGCGCTAATTCTTCACGCTCGCTGCGGGTTTCATGAGGGTGTGACATGTCTGACCTTTTCTTCTTTCCCACCGTCTAATTTGCTGGTGACACCCTGCACACAGCGCTGTGCTGCCGCTTCTCTGAGAGTGTGTAAGCAGCATGTTAAAGACACAATAAAGCACGTGTGTGTGTGTGTATGTTGTATCTTTGTTGCTTAAAACGGTGATCATGTGATCAGACTTCAATCAGCAAACACAGCTGTGGTTGGCATGTTTAATCGGCGTTTGTCGAGATCTGATTGCTGCCTGATGACTCCTCTCGGCTAAACTTTACACATTGCCATCCTGTTTCTCCTCCTCCTCCTCCTCCTCCTGTTCCTTCCTCTCCTCCTCCTCCACCTCGACCTTCTGGTCCTCCTTCTGCTCCTCCTCTTCCTCCTCCTCCTTCTTGTCCTTCTCCTCCTCCTCCCCAACACCGACCTTCTCCTCCTCCTCCTCCTCCTCCTTCTTCTTCTTGTCCTCCTCCTCCCTGTCCTCCTCCTATTTCTCCTGCAGGCTTCACTTTCAAATGGTGCAGGTCATTAAAACAACAATAAAAGCTAAAAGATTTAAAAGTCTATGAAGTCACGCTTCTGTGTGGACGTCACTGTCGTATATATCTTATATGGACCTTTAATGGCTGTTGGTCCTCTTCGCAGTAGGTTTATCTCCCTTGATGACATCACAAGGGGCTGCAGTCCTTAACTGCTTTTTTTGCTTGTTTGAGCAAACACTTCCTGTAAAGCAGAGCCAGCAAACTAAGTAAAGGAGGGACTTCTCTCGTTCCCGGGGAGTTCACTCACTGACACATCATATTGTTCTAAAATACTGGCAAAGTGAAGGTTGCGTAACTCAGGAGGCGCAGGGGGAGCCAATAAGCCGCCGGCTCTCTAACAACCTCAGGGTCTCACCGTGCAACTGGAGCGTGCACGAGTGTTGATGAAACAGGTCGTTTGGCTGTTTTTTTTGTTTTTTCCTCCCTCAACATTTTAAATGCCCATAACTCTCCTCCATTACAGTCAGACAAAGCCCAGAGTTGGCCAAATGTCCTGAAACGTTGAGTGCTGGGAGCTCCAGGGGTGGTGATAATGAAATCTTGCTCAGGTTTGGAACAGGCGGACTACAGAGATAATGAAGGATTAGGCTGCTGTCGCGTTATCGCTGCTCCTCTGCAGGACTCAGGTTTTTTTCTCTCTTTTTTCTGGTACATCAGACCACTGGGACGCGCTCACATTTCAGCATCAGACACTGCAGCAGTCAGCAGGAGCCGATCCAGGCCAGAGGAGCTCATTTCACTACGTGCATGTGTGATCTAGCCACCCTGCTCTGCAGCGTGTGTGTATCGGAGGCGGTGGTCAGGGATTCCACGCCAGATTCTCATTAGCCGTCTCCAGCAGCAGAGCGGAGCGTAATGAACTCCGCAGCGCGCTATTGTCTCTTCCACTCAGCGGGGAAATCACAGGACGGAGCCCATGGCGGCCAACACGATGCCCCGCCAACCTCATCAACACCTCAGGGTCCCGTAAAAGGGGTCGAGGTTGCTTTGCGGATGGAAACATCCACCTCCCGATTTTTTTTTTTTTTTGTTGTTGCTGTTTTTTCCCTTCCCACTCCGCTCCTCCAACCAACGCTGCCGTTAAATTTAGATCAGCTCAGCTGGTGGGTTCACCCAGAGAGAAGCACGACCTGGACAACTCGGAGTTCAAAGAGGTGTTCAGCGTGCAGCAGCTGCACGGAGCAGAGGATGTTTTAATGGCCCCGGAGTGCATTGGGTGTTTCGGTTTTTTTTTTTTTCTTCTCCACATCGACTGGAAACGCACCATTAACATGTGAACCACCTGCTGCCCGAGAACAAGAAAAGGAAGTTCAACTCCCACTTACGCACGGCTGCCTTGACATTGATTTAATGTATCGATCCTGGCAGCGTTGCCCAGTATAAATATTTATCACGCATTCAAGGCAAGAGGCACGAAAACAGCAACGGTGTTAATGAAGTCGAGCAAGTGGGTCAAAAGAAGAGAATCAAAATCAAATCATGGAAGGAGGAAAGTTAGGAAATGGAAAAAAAAAATCACTGTTGAAAATCAGTCAGTGATGCACAATTAAATGTTTGACTTTAAACAGTCCATGTATTAATTATTCAACCCAACCAAGTTGCAAGCAGTTTGGCCTCATTAGACAAACGTTAAACTATCAGAACTTCACACCAGTCAAGTGAAAAATTCTGATGAATTCACCTTCACATACTGTAAATGCACCACACCACCGCCATTAATTCACTGCTTGTTGTTGTGTTGTAGTACTCGAGATTGGTCTTGGTCTAAAGACCACTTTTTAACGGTCTCGGTCTTGTTTCGGTCTGAGACTGGACGGACTCTGGATTTTTGATCAAGACTGGTCAAGAACACTGCAATGACACAATAATAACAGGAAAGAATCCAGCTGCTGCCGTGTTTCGCTGTATTTGTGACACCCAGAGTGATACACCCACGTATTCCTAGTTAATTTATTTTTTAATTTTATCAGGCAAAGTTGTTTTTTTGAAAATGGTTCAAAATAGTTGGCAAAGCAGCAAAATGTTGAAGAAAATTATTAAAAGATACCTTGCTGAAAAGAGACCTTGCTGTTCGATTTGGAAGCAAACTTGAATTGCTAATTTTCTTCTGTTTTGTTGTTATTTTTCGTTGATATATATACAGTCTTGGTCTTGTCTTGGCCTCGATGTCTCGGTTGGTGCCGCCTTGACGACAACACTAGTTTGTAGCTATCGGGATGACAGTAGGTGGATAATAGAAGAATTAAACAAAAAAAAGTTTCATGCCAACAATTGGAAATGACTGACTATAAAAAATATGACACACGATTAAATTTTCACTGATCATAGTTGCAAAAATCAAAGCCGTCACAAAACTGCTTAATGGGAGTGAAATTAATTCTCACACTAGATTAGGACTGAGCTTTAATGGAATACATCATCGTTAAGGCTTTTTTTTTTTTTTTTTTTTTTAGTACTATACTCCCACATTGTTAAATGTTAATCATTCTTATGTGCAATATGTTCATGTAGCATTTGCAGGTCTCTGCCAGTTTTTTGTGAGTTTTTTTTGGCATATATCCCTGCAGTTTGGCACATCGGAGAGAAAATCCACCTAATTACAGAGACTTAATCAGCGGTGCCGTTCCTCCCCCGCCCCTCCCACTCCTTTCCCACACCCACTCTGCTGTCCATCCCCTCCCCCCCCTCCCTCCTCTTTTCACTCCAAGTACGCTCGCGCTGCTCTTCCCTCCCCCATCTTTTAGGCACATTTTCCTCACTTCTTTCCTCATCTCTTAACTCTCTGCGGGCCCGACCAGCCAGTTATCTGGCTGTAATTAATGTGGGAGAGGAGGGAGGTGGAAGACAGCGGGATGGTTGTCAGGCTTCTGCAGCGCTTGAAAGCGACTCCATCCATCAGGCCTCTGATAAATTCAGTTTTCAGCAAATGTATGAAATCAGATTCAGAGTTTTTATATTCTAAAAAGTAGTGAGTACAAAGATGTAGGATGTGGAGACATCCACAATGCTCTCCTATGAGTATTAATAAAATCTCTTTTCCTTCCATCTTTTCTCGCCTTTTCCACTTTCTTCCGGTTCACAGTTTGGCCGAACGGAGGTGATCGACAACACGCTCAACCCCGACTTTGTTCGCAAGTACATCCTGGACTACTTCTTCGAGGAGAAGCAGAACCTCCGCTTTGACTTGTGAGTGCCACAATCTCTACTTGAATTGTTCTGAAGTCGCCTCTCCTGCTTTCTGGACTTCTCTCACTGAGATATTTTATGGTGCCATGCCAGACTCAGAGTTGATCGAAAAACCTCAGAAAACCTCCTGCCATGGAGTGATGGCTCAGTCAGAAAGCAGCAGCTGACCAACTCAAAAAACTAACATATATATTTAAAACAAGTGGATCTCGTGTTTTTGTCTACAGTCATTGAGCCAACAATTTAAAAGAACTCTTTTCAAAGCCATTTGGAAGTATAATGGCGGCATATCGTCCACCATTAAAGTCCTTCAGTGCCATTTTTGATTCTCCTGAGGTAAAACAGCCGCCCATGCATCAATGTCTGAGAACATTTTAAGTTGCTTGGTCGTCATTATGGCCTCCAGAGCGACCAAACCGAACCAGCCTCTTCCAACAGCTGGTAAAGTAAGACAACTGGTTTTCATTGTTTTTAAATTTGAAGCCGGGAAAATGGATGAGGGTGATTTAAAAAAGAGTGAACAGCTTCCGTGCAGTGTCAGGGCTGCAGTGTTTGGGTGCACCACAGTCTTTCGGGGTCATTCAGATAGATGGTTTGTGTCCAACGGTGTCAAAATCAGTGCGACATTCCAGCATTTCATATTGTAGCGTGTCATTAGTTCTGATGTTGGAGCTGTCAGAGGAGAAAAATATCTGTCACTGACCACTGACCGAGACTTTTGTGATTTAGAGGAAGTGCTCACTGACAAGGCCTGCTAAAACAACCTTTGTAGCCTTGGTACAACTCTCAGAGGAAGCACTGCCTGCGTCGCCATTAAAATCCCCTGTTTGTCTTATTTGCGTCTGATTTTGCATTTGATCTGCAAGACACGTCCTTTCATCGGATGCTCAATCTTACTCCATCACGCACGCTGCCACTTTGCTCACATTCATTGCCTCCTATTCACATGCAAATCACTCCAGGGCACGGCGCTCATAACAAGGCGGGCAGTAAAAAAAAAAATGAAAAAAAAAGATTTGATTAACCTTCGTCTCTGTTTAGCCACGGGACACAATGATGCCGAACGCTTTTGATCCTCGTTCAGTTCGAGCAGCCGCTGCCGTCTGACACAGGAACTTTGCATGTTTCCTGTTAAAATTACACGCCAGTGCCCAGTGTTTCCAAAATGACTCTGCTGCTTTCCTTCTGCTTGCTCGCTCGCAGGTACGACGTGGACTCCAAAAGCCCTGACCTGTCCAAACATGTGAGTACACCAGCTGTGATGACGGTGAGACGCTGATCAATGAAGGCCGTCCGTCCCTCTGGCAAATTGTGACTTGCCAGTGCGGACGGCGCTGAAATTGGCTCAGAGATGATGAGATTTCAAACCCACTCGAGTCTCTCATGTCCGTGATCTCATTCCGTTATGTTTTGTTATCGTATTGGTTTTGTTTTTTGTTTTTCTTTTAATTTGCTGCCGCCTGCTGAATGGTGTCTTTTGGGTGGATTAAAGCAAACCCTCCTTCCTGCTGGGTCTTTATTTGACCTCTTCACCACATCCAAATGCAAACGTTAACTTTGTCCTTGTTTAATGCCTGCAATTTTTCTCAATAATTATTGCCATCTTTGTATTTTTCTATCGCTATATATTTGTGGTGTATTCCAGCAGTGCCATCACCAGTTAGCAATCATGCACAAAAGCTCAGCAGATGCAATGCAGCCGTCCAAAAGTTTCTGCCTTTATTGGATAGTTTGCGCCCAACTTGCAACTGTTCCCAATTTGGCGCCCGTCGCTATGTCAGTGGAGGTTCTGGTGACATTTTCTAACCCACATAATCCTTTTGGAGGGAGAGAATTTCACCTGTGCCAACACAACAAAAGCCCGCAGTGACAAAGTACTCAAATGTGAAGAAAAAAAAAAACAAGAAAAGAAAAAGAACAGGTCTGTAGCCAAGGCCTGCAGCTCCCAGCCAGGGTGAGTCAAGTCAGACTGCCATTCTTGCAGACCCATTTGCCATGAAATTCTTTCCCTCTGTGGAAATTCCAAAGCTCCTACAAGGTTTAGAAAATGTCACCAGAGCCTCCGCTGACAATGTGGCAGGCAGAAAATCGAGGAAGCTTCATTCTTAGGCGGACTATTCCTTTAACGGTCAGACCCGGCTGCCAAAAGTCATCGAATAATCAGCAGTGATGATTATTTGTTCTGCATTTGGATGATGAGAGTTTGCTTTCATTCAGCCTGCAGCTTCCACCGAGCTGGTCTCCACCGACACTGTTGCGTTTCCATCTCCACACCCTGAACTTTAGTTGAAGTTGTGCGAGGTATTTGGTACAGTGTTTTGTCTTGGTATATGATGTACTCTGTTGTTGTTGTTGTTGTCATTGTTGTCATTGCTGTTGTTGCTGCCGCCGCTCAACCTTTTCTGGAAGACTGCAGATTTCAACGTAGGTCCCGGAATCTTCTCTCACCTCAGACACTGCATGGAAGCTCTCTCACGTCGATGATCCTTTTTTTGTTTTTTTTGTTAAAAAAAAAAAAATCAATTCAGGTGGATGGATGGTGCCACTGATAAGAGCAGACATCCGTGCAGCTAAAACCATCGAGCATTGTCACAGTGTCCACAGGAGTCCAAAGTCTGAAAGAAACAATTCAGAAGTCTTTGGCAACTTTTTTGTTTTGTTTTGTTTTGTTTTTCTTTAGTTGAAATCATGGATGCTTACTGAAATTAAACACAGGTTGACACCTGATGGTTCGAAGTCTTTAATTTCAGTGTTTGGCCTTAACCACGACACTAAGAGACATCACTAATGCCTGAACAAAGTTGGACATGTCATCATGTTTCTTGTCTTTAAACATGGTGATTTAAATCTCCCCCAACCATCTTCTTCTTTTTGAAAATTTTGATTATCCTCTAAATTGTAGACATAAAAAGGTTCCCACCAGGTGAGCTGCATTATGTAGTCGGGGTCAGCACATTCTGCTTCAATCACAGCACAGCTGTGCAAGGTCGACCCTCTAATAACAGAACAGTTTTGGCTCAACATAATCTCAGCAGTGGCTTTAACATTGAAACCACCGTGTCGGCTTCGTTTGTGTTAGCGGCACTGTTTCACATGGCGACTTCTTCCCTTGGGAAGAATAAAATACAACCACATAAACAGATACCAGATAAACTAGGTTGTTAATGGGGACTCTGAGTCTTGAGGCTGATGGTTGTGTCTACTGGCAGACCTGGTGGGAGCCTCCGTGTTAAACAGTCGTGACCATCCATGTGCAACCACAGCGGTTATGTATGGGTATGGCAACATTTGAGTGCAATGAGGGAAGCACTACTCAGGTATTAGCAGCTCATCGGATGCTACAGCTTAGGGTTTTTTTCTTTTCTTTTCTTTCTTTTATTTCCTCAGAAATAAAAGGAATGGGGTTGAACTCTTTCTTCTCGTCTCTTGGTTTCCCATCCACGCCAGTGTTTCTCCCCATCGATTCTTTTCCTCCACCTTCGCTCACAATGTGCCTTTCCTCACCCGTTCTTGTCCCTTGCAGGACTTTCTGGGTCAGACTTTCTGCACGCTCGGTGAAATCGTCGGATCACCAGCCAGCAGACTGGAAAAACCACTGGGGTGAGTGAAAATGTCGGATTCCCCAGTGCCTACATGCCTTCCTGTGCAAAGAGAAGAGTAGAAAAATGGGTTCATGCCAAATATTTTGTGGAATGATGTTTTTGCTTTGGTGGTTTTGTGTGTGTGTATGTATACAGATATATATATGTATATAAAAGATGATTAAACTGAGACAAATTGAGTCCAGGTATGAAAGATGGTGGTAAAAGAGTGGAGACGGAGGCTGATGAGACTCATTAAAGCAACTAGAAACATGTAGGGAGTTAGGGAGAGCAGAAAGACATTGATCCGACAGAGAATTAGAGGAAAGGAAGAAGAAGAAAACACGGCCCAGCTGTTTTTCAGCAGATAATTGTTGTCATTATGGAGAAGGGTAATGCCCGCTGCAAAATTACCCAAATTACTGCTCGCCATCCGTTTGTGCTGCTCACCCGCCTGAGTAAAATGTAGTTTCTAACCAAGATGTCTTTATACATCTATCATCCATAATGATCATCATCATCACTCGTCTGCTGGACTGTAATTCAGGTTGAAATTATTCCGACGGCACATTAAGCGTGAAACTGAGCTTTGCTTTGTACTCTGAACAACATCAAGAATGAGTATGATTCATTTTCTGACCTACGAGCGCATCGTTTCCAAAGGGAAACATGATCTGAAGTTGCTATTTGAATTTACATTTATGCAGGACTTCTTTTTAGATTGAGTAGCGGTACGTTTGCATGACGTGTCCCCTAGTGGCTTGATTTTCAATTGGGACACCTGCTTTGAACTCCGAAAACTGAATTAGCCAAGCTGACGCAAGAACAGAACAGAGACACAAAACTAGAGTGGCTGGGACCTGCTGACAAGCCCAGACTTAAGCTAGCTAACGCAAGTACGTATCTGCTATGCAAAGCTAGGCTAACGTCTATTGCTTTAACTAATGATGGAGTTGGCCCCTGAGAAAACTTCACTTAACTTCATGCTTCGTCTACCTCAGCTCACATCACCGCGCTTAGTGCCTGTCAGGAGAGTCATAGTGTGAAATAGTTAGCGATTCAACGCAATCGATCTTTATTGTACATGCTGTGCTGTCAGTGGTCAAAGTTAGCTACACATACAGTCCCTGCATAACACTCCTAACACACACAGTTGCTGTAGATTCATAACCACAAATGATAAATAAAAAAGTAAAAAAAAAAAAAAAAAAAAAAATGCCCATACATCCAGAATTGAAAAGTTAAAAAGAGACAAAAATAAATAAATAAATAATAATATTTTATCACCCACCTGGTGCTCAAAGCATTTTTTTTAAAATCAAATATAATATTTGTTTTGATGGACACTTACCAAGTTCTAGTTCCCAAGAGTTTATGTAATTACCCCCAAGAATGAGTTCATAAAACTTTGCTTTTGAAGTGTAGGTAGTGAAGTCTGCTGCACACCCTCGGCTGGGTTTGCATTAAAAAGATATTGAGCGGCTCAAAAATAGTCCCGCTCGATGTCAGAAAACTTGAGATTTGGCTGTGGTGGAGAAAAAGATTTGTCCATATTTCTATTAAAACAATTTTACGGTACATTTAACAGTGTTTACGGGTGGTCAAATAGATTTTGGCAGCGTCAGATGTTAATACGCAGCGTGACCTTGTTCGAGATGCAAGAAAAGTTGAGTAAAGCCGTTTTTACAGACTCACACCCTTGGGCACACGTAGTGATACACTGCCCCAGTTGATGTGCAACCCGGTGGAGTCGTTTCTCTCTTTCTGAAAAGAAAATGAAGAGTGATTCATGTTTCATTGCTTGGATGTGTCAAGACATTTGACTAAGCTCCGCTGAGCCACCGGGTGAATATTTTGGCTGCTGTCTTCTTCTCTTTTTTTCTTTTTCTTCCCACATCAGCCTCAACCAGCCCCTCTGCTATATTTTTCTTTTCTCCTCGCACAAACTTGAATAAATATCATCCTTGAGAGGGAGCGAGAGCGTCTTTAGCGATGTTTTGCTTTTATTGAAAGCTACTCGTCTCTCTGACTTCTCCTCCTCCATCTCAACCTTTACCTCAAAACCGTTATTTTCCCGTTGTCTCCTTACAATGCTCCAATCCACAGCAGCGCACATTTCTGTAATTGATTTGTTGCATATTGTTCCATGTTTAAATGGCCTCTCAATTCAGACAAGTGCTCTTTTTATTTATTTATTTATATATATATAATTCCTCCTTCATGTTCTCTGTTCTCCCGCTAATTGTAATGGCTTTAATCTTTCTGAAATGAGTACGAGTTTAATTAAGCAGCTGCCGTTTTCATTACGGGGGACAAAAAGGCCTGAAGGGAGGCAGAGGGAAGGTGACATCAGTGAGTGAATGATTGCGCAACTTGAGGCAAACGGACAAACAGACGGAAGCGGAAACATGGACCCGACAATTAACGCACTGGGAGTCACTTGTTAAACGAGACACCAAGAGAGTTCACATCTCTCATGGGGAAGTGAATGCAGGAGCTGCTGAAGGATGGCGCATGATGCATTATATCACAGTGAATTTTCCTCCTTATAAAGCTGCACAACATTTTGTCTGTGTTTTTTATCTTCCTTTTTTTTTCCTGGAGTTCAAAAAACTGCTGGGCGAGGAACAACAAAGTCACCCAGCGGTCGTCTGTAATGATGCAGATGTGACATCGGCATCTGAGAATCTGGACCCCGGCAAAACTAGACAGAGCCGTTCTGCAAACATCTTTCACCAGTTTGTTGGATGAAAGGCCAAACAGCTTCTAAAAGCCATCAAAAAAAGCATTTATGTTTAAGAAAAGATGGATGTAGTCGAAAGAAAATCGTTTTTTTTTCAATATTGTGCCAGTGCAGGGCCCACTGTGTTGCTGATTGTCATGATAATTGTGTATTTTTCCTGTGTGAGAAGTCAAAATATCTGCATGTAAATTCTACTGTATGCGAGGCTGCCATATCAGCGATGATCTGTAACTGTGGCGTCCGTCAGATGAGGGGGAAGCACGGTCCTCACACTCCTCCTTTTAAAAAATGAATTTGTGCGAGTGCGTTTGATGGCGGCCGCATGGGTGTGAGTGGAGACAAAGGAGGAGAAAGCGGAGAGAAACGTCACTTTCGCTTAACAAGACGTTTGTTTCATCAGCACATCAAAGCTGATGAACTCGCAGCTCTTTTATGCTTGTGCCTGATGCCTTTTACATTCACTCTCTTGGCAGCTTTGTTATTAATGTTATTATTTTTTTGTTTCACTCTCCTGCTGCATCCAGATCACTAACAGAGTCTGCGGCAAATTTAAAACCAGCCACTTCACTGTGTGATGATCTGAGCATCTTGCACAATAAGCTATTATTGCACGGCCAATGAGAGCAGTTTCCATTAATGTGAAGTGCTGATAATGTTAATTGAGCACCAGGCTTAGTGAAAAAAAAGAAAATTTGAAATAGAGCGAGAATGCGTTGCTGTTAAATGTTGTGTATATAAAAAAAATTTGACTTGACTCGACTCAACTGTGTAAGAAGTAAACAAAAAGAAAACATCCTGGACAGATAGCAGTGTTAAAATAAAAATATTGATGCCTAATTTTGGATCGTATGTGTTAACATTGTTAGGCACATATTGTGCAAATCAAGCAAGTTTGCAGAATTCACTGCAAAACTGATGGTAACACACCAAATCTTTCCATCTATTATGCATCATGAGATTTAAACAACATATTTAAATGTGTTGGAATTACGATTTAGTTCTTGGCTGAATTCCAGACAAGACTAGTTCTTGGCTGGATTCTATACTAGACTTTAATCATGACGTTTAAGACTGTCGCTTCCAGACGTTTCTGCTGGTGCTCCTGGCAGCCCTGCAGGACACACAAGCACTTCATGAGCCTAGACACTTAATTGGCAAGTTCCCTCGACTCTCTCAGGCCCTAATCACATATTTCTCTTGTGCCACTTATGGACTGTATGTAATGAACGTCTCAGGACTCATGGTGTGACACTTGAGTTTGTCGATTTGCCGTCCTCTTCGCGTCTGTGCGTGTCTGATTTGAGACATGATTGGCTGCACCAGTGGAAGCTGAACTGGAGAGTTTCTAATATGACCGTCTAGAGTCTATGCTAAAAAAAGTGTTTCCCTGACACTTATTCCATATACCTCTATATCGATACGTCTGAATAACCACCCCATGAGAGCGTAAAAACCTTTTAGCGATATTTGAGAGGTTTTTCGAAGTTTAGGTGTTTCCATTACCAGTTTTTTCATTGCGATATTTAGATTTGGTGCAATTCTAGGGGTAATGGAAACGCAGCTGCTGTTATTCTCAAGCAGGGCACGGAGAAAGTTTGTTAGACCTTTCTGGAAAAAGAAGTTGCTGCAGTACAGATCACCATCACTGGTGTGACAGGGAGGTGCAGTCTGCATCCTCCGCTTGTGTGTTTCTGCTCAAACATTCATCCAATGGTTCCTCAGGACAAAAAACAACAAAAAGACGGCGATCATGACATTAATGGCGAGTCATCGAGACTGAAAGGCTTCCTCCTCTGACTGAGCTCACATTACTCTCCAGCGCCTCCTTTTATTGCGGACATGTGTTTTCCACCACGGCACGGTGACGAGTGCTTTCAAAGCGAGACGCCTCCGACGAGTGGCGCCGTTATTTCGGTCCTCACGAACCCTCCTGCGAGCCGCCTTCCGTCAGCATCTCAAAGCAAGTAGGTCGGTCCGTTTGACAGCTGCTTGCTGAAATGGCCACGTCAGAAACGCAAGCAACATTTTTGAGCACTGAATTGTGAGCACAGTGTTCCTGTGCCTGTTAACACTGTGTTTGAGGTCATGTGGTCAGAGGAGGTGAGATGCACAGTCTGACTTTTAATATTGAAATCAGTATCTACAATATGCTAATATAACCCAAATGCTTGGCGCTCTCATATTGAATTTGCACTCCAAAGACATTTTTAATTGATTTGCACTTGTTTTGATCGTAACAGCGTGCTGCACTCTAATGGGGCCTGCGGTTTGTAATAACAATTTTAACAGGTTGCCATTTGTCTGGAACCTAGATTAGAGGCAGGCGAAAAAGTTTTGTTTTTGTCACTCAGACGAAATCTATTCTTCCCTTGCTGCCTCAATTTATGCTTTATAAACTTAATTTTGTCTGTGTGAGAGATTCTAGGCCTCTTGAAGCAGCGCATGCAACACCAGTCGATTTCAGATGAATATCGAAGTTTAAAGCAAAAGTCTTGGCTGCACGGCAGCGTCCTCGGCCCATTGCCTTTTCATAACTAAAATGCAGAAACGTCTGTAGGGTTCAGATGTTTTTTATTCAAAGACTCTCAGTTTTTAACTCCTCCTTTTTTCTAACTGGCCGTGAAACTGCGGCAACGTGGTCAGAAAGGACTGAGACGTCAAGCAGGTTATTGGAGGGAAGTTCACACTGTGAAATCAAATTCAGATCATTACTCTGAGATCATCTTCTGAAACTCTGTGGCAAATTGAGAGGCTATGGAGCAACTCGGCAAAATGTATTTAGGAGCTCTATCCCAGTCTCTCAGATTTGTCCAAATGTCTGTGGAAATCCACCTCTGCAGGTCATGCGTGTCTGCCTTGTCGAGTCTGCTCATGCCTCATACCGATTCTTCATCTTCACTGCTTCTTATCTTTGCTCTTTGTATTCCCTCCCCTGCTCATCTGTAATAACAGTGCATGTCTCTATTTGACAGAGTGGCTTAGAGCTGTATCTAATCAAGACTTTGAGCGCCCTGCTTCTCTGTGCCGCATCATTACGTCCAGGATTTACAGGCACACATAGATACCAGACACTGAGAGAGTAAACCACAACCAAACAAACCCTGTCGTTGGTGTTTTTCTTCTCTATGTGACATCTCTTTGTCTTTGTGGCTTCCTGCAGACAAAAGGGACCCGGTGGATTCCAAATTGTTACTGGCTGCCTTTGCGGGTCAATTATTTCACTCAAAGTGGGTCTTGATCCAGTTTCAGTGTCCAAGTAGTCAGTCAACTAGCGTCTGGATTAAGTCATTATGAAGAAGTTATCATTGACTCCTGCATGTGAATATGTGAGAGTAGTAGTAGAAGTAGTAGTAGTTAATTTCAATCACACCAATATCAGTAAAAAGCACTTATTTCCATAAAACTGCTGACCATTAAGAGGCGGCAACAGGGAATATGTCTCACCTAATCTCATTTGATCAACAGGCTGTTCATAATCATGTTAACCTGGTTAACCTGGGCAGTTATAGCACTTACAGAATACAAAACACCAATAAATGAATGTATTGAGCTACTCTGAGAGTAGAAAATGAACAGAGGACACACACACACACACACACACACATGGAGTCATCGCAGACATTAGGTGTGCGCTCAGTCTTTGTGAGTGGTGACTATTCATAGCTCCCAAACACAATCCCCCGGCCCATCCGTCTTTGTTTTCTGCTGCCATGTATCTTTCATCCGCCCACCCTCGGCCTCTCGGTCTCCCTCACGCTGAAACACCTCGCACTCAGATTAGACCACATTCCCTTGACACACTGCAGCGGTGCTCTGCTCCCAAAGGGGAAACCTTCACTGGTGGCCCGGGTCGCTGTCACAAGAGTAATGTCTGTGTTTAAACACACAGTCAGAGCAGCGGAGTGAGCTTCCTCAGGGACACGGACCATACAGTAAATATGAGGAGGACTTATTTCCTAGAGGGGATGTCGTCGGTCAGGAAAGAGTAATGGCCGAGAGTGTAATTACAACTAGAGGGCTCCTTCTCCACATGAGCACACGCCCTCTTCCTCTCCCGTCTCCGTAGGAGTTCACGGAGCTTCAGCTCTGCCCTCCTGCAGATCCCTGCTGTAAAGTGTGCCGTAAATCTTTACGTACAGGGAAGAGATAACAAGCCACCAGGTGAAAGTGTGGATAATGATAACTGTGCACCCAAACTGCAGCACCCGTGTGACCCTCAGTGCAGGGTAAGAGGTGGTAGAAACCAGATGCATGAATGGACTTTCAGGAAGAAAAACTACAGTATTGTTTATTTGTTAAGTGAGCAAGCAGAACACTGGATTATGAGCAGCTGCAAACCAACTTAGAGTTATTCAGTGAAAGTCTAAAAACAGGACAAACTAGATTCACTGATTGGAATTTCATACTCCTGTATGTTGAATGAAATTTTTTAGAAAAACATGATATCTATTTTATTATTTTAAAATTTCTGCCTCAAACAGAAAGCAACCAACAGGGATTTGGACAAAGATGATTCCCCTGCATTCTGCCTTTTTATTATTATTATTATTATTATTATTATTATTATTATTATTATTATTATTATTATTATTATTATTATTATTATTATTATTATTATTATCATAGAATCTGGAGAGGGTTGGCAAGGTTGCATCATCTCTTACTCAGTTGCTGATTAATGCATAAATTATGTGCAAGCAGCGTCAGTAACCAGGCAGGGCTCACTTTGATATTCAAAAAGCAAACAAAGCAACATTTCCATGAAAGACGGAGGGGATGGAAGGAGGAAAGAAGGAGGAGGAAATATTTTTCCATTGGTCCCCTCTGGCTTCTGCTTTTCTCCTGCCGGGGAAGTCTTTGATGCTGGGATGAAAAGTGGGTCTTGTAAAGCTCAGGGCAGCTCGTGTTTAAGGGGCAAGGTGAAGTGGATGTTTGAGGAGAGCAGAGCTCCATGGAAATCAGCTCAGAGAGGAATCAATGCTTGTTTTGCTGAGGAAATCCTGAAAAAAATAAAAATAAGATAAAAGAAAAGCCCTAAAACGGCTTTTTAGAAACGAAGCAACTGAGAACTTTTTGAAGTTCTCCTCATAATAATACAGTTAAAAACAAAACAAAAACCTGACATCACAGAACCCTCTGCTCAGTGGCTTGGACTCAGTGGCTCGGACTATCCTTTTATTGGATGTGAATTTCCTCTTCCTTGCTACCTTGGAAGCCAGCCACTGCTCGTTAATGCTAATGATAGCATAGACTGGGAAAATGTTTGCCTAGTAATTCACAGGAAACTATCAAAGTAAAGAAGAAACACCAGGAGGCTGTGTGCTTTATTAATTAGTAATATCCAAGAAACAGTGGTGACCCTGTTTTAGGTGTTATGTCTTTACCTTCTGAGCCGGTTTGCTTTGGTGTACATACAGTCCAAAACTGCAATCAAGGGGTAAAATGATGGTTTGGCACTTTTCAACTTTTCAGACTTTATCAAATTATTATACCGAGCTTAAGTGTTTTGAGTGAAATTACTCTTTGTACCGTAGTCAGACTCAAAGCGAGCTAGCTGTTCTATAGCATGTGTAGACTAGAAAAAGAAAGTGGTGACAAAAGAAGACATCAGAACACTATGAATTACTTGAATGTGACCTTTGCTGTTGTCTTTTACGCTCGATTGGTGGACGTGCCAATTTCCTGTTGGCTAGCTTAATTTTCTTTCTTTGAATTGTGATGTAGCAGACAGAGAAATTGGTGAATAATCCAAGTCTAAAGTTTGAGCTGAAAGGAGGCGTATCTATCAAGTTTGGTAGCTGTTGCCTCACTTAACTCCGCAGGTTAATGCAGTGCAATGAGAGTCGGAGCAGCTTTACGATATTTGGCCCTGCATCGGCTTCGTTGACTCATTGAAATGGTTGGCGGGACTTCATTCTTCTTCCTCGCAGGCTGTTGTGCTTATGTGGGAGCGTGAAGCCGGCCCATGAATAGCAAATGGAGAGAAACTTTCTCATGCGGGTCATTTTCAAAGCCGAAAGATTTTTACTGTTGTCTGCGAGTGAGCGAGCGAGCGCTCATCCACTATTGATACCGAGGCGTCTAATATCTGTGAGCATAAACTCGGTTTCCTGTGTCTTCAGGCAGCAATTGATCGCGCCGCTACCCTCTCCAAGCTGCAAGGAAAACCCTTCTTTTTTTTTTGCCACCGCTGTTTTGTATTGGAGTGATCCATCAACGGTGACAGAGGTGCTTTCCCGTGCAAACATTAACAAAGTCGGGAAAAGCTGCGGAGGATTAACAGCCCTACCAGGTGACTCTGCAAATCTGAATCCAAACAGCCGTGGAGCTGCGGAGGCTCGGCCGTCTGATGGAGATTCGCACCGGAACACAGCTGCTTTGTTTAATAGCGTTGATTTTAGCCTCCCAAAGCAAATTTGAGCAACACGGTAATTGCGTCAGGTGTTGCCCCCCCGCACAACCCACCCCACACAAGAAAGAGATGAAGCCATTTGTCCAGTGTGCTCCTCTCTTCAAACACAGGAGAAAGAAAGAGAAGTAATTAGACATCATTCATGTCATGAAAGTTGCCGTTTGTCATCCCGCTCCCCTTTGAATCCCAAATTCGCTTGAACGCACCTTTTTCTCGCTGGCGGTGACTACGTCTCCAGATGTCTGCGTCTGCTCGGGAAGATAGAAAAAGTAAATAAATAAATGTCTGGCGAGAAGAAAAATGTGGCCACGGACAGAAGACTGAGCGGCATCAATCGAGCGCCGCCACCCTTAATTATTGCACATTTGCCTCTTTGGGTGCTTTTCATCTCTGAGGTTTGTGGAGGAAATGGAGGCAGAGAAACGAGCAGCCGTGACTTGGAGTGCTTCTCCTCCTCCTGGCCGGCCAAACTCGGAGGAGCCGCCTTTTTGGTCCACGTAATGGAATCTCTCTCCTCTCCCTCTATCTCTCTCTGTCTCCATCAAAACTTCAGCAGCCCCTCGGTTGGTTAACTTGAAGCTGCCCACACCTTCCATCTTCTATTTGATTAATGGCGCAATCTCCCAGGTGGTCGCTGTAATAAAGTCAAATGAGGTCTCTGCGGCTGAGGCTTGGTAGGCTCAGCAACGGGATAATTGAGGAGGTGGATGGCCCAGGTGGTGGTAGTGGTGGTGATGGTGGAGGTGCGTTGATGGGGGAGGCCTTCAGTCTGCTGGACGTCCTCAGGGCACTGAAATAGCGTTAGCGCTTTTTTTTTTTTTTTAGCTAGCCAAGTCGATAGTTGTGTGTGTTGGAGACGGCGGCCCCCCGTTGCACATTTATTGGCTGCTTGGACGCCGCTAAAGGTTGCGGAGCCGCGTTCTACCCACAAACCATTAGGCTGCGTTAAGTTTGTTCAAACAGCGCAGAGGCATCAAGGATTGATGTGTCAAAGCGTTGTCTTTCCATGTCGTCTTCGGCAAACACCGTTAATCCGCGAGACATGTTTGACTTCTTCTTCTTGTTCTGGAGGAAATTCTACAGAAAATCCTGCTAATCCCCCGGATCTCCGTCATGAGAAGCAGCTCTTTCTCGCTGGAACTCGGTCACTGTACTGGGAACCAAATGGCTGCGGAGAGTCATTGATGGTTTGGCTTTAAACCCGTCCAAGTGCCTATTGTTCCGGTGTGTCAGCGTTTAGCAGCAGCAGTCAATGGCCCAGTCAAGTCAGCCCCGCTGCAGACATTTGTTATCTGTTTTACGTCAGTCGATGAGGCAGTGAGGTACGAGCGGCTGTTGGCTTTTTGCGGAAATTCCAGAGAATTTCACTAGAGTCTGAAAAGGAGATTTCGCTGTTGGTGATTGCTTTCTTGTGTTGCAAGAAATGAACAGCCAAAGGAACAAAGGGAACATCAAGGGACAACAAAGGGAGCAGCTGTTTGAACCTTTTGAAAGTGGAACATCTCCTCTGTGAGCCGATAGTTAGTTTGTAGAGTTCACTGATGCTGATGCGGTGAGTCCTGTGATTGTGTGACTGTTCTAAAACTATGGTACAAGTCAAATTAACCCCAGCCAATGAATCCCCAGAAATTATACTACTTTAAAATTCTCTTTAATACCCTTGCAGGGCCTACACTGTTTAAAATTCAATATGAAGCTCTATTTTGTCAGTGAACTCAGTGAAACAAATTGAACAGGAATAAATCTTTGAAAATGTCAGTAGGGGATTTTTAACCTTCCTGTCATTACATGTCAGCCAACCCTTGAATCATTGTAAATGTTCTCTCCAGGAATTCAGATGTGTCCTCAGGTTTTAATAATACTGTAAATCTAATTTTAAAAAAAAAAAAAAAAAATCAGAGCACATGCAACATTTCTGTTTAATTAGCGTATTCGCTACAGGAAGAAGCTCTTTGTCTAGCTAAGAGTATTGTTTTTTCCCCGTAATTTCTGAAATCACCGGCACACTGCATGGGTTACTTTTTTCACTACACTACACATGGAAATCACAAGCGAATCAAAGTCCTCACAGGAATTCGCTTTTCTTCCTTTCTTTTTCTTTTTTTTTGAGCTCATTAGCCCGAATGAGCGGATAACAGTCAGGCCAAAGACGTGTCCCTCTGTTTCTCCTAATTGGTATCGCTGCTGTCATGCTGCGCATCACCAATTAATGAGAGAGAGGATCATTAGCTCAATTGGACGGTCCGAGAAGCCACCTTCAGAGGAGTGCAACTGCTGCCTGATCTGCCAAACGTGCAGATAGTCCGTTCAAATCCTGATCTCTGGAGATTCTGTTCTATTTCCCTTCCTTCATGTCATTTGGCTAATTATGAACGTGTTGCAGAAGAAGGTCTCACACTAACTAGAGTTTAGTTTGCCCCCCTTGTATGTAATTGTAGAAAATATCAGTTTTTCTGTTACAGCAGGGAAGTCCTGTCTTGTCGAAAGGTCAGCCTTTAGTAGCGCAGTGAGGTAATCAGAGATCCTCCTCTGGATCCTCTGCACCTCTCTGCAGCTTTTTATATTTATCTCAGTGGGTGTTATAATGAGTTGTAATATCCAGTGTAGCTTCAGACCTGCAACGCTGTCACCGAAAATTCTGCCTCCCTCATCTGAAGCTTTTTTTTTTTTTTTTTTTTTTTTTTTTACAATTTGCAGGTGATTGAGTGAAGTTGACAGCGCTCAGACCTGCCCGTCATCCTGAAGCCAATGACATGACACAAGTTGCACCGGGTCAACCGCATACAGAACCAGAAGCAGGACAAAATAAAATTAAACTTCAATCAGTTTGTCCGTGTTTGTCAGTGTCCTCAGTGCAGACAGTGCAACAGCGACTCTGATTCCACCTGTTGCTGTCTGTCCTGCCGCATATTCTTTATTCTAAAAGCTGTTACTGGCAGCTGAATTTGTTTAGGAAGTTCTCCGCCGCCTTTTGCCTCCCTCCGCCTCAAAACATGCTGATAATCATTGACTGTGTCTTAGCAGCGGCCAGTAAAGTAAAGGCTCTCTGCGGCAGTGAGCTTCTGCTTTCGCAACTCCTGGCCTGGCACGGCCACAGTCTGCACTTTGTGAACTGCAGATCTTTGGGGAGCACCAGAAGGCTAAACGCTCTGACTTCCTTTGTGCTCCAGCTACATTTCCAAACGGAGTGATGGCGGTGTAGACAGCAGGTGGGAACCTCATGCTGAACCTGGACAGAGGGCCCAGCTGGTTGTGACTCATTGACTGGTAGAGCAGCAGACTGACTGTTCTGCAGTGGGACTCACTGTAATAATATCTTACTGAGAGTTTCATGCGCTCAAAGATAAATTTAGAAGCACACAAAACCACATCTACAGAAATACCTCTTTATTCTTAATGTGTAAAATTCTGTCTGGATTAAATGTTAATCAGAAGGTGATGCTGATTAGATTGAACATCTGAAAATCTCTGAGATCATTTTGTGATGAATAGAGGAGAAATATTTGTGGGCAAAACTGAAGAAAAGACTCTGCTGATGGAAAATGTGATAATTCTGCATGTGTTGAAATTGTTTCCTCTGATAAAATGCATTGCGCATCTTGCCAGATCAAGATACTAAAACTAGGTTATCAAGCATCCATGTAAAGAGTGATGGCTTCACTTATCTGACTGATCTGAAGTCAACTGAAGAGATTTTAATGTTTTAAATATTTGATCAGTTGGATTAGATAAAAGGATGAAAGTCTCACTTTTCTTCGCTCAGTCATTCATGTCATTCTTAATTCGGTCTCGTTTCTCTCCTCGTGTGTGGCAGGTAAAAATGTTCAGAGATGAAACAAGTTTTTTGTCCTTGATTCCTTTCAAACTTCACTTGAAAGGAATCATTTTAGTCAAGTAGCTGGTTGTCGCTGTAGCTGTTTTTGAACACCCATTGTTGCACACATTAACCAGAGTGGTGCCAGTGTCGGTTGTTTCCTGTTCTGAAATTCTGAAATGGAATGAGGAGCAAGAACCTGGATGATCGGAGCGATATCAAATGTCTGGCTCACCTGAGTTTCTCTGTCTTGTAACAACAACAACACTCTTCCAAGTTGGCTCCACTTTGCAACCTTTTGCCCTTCAAACCTCACGTCTCATATTTCTGTGTTGATCGCTGGTGAGTCTTCTATACTGGTCGTTGCCCCGGGCGAATCAATGCCGGTCTATTCTTTACTGCAGTTGCCGATGGTGGAGAGTGCCTCTTTGGAAGCCATCCAGCACAATCTCACTCTCAACACTCTCTGATAATAACGCCGTAGCCTCTTCACGCGTTTCTTTCAATGTCCTCCGTTCCTTCCCCAATGCTCGTTCTGATGCTGAGCACAGGAGGTATTTGTCTGGGCAAACATCTGGATGTTCTCCTGCAAAACAAGTCAGGAACCCAAGAATAGAGGAGAAAAGATTATATTAAAAAATGTCTGCGTTGTTTTGTTCCAGGGGGTTTTCAGAGGGTGATTAGTTGTGCATGTTGTATTATCAGCGAGATGATTTAAACTAGTCTTAGTTGATCCATCCACCTAAAAGTGTTTCAGATGCTCTCTGGGCAGACATGGCTGACATATCTAATGGACACAGCACCGTATGTTGTGCATGCTACTTTGACAACCTCAGGCACAATAACAGGGCCGGTTCCACTTTGAACAAAAGTTCCCGTAGACGTTTATAGACGTCTTTCTCCTGGTTTTTAATCAGAGCTGTGTGTCTTGTGAATTACGCCCTGAGGAGGTTGTTGCAAATCGCTGGCGGGGTGCAAATAAGATCTTATTCAATCATCTCCCACTGTGCACTTCTTCCGTGGTGCGATGGTGGAGATTCTGGCGTGCACCAGTGCACAAGGATGGATCAGCTCCAGTGGGAGACAGATTGCAGTTTAACACCGGCTGATTTGTTTTGCTTTCTGCGAATCTCTCAGTGGCAGAATTACCCGATATTGCTTTTGCACAAATACAATTGAGGACGACTTGAGATACTAGAGAGGAAAACGCTTCAAAATGAGTTATTTGTACAAATTTGTGCAAAGCAACTGATTTGACTGTGTTTGGATTACTTGCATTGTTTCAGTGCTTGAGGAAGACAACAGTAAATGTCATCTTCTTCCAGACTGCTACACGAAGAATTTGCCCTTTTAATGTATCAAAAATCAGTGAGCCAATATTAAACAACAACAACAAAACAGTTAAAAGATGTTTTATATCATTTTATGTGTTTGGCTTTTGGCTGATAAACAATAGAACAAAAACATACAAAAAACTGCCTCTGCAGCTCCAAACTCTGTTGCTGTTTGAAAGTTATAACTCTGTCGCAACTTTTCAGGAAAGAACAAATCCACAAGGTTGTTTAAGACTCTCTGCTGATTTGTCCTTTTTGCTAAGATAAAGATCTGTTTCTGAAAAGACCAAAGTGGCATTAGCTTTGGTTACAGGAGGCGCAGGAAGCTGAGCAGGAAGTGGATGTGGCCATCTTTAGAAAGCGGGATATTTTTGAGCCGGTGCCTGGCGGAGTGTTAAATGTCAGTGAGTGTTTAAGATCTTAGGTGATAGCATTTCCCCGTCCATATGAACTGGTTACTTTTTTCACCTGAAGATCGATGGAGACTTTCGCCGAGTGGATCAAAGGTCTCCTTCCAAGTCTTAGAGCCCACTCACCTCTGCACAAAAGCAAAGAGCACTTACAAACACAGCAGGGGAATGTTTTATCCTTTGCTTTGAGTCTTTTTCACCTCTGAATTTTCTCTCTGCGCAAAAATCTATTCACCAAAACTCTCTCAATCCTCTTTGGAAAGAGGAAACAGCTGCAGCTGGAAGATAGCTGAGCACACTCTGAACTCAGAACCAAGAATCAGTCTTGTACGTTGCTGCTCATGTTTCGCTTCAGGGATACAACGGATATAGACAGACACGTAGATGTACTACATGGATTACATTGCGAATGAACAATGCCAGGTCCATTTATGGACAGTTGATGCACTATGAATCTGGCCTACACATTGCAGAGATCTCCGTCTCTTGGTTACGGTTTGGAAAACTTTGTTTCTAAGTTGGTTCCCAGAAGGGATTTTATTTGTTATTCAGATGCTGTTTTGCTAAGAGAAGAAAGAATAACTTACTTCAGCAGCTTTTACACAAAAATATTCATTTTATTTCAGGTTTAGAGCTGTTATCCACTGACAAATTCTCATGTATTGTAATAAATGGATTCCATTTCGTGGGCATTACCGTTCAATCCTATGAATTGTCTTGAGTGGACAAAAGAAAAACAGTGGACAAAAGAGATTTAGTTTGACTCTATGCGTTGGAGGAAAAAGGATGAAGTAGGATGAAAAAAAAAAAATCCCAAATGATCTTTGTCTCATATGTTTGTGAGAAGAAAAACAAGCTATGATTTATGCATGAGTTATATAAGATTTCTGTATTTTTCCACTTAATATCATCATCAAGACAGGGCTGCGGCTTCACATTCTGAAATCTCGTCATCTTCTTCTCTTTTTTCTCTCGGACTTGCGATCTGTAAAAGATATCATCTCTTCCTCTCCAGGTTTCTATTCTGCAGTCAGTGTCAGATATTGAGACGCCTCAGTCTTCACCTTCTCCAGCAGGCAAAGAAAAAAAAATGCCCTGAGCATAAAAACTGAATGCATCTCTGTTTGAATCTACAGGACTTAGTCACAGCTAATTCTGTTGACTTTATTGATTACTTTGTTCCAACAGAAGCAGATGAGCATGAGATCTGATTTTTTTGTGTTGCAGCGCTCAGCCTTTTCTCTCTTTGCTCCACAGAGGGATCCCGGGAAAGAAATGCGGCACGATCGTCTTGTCTGCAGAGGAGCTAAGTAACTGCAGAGTGAGTAAACCATAAGACCATCCGCAAAAAGAAACCTACCAGATGTATCAAGACAGAAGATTAGAGGAGCACATTAGAGACTCCCTTTTCAAACAAAGAAAATGAAAATGAAAATCAACACGGTGAAGTGAGCCATCATGTCAGCACGTTGTGAAGCTGGTCAAGAAGTTTGCATCATCCAACGGTTCCAAATTGGGCTAAAAAGGCTGAACTGCAACATATGTGCTGTGTAAACAGGGTGGGTCAGAGCATCCAATCCATCCTCACACACACACAGTAAGTGGTGCCGCACCTTCTCTCTGCTCTGCCAGAGACGTGATGGTGTGAGCGCCGAGAGCCTCCTCAGCAAAGACTGACTGCGTCCCAAAAACCATCCAATGCTTGACTGCACTCCGGGCACAAAGATTAGAGGAGCAAATGTCCCGGAGAAGGAGAGCGAGTGTGTTGTGAATGTCAGAGGTTGGTTGATGTTTATGACGGTGCTCAGTGCTAAAGATCCTCTTGTTCGTTGTACCACCTTTCTCAATGAGCAAAACGCTGCTCTTCAATTTTTTTTAACAAATATAAATAATTGATATTATATTTCATGGATATGTCTTTTATCCCCCCAACCCCCCGGAAGCCCTGATGTCCACCCAGCGTGTTTGAATCGTTCACTGTGCACTTAAACCATCAGGGAAGCCAAACGCTTTGAGTGTGACCATTGTTTCCTTTGCACAGCAGATCCGTGTTTCCTGTGCGCTTGGCTTCCTCCCTGCTGTCGGAGTTGATTCCGCTAAACTTCACTGCACACTGTGAAATAAATAAGGAAGGCGGCATTTATCACATTTTCAACGGTGCATGGTCGAACGTGGGGGGAGCAAAAAGCGAGGGTGGGGGGTCGGGCGGAGGGTTTGGGCAGAAAAGCCGAGGCTAGAAAAGAGGCTGCAAGTGTTGGAGAGAAGCCGTCTACTTCTTGTTCTCCTCTCTCACATCACATGACATCACATGGGCCTGATTTAGTAAAGGTCTGCAGGCGGAAAAACTGCCAAAAAACGTCATTACACGCGCTAATTAATGACGAAGCTGATCTATTAAGGGGGCGCAATGAGTCCCTTTAGTGCTTTTTGCTTCATGAAGATGTAGATACGGGCGTTTCTGACAGAACACACAAAATATTGGGCGGAGAGGATGCAAATACATTATTTAGCAGTCACACCGTCATTTACCAAAACTGAAATTGACTTTGTCATTTATGATTTTTTAGACATTAAACTTTCAGCAGCTGAAAATTCCAGTCGTCATGAACACGTTTAATACAACAAATGCAACAGACCCAGACTCCTTTCTACCCATCTCTACTCTCCAAAATTCAGAGTAAACACACACACACACTCACACGTCACAGCCGCTCCCTGCTTAGTGCCCCTCCAGGCTGTGAAAGTGTGTCCATGCGGCCTCGTCCCCGTCTTGAATTATTGACAGCCAATTCGCTCCGTGTTAGCGCCGCGCGGCTCTGTTGATCGCAGACCTTTTGCGGCGGACGTGCCGCCGAGTCCTAATGAGGCCGAGGGCAGCTGCAAGTTTAATAGCCTCTATACATTCCATCAGACATAAATGCTTTTATGGGCCTATTAGCTGTTCATAGATTTCCCAATGTGTCCTCTGAAGAGCGGCCTTGGAGGAGAAATCAGCCCTGCCGGGGCGACACGACCAGGGTCTGGAGTCTTATACCTGTGGTTATGCTATGACAGCTATGACAAGCATCCACTAGTTACAGTAAGTTTCTGCTGACTTTGTGCATTTCAGGCCACACGGCTGCAACAGTCAGCGCTAAATAAGCTCTTTAGATTTATGCGATGTGCGTCTAGTTGTGAAAGTGAATAATGAATCCGCATTATAAATCTGTTATTACAACAGCTGGTGCCAACCCAGCTTCCTGATTGGCCAAGGGGCTTTCCAGTATTTCTGACGCTGAGACTTCTAACTTTCCGACTCACTCGTGTGTGTTCCGATCACTCACACACAAACGGATTATGGAGCTGGTTGCCACTGTTGTCCTGCATGGGCTCATATATATGAACATAGCCGGACCCAGCAGAGCTTTTTAGCTCACTGGATCTGTGTTGGTGTCCAGTCACCATCTGTGATGTTGGTTTAAAGGGGTCCCACTTTAGATTTTATAGATTCATTTCACTGCTCTACTTCCAACAATAAACAAGATTTGTTTGGTCAAAACAAAACTCCAAGTTTGAGCTGTGCTGGACTCACAAAACAATTGTTTCTCTCACTCAGCCGGTAAAAGCGTTTCTGGCTCTCTCTGAGCTCCACCTGCTCCATCCTAGCTCCGCCTTCAAACAGCTCACTCTTTTGTAATTGACTAGTTGCTCATTGCTACTGCTAGCAAGCGGGAAGATGGATACTTGCTGTCAAGCATTGACTTCTCGTCCACATTTAAATGATAGTATATTAAGGCATCACTATGATTATTGCCACTTGAAAACCGAGCAAAATCCAAACAACTTGTTTCAGTGCAGTAATTCGAAAAAAGCCTCTCGGATCTAGAAATGTGCAAGTTGTCATTTCTCATACTTGGTGTGTTAGTTGTTAGCTGGCATGCCAGTAATTTTCATATTCATAAATAACAAGGTCCCCTTTGAAGTCAAAGTCCAGCCTATGTAAGCTTGACTCTGCATTTGACTCCCCATCCTCCCCAGAGGCAGCGGTGAGCAGTGGCTTTGAATTCCGGAACCTTTGATGCTGAGTGCCGCTGCGGCGTCGCCCCGTCTCTCTGTCTCCGCGTTGCTGTCTGATCACCAGGAAACGAGATGACTGACAGCAGCGGCCCAGGAACGAGCCGCAGCCAAACTGAAACCATATCGACTTCTGACCGGCGTCCCGAATGGGGAATCCAAAAAGTCGGTGTCAAATAGAGTTGAAATTTGCGTTATCGACCGCGATGACAGAACCTTCCCCACTGGGGGTCTCACAGAAAACAAATGGGAGTCACCCACCCAGCTGTTTGTGTTATCTCAAGCTCATAAAGGATTAAATAAACAAATAAATCATAATCTTCTTTTTATTGCTGCCGCCGACGAGGCACAAGCCGTGTCGTTGGAAGTGTGAGGTGCGAGCGCCGTCTCCCACTGTTACACCGAGTGTCAGGAAGAGTGTGACAATCGCTTTCACATGAAAAGCAAAATTAATTGAGTTAATTTTGCTCGCAAGGTTACAGCTTTTATGAAGCCGGTTGTTTGCGGTGGTAACAAGGACCCACAACCGAAACAAAGAAAACTCCTCTCTATTTAAGAACAAGGTGAAACTGAAAGTCTTTTTCAGTGGTGTGCTTCAACCTATTCGCATTATTTTTATTGACAGAAAGATGTCGCCCTGCTTCTCGGCCTCTTTTCCTTGTTTCGAGCTGAACATTTAGAAAAACGCAGACAAGTGACGACTAAAGTGACAGCAGGGTGGCACCGGGGGGTGGAGGATGAGGGGTAAACATCCCCAATTTCCTGCCCAGTCAGTCAAAACAAAACATGACATGACAAGAAGCCATCAGCCCGAGAGGAGAATACCCCGCCGTGTCCGTCCAAAGCAGGTCTGCCAATTTCTGCTGTTGTCGCCGCGGCCGGTCTGAGCCGCGGCTCCATTTTCTGGTGAGCAGACATTTTGCCAGGAGCGGGAGCTTAAGTCCCAGCTGGGCTGCAGCCGTATGGCTCACACCCTCAATCTCGTTCTCCTCCTCAGGGACCAGTCCCACTGGCTCGCTCCAACGCCTTCAAAGTGCAATGGGCTGCGATATTTCCTACTACTTTCTTTTTTTCATATCTAAAATATTGATGCTAGTTGAAAAAAGGCCAAAACAGCAGCTAAAATATCTTTCATGTGATTTTCGTAGTGATGGGGTATTTCTTTCTGGGCTTGATGAGGGTTAATGGAAAGTTTGACTCTGGTAGCAAAGCAAATAGAAACAACATCAGTGTACTAAACATGCATTCACAGTAATGTTGACATCAAAAAACAACAGACGTGAGTTGTTGAATGCAATTCAAGGTAAGGTGTTTGTGAAAGTCTCACCTTTCTCTTTTGGAACTTCCTTCAAGATTGTGACAAATAGCAATGTTTTTTCTTTCAATCCTGAAAAAAACTATTGAATTTGAATTGGCCACTTTGGTCGCAGACGTGATACAGGTGCGCCGATAGTTGAGCTCAGGAGGAAACTGGAGGTCACAGAGTTTGCTGAGAAAACGCTGGAACAAACAAGGTTTTTGTCATCTGACTTACAAAAAAAACAATGGGAAGGTCAAACTCGCTCAAAGAGAGCCGAGGCCGTTTGAGCAGTTTGTTCGAAAAAAGGACGCTGAGTCTTTATCTAAGGGATCAACTGTGTTGTTGTTGTGCTGTTATTTACAAGAATCTTCTGCTTGTTTCAAACGAAAATGTTTGTTGCGAATCTCCAGAAGCATCAAAATGAAATGTGTTTTCATGAGTAGAGAATAACGTGAGACAGTGCATGTGTGTGTGTCTGTGTGAGTGTGTGAGTGTGTGTCCTCAGGGTGGGGATACCAAGATAACGTTCCCGCTCTGCCGCTCCGAAATGAGGCGGCTGATTTTGCCTCCACGGCAGCGTGCGCCGCGCGACGCCTGCTCCGCGTGCGATAAAAGCGTTGAGGTTCACGCGGGAATGAAATCACCGGCACGCACGCAACACAAAACTAACACTCAAGGCTGTCGCTCACTCTCCCGCTCACCCCGTGCCGCTCGGCTCACGGCCAGACACGCTGAGGTGCAAGCGCCAACATTATAAAGCTATTAGGTTATCATTAGCGGCGCCGCGGCTAGCGCTGCCCGGCGCTCGGCCTCAGGCTCCGCCGGTCGACTCTTAAGACTTCTGGAGGCTTCGCCGTAATGAACACACACTGTGTCTACGAGAAGTGTTAAGAGTCCATATGTCGAGAAGCCGAGAACAACAAGAGAGGATCCGAGAGTGTTTTCTAGTTAGCTCAAGTCAGAGGTGCTGCGATAAAAAGAGCGATGGAGAAATTTGCAGCTTTAATGAAACGCATCGAACCGCCGCCCCCGAAAAAAGAATTAAAGAAAAACAGAAAAACTATTTTTTTTTTGCCATTATCAACAAGAAACACACAGCGAGGACTCGGTTCCGTTTCACCTCTCACACCCCACTCAGACCTTCGCCTCCATCTTTAGGTTCCGTTCCGATTGTTGTACAGATAAAAGGTGTGGGCGGAGCGTGGGTGCTTGAAATGAGGCTTTTCCAGGGGAGCACTTCAGACAGAGGCGCTGAGCTTTTTTTTCCAAAACACGTTTCTGCATCTTTGACTCCAGCGACCAAACTTGTTTCCATTAATAAAGGTTTCCAAATGGAGTGCAGATCTTTTCTCTTAGAAAACACTTGTAAAAATCTGTAGTTATACTGCAGGCTGATAATAATGTTCGCTCCATTTTTGTGCTTGAGCAAAACAGTCCTGTCGTCTTTGCCCATTTCAGTTGTTGTTTTCGAACGATCCCTTTGGGCAGCACAGCTGTGGATGGCATGTTGTTTCCCATGGGGAGACACACTGATCAAGTGAGAGAAAATCACTTTGCAAAGTGAAAGTGAGGTCAACCGCTTTCTAGTTCCATTTATTTACAGTAGGTTTTCCTACCCCCTGGCACCACTAAATCTTACATTTTGGGCCTTAGATTTTACTATGGTGATGCACGCTGGTCATCTTTTTTGCCTTCGTCACTGTGCTAACTGTTTGGATCGGCTCAGCGAGGGCCGGCGTCGCTATCTTTGGAGGCGGGTTGAGCCCCCAGATTGTGCACATATCTGCGTCTCCTCAGTCTGGCAGCTCCATATGACGTGGGTCTGCCAGTGGCTGCAGAATCTCCTCCCCAGTATGTTGCGGCACATGTAGACACGTTGTGACCAGCCTTTAGTTGCCAATGCCGGAGATGCCGTGTCATGCCACGACGCTGTGCTCCCAGCACAAACTGGTGCTCCACTGGCGCAACAATCAGCAGACCATCTCCCACTTTGTCTCGGTGCTTTGCTCTCTGCTCGGTCTGCAGGCGCCGCCAGTCAGAGCTAATTAGCCACTTGCCTCAGAACACAATGTGGGAGCGACAGGTGAATCAACTGTTTTTCAGTGTCTCTCAGATGTGTTGGCCATTGTGAAATATATTTAACGCTGCCAATTGACCACGAATGATGACGTGAGAAGGGAGTTTTAAATTGTATTGATGAGTTGATATACATTATACATACATTTCAAGACTGGAATTCCATCACAATAATCAGCTGATTGATAAGATTGGTTGCTGTCAAACTTGGAATTGATGTGTTTGGATACAAACAGGAGGTCAATGATTCCCCTTGAATGCCTCCATTTGCATCATTTACCTTTTATAATTGTGTTGATATTTTCTTGTCTTTGATTGGTACAGACCCTTGATACCAAATGCAAACTTTCAAATATCTGTCCCAAAATATGTAATTTATGCACAGAGAACAGACTGAACTGAGTCCCAGAGTTGACAAGACTCAGGTTCCGTCGTCTCAGTCGCAGATCACAGGGAAACACCAAGAGGGAACAACATGTTCGCCAGAAAGATGTGAACTTTGAGGAGGACGAGGAGGAGGATGAGGAGGAAGATGTTTTTATTATAAATCTGATCATTTCACTGGTTTCTGCCATTTGTGAGAACTCTGCTCAGAGTTGCCCCAAGGCTTTGTGATGACAGGGAGGTGGCAGAGGGGGAAAGGAAAAAAAAACAGGCTGCAGAGTGAATGGAGAGAGAGAGCGGAGGTAGCTCCAAAGCAAAGAAAAAGAAAAAACGTGTTGTTTACAGATTGCGTTTTGAGGGGGCGTTGTGCGAACACACTCCTCTTCTGTGTGTGCAGCTACGCCTCGCCACGCAAATAAGCCATAAGTGTGGGAAATTATTACAATTGTTAGGAAATTTTGAAGCCTTCGGATGCACTGGTTTATGGTGCAATTTCCTGAGAGATGCTGTAAACATCTTTGAGTGTCGCTTAAAGAAATCGAATGCGAATTTATCAAAAATGTGGATGAGATCATTTATTTGTGAACGCTCTCCTCAAACGTCTGTGTGCTCCCCCCAGGACAGCGCCACCCTGCAGTTCTGCGCAAATAAGCTGGACAAGAAGGACTTCTTTGGCAAGTCGGACCCCTTCATGGTGTTCTACAGGAGTAACGAGGACGGAACGTGAGTCCTTGGTGTGATCCTACTTTTGTGTCCCTGTCGTTGGTAGGGGGTCACGGGAGACACAGACGTAAAGCGTTGGCCCTGCAACATTGTGTTAAGAACCCGCTGGAGTGCTAGATTTTGCATCACAACAGAATTCAAAGTAACAACACGGACACAGGGAGACGATTCTTGCAGGACAAACACCATCACAGACTCAAATTTGCATCAGCTCAGATGGAAATTAGCGAAAGAGAGAAAGCGAGAGACAAAAAAACCCCACACAGATGCCGCGGTAGCAGAGAAACTGTGCGGTAAAGAGCGAGGAGGGTGTGTGTAGAACGCACCGGATAGCGGCACCGCTGACTGAGTCGTGCGAACATTAAGAGGACTCACGCAGGGTCCGCGTTCGGTTCGGCAACACACCCAGATTTCCCATGACGGCGATCCGTCTTGCGCAAATGACAAACAGAGAAAAGAGGCAATTACTCTCAGAGTGCGTGAAAGTGATGCAAGGGGTGAAAAAAACAACACAGGCATGTATTTTGCACATAAAAATGCTGTTACTTTTAAAAGCAATTCACATTAGGGAAAGCACAGCACTCAGCCAATGCCCCCCCTGCCCCCCACCTCCTCTCCAACCCCCAGCAACCTCACCCCTCCCCAGAGTGTTTTTCACCCTCCCAACGGGCTGCGCAGTGTGCCAGTTGTCGGCCGTATCAATCCGGAGTCCTTCATTAGTTGTCTTCCAGCTTTTCTCGCTATTTTTCTTCCAGATATAACAGGGTGGGAAATGGATCCCCACCGATGTGCTTGAAGCCCCACTTGTTTGTGCCAAAAGGGGTTTACAAATTAGACGCCCGTGTGGCCGGGAGATTCAAACAGGCCTTTAAAAGCCTCGAGGCACTTAGTGACGCAAGTAATGCAAGGCCCGCGGTGAGAAAGCTGCCATACTGTTGCATCTTGCCAGAGAGCGTCTTTTCTGTGGTCGGCCTTTAGTGTTTGGCTTTTTTTTTTTTTTATGCGGACCCAGAAAGCAAAACATTGTCAAAAATGATTTGTGCATTATTGTCTCTTTATTGTAGTGAAGAGCAGGTTCTGTGAGAAAAGATGAAAACCGCATTTTGCTAGGATTCTGTTTTCTCTTCAGAGGACGGAGGAAGGAAGTTTTGAAGCTCCTAGTGGTGAGGAAGTGTACTGCAAACAATCGAAAACCTGTTGAGTTCTCATGTTTAGAGTTGAACTTGCAAGCCATGTTGTTGCTGTTACTGCAACCCAGCTGGTTGGCAGCTATGATGCTCCTGAAACAAAACTTTGTCACTCTGAAAAGATTCTTCTGGTAGAGGCCACTCTGATATTTGTCCCTGTTTTCTGAAGTTGCACTTGACCTCCATCTTTCTTATACCAGCCAACAGGTTAACTTCACCAAACCCCAAGCAGATCCTTGTTCAGTGCTATTATAGAAACACAGTCAACCAATAGGACCGCTTCCCAATGGACCTGCTCTTTATATTTATACTGATCATCAATATATGTCATTTCTGTTCAACTCTGCCAACAATAAATGTAACACACTGACCCTTTCATTTCACACAACAGCCCCCCCATTTTGTTTTTATTTCCTTTGATGGAATATTTAAAAAATAAAAGCACTCTTGTCTGTTTTAACAAGCTTGTCTTCCCGGTGCTCCAGGTTTACTATCTGCCATAAAACTGAGGTGGTGAAGAACACGTTGAACCCAGTGTGGCAGCCGTTCGCCATCCCAGTGAGGGCGCTCTGCAACGGAGACTACGACAGGTAAAGTCAAATTAAGTTTTTCTCTGCGTTGCGTCTACGTTTAAGTGCTTGTTTGAGCCATCAGGTGCATGTTTAGGATAAAAAAAACAATGAAGCTGTTGTAAGTTTCCATGTCAGTGGGTTGCTTGGATTTTATCTCATCCATCGTGTCAAGCTCGTGCAGACAGCAGTTTTTTCAGATGGTCTAGAAAAAACTACAGAAGAAGACTAGACAGACTGCAGGTTGTAACAAGGACTGAAGGCTTTTCTCCATGATCGCTGCTGTTTTGCTTGACTCCCAGTGTTTGCTCCCTTTCAAAATGCTGTCTGGGTTTGTTTTTTTTTACTATTCTCACACATGAGGAGATGTTCTCTTTTTTTCAAATCTCAGGCGTGAACAATGTTGGAAAGCACAAGTCAGAGTTACTCTGCATGAGTCGGTGAGATAAGGTCAGCGTAGTGTTTTTTTTTCCACAGAGATCTGGAGATGAGATTTCAGCCCTTTGTGTGTTTATCAGTCTACACAGTAGCGGAACATGAGAGTCGAAGGTTACAGTTTATCGCAGTGCTGCCTGCTGCTCAGGCATATCTCATCATTTAGAGTTCATAAACTCTACAGGAAATAAATATTGACACCAGGCTGAAGGAAATTAGTCTTACAGCCTCTATTAATCTGCTTTCAGATGGCCTTAATCCCTGACTAGTTATAAATCAACCTCTCAAACTGATTAGTTGATCTGATGGGACACTATGGCTCCTGCGCTGTTTTAACTGTAGCACTGAAACCTCTGACAGTTGCTGATGTAAGCTGTGGGCACAATGCTGCAAAAAAGTTTTGGCACATTTTTGAGGTAAAAGTTCCAACAAAAAAAAGAAGAAAACTTTGCGACAGTTTTTGAAAGAGCATTTTAAGCAGAAGGAAGGCTGCTCAACCTCCACTGTGAGAAACCTTTTAAATGAACGGTGCTGTATGGGCTGTACCCTAACTGTGAAAGTGTCAGACTTCATGTCAAAATATTATATACTTTACAATGAAATATTTTCACAGTTTCACCATGGTTTGGGGATAAGTTTTTTTTATTATTATTGTATTTTTCTTCTGTGAGCGTTGGTCAGCACAGAAAGAAAAGCTTTGTGCCGTCTCTGCTCTAGCGCACAGGGAGAGAGAGACGCTGCAGCACGTAGCCAACCGCCGTTGAATCATTGTTTCATCAGCGTGGTTTAGATCGCCGGCTGGCAAACAAGCCTCTTCACGACGGCTCTCTAAATAACGACAGGGCCGCTCTTCGCACTTTACTTACAATAACTGCAGATGCGTGACGTCAGAGGGGACGCGAGTTGTTAATTTACCCACAAGTCGGATCCAGATGAAGATAAAACAGGGGTGACAGATTTACTCCTGTGTTTGTGGAGAATGTGTCACGTGCCGCATCTTTGTTCTGCCTCTGCTTTATTCATGTATCCCCCAGAGGCGTTTTTATCTCCTCTTCCAAGCCGTAGTTCCCAGGGAATGCTGGGAATCTGGCGCACATCACGAGGTTGTTCTTTCTCATGAATGGTGTGGCTAACAGAGACCTTTGATTTTTCTTGTCAGTGTGTGTGGTTGTTGTCTCACTGTGTGAAACTCTAATAAACCTGAGACTTGTCCAGGGTGTAACCCCGCCCTCACCCCAAACCAGCTGGGATTGGCTTGATCGTTGCAACCCTGAGTGCAAAATAAGTGGCGATGGAAGATGGCCGGATGGAAAAAGAAACCTAATTAGCATGTCGCTGTGTGACATCAAGCTGTGTAGTTCCATGTATTTGTGTTGGACCCGGGAAGACATGATGTGGACTGTGGCAGCCCAGAAAGTTGAGTGGCTGACGATTCTTTTTGAAAACGTCAATGAAAAAAAGAAAAAAAAAGTCAATGAATGGGACGTGATGGATCGGGTATGAAAAGCGGTCTTTCGAGAATAATAGAAAGCGAAAAAGCCACACGCTGAAACGGCCTCAGATGCTGCAAAACCCTGGAAGGCTGACAGACAGCTGTGTAAACAGGTTACACACTCACACAAAGGCACAGAAACACAAGTCCACGCCGCAGGCCGGCCAGAAGAGAAAGGGTCCATCCGTCCGTCACGTTGAGAGCAACTTATTATTACGTTTTTCCACTTTTTCCTAAAAAAAAAAGAAAGAAAAAGATCTGAGCTCTATTCATAGCTTTAAAAAGCCGTCACAGCTTAAGATCAGTGTAATTACTGTTTATGCCCGTCACCAAACAGATGCTTTGCCTGGTTTGAAAGTAACACTTATGTGATGCCCACATGTTCCAGGAGCAAAGAATTCAAAACAAACAGACAGAACTAAATTATTACTTCACTGAAGTGTAAATCAAAGGTTGTTGTTTTTCAAAAATATGAAATTTTTATCGAAAGTTAAAATGAGTGATTTGTACTATTATATCGAGAAACAATCACCACATTTTTTATCCAACATTATGTATTTATTGTACAGTCTCAAAATCATTTTTTGACTCACTGACTCGTGAGGGAACTTCTTCCAATGACACAGCTTGACCAGCTGGCCTGGTATACAGTCTGACAATAAAGCCTTGGTCAACTGCCCAGAACCCTTTCACAAGAACATGCGTGTTCACACTGGACAGGTGCTTTATCTTGTCTTAAACCAGGCCTCCCAGTCTTCCCGTTCTGAGCCAATGAATTGTAAAAGGATTTTGAAACTATTATTTTTACAGTGGAAAAACTCGACTGTCACTGTAAGGCTTTATGAAGACGAACGTGCTAAACTGGCCGTGCTTGTCGTCCGACAGGCGACAAACATCGTGTGAAAAAAGCATTGCTTTGTTGTCGCCCGTCGCCATGGTGAAGAGGCTGCGCCTCTTTCTGTTATCTAGGATGGCACTTGACTCCGCTCGCTGTTTTCCCTCACTTCAGCGGCAGTGCATGCGGTCGAAAGCATTTCAGCGCCTCTGTCTGCTGAAAGGGCTCATCTCCTCGAGTATGACAGCCGATTAGGTTTGCTTAAATTAGCCCGGCGCTTTCGATGGGATGCGTTCCTTGTTTTAGACGCGTCATTTGGCAGCAGGAGACGTTGGACCAGGTTCAACAAAAGAGAGGGTGACTTCAGGACAGCTACAACCCCAGGAGGACAACTCTGAAAGGGACTAAAGGAGAAAGACCAGACCAGACTTCCAGAGGATGGAGCTGCACGTGCTACTTCTATATGATGAACACTTGTTTCATTTTGTTCGTACATACTTGCGAAGATGGAACACTGGTGACGTTGAAGATAAAGACGGATCAGATCAGTAGCAGTGTTGACTCTTACAGTACAGAGCAGTTCTGGTCCCAGTGGGATGTGCAAGGAAGTGACTGAAAGTCTCACTGACAGCTGTTCTTTGGCACATTTGTTCTCACTGCGTCTTCTGTCCAGTCACACCCCCATGTTTTTCTTTTTCTTTTTTTGTGCCTCAAGCAACGATTTCACTGATGTGCTGTTTGACAGATATTTAAAGTTTTCAAAAACTTTTCAAAACTGCTTTGGGGTTTCGTTAACTTAAAGAAAAAAATCTCCCACATTTCGAATCCATTTGTTTTGGTGTAAATGTAGTGCGAAACTATGACATCTAGTGGTGACATGATGATACGTACTGCGCCTTTAAAAGCTTTTATCTATCCACTTCATCCATTACATTGAGTCTAACCTGCATTAGATCAGCAGAGGGGGGCCAATATGTTTCCTGGCCAGATGTAATAGACAAATCGACAAATCCAGCTCTTATCATTTCGCCTAACAAATGACTGACCACTGACCTACTGATGTGGAGGATAGTGATGAAAATACAGTTTGGCATTGAGTTGCTGTTAGGTAGTACAAAGTTTGAGCAGAATTCTATATTTTATGTGTAAAGGAAAAAAAAAAAAAAAAAAGAGGTGCTATTTTAAAAGTTTCTTGGACAGAATAAACTTTCCAATGCAAAACAATTGGGTAAAATTTAGAATTTTTAGATTGTTTTGAATGTATTCAAGATCAAAAACTACCTCAAATTGTTGTTGTTTTTTTCTTCTGCTCCATTAAAGCTTCATCTTTAACAATGTGCAGCCAGAGGCAATAATGGAAAAGTGTACCGAGCCTTGTTGTGGGGAAATCTATTTTTAGGGTTGGTGGTGCTTGTTACTGCAAGGGAAGAGCATTCTGAGATCCGGATCTGAATCGTAGCCAAAGGCTATCTGTCGACCGTGCTTTAGTCAAATCAGCTGGTAACCTTTTAGAATATCTTGCAAACAACACAGGGAACAGGATAAAAAAATACAGCCACCCTCCGACTGAGCAGGCTGGGGACGAGGCAGCTCCGTGATTAAGCCAGAGGTCCTTCAAGTCGACAGCCAGCAAACAAATCCACGTCTCCACTCGCACTTGTAATTTACAGTAGAGGCAAATGACTGCAGACATAGAAAAGCAAGGGTAGAAGAGGCAGTAGTTTGGGCATGATGAAAAATAAATGAGTGGAAAATAAATGATTGTGGAGAATACATTCATAGCCAGTCTCAGGAGGTGCAAAGTCAAAGGTTCTGCTCTTGTGGTAGGGAAGCAGGAAAAGTTTCTGAATTGGTGCACATTTCGCAGATCGGTAGGGAAATCCTCCATTATTCATTTTTTTTCTTTCCATGGCTGCTTCAACTTTTACAAACCCGAGATCAACCATTGCCTTAAATATTTGAGCATACTGTTTAATTCAAAGTCTTCTTTGAAGTGTTCTTCCAATTCTCACGCCAGCATTCCTCTGTTTTCTTTTTAAAAAGTCAAATACAAATACAAAGAAGCAGAGGCTTGCTTAAGGTCTGCAGAGGCAGGCTGGGAATAGAGGCAGGTAATTAGTCTGAATCAGCAAACAGAGGCTGAAAAGTATATGCAAAACCTAAAATTGAGGAAAATACACCAACGGCTGACAAAGAATTCAGAATAATGAGCTTGTCGCTAAATAGGGAGTGCACAGTTCACAATACACAATAAGACCGCGGTTGTGGGTAATAGGGAACCATTTCAAGTCTCACTTCTCCAAATCCAGATTGAAAAACTTCCATCTGGTTTGTTTTTCTGTGTCCTCAGAGAGTAAAAGGCTCACCTCACACCAGGGAATTTGTTTTTAAAATGTTGGAGCAAACGGATTTCCAATCAACTTTATGGATGTTGGTTAAGTCAACTTGGAAATAATTCAATTTGAGTGCCGACCTCCCCGGTGCGGCTCCCTCCGTTTTGTGTTCCTTTTGTGTACACATAATTTGTGCATGTGTATGGATATGTGCGAGTGCATTTTCTCCCTCTATGTTATAATGAACAATAAACAAATCTGTCAAGTCTCATCAAGGGGCTCAGCCAGGTGATGCAAACACACTTTCTTTCTTCCTGGCAAGTGACTGCACAGTCAAATCGACGTAACTAGAAGAGGGGAACAAAAAAAAAAGAAAAAACACTGCATGGTTGGCTCTGCTCAATTACATGCACCTCTATTCCTCTATTACTGAAGATGAGTCATGTTCATTAAAAACTGAGTGGCAGCCGAAGATCTGTGCGGCAGATTAGAATTCGGAGTGGTTATTGTTCGGAGAGTTCAAGTGGCCGCCGGAGGACCGCAGCCAGGATTTGAAGCAAAGCCTTGACATATGCTTTTGAGCTGCATGGATCTCAGCTTTCTTTTTTCTTTTCTTTTTTTTCCAACATGGCCACCAGTGCAGCGAGACGCCGCCACAGCTCGCTCCCTGCCTATGGAGCGGGGATCTGTTTGTTTCTCTCCTTCTATGGCGTGCGGCGGCAGAAGAGTCAGGTTTCTCCTCGGACTGGTTGACAAGCGCGTTTTCTCCATCTTACGGTCTTGAAGATTCCCTGGGAAAAAAAAAAAAAAAAAGAAAGAAAAAGGCCGACCTGTCAGCACAGACGGGCGGAGGCCAAGCGGCTCGGTGTCTGCGGCTGTTTTTAATTCCCGCGCGGTGACAGCACGGTGTTTCAAATGTGTCAGGGACGGAGGGGAAGCGCGGCCGGGTGAGATCAACCTGACTCGGGAATGATGGTGTCAAAGAGGAAAGTTTTGTATGAGTGTGTGTATGTGTGTGTGTGTATTTGTTTGAACATCTCTTTTTCTGAAGCTCTCCAGCGTGCACGCACGCTACAGTTTGCAGGATAAAATTCGAGCTTCAATCTCTCAACTGAGACATTTAATGAACTCATGAAGTGATGCCTTCGTACTTGTAAACACTCATCCTGTCTCCTGCTCGTAATGAGTCTGGGGAAATTGGATGACACAAAATCTGCCGCTCAGGAGTGTCAGCTTGGAGAAGCGGCGACACCTGTAGCCGCTCTCTGCTCTTCGTCTCAGTGACACTCGAGCATTAACGGCGCAGTTGAGAGGAACTTGAGCGGCAAACGCAGCTTTTCTCGCTCCGTCTTCACTCGTTTTTTCGTGAGTTTTTGGGGTTGTGCGTTTTGACTCAGAGGTACTGCCAGACTTTGCTGCGCACGATGATCATCGAGTGGAGTGACGCACTGTGAGTCTCTGCACATGTTCTGACCTTTTCACACACGCATGCGTGCACACACGCACTGCCTGATCTGATCCTCTGGTGCCGCTACAACTCGGCGCAGCAGAAGCAGAAGCAGAAGTTTTATCCTGAAAGTGCTTCAGCGGCTGTCAGGCAGACTTCAACATGCCACCACCGCTCCGTTTCACCCCTGCAGCCTCTATTCTCCTTTCTTTCGGAGATAGCTTTAACTTTTTTGAGTGGGGGGATGGGGAGGTTATTTTGTTTTATTTATTTATTCATTTAGTAGTTGTGTTGTTTTAGTAGAGTGTTACGTCTTAGAAATCGCTCAAAGGCAGAAATCTGACACTGGCGGGCACAGCTGCGTCTGTAAACTTCTATAAAACTGATTTGATGCCAGTTTTTATTTCCATTGTGGCCACACCAGGCATCTCAGCAGCATAATGGAGGTGACGCGTTCCCACCCAGTGCGGCAAGCAGCAGTCGGTTAAATGATACAAGTGTTCAATTTTCTCTATCCTTTTCAATTTCATCCCGGTTGTATTATTCTTGGCAGATTTTGCGTTCATCTTTCGAAAGCTAAAATTGATCGAAAGTTTGCAAACTTGAGGCTAAGTCATTCATATATTATTCACCGCCGTGTGGGAGCCTTGTGATGTATGAAAAACATGCGGTTTGAAAGAACACTGTAGCACTGACTCGCTTTTCCCCCACAGAACAATCAAGGTGGAGGTGTACGACTGGGACAGAGATGGCAGGTGAGTGCGTTTCCAGGACGCTCTGCATTAACTGCAAATTCAGCATCAAATCAAAAATAGAAAACCCAACAACAGTGAAAAGAAAAACTTATTTTTCCTCGTATGACACCGAGTCTCTCTCATCAATCCTCCGGCCCGATTTTCTGCCACCACAGCCCATACTTCTCATTTTTCTGAACCTGATTTTTTTTTTCAATATATATACTTACTGATGTTTTCGTTCATGCTCCCAGCCACGACTTCATCGGGGACTTCACAACCAGCTACAGAGAGCTCGCTCGAGGGCAGAGCCAGTTCAACGTGTACGAGGTGAGCGGTTCGCACTTCAACACGCACTGTGCCTCACACCACATTTCTGCCACAGGTGACGTCTCTGTCTCAGACATCTCCATTGTGCTCAAGCTTTGGCACATTTCTCTCTACATGGATATTTTTTTAATTTAAAAGTCCCATTTTCCAAACTTTTCTTTAATGTAGACTCCAGCAACGGCAAACTACATTGTGTTTATGGCTTCCTGCAAAACTATAGAAGCTCCAAGCTAAAGCTAATGCTTTGTTGGACTTCCTTCAAGCTTGAACTGTCCTAATGGAGCAAAACTCAAAGTTCCATATTGTATCCATTTGGAGATCTTTGTCTGTCATTACTTTTTACTTTTCAGTGGAGCAGCCTTGGAGGAATAATAATGTAAGAAACTGTATAGATATCCAGAAAACAGTATATTTAGCCATCTGTTTACAACCTTCTGCAAAGAAAACCCTCTAACCTTTTTTTAACTGTACACATTTGGAAGGGTTTTAAACTGCCGTCTGAGAGTTAGAGTGTGGAGCAAAATAAAGGGAAAAGCTTTGTTGAGTTCTCATTTCTTGGAAGTCAAGACATATTACTGTTCAAAAAACAATGTTCATGTAAATTTTGCATGACACAGGACCTTTATTAAGCAACCATATATATTCAAGAGACACTATAGCGCAGTCTGACAAAGGTGTTTCTAAATTAATTTGAATAGGAGATTTTGCATCGCTAAAAAGTGTGCATGCATTTTAAAAAGTTGGCCTCAGTAATCACCTGACTGCTGAGGGTGTGAGAAGTGAGCAGGGTAACAGGGGTGAAATCCAGGGATTAATTATGATCCTCCACTTCTCTCCTCACTTCGAAAGGGGAAAGCGTGCTATTAACAGCGCATCGTCTAAAAGTCTCATTCTTCTTTCTTCCCGTCTCCCGAAACAAACACATCAGCTCAAGGGAAAATGTTTTTCAGGCCTATAGCCAGATAAGAGCAGCGCGCAAAAAACGGCAGAGTGTGAACACCTTGGTCCCCGTGCGGTTTGGTGGCCTTTGGAAGCAGACAGAGCGCTGTCATTTGGATGTCAGTTCCATTATCCACGCTTCTCTTCGTCCCTCTCCGCCTCCCAGCGAGACTGAGAGCCCCTTTAGTTTTTGCATCAGCAGATTGTTCGGTGTGTCAGACAAATTGCCATCCCTCCGTGTTAAATTAGGGGCTGTCACTTTCATGCCTAGCAGAAGCAGTGAACGAGGTAATGAGCCGAGACGTCTTTGGACGCTGGATTGACGTTTCACTCTCATTTTGGAGCTGATGAAGTGTTTCTAAAATAAATGTTTGTCGCGCAAACTTCTCAGGCAGCCTCAGCTGGTGGCTCAGGCTCTGCTTTGGCTCTCCGTCCACCTTGGTGACAGATGGCCCGAGTCTGTAATTCAATTACTGCATGCAGTGTTTCCAGCTGATCTGGCTCCAAGCTTTACGTCCTCTACCTCATTTAAATGAATCAATGTCATCAATCCTTAGTTTAAATGCATTTCCACCACCTGGTTTATGTCTTGCGTCTCCAGGGAACACTGTATTTACTCAATGTATGGCAAATATATGGAGAGAGATGTAAATCTGCATTATTATTTGCAATATTCCATTGAAGTGAAAACAGGAGCCACGTTCACTGAAGCCACATTAAATGGACCTGTTGCCTTTTTTTTTTTTTTTAATTACCATGCAGGTGATTAACACCAAGAAGAAAATGAAGAAAAAGAAATACGTGAATTCTGGAACGGTGAGTGTGGCCCTAGTAACACACACAGCACAGTGCCTTTACACCAGACCTCCTTCGAATAATTATTCCTTTTTAATTACTGTGAACTTGTGGTTCCTGGACAAAGGACGCAACACTTGCGTTGTTTTATTCAATGTAAGATCAGAAATTCTCAAAAGAGATGCGAGTCGTTGAAAATGTTTCATTAAAAATTGAATGGATCTGCTCACAGCAGCTTGTGTTAATTTACATGTTGCTGTGGACAAATATGCTACAGTGTATGTATAGTATAAAGTATATGGGCAGTAATAAGTGCAAGGTATCAAAAGGGTAGAAGTGTTGTGTGGATGAAAACAACATGACGTAATTAATCTGTGAAGTTTTTCTTCTTCTTCTTTTCTGTTTGAGGAAAAATATTAATTGTCTCACTTTTTTATCCTCTGAATGTTAATTGCAGGTGACCCTGCTCTCCTTCTCAGTGGAGTCAGAATTCACATTTTTAGATTACATCAAAGGCGGGTGAGTGGAGACACAAATGTGACGAGAACGAAAGACATCAGTGTGCTGGGAGTGTTTATTATTTGATGCAGAAGGTTTTTTTTTTACAAGAGAGTTTTACAAGAGGGCTCTGCAAAAAAAATCTGACCTGACAACACAGTGATCCAGCTGCCGTTCTCGTTTACTTTGCACCTGAAGCGTCCCACTCTCAGCGGTCCAGTGTTTAAATCAACAGTGTGAGCAGTGCGCGCTGCTCCAGTGGCCTCAGTGTATCCAACCTCGTTAAAAATCCATCCTTATTGATCCCACATGGCAGTCATGTAAAGTCTCCAATCACCATTTGTGATCGGATCTGACTTCGCCCACTCTATATGCAAATAAGCATAGACACTTCTGCTTATAATGATCAAATGCATGTTTGCTTTAACCTGCAGGAGGAAGTTAATGCCCGAACCTATGCAGTTTGTTCAAGTAAGAGTAGTAAGGAAGTAAAAAATAAGTATATAACGTTTGATACACTGCAGGTTTTTTTTTTATTAGCATATGGAGTCAGTCAGCTGACAAAGTTTGGAAAAACAACTGGAGAGGAGAGAATAAAAGTAATGGAGGGCCGTTATATTATTGTACAACCCAACAACAGTTTATCAGTTTGTCTTGAGGCAATTTTCACAGTTGAATAGACGAAAATGGGATGTGGAACTAAAATTTTGAAATAAAAAAAAATCTAAATTGTGTGTTGGTGATGTCTGTAGAATCAGAAATAATTGTTCAAAGAAGATTTTAAACCTTTATTAGAAATGCCTCACAGAGCCCAATATAAGAGCATCCAATTAATAAAATAAAACAAAGCATAAATTTCTTTTTCCTATGAATGAATTTCCATAAAGCCTTTGAATTCACATTCATCAATGATCCCATCTTAAGTTTAATTTTGTGTCCTAGGCATGTTTTTCCTTGTACTCGAGTTTGTCCACTTGTGATCGAATCAGTCACATTGGACAAACCAGGTAGAAACACGGTCAAAGAATGTGTCTGTGGAGACAAACATTAATGCCAGGTGGGAACTCGGAGCCAACCTGGCGGAAACCAGAGCCAAAATCTGAAGAGCTTGAACTGCGAACAGCCAGAGCGTCTGAGGTGAAGTGTGTGAGTTTCCCCCCTCTGGCCGTGTTTCCATTCTCATTGGCCCGTCACAGTGGGAGAGAGAGTGGGACTGTCACAGCTCTCATAAGCTGACAAACACGACAGCTCTGCCCGCGACACAATAACCTGCAGGTGGAACGGCTACTTTAGAAACATCAAACTCATCAGCCTGTCCCCCAACATAGAGTCCGGCCCCCGCTGAGCTCTAGCCGCTCTTCAGGAAACGATGAAAATTCAGGGAGAAAATTGTGTCACATCAATTTGTCTGACCTTTTTTTTTTTTTTTGCTGCAAAATAGAACTTTGTATGTTTTGCAGTCTTGCACTGCAGCAGCCATTTGCTGCTTTCTACGTGGCTATTTTTCTATAATTCTCTCCCTTTTTGAATTTTTCATCGCAAGCTTACTTTTGTTTCCCTGTGATAAAGCAGCATAATCATACAACACGATCGCAAATTTGTTTTTCACTTTCAGGCTTTCTCCTTGAATAGTGTGAATTCTTCAGTAAGACTAATTGTTGGTGCTCAGACGTCAGGAGTCAGGCATCAGCAGCTCACAATAGACTCGTCGCCGCTGTTGTTGCAGGGCTATGCAGAGCTGCTCATTTTCCACACTTGTGCGTACTTATAAGATGCATCTTTGCTGCTTTAGTATTGGCAAACAATAGACAAATTGCACAGCCTCGTTCAGACTAAGACAGTCAGGGTTGGCTCCATCACCCGTGCGTCCCGGAGTGAGGGATAAGCGGACGACACTGACCCTTTGCTCTAAAAGTAACACACTCAAGGAAAAACAGGTCATACACATAGAGCTGCCAGGAAACCAACATCCATCCATCCATCCATCCATCCATCCATCCATCCATCCATCCATCCCAGCTGTCTCAGGGCAAAGGCAGGTGACACCCGTAACATGAGGAAACCCTCGTAACTCAAAAAATGAAACACGGCCAACAAATAAAATATATAATAGGTTTTTTTGTTTCATTTTTTGATTCAAACTGACTGGGCCTTGCACCTCTTTCATTTTTATTATTAACTTTTCGAGAGTGCGTGTTGCTATATCTATTTTTTGGAACCCTGATAACTGCCATGAATATTGCCCATCCTACTATGGCCACCTCCTCCCCCACCAACACCACCCCACTCCTCCACCCCATTTCCTGTCCCTGGCAATTCCGTCGACCGCCTCCCCCCGAGGCCGCACTTCACTCCAGTCAATCTGCAGGTTCTACGCGGCGCTTCATCAGCGGGAAAATTGCATTATGATTTACTCTTAAGTGCTCCATCAGTCTAATTGCTTCCAGCTCTGTGTCGTGCGGACTCGTCGGTACCTTCCTACTAATCCTCGTAAGAGATGAAGTTCTGATAAACAACTTTTTTTTTCCCCAGCTGAGCATCGTGGTCTCATTATTATTGTAATTATCCTCAGTTTGTTTTTCTTGCTTCTTAAAAAAAATATGTGTCTAATTATGGGCAGAGGAATTCAGTGAGTGTTGGCATGCTGCTGTTGTAGCTACTGCTGTTGTTGTGGTTGCGGCTCGGCAACTGATTTTCATGCCATGTCCTCCTCCTCTCCTCCCCCTTTCTAGGACACAAATCAATTTCACTGTGGCCATCGATTTCACAGCATCTAATGGTGAGTGATACTCTTGAGGAAGTGTGTGTGTGTGTGTGTGTGTGTGTGTGTTTTCGATAGGGGGCAGAGGACATATAGGTGTGCCGTCTGCGTGTGACGTGTCCAATTTCGGGATCAATCGCGCAATCGGCACACAAGTGTGGGAACACGGCCGAGCGGTGGCGCGCTGACGCCTCCACGACGCCAGGAGGCGGCGACGCCTCTTATTGGACGGCTCGTTCGCCTAAATGCTGAGTCGATAGGAGATTACAGCGGCAAAGGGGGAGTGGACGGCGTCAGAGCCGTCGCTCAACATTAAGTGGCCTCGGCGGATTGAAGGAGGGGATGTAAATTTAATAACACAACTTGTGTCATTAATTATGGCTTAACACAATGTTCCGCAAGATTTATTCAGGGGGAGAAGCACAGGGTCAAGAAACAAGACACACACGCATGCACTCACACACCAAAATCACAGTTTACCTTCTTCAGCACTTTATATCACAACACAACATGACACTGTATTGATTGATATTTGGCTTCCAAGACAAAGTAGCACAATTAGTCCTCTGTTTTCGGCCTCCTGCAAAGACACTCAGTGTTATCTTCCTGTCCAAGCTGGCATTTTGTTGGACCTTCCACAGGTAACAAGAGCAAGAGATCCTCCAGGGTAGCAGCTGTGAACTAGACTTTATTTATCAAGAAATGTAACTAGAATGAATTGGCTCAATATTGGCTTATTATATGTGATTAAGTCCAAACAACTTTCCAATCTCTAAAAACTCTTCATTCAGTCTGTCACCACATTGTCTGCCTGCAGTAATGTTCACTAATGCCTACAGTTCGTCTGAAGCAGCTGTAGATGATGGTAGTTCATTCAAACTATATTTAAGTCTTGCTCTCCAGGTGGAAATACCCTGAGATGACTTGAGGTTTTAACTCCACCCATTTAAAGCGAAGAATATGTGAGGAGCATTTCCTCATTGCCAATTAAAAGCACATAATGTCACATTCACTGGAATCACTTGCAATAAAGGTGATGAAGGTGATAAAGTATGTTGCGTTTGGACCGAAGGCCCACAAGATCGGGATCTGGTGGATCACTGATCCGTCTGAACAGGCAGAGCAACAACCCAGCGTTTCCTCAGACTGCAGAGACTGGGGAGCTATGTGAAACAATCGCACACTTGAGATTTCTCAGAGTTTGTCACAGCAGGACTTCAGCCCACAGTTTACAGGTGTGACTGATAAATTCTCCACCTACAGCATGGCAACGGATGGCAGTGACAAACTAAATGCCCTGAAACACATCAGAAATAACTCAGCCGTGTTGTTCGCTGGCTTTACTTTTCTTCACTCACTCATTATAACCTTCCTGTTGCTGCGTTCAAAGTCACAACACGATGTCAGTAACTGTTGCTTTTAGATGTCCGCGGTGAATAAATTCCTGCCTTCATCGCTCCGTCGCTGGCCGTCTCTACAGGTAACCCGTCGCAATCGACCTCGTTACACTACATGAACCCGTACCAGCTGAACGCCTACGCCATGGCACTGAAGGCGGTGGGCGAGATCATTCAGGACTACGACAGTGACAAGATGTTTCCCGCTCTGGGCTTTGGAGCCAAATTGCCTCCTGATGGACGGGTGTCGCACGAGTTCCCACTGGTAAGATCCACTCACTCACTCACTCACTCACTCACTCACTCACTCACTCACTCACTCACTCACATCATCATAATTGTACAACAGTCCACCTATTTGGTATTGTTTTTTCAAGAATGGGAACATGGAAAATCCATACTGCAACGGCATTGAGGGCATCTTGGAGGCGTATCATCAGAGCCTGAGGACGGTGCAGCTTTACGGGCCGACCAACTTTGCTCCCGTGGTGAACCACGTCGCACGGTGAGAAGCCAAAACCTTAAACCGTGCTGCCTAACTTGGAATAAGGATAGTTGAAAAAAAAAAAAACAAGCCAACAAGAAACTAAAATGGAAAACAAAGGGCAACAGGTTCAACATATTGTGGAACTGTAGCATTTGAAATTTCAGCATTCTCTTTTTAATTTACAGACGCAAATGATGGATTTTGTCACGTGATGCTGACGTGATTCTGCTGCATTTGCTGTTTGAAAAATCTGTTTTTTGCCCCTTCATGCCTTCGCAACAAACTTTATTTTACTCAGGCCCAGAAAGTAAAGTGTTGAAGTAGATCCATTTGAGATTCGACCTTCCTCCGCACTTTCTTTTTTAGTCTCTCATTTATGCATATTCCCCTTTATTAAGCAGGAGAGAAGATGAGATGCATTACCCAGAGAGCTCTTGCCGCGGGTGTTTTTTTCTCTCTCTCTCTCTTGATGAGGACTGTGTAGGTGCATCACTGTGCACAGTGTTAACTGTCTGTTGTTTTTGCCAGCGATAAGCTTGACAGGTGACGCACTCAAACATTTAAACCGGGTTACATTTTTTTTTGACTGACAAAATAATTCTATCAATCTGTTAATCACTACCGGCTCCGATGAATCTTGTTTTCGATTCGCAACGTTTGCACTTTGATAAGCTTCTGCTCCTTTATTAGAGTCCAGTAATCAGACTGACATGCACCCACGTCCGTGGCCGCTCGTCCCGCCCGCTTTTGATTTCCTGCGCCGTTTTTTCTGATCCGCGCATTATCTGTCCCACCAGGCGCGACAATCAGGGCTGAGCAGACCTGCATATGAATTCCAGGAGGCTGACAGCGATCAAAACAAAAACAAAAGAAACTGGGACTTTGTCAACGTGTGATAGGATCAATGTGGCTTCTTTCGCCCCTGACATCCAACTTCGCCCCGCCTCCCCGCCACCGTCGCTTATTTGTCGAGCCACGTTGGAACAATTCTCCGTGATTGTGCCTCTGCCGAGCTGTAATTAAAAATGCCATTTTAATCTGCTGCAGAGAACCTTCAGAATAAACAAGACAGGCGTGCGTTTAGCATTTGAAAAGCCGAGCCCAGGTAGGAAGAGCTTTCCAAAAAGGTACCAATCTGCAAATCCGACTAGGTGGTGCGTGCGGGTCTTCGCTTCATACTCTTTACACTCACTCATTAATCATGGTGTGTTTATGAGACACTTTAATGAGAGTTGTCTGAAGGATGACAGTGACAAAGAGTTGTTGCTTTTTTTTTTCTTTCTCGGTTGTGGAAGCGCAAAATGAAGCACAGCCTGCCAGAGAACGGTCTGGAGACACAACTGTGAATAAATCAGCAGCAAATCAGATCTGTCCGTGCGCAGCCATGATACACTGTTTGCTGATTGCTGCCTCCATCCATGTGTGTCTGTGTGTGTGTGTGTGTGTGTGCAGGTATGCGGCTGCAGTGCAGGACGGCTCGCAGTACTTTGTGCTCCTCATCATCACTGACGGCGTCATTTCTGACATGGCCCAGACCAAAGAGGCCATTGTAAACGTAAGAACAGCAGCAACAGCAGCAGATGGAGTCAGCAGGCTTTTTAGATTTGCACAACATCTCAGCACACTGCAGTTTTATGTTGACTCGTGCCGGGCGATGCTTTTGAACAGGTACTCCAACAAACTTCCTATCAATCCGACAAATTTCCCGTCATTTAATCCTCATTTTGTCCGGTGAAGGTGCTGAGCTTTATATAAAAAGACAATCTTGCAGCTCTGGGATGATTTATTCCCCTGTAAAATGATGGTGGCCTGCCAAAACACATAGAAAATGGCTTTTTAAAGGTCACACATGACACAAGGTTCCTTTTAGCGAATCTAACAACAATTTGTCTAAAACCTGTCAGTGAACTCCAAAATAAAAGTCCATCCTTGACTTCTTTTGCTCACTGTTATGAAAATGTGGTCTGGAAATCCATCCTTATATCACATTGTCCCTTTCCAAACATGTGTAAGGTCCAACGAAGCATCAGTTTTAACAAGACAAAAACATTGTGTTCCTACTTTTTCATAGTTTTGGATCAGCAACGATGCCACACTGCCCAACCGGTGTCCAAAATCAAAATAAAGATCTGGAGAAAATATGGGACCTCTAAACATTTCTGTTTCTGTTTTACTAACAGACCGAAAATGTCAGTGGCTGTGACAGTCTTTGTACAAAAGTATGTGGCTGTAGAATTCCAGAACAAAAAAAAGAAACAGGGAGTAAAAGAAAACAACTTCCTTTGCCTTCACCTTACAGATGTTTTTCAGATGTTATAATTGAAACCTTGGAAACCTTGGAGTCAGAAACATGTCCAAGCTTCTGCCTTAACCTTAGCCTAACCTCAGTCCAAACCCATAAACCTAAGCCTTCGGTTCAAGACTAGTTAGGGTCCTAACGACGCCATATTCACAAGAACACACAGAGAACATTGTGTTATATTCAATAAGCTTCCCCATTATTTGTCCTATGTCTCACTGTTTTAGGCTAGTAGACCAGCTTCTTTCTTCCTCCTCTTCCTGCTCCTCTTCCACCTCCTCCTCCTCTTCCTGCGTCAGCTACAGAACACCCAGCAGACTGGATTTAAAGGGAATTTGCGACTGTTAGTCAAAACATTAGAACAGCCACACCTTCCTTTTAAGATCTTGCCTGCTGCTTTATCTCGCTGGGTTCCCGCCGACCACAGCTGACGCCTGCTGGTCCTCCGCTGCCCCCCGCAAACCGGTTCCTGGTTGAGGGAGGACGCCGCGACCTGAGTTTGTGCCTTCTTTAATTTATGCTGCGAGGTATCTTCAAGACGGGAGGAGCGCGGTGAGGCTGAGTGCGAGGTGGCTTTTGTGTGTTTTCGTGATACAGTTTCTGGTGACAGAACCAAAGGGCTTCACATGTATAGTGAGTGACTCAGAACCCACCTGTCAATCATGCAGAATCCCCACCCCCGACTGCAACCAGCAGTCCCCGGGCTGCCTCGTTCACACTCTCTCTGAAAATCCCTGAGACTCCCTCGCACACAGATACAAAGACTTGTGCTGCCGCTCCGCATCGCTCACCTCCCCTCAAAGATCTGAAACTCTCCGACTTCATCTGCTGCCTCCATACGTCCGTCACACACAGACCGCCATCTGCCCGCCTTTGATTCTCTTCCCTTTCTCATCTTCCGCTTGTAATCTGTCACTTCATCGCTGCCCATCCTGGCATTGGAGCCCACAGGAGAGACTGTAAGAACTTCGTTGTGCGATGCTGTGATCTGAAGCCTGGGTATCAGCAAAAACAGCCATCCATCTTTTGTTGGATGTCTGCTGAGAGTCTTTTCCCCGCAAGTCGATTGAGAGAAACAAGCAAACTGTGCTTTTAAGTGCTCAAATGATTTTCAATCAAGATATGAACCAGGAAAAAGGAAGATCTTCCACGTCCTCTTTGTCAACAACATCAGCGCAGTTTGAAGGTGAGGACCAAAGATTGTGCTTTGATCCAGTTTCCCTGGAAGTCTGTCAGTTCCATCAGAAACATTCCAAGTCAAACCTTTAGTTTGGGTCAGATGTTTTAGTAAGATTTCAGGTCTGCTTTCTACTTTCCACCTGCTATGAAATCAGAAACACCCAAGAATTCATCATTTTCAGGAAGTCACAGGAACCTCAACAGTAATGAGCTTGAAATTTAATGTGCCTTTCATCTTTCCTTGCTGTTAACTCAATTGTGATGTCATTCCAACCTCCAAACTGTGAATTCAAAGGTAAATGGATCATACTTGGTTTTTAATCACTCAGATTGGTCGAAACAACATAAATAATGTATTTTGTGACCGTCACTCATGGTTGTAAGCTTCCAAAACTACTTCTAATTTGTCATCGTCACTGAGTTTGATGTGGAAACAGTGGTGAGAAGCAGCAGTGCATTGCCACTACACTGAGAGATTTAATCAAACAAAAGACAATCATCTGTCAAGTGGAGGAATGTTTCCTTTCAGAGCCACGAGAGCGCCTTTAACATAAGAAACTAAAAGATACTTAGATTAAAGATTAAACAGGTCGGTGCGAGTCGGAGGCAGAGCGCGTGCTAATTGGCAGCCTGTCTCGCCATCTGTAATGCTCAAAATCTCGACCGCCTGTCAGGGGGTGACAAAGGGATGGTAAAAGTAGGGCACGGTGGATTGCCAGGTTATTTTCAGCAGCATTTGATCTTTTAATGTATGCTCCCGCACGCATGAATACCTGCGAGTGTATGTGTGTGTGGGTGGGAAGTGGGAGCGATGCTACTGCAAGCTCAACTTGCGCTGCCTCTGCTTCGATCCGCCTTCAGCTAATTTTCCTCCATACATTGTATTTTTTTTTAGCCAGAGAGAAAATGAGAGATGCTTGACTGAGTGGCTGACTGGCTAGCTGACTGACAGATTGACTGCGGACGAGGCAGCCAGGCAACATTTCATGAAGCAGCTGTGTGGATTCATTTGCACACTCTATGCAAGAAGTTGTTTGCCAACCAAACCTGAACGTTGGAGCATACTGAGTTTTCACTTGATAAGCTCGGTGTTGACAAGCTATTGTTGTATTTTCTGAATTAAGAGAAACTTGCTGAAAGCCGATCCAATTTAAAGTCGCAGAGAGATTAGCTGTTAAAATCACTGGATGTTCAGAAACCAAGGGAATAATGGCAGCCGTCGTCATTTGGATCTCGGCTGTTTGCAGGTGGGCTGTTACTCAGTGTTGATGCTCTCCTCTGACAATCTGAGCTGTGATTGTTCACAGCAGCTCACCTGAGATTGAACTGGGGAAGCTTCCTGATGGACTGGGCTAATTACAAAGCTCTTCCGCAGTGCAGAAACCTCCTCAATTATTGATAGCTGCTCAACGATTGGCCACAATGCTGCTGTTAGCTTCACTGCAGGAATTACAAAAAGGAAATTCCTTCCAATTCTGTAATTTATGTTTAAAAACACTGTTCACAGCATTGTCTTTGTTAAAGCAGCCTTTGTCTTGTTTTCATTGTGATGGATAGTATTTTTATCTTTGCCAAAACAACAATTTGTAGAGCTGTCTGGTCTCTTATATGCAAACAAAACATGAAAAAAAGACCAGAATAAAACTAAGATTTGATTTTATGAGGCAGCGAAAGAGATTATTTACAACGTCCTGTAGCTTCATAGAATTTTCTTGATTTCCTGTTAAACTCATTAAACACCATATAGTTTTCCTAGCTTGAAATTATCATTACAAAATCATTTTTCCAATGCTTTGACTTGTAATGTGAAGAGCAGCACCCCGTCTACTACAAAAGCACCCCTGAGTGACCAGGTGTGGAACTATTTTTGGTTGCCTGCCTGGCAGCCTCTCACAACAATATGCCCCGCTTTATGGCAACACTTTATTGTATGTGCCAACATCAGCACTTCTCACCTGCTTGGCTATAAGAGGCTGGCTAGCTCATTAGCCTCCATATGTTCTCACTGGCAGAGGAAAAGACCAAAGAAGATTTTGTGAGAGGAGGAAAGGACAAGATAGTGGCCAAGCTTCTCCAGAGCCAGTGCATGGCAGGCAACCAAAGTTATACTATACCCGGCCATTTGGGGGCACTGTGTCGATGGCAGAAGTCCATTTTACATGGCTATGTTAATTTTATAACATTCACACCACAAAAGTGGAAGAAAAAGAAGTGTTGTATCAGAGATGGCAAAACAATCTATTTGTCACTGGGTGCATCTTGGGAGAGGCTGGGCGGGGCTACTGAGTATGGTGGCTGTGTTCAAAAACGTTGGCCCCTCCTCCTTCTCCCTCCTCTCCCACCTTGCAAAAGCCACCACGTGAGCTGTGACACGTGAGGCCTTATCAGGACGTCTGGAGTCTGGTTCATCGTCACCTGTTTCCCTCCACACGACAAAGTCTCTCAAATCAGACGTGGCCATCTTCCTCCACTAGTGTCACCAGTGTGACATCAAAAGAGTTACTTTTTGTGCAGTTCCGTGATAAATCCAAGTCCCGGGGATTAATTTGATTGCTGCTCCTTTTTTTCTCTCTCTCTCTCTCTCTCAACTTTAGCCCTGATGCTACTGTCGCTGTTTGCTCTGTATCTCTGGGGATGCTGTTAGTGTCAGTGGGTGTAATCTCCCCTCCCTGGCCTGATAACCAGCATGTTGTGGTCACATACAAATTGCCGTGACAAGATAAGAGCCGGGGAGCGCTCATACAAGGGGACACTGGATTGAGGGATATAAAACTCTGAGGAAATAGCCGGGACAATTAAAAAAAAACTTTTCTACTGAGGCGTCTCGCTGTTTTGCCTTCTCCTCCTGGATTCCTGTCTCTAATAAACCCCTCCGTCTCTCCCTCGTCCTATTAAAGGTCACATGCCTTGTTAAAATCTGAGAGTACATTAGTGTGCTTGTAACCTGTGGGGCGAGCACGTCGCCACAATGTTGTTTAATTATGCAGCAATGTGAGCTACAGGTCAGTGGCGGCATGGACAAGCGTCTCTCCTCTCTCTCTCTCTGAGAAGATGAGCAGTGTGTGCATTCATTAGCCCAAAACACTATAAAACGCCAGCGGGGGAGGGGAATAGTGTGGAGTCACACTTTTGCAGGCCATTAATCTGCTGCCAGGAATTTCAGGTGAAAATTGTTTCGGTACGCATCAAAAGTTTGGACACACCTTCACATTGACTTTTTTTTATTTTGGTTTTGTTTTGTTTTTTTCAAGAAGAATCACTAAAGGTCTGAAAAGAAATTCCCGTCCAAACCTTTGACTGATGCAGGTTACCAGCCGAGCATCCCTACAGAGGACCAGCAGGATGCAGAACCCACCTCAGCCACTCGCAGTGTCATAAACATGCTGAGGCTGGCTGAGGTGAATTCTAACCAGAATGTGGCTCCTCCCTCTGTGGTGGCTCTCTGTTGATCATTCACATGAAATATATCCCATTCACAAGTTCAATGAGAAAAATGATGAATGGGAATGAAACCTCAAGCATGTCTTTGGTGCCCATCGTCAATAGAGGCAACTCTTTTACATGTTCGAAATAAATAAATAAATCAAATCAAATCAAATCAACTTTACTCTGGCATTTTCTAAAAATCACGAGACTGTTCTCCAGTTTCACAGAACGAAAGAATCAAATCCAATGGACTGATTAGGTGACACCAATATGAAGACGTGATATTTTCATCTTCTTTCTGGAAGTCTGTGGAATTCTTTCCATCTGTAAAACTCAAGAACTGTTATGTGGATTCTCCCAGAGCCTCTCTTGACATAATAGTGAGTCGCAAGTGGGTGACGATTCAATTTTGGGCGAGTTTTCCCTGCAAAGAGTAACAATGTGCCGACGCTTGGTGGATTTTCTGATGTCTGCATTGGCCACCGCGTTCTTGAGCTCAGCAATAGTTGTTCTATGGAATCATTTTGTGATCAACTGATTTTTTTCTCTGTCTGTCTCTTCAGGGTGCAAAGCTCCCCATGTCCATCATCATCGTCGGCGTAGGTCAGGCTGAGTTTGATGGTACAGTGATGACTTGATTCTTCAAACTTCTGCGTAACTTTTAGTAGTTTTTGTCTTTTCACATACAGCACATATAGAATAGTTAGGCATCAAGGAAAAAAGGTCTGATAAAACTTTAGCAGCATGAGATCTTATTTTCTTTTACATACAGTATTAGGAGGTGAGCTGGGAACTGGCAGACTATTATTGTTGGCAGCCAGCGGTAACCTCTGCGGCGTGAACCCACCGAGGTGCCTGAGAGATAATTACTGTGCCAAATCGCTTGAGCCGATAGCGAGGCGTCGTGTAGGCGGATGGGAGTGTAATTGTAGAAGAAATTGCTGAGGTTAAATGTTGGTCTCTGCTGTTTAGTGCAGATGATTATAAACTGCAGCAAGGCTACAATGAAGGAATCATTAGTTGATTAGACGTGCGGTGGAGAACGTTGCAGCCGGGCGGAGCAGCGGCCTCTCTCACTCTGGGCCAATCCAACACCCCAAAAGTTGATGCGATGTGTGATGAAAAATACATATATATGTATATATATATATAGTCACATGAAAAGTCTTTCAACCTAGTGTCTGTGCGTGTGTTTCTCCATCAGCTATGGTGGAGCTGGATGGTGACGACATCAGGATCTCATCGCGGGGAAAGCTGGCAGAGAGAGACATCGTCCAGGTGACCAGACAAAACCTCTGAATCTCACTTTGAGATTCTGTTTCAGCAGCATTTCCATGTATTTATGTGTGCCATATTTTATTACACTTACATTCACAACCGCACCTGGCAACGCGCTAAGAAAATCCTTCTTCTGAACATCTGTTGGCACAATAAAACCAAAATACTATAAAACTGTGTCCAATGGTTTAATATTAGCAGACGGGCTGCATTTGACGACTGCTCTGGGGTTTTTTCTTCTTAAGGTACATAACTGTTGGCACCGACACGTAGTTCAGACTCATAGGCATGAGTCAGAGCTATGCCTCATGCAACTTAACCTGGTACTTGATGATTTTCAGTCAAATTACCTGCAAACTAAAGTGAATATGTGAGAAGTCTGGAGGTTTGAGAGGTTCAACACCTCTGCTAGATAATTTCCCAGGAGACTGTTTCCGTGTGATGACGAATACTATAAATGAAAAAAAAAAATTCAATGCGTATTTTTTTTTTTTTTTAAGCTCCGCTAGAAAAGCAGTCCTCTTCCCTCGGGCTGATTTAATTCCTCACATTCCTGAGAGAACCCAGGATTAGTGACGGATCAGCATCCTTCAGCTCACAGTATCTGGCAAATGTTGACTAACATGGCGGCTTAAACATGAGCCCTCTGGATTTCTCCTTTCACTTTACCGCCCTCCTCCGAAATCCTACTTGTGTACATTGTCGAAACGCATTTAGCGCTTTCAGGAATCGTTACAATGGTTATTCATAAATCTTGAGGGAGGAAAACATCTGTTCCGTGGCCCTGCGCAACTCCTTATCGAAAATTTCAAGCTCAAACATCCCACATTTGGCAAAACTGTCTCATTTGGTTCCAGTGGAGCATTAAAGGCCCCATATTCCATTTTTTTATTCCAATGTCCAGTGGAGCAACCTTGCAGAATTGCATATCCCAAAAACCTCAACAGAGCTCCAGAACACAGCTCTTGTACAACCTTTTTTTTTTTTTTTTTTTTTTTCATGCTTAGTTTGGGCAAGAAGCTTAGCTGTGTTTTGCTGATGCAGAGGAAGTGAGGCAACAAAACCAGCTGTTTTTTGTTGTTGTTTTTTATTCCACCTGGTTTTAAAATCTAGCTGCCTTCACTCCACTGCTAGAAACTGGGACATTGCCCTCTCATTTGCTTAAATGGCGCCGCCTTGAGTGTGGTCTCACATCTCAAACTCTTTTAAGCCCTTTATGGCATAGGTTTTCCTAAAAGGGGAGTGAGTGAACGCCCAAATTATTATGATTTAATTGCACCATGCGGCACCTGCAGGTTCTCACTGGCTCTCAGCGTATTGACACGATTCCTCTCCCTCAGTTTGTCCCCTTCAGAGATTACATGGACCGGACGGGGAATCATGTGCTGAGCATGGCCCGACTGGCTAAAGACGTGCTAGCCGAGATCCCAGACCAGTTCATCTCTTACATGAAGAGCCGGGGGATCAAACCCAACCCGGCGCCGCCTCCCTACACTCCACCCGGACACACGCACCATCACACACAGATCTGAACCCTCGTCCTCTCGGCTTTTTCAGCGAGAGCTACCGAGAGCTACCACTCAAGAGCCCCGTGGGAACTTTCCGCCTGCTGTTTTTTGTTGTGTACGCAGGATCCGACGGACCAGGAAATGGGTGTTGGATGTTTTCACTTTTGTTTTTTGTTTGGTTTGTTTTTTTGTTTTTTTCTTGCCGACACCCTCTGGATGACTCTTGCAGCATTTGTCTGCTTCTGTTTTGTTTTTTCTCCTCTGTTCCAATTTATTTGGCAGGTTTCTCCTGAAGAGAGGCCGCAAACCTTTCAGGAAAAATAAGCCTTTGAACTGGACACTTGGGCAGTGACTGTTTGGCATCTGGTGCGGCAGCAGGTTGGCTTCAGAAAGGTTCATGTCGTGGTTAAAACTTGTGCCTGTTTGTGGTTGTTTCTCTCAGTGTGTCAGGACACCTGAACTCTGACCTTAAGCCCTGCTTGTCAAGTCAGTGGTGTGGCCTATTACCGTCATATTTTCTAGACACCTTCTCCCGTCTGGAATTAGTTTTATATTTGAAGATTATCGCCATACCTGCCAGTGCGTTAGATATGATGGAGGATCACACTGTCACATTGATCATGCCATGAGGTGTCACGCCTTCTCTATTTTATGTTTAAAAGAGCATGTTGTAATAGTAGTCCCCAGTATTGAGAAATATATGTATGATGGAATGTGACTGAGAGCGGCATGCACATGTGATCAGTCCGTCTTAAACTCTGTCAGCTTTGTCAAATGCTATTGTAAGGAAAAGGCAAGAAAAGGGGCAAATCTAAGATTTTAAGTCTGGGGCTACAGGCAAATCATATTTAACCATTTAGGGGCAGAATGTTATTCAGAAAGGTATGATGAAGTTCATACGGTCAAATTTTACCATGACCAACCAATGACCTGTGTGTCTTTCTCTTCTTTGGCATGCACAATAGCTATAAAAACACACCCTGTATAACCAAAGAGGTTAAAACCCAGAGAAGGAGAAGTAAATACTGGCTTGAGACGCACTTTAAATGCTCAATTACAGAAAGTGGCCCCAAGTCACAATGCAGCGATGCCATTTCTTTTAAAGACCCAGTGTGTAAGATTTGGCGACATCGAATGGTAAGAAAGTGTATTGCAACCAGTATTAATGTTATCTCCTGTTTGCCAAGCTTTGATGATGACAGGGTAGAATCTCCAAAGCTCTTGAGCTGATACACGTTCTGGACTACTGCTGATAAGTGACTGCACATTAATGTCGTCTTCTCACAAGCGAAGCTGCCCTTTATATAAATCTAAATGTTTAATATTCCCATAAAGCAGTTCATCTTCAGTGACCTATTCTGCCGAAAAACACATACACTTACTTTCTGTTCCATAACATGCCAGTAGTGCCCTTTAAATGTTACACACTGGGACTTCAATACGTCTAAAGCACAACCCTGAAGAAAAGTGTTTTTTGTTTTTTTTTTCGGGGGCAACAAGTGCTAAAAATAGCGACAGGATCCTCACACCAACTCAGTTGACTTGAACCATAAATGAGTTTGAAAGCCGGGCCCCTCACCGAGTCATTGACGTTAATCAAACCATGGGGGCGGAAGCCTCTCTTTTCTCCTCTACTGCTGCAGCTCTGGGACCCTCTGTGGAGTCTCATGTCACTGCAAATTTCAAGCCTCCAGCCAGCGACCACACATCAGCTGCTACGTAACCCCAGTCCTCCTAGACTGTGACATCGACTTAAGCCCGTAGGATGATAGCCTGCGTTCCTCCACGGAGAGTTCTACATAAATATATATATAGAAAGCCATGTCCCCACAGGAGCCTATCACAGATCTCCTGGAGGAGACGCAGTTAACCCGACGTCTTTTTAAGTTGTCAGATTTATAATCGTCACATCATTAAGCATGTCATTCATGTGTGGCCACATTAACATTTCCCCTGTGCTAAAGGGGAAAAGGGGGATCTTTCTGCGCCCGGCGCTGTCTGTAGCTTCCTGCCGCCCGTCAGTGGCAGCGCTTCTGCGTGAAAAATTAAAAGGCACGGCAGCTTTCACGTAGCAAATCCAATTTTACCGTCATCAGCGATGACACTCCTCGTTTTGCAAGCAGAGACGATGGCATGTTTTTGAGTGGAGCGAAAGTGAAGTAGACAGACGGTCAAAGACGGTTTCTGGTTTTTGTTATCTACTATGTTGAAAGGGTCTGCAGAATCTCTCCATTTCATCTAAACTGCAGTACTTTGAGTTGATAGTTTCTTTTGTTTTGTTTTATTCCTTGACTCAATGTTTTGCTTTATCCATGCATGCACGCGCCAATGTTACAGTAAGATAATAATGAAACTCAGGCTTTTGCTAACTAACGGCAGCGTTTTATCTCTAACATCGCATGGCAATGTAAGGGCAAAATAAGTCTGCCTCCTTTTCTCTTCAATTTTCTAGTGATTATAAAGTTCAGCCAAGGAGGTTGTGTTTTTCTGCATTTATTTATTTTCAGCAAGATCTATGGGGGTGTGGCAACAGTAGATTTTGGTGGTGATTCAGAATAGAATCTAGATTTTACGATTTTACGATTTTACGAAAGTTATTTCAGTCTAGGCAACATTTTGTGCCCTCAAAGTGTTGTTTTATTCAACAAAGCAAATTATTGTTTTTTATTAAAATCTCATCGTATGAAAGCTCCAAAGTGCAGTATTTTTGGCATTTTGTTGACATTTAACAGTTGGCACTTGGCTCTGTTTTTTGTAACAACATTGGCCTGACGAGATTGCAAGATGCCTACGAGCTCTTTTATTTAGAAAGCTATAAGAACAAAGGATAATGTTGAGGTTTTAGTAGGAGGTGAGGGATCCCACGTGGGATCCCCGGTGGGTTGTACAGAAGAGGCAGAAAGCACTCTCGACCTGACGGCCCACCGTAAACATTCCCCACAAACAGAATACGGAGCGCTGCCATGAGCCAATAATGCATCACGAGCGTCACATGGCCCACGGCCTTTCTCCGTGCCGTCCCACCTGCAGCTGCATCATAAAAATGATGCTCCAGCGTTTCCTACCGCACTGGTCCCCTCTGAGCATCACACTTTCATTTGTGTTTAATACAAACAACATTGCATTTAATACGTATAAAATACATTTAAAGAGAAAACCAATGCAGAGGTCCAATAAATCAAATGTCTAATGTAGCAAACAAAAAGCCTTAAAAAACTCAGATGCAATTAAATTACTGTTGTTTGCTTCTTTCTTGGAGAAAAGAATGTTTGTAGCTGGTAAACATGCCTCTTCAGTGGAGATGTGATCAATTAAAGAACCCATCATATGTAAAATTCACCAGTGTGACAGCACTAAACACACTATTCTGTAAACCAGCTCTTTGTGATGTCACAGAGGGGTGAATGCGCCTCTCGCAGGTATTCCTCCTTTATCCTGGCTCTGTTTGTCCTCTTACCTACTCAGCCTCAGTGAAATAAATGTAAAAGGTCCAACAAAGCATCAGTTCTAGTGGGACGCTAATACCAAGAGTTTTGTTGCAGGCTATTAACAGAGGGATAAAAAATGCTTTTTGTGACAGTTAATCATTTGTGGCTTCTCCACTTGGACCCAACATGAAAAATAAAGATCTACAAATTCGCAACGTATGAGACCTTTCATGGTACTTCTAAAGACAAAACAGCTTTTCTCTTGTAACTCTTTACACGTGTGAGAAACATCATGCTCACTACATTGATCCCAGTCATCTGCAGGATGAGTGATTATCTTGCCGTGTCAAATATTCACTCATTGATTTGTTTTTGCCCTTCGATTCATAGTTTGAACAAAAAGCTGTTGCCTCTGTCCTTGTCATCTCAGTGACTCTTCCCCTCAAAGCGCTTATTTTTTTTACTATGATGGATCACCTGCATGTGTTCTTGGGGTCCATTATAATCAGAGTGCCGCCAGCATAAGGCAAAATGAAAAAAATAAGGAAGGGAAAATGGACTCACCCCATCCAGATTACATGCATGTCAGTGGCAAACATGGCAGTGAGCGCCGTGGTCGGTTTGCCGTCTCTTCTCTCTCGTGCCTGGTCCTCCAAACATCTCTCGTCTCCCTAGTGGTTTTAAAAAAAACAAAACAAACAAAAAAAAACTGTAGCTAGTTAGCATGTTACAGTTAAGACTTTCAGTTATTTTTAGTTTTTTTGCCTCAAAATCAGATATTTATTCCTGTTGTTTTAACCCCGCAATTTTTTCTGAGTTGCATGAATTTTCCTTTGAATGTTTATTTTTTTGTACATGAATATTGTCACATGATGAGTTGTGAATTGTTTCTTATTGGATTGCCTTAAATGAAAAATTAATTAAAAATGACTTCTTTTATAAAGCTTTTTTGATCCCTGTGTTTACGTTTCAGTGGTGATATTTGATTTTGTGACTGGCTGAGAGTGGCCTTGTGTAACATCACATTGTCTAATTAAAAAAAAAAAAAAGCAGCAGGCACCGTGGCGGTTTGTTGTGAGTGCAGAGGAAATTTTTACTATAGCACACTAGAGAGGAGTTTCAATTAAGACAAAGAAAATGTGAGAGGTCTCATTTGCCTCTTAGGGCTTGAATTTACACACGGCTGTTAAATCACCATCTTCATTTTAGCAGGCAAAAAAGTCAAACAACCTCTGGCTTTATCTGTAAATGAACTGCTGCCCTTGGGATGTATAGTGGTGAAGGTTTTTCAGAAAGTAATATTCAAGGCCCACAGCAAAAGAGTTAACAACACCTAGTGGTAAGAAAGCAAATTACAACCAACGTAAAAAATAGAAGTAATATTCGTGCAAACATCTGCAGATGACAGATTGTGTTTGCTCATCATAATCAGCCCTCACATCCTCACCTGAACCTGCTGAGACATAAAGCTCAACATCACGATGGCCACAGTTTCACAGTTTGTTCTTCAGATAGACGCATCTCTCATCAAGCACAGTTTGCAGACTTTTCAATTTAAAACACAGTTGGAACTTTTTTTTAAATCAAATAATTGGATTATGTATACATGATAAACGGGTCATTTCCACTCCCATAAACTGAAGTGTTTATCGCTTTGTGCTGCGGATCAGGCGACACGCCGACGCAAAGCCTCACTGACTGAGTAATGCTCTGGCAGTGAGTCTCTTGAACTTAATCAGGCTGTTTTGCCGCATATAAAAGAAAAGAGTCACACACATATATATATATACACACACACACACACAGCCAATTAATTTGATAATAAAACGCTCATTAAGAGGTGCTAATTGGAAAACATGCCAGGGAGAAATGAAAAGCACTCTTTTGCAAACACCATCGGTCTTCCTCCAGCCGCCACTGCGTTTGTTTGGGCTTTTTGTTCTCTCTCTCGCTCTCCTTTTCAAAGTTTCTTTATCCGGCCCACACGCGTTTGTCCCATATAAGTCATTCTCTTTACATTGTGCACCAGCATGTAAGAGGCTCGGCTGCATGTCTTGCGGGGTGGGAAAACAGTGGCAGCTGTCAAAAACTGAAACAAACTCCCAAACTTGGCGTGAAGAAGCAGCTCCCTCTGCCTCCAATGAAGAGCATCGTTACCATAGAGTGAACCCTAGACTGCAACTCCATAGGGTTTATCTTACCACCCTGGATGCCGCTAAAAGTTCAATTAGTTTCTGTATCAAGAGGAAATTAATTATGGAGAGAAATGAATAAATCAGAGAAGTGTTAATGAAGAGAGTATCGGCTCGGAACCATCTCCATAAAACATCTCTTTGTTGTGTGGGAGCCCTTTGCTGCGCTGCTCCTGCATGTCAAACGGTTCATGCCAGTTGCTTTGACGACAACTATTCTTTTTCTTCCAGTTGCTGAGAGCAACCGATAAAAAGGTTATGGTCAGCTACGGGTATATGCACATAACTGACCTGCAGTTACTGCAAGCAGTACAAATGAAGTCGGAAGCTGTGTAACAAGGGGGCAAAAATCTGCAAGGCTCACTTCTAAAATTATATATCCTACTTTTATACTTCATACTTAAAATACTGCTTTTTAGCTGACAGAAAAACATGTTTATTTGTGCTTTTAGTTTCATTCCGTACAAAGGATGAGGAGATATTACTTTTGTGCTTAAAAGCCGTCTTACTTGAGGTAACTGTTCTCTTTTTTTTTTTAAGCCAGAGGAACAGTTTGGCAACAAAAATGTGTGAAACTGCCAGAAAATAGCAAGTCACTGCATGACGGACAATATTCATGATGCATAAGTGTGTTTTCAGATTCGCTTTTGGGGTTGTCTTTATTTTGACTCCTGTGCTGCATTGGTTCAGTGGCCTTCCACAGATGAGGACGGAGGGGCGGCAGCAGCATCTGGGTGGTTAACAATCGTTTGACAAGCGCCAGGCGGTTATACAACTTGGCAGCCGGCGGAGTCGTCAAATGAGTTGGTGAAATCGCAGCTGCTGGAGTAAATTAAACCCTGAGTGACTTAACTGAGCCCAAAAACACACTCTCAGCAGCCAGAATCACATCCTTGTGAATGTCAACTCACTCACTCACGAGCGACAGCCTTCCAGACGTCTACAGCGGAATTACACGTCATCCTGCTGCAAGTCATGTAACCGCTACGAGCCTAAATCACTTACAACCCTTTTTATGACTGAATTGCAGCCGTAGTCGGCCCAAACATAAGAGCCCTCAAGTGAGTACACATTTGTCCTATTAATATTAATACCTCTGCTAGCTCCTTGGGCAGGAGTCCCTCCTCAGCAGTTCTTGCAGATGTTGCAGAAGTCTCTCAGAGTGGGAGCACAAAGTCGGGCGATTCATAAAATAATGCACATAGTCTAAAGACTAGAGACTGAAGACTGTTGTCAGTAGTCTTGTAAGTTTACTTCCAGTTACTTCATTATCTTTTATCTAGTTTTGCTGATGTTGATCTATGCTGATAAATCATTCCTGGCTGAGTTTTGTTGCAGCGTTCCTGCAGTGCTCATGGTTTGACTAAATATTGGATCTCAATAAATATGATTGAGGGAGGGGGAGGGGGGAGTACAAGAACAAGAACAAAAAGATGAAGAAGAAAACCGAGTCTCTCTTGACTGTCAGTTCACCTCTTTCGATGTCCTTTTCAGGTTTATCTGGTTTCCAGCAGACCACAATCACACAATCATTAGTCATAAGTCATTAGCAGCAGCCATCTAGACCATTGAAGTCCTCCCCAGCTATATTAGAAGCCACTCTCACAAGAGAGTTGTTGTCCTTGGTCCCTGGCTTCTCGCCTTGAGGACGTGATGAATCTGGCTGTAACTCGAGAGCAGGAAGACTCTGCAAGGCTGCTCCTGCTGCTCTCGCCACTGTAAGAACTCCGATGCCAAACATGACAGAACAATGTGCAAAAAAACCACAGAGATTTTGCTTTAATTGTCAGGAGAAAGCGATGAGACGTTGTACATTTTCAAAAGGGGATCCTGAGGGGAGGACAGCGCTGATCTTCCTGTCCGGATTCTGTTCGCAGCTGGTGCAAACTTACAAGTTTAGCACCTGCGGCGTCTCGTCAGTCAAAGAAGCTGCAGCTCACTGAAGGTCAGGCTCGTCCGCTGGGAGAAGCTGTATTAAAAAAAAATAAAAATGTAGAGTTCCGGAGATTTGAGCAACTGCTCAGGAAAAAGAAAAAAAAACCTGGCTGAGGTGAATTCAACACCTGCTGGCTGCCTGTAACCTTTGAAGAAGCGTCCAGAGTGACCTACCTTTGAAGGACCTCTGTGTTGACTGGTGTGCAGTGTTGCAGAAGTTTTAGAGACACTGACAGTGAAGTCTGAAGCAAGTAAGTAACAAGAAAGTTATAAGTAAAAAAGAAATGTTTGCATTTCACTCTACAGATGAGGGAAGATTTCAGACTTGAGGCCTTTGCCTCAGGCGTCAACTTGAGGTATCAAAAAACAAAGAGTTTTTGGTTCGAAACTTTCAGAACCCCCTCCCCATTTGTTGACAGGTCCCACTTTCTTACATAACAAACAGCTTGGACGGACAAACATCACGCAATAAGTGAGAGCTCAGCGCCGCTAAAGGCCCTCAGAGATCCTTGATGGAAAAAAAGCGCGAGCAGACAATAATAAAGCTACAAGTAGTTCACGCGGGCCAACGCACTGGAGACAACGCGTCGGCCCTAACCTCATCACTGCCCACATTTGAAAAACAACAAGCTCAGCACGGCACAGAGGTGGTTGGGGAGCGACAAACATTAACCACGTTAAGCTGAGAGCTCATCAGCGGCGACTGTATGGAACATGTTGCATGTGTGGGCTGGATGTTGGGCGCAGCGGGGCAGACACCAATAAAGCATCTCAGGCGCTGACGGGAATACGGTGTGTAATAATGAACCAAGATGGATGGATGCATATAAATTTCAGAAATGATCTCTGCAGACATGAGCTGATATGAATCAAATCAGCAAATCTTCCCTCTTGATGGGATTTGTTAAATTGAACAAGAAATAAAGTCGATTTAAGATGAACTAAAGTGATTGTGATAATCTTTTTTTTATTCTTAGGATATGACTTAAAAGTGTTTTGTGTGGGATCTTTGTTCAACTGTCCACATCCCTTGAGCCAACAGGACTTTAATAGTGGCTGAATTTGTGCTGAACTAATGGAAAATCTTTTAAAACAAAGCCAGTTCCCAAAGGACATCTAAATGCAAGCCCATGATTCACAATAGCGCCGCATGCTATCTATTCATAATTAGGTTAATAAGCAAAAACTCAACACCACGGCATTATAATCAAGTCTCAGGCCAGCTCCTGAGATAAATAGGCCCATGCAGTAATCACAGCCATTCTAATGTACATTACATTCAGTCAGCGTGCATTGGCAGCAACTCCAACACAAACTAACAGCTTCATTTTTTCCCCCGCAGCTCCCAAACCAACACAACATTTAAAATGTCAGCGGTTTGTTTGCATGCCGAGCGAGCGCTCTTCTCATTAATGTACAGCCGCATGTTTAAGTATGTGGGCAGTTATCTAATGGGCAGTGAAGAGGCGCCAAGTAATTCATTGTGCTAGGAATTGCTCTTCATGTGACCTAAACAACAAAGTTGCATCAAACTATCTCTCTCTCTCTCTCTCTCTCTCTCTCTCTCTCTCTCTCTCTCTCTCTCTCTCTCTCGCTCGCTCTCTCACTCTCTCTCTCACTCTCTCTCTTTCTATTGTGGCAATGGCCCACATTGGCTGAGTCCGACAGTCGGTGGCTAGTCCACCGCTGCTCATGGAAGAAAAGCTAACAAACTAAGATAGCTTCTAAAAGAGCTGATTGTTCAGACCTGTCACATGTTGTAAGCGGACAAACACCAGGCTAGTGCTGTTGTCGGTGAACTGGGAGAAATATCAGTAAGGTGCACTTTGTGGCATCACTTTCTAAAAAGACAAGTTTGCTAAGAGATAAGAAGAATGTACTTTACGTCTTTCTAGGGAGTACAACTGCAGGCCAAAAATACACATTATGGCTGGAAAACACCGGTATGAGTTCCGCGTTATATGGGACCTTTAACACAGTTTCTCTGATTTCCTTATATTGTCTTGTATTTGCATGAAAAGCAATCACAGTCATTGGTTCTGTCAGCACATCGCCCTGCCTGGAAAGATGCAGGATAATTTTGCATTTGGTAATCCTCTTAGCGTTCAGTATCTGAGCTTTAACAATGTTTATTTCACTGGCGGAAACTCATTGTTTTGTATACTATCCATGCAGTGACAATGGCTTCAGTGTGTTGCAGAGTGCAGAGATGACTGTGATATCTGTGCTGATCATCCTGGTGCATGATTACTATTCAAGACTTTGTTCTCTCCAGAGGCATTTGGTAGATGGGAAGAAGTGATTTACATCTCATCCTCACGGTGAAATACATGGCGGCTAAAACACTTTTTCATCTTTCTCCCTGCCTCTCCGTCCGAGCTCGCAAACAAGGCGGCTGCCGTGCTCGTGTAAAATCAATTATTTTCTGGGGATCACCATAATCTGCTGTGAAGAATCAAAAGCGACTTCTGTTTAGATGCAAATCGCACATAAATGCAAGGGGAAGCATGTTGAATGCAGACGGTAGCAGTCAGGTGCACGACACTGCACAAGCAAGTGAAACTGACGTCCCGTTATAGCATCATTAATATTGGCTAATGTGCGGCTGATAAAATGGAGATTGGATTGAGAGGTTAATAGATGTGGTCTCAAAAGCCACAGCAGCCCTGTAATCTGAGCCCATGGTTTTGATTTAATCCTGCTGATTCTATGGTGGTGCCAGTGGCGCTGGTGGTGGTGGCGGTAGGAGTGTGCCACAGTGTCACGAGGCAGATGTATGATCTCCAGAGTTGGACACCTTTGGTAAACTGCTTTCTGCTTTTTAGAAAAGCACAAGAAAAGAACACACAGGGACAGACAGTGACTGTTAAGTGTGGAGTGGAGAAAAGGAAACATTTTTTGTGAAAATTGAAGAGTGGTGAAGGCTCAACAGGTGTCTTTGAAAAAGACCTTATATTAACAACAATAGAGGGTGCTGCTCGATTTTGCAAGCAAATGTTTTACATAATTGCTTCGTGTTCTTGCTTAGTGTGAATGCAGAAAACGTCAACTGAGATGTATGAATTAAGCGGAAGGCAAATGAAGTGTAAAAAAAAGGGTGAACTTATCTTGTATCTCTGAAGGTGGTTGGTTTTGCATTCAATAAGATAGTGACATTCATTCTGACACACGGTGACATAAAGAGCCCACTTCAGCCCATTAAACATCATTAAAAAAAAACGTTTCTTAAATACAAGGACAATATGATAATTAGTATATAGCTCTTTAATCGCAAGAATAACAGGAACAACATTTTTTTATACATCTTAAAAACCTGGTAAACTTTAATCATCTATAATAATAAATAAATTTGAGTAGAAGTCGTTCCGTAAAGCACGCTTGGAACAAAGCTATTCCTGTACCTTGGTTCTATCACTTGGGGACAAGGAACCTTGGTCCAGAAGGAAGAGGCTGGGGAAACTGCAAACATGCAAGTTCAGTAAACCAGGGTGGGGCAGCGCCTGAAGTCAATAATAATAGTGCAATGCCGCCATCTTCTGGATATGACATGTATGTCCACCCCCCACCCCCTTGGTCAAATCCAAATTTTCTGGTTGTCTTCAGCGATTTGTCAAGTTTGTACAACATGCAAGCTTTGATTTGATTGTTTGATATTTCATTTAGATAATCTACTGTTAAAACATGTACAATGTTCTCGTGTTTGGAGCAATAAATACAGATTTTTAAAAAGAAAAAAAAAAAAGAAAGCATTGATTTTTATTACATCAAGGTGACTGTGAGTTGGATCAGGAAATAAATTACTCAAAGGCCAAGCCTAATGGCAAGGAGGAGTGCCCAGTTATAAGCCATTAGGGGCGGGGATTTCGGCTGGAGGGCACAGGAAGGTAACCCTCTGCGGCTGCGCGGAAGTGAAAGTTTCGGAGGGAGACATGGCGCCGCTTGATTTGTCCGTCGTCCACTGGCAGACTGATGAAATTTTTAGATGCTTGTTCGAAGACGATGAGCATCCCATTCTGTTCCGTTCAGGTCATGCGTATTCCGATGTGGAGACCGACGGACCAGACGAGAGCAGCGGTAGGTTTTGTTTGTGTCTTCATTGTTTGTTTGTTTTTACACCTCAGCAGCCTAGCTTGTTCGGTGGCGTAATCTTCCCGTCTTCTCATCAACTGAAACCGTCTTGGCCAGTTTCAATTTAGGCTGACGGCGACCTTGTTGCCGATGAATGCTTCACGGCTGCTGCATTGAACACCTATGTACTCGTTTGAGTACATTGTACAAAGGTGTACTCGGGGCATCTCATGCTATCATGAGATGCCCCGAAATCTGGTTTGATTTTGTAGCTTCATTGGTTGTGTTACGTGTTGTTTTATCTCTACCCGGGTCAGAATTGTGTCTTCTGACTGCTTCCTCTTTTGTAATTTTCTGGCACTGGTGTTATTAGATTATTAATTGGGTTGTGTGGTGTATTCATTTCAAATCAATCCACGGTCTCCTGCTCTGGCCAAACAGAGCAATGCTGAGTCACCATGAGACCAATCCATTAAGTAACAGGCGGGGTTCTTTCTATCCAATACTCACCTGCACAGAATAAACAGTGCTTTTTATGGTTCTGAAACGCCACCCAAATATTGATCAGTTCCCTGGATCCATAATGCTCAAACAGAGGGGCCGACGTTACAATTGGCTGCCAAGGTGTTAAAAACAAACAAAAAATGATGGCTTTATGGATTTTGCAATTGCTATCATGTGAGCAATCGTTTTCTTCCCTTCCTATTTTGTAGAAGGCCTTTATTTGAATTTAAAACGGTTTGCAGTTAAAGTTGCGTACATCTGGATTGAATGTTGTTGTTTTGGGGGTTTTTTTTGTTTTGTTTTGGGGTTTTTTTTCACATTTTTGTGGTTATTATTTTTTTCCAGAGAATTTTGACCCCTCTGCAATTGCTGAGAAAATTAGGATTGTTGCAGATAAACTGAATGACGATATGATATTTAAAGCCGCGGTGAATGACTTCAAGAAAGCAGCAGCACAAGAGGTAGGTTACACACATGCTCAGTGTGAATCCATAATTTGCTGGCATTTAATGCATCACAGTGATGGAATGTCCTGTTAGCCGAGCTAGGGTTGACATTGTAAAAATGATTAACACATCAAACCTTGTCGGATCTCTCTGTCCAGGCAGTAGAAACAGCATTCAGTCATGGCGTGGAGGCCTTGTGCAAGAATCAGGCCTTGAGTCCCGAAGTGACCTCAGAGGTGCAGCTGATTGGCGTTGCAGTGGCCTTTGCTCGTCATGCCATTAACTCTTCTCCAGGTCTGAAAAATAAAATCCATGCTGCTATGCAGTCACTCGTCCACAGGCAAGACAAGTGGGTGTCACAGCAAGGTGGATGGGTGAGTAGGTTCCTGTCATTTGTGCAAACTTTCAGTTCCAGGAAGTTGAAAATGAAGATTTGGCTTGTAAATTCTTCAGATATTAGTCATTGACCAGGGCAAAGTCTTAACCTCTGTACTCTTGCCATTAATAGTGAAACAAACCACTCATTAGACTCCAAGTTTTTCATGGTAAAATAATATAACTTATTTTCCTAATTACACCTATTGTTTTTTTTCCCTATAATCACTGGTTAGTGCAGAGCAACAGCTGTTATGTTGAAATTCTGGCACAGAGAACTGAACTTGCTTATTCGACTGTTACAAATAAATATTGCGTCCACCTACTATTACTTCTACTTGACATGAAGTAATCTGGCTGGGGAAAAAATGCAGAAACCAGAGTAAAATTCTGTGAGTGTGTTATTGCTTCTAGTAAATGTTGCCCAACCACAGAGAGAAGACTGTGACCTAGTTTGATTAGGTTCATCGTGAATTGAGTGGGCTGAAGTAAACACAGAAATGTCTCAGCCAAAATATACTACCACAAAATTCTTGGCAGATTAAAGTATTAATTGGTAATTCATCTTTTATGCTTAATGTTACATTTATTCACTGTTTTACACTCTGTTTTGCTGCATTTATGTCTATTGTAATATGTGATATGATAAGTGATGTTTAAATTGTCAAATTTGATGTAAACAACCTCTCAATTTTCTGTTTTATCTGCTTCTCTTTAGGACAAAGTAAAAATGTGAGACTGAGCCTGGAACGACCAACCTCGTACACGAAACACGTTCATGAAATTTAGCTGCAGAAAAAAACAATCAGTCTTGTGTAGTGTTTATCAAAGATGATAGGATGGAATACAGCAGTGGCTGAACGTCTTTACTTTACTTTTCCACCGACTTGAACTTTTGCTGAAGAATTAAACTTTAAGGGAGTTGTGATAAAGGATAAACATCAGTCCTCACATGTTGTCATTTGCTTATTAAATCAGAACAGCTGTATGGTTGTCAGTCACCAACAGTCTGGTGCTATTACTGTGGTGCTGTTGTGATCTGTTTGGGTTTCGGAGAAATTGGAGGTCTGTTTCTGAAAGGAAGTTCAACAAACTGAGCTGCTGAACTCTTGAGTTGACTCACGCCGAAATGGACAATTATGAATTTCTGGTTCCAGAGGAGCTGATTTGAATTCTTTCGATGCAGAGTCAAGTTTGGGCACCACAGTAATTACAAAAAAAAATCTAACATTTTGATTCAATATGGAAAACAAAAGTCAACAGTCTTTACTGTTCAACATATTTTTAGGAGAACGTCTAACACACTGCACCAGATGTGCGAATATAGTCTGTTCTTCTGATTATTAGCCACATTGTACTTCAAACATTACATTATGGCTACATGATTGTTAAAGATGGAATGTATGTGGAAATGAAACAGCATTCCCGCCTCCGTATGGAAGAGGAGACAGAGAAACTTGGGCTTTATTAGAGAAGACCTGCTGCAAACCAGGTCATAAACTCAGTTGCCATAGTAACTCACTCTGCTCAAGTAACCTTACTTTCCCAAACAGACCCCACAGTTCCATTTCAAGATTGACAAACTCAAGAGTTTTCACTAAACCCACTTCCTGAAACAGCCACCACTTGTTTTGTTTTGAGGGTTTTTTTGGGTTTTTTTTGTTTTATAATCAGTCTTGCACTTAGATTTATTGTCAATCAACAAGTTATTCATGTTTGCTTGCTTTATTTTTTTGCACAGTGCCAAAAATTCTGTTTTAGTCGTGACTGTGTCGGTAGAAACATTGCACATCACATCAGCAGCTTTGAAAAGCCATTTTTAGCCAAGTCGTGATGAAACTGCTGGTCATTATTTTTTTCTTAAACAGACGGGTATTCTAATGTCTTTTTCTTTGTTTGCTTTTCCTAATGCCTTTTTAAGTTTACATAAAGATGTATGAGCCATATTTGTGTTCAGCAGTGTTTTGGTTAATGTTAAACGGGGGATACTACTGGTTAAATCCTTTTCCAAAGCCAGCTAAACAAAATCCAAATGGTTTTTAAATATGTCACAGCAGCTTTTCAAATGTGTGGCCCGTTAAAGAAAAATGAAAAAAAAGAAAACACATTTGTAATTTTGTAATTTCAAATTCAAAAATAAAATACAAAAAATGTGTGCAATATGTGGAGTATTCTTTTAAAATGGACACTGCAGTTTTCATGTGTTCGTGATAGCGGGGTCAACTTGAAAATACAATTTCTCGCTCACATTTGAATGTTTCTTTAGGAACTTCATTTTACACGAGGGAAATGGGAAGCCCTGTTTTACACAAGCCAATGGGAAGTCTAAAACAAACAGTTGTCTTATGTTTCAATTTAAACCTTTTGTTGATTAATGAAATAATTTATTTTGGGGATGATTCATTACATGAGGTAGGGGAGTGGTTTCCAGGTTGGGGGCTGCGGCCCGTTGGGGAGGCCGCAGAAAATTGGAAAGAAGATGAGAAAAAAAAATCTTATTAAATAATGAAATCAATATTGTTTAATCATTATTATTAAATATCATCTATGATAATATATCATGATTGCCTGCCACTCAAAAATATCGTTCATGGCGTTGTGTGTGTGTGTGACATGCTGGTTTGCAGCATTTTTCAAGGGGATTTGCTCCACAAGCGAGCCTAGGTAGTACAAAATAGGCAGGTTTGTGACAAAGAGACCAAAGGAACAGACGGCTCAGCTGTGGAAGACGCTGCTGCAAAAAACCTTAGAATTGGCCAACTAAAGTAAGAAAATATTTTTCTGTATGGCTGTAAAATGGCCATGATTAAAGTTGATGTTTCTTTACATATCTTGTGATATTGTCTGCTGGTTGGCGAAAGGGGTCCCCTGCCAGATGCTAATGCTGTTTGGGGGTTCATGGTGTGGAAAGGTTTGGGGACCCCTGGGTTAGAGAACAGGGCATTAGGCAGGGAATTGTTCTCAAAGTTCTTAAAGATACTGGATGGGTTGTAAAGACATGAATTTCTGTTTAATTTCTGTCCTTGTCTGCCTCCGTCTAAACTGACATAAACTAATTATATAGCATGTAATGTAAAACAAACAAATTGTGCACATTTTTGTACTTGTTCAGTCTTGTATTTTTTGACTCATTGTGGCAGCGTACTTGACGAAGATGGAAAACTTTACCGTGTCTGCTCTGATAAGGATCCTCAGTCAAATATTAGTGTCCCAGTATGTAAGATTCAATATGGTAATTGTGAGAAAGAATATTTAAAAAAAAAATGTAAGGACAACAATTTTAATCATGGTAATATTCACAAGCTGAGCAACTTTAAATACACAATGGCATGATGTTGTTAAGTTAGTTCAAGTCATTTCGAATGACTTAAGCTAACTAAATTCCTACTATATGCCAATAGACCATGTAAATGTTACACACTGGGCCCTAACTGTTGCTCGTAACTTGCAATATTATTTCTGGATGGTATTGCTGATGACATGATGAAAAAAAAACATTTTCTTTGTGCTAAATGGAGAAGTGTATTTTCTTCAACTCATTCTATTCAATATACACATTGATTTCTCTGTGATTTGAATCCATCTATTGACCAATTTATTCATCACTACAATGACAGACCAGCTCCGTGTATACGTACCTAATATAGAATACTTGAGATACTGTCATTGTACATCTGGGAATATTGCACAGATTATGTTTTGTCCATCACAAAAGTAAACACATTGGAACTTAAAGCCACTATTTGTAGAATAAAAGATGCAAATGTTTTTGCACTGGCAACAAACTAGCAACAAAAGGCACCATGTTGAGCAGCGCCGTGCACAATTAAGACTTTTCTTTATGTACACAAAACTTTTGCCTGGTTTATTTTAATTATGCAACAGTAAATTGTAAGTATAGTTCAGATATTTGTGTCTACACCTAGTGGCTTTAAAGATACATTTCACAAATTAAAAAAATAAGGACAATATATGATTAGACAAGATGGTAAGACAAGCAGCATATTGAAATCCAGATACTGTAGTTCACTTATTGGTCCAGTGGCAGTGTTTACTGAGCAGTCGCTCAGCAGGGCACAGAGTTCAACAAGGTTGCGTGTTAAGTCTCTTTTACTTCAGTGTGGAAGCAGCTGGGCAGCCTTGGTGTTGACCTCCAGCTTGACACAAACTGCTGATGAGTTCCTCAGCTGCGCTCTCTTCTTCTGCTCCGTCTTGTTAACGGATTAACCCTTCCAGTTGGCCTCACCACAAATACTTATTTTGCGCCTGCTTTTTACCAAGAGATGAAAGATCAATGCCATAGCAAAAATGACTTCTGGCCCCAGAAAGATCTGGCCTTGGTATAGACTCAGGAGGGGAAAAGTGACTTTAAATCAATAATGTACTGCTAAATTTTTTCCCTCCTATTTCCTTTTTTGTATTTAACTTGACCTCCAGCAAACAAAAAGGGAATGACATGGATTTTGCAGACATCTGAATGTGAGCTAAAAGTGAGGTAATTTTCATGTAAAGTAGATACTATTAACATTTCCATATATATACAGTGCATATTAAAAGTGTCCACTCCACTCCTATCAACATGAATTGTTATTGCGAAAAGTCACATTTTAATGGTAACACTTGTTCTGTTGGCCCAATCTGAAGACTTCACTTTTTCACACTTTCCTTTTATCGTTACATTGGAAAGATGTTCCCACCAACATCCAAAATTGATGGAAACATTGAAGCATTGCATCACATATTCATACAAGCCATGAGACAATATGACTTAATTACAATTCCAAGTCATCATCTCTCCTTTTTTGAAATGTATTGTGTGTTTTGCACTTCTGTATTGTCAAGCTGGTTTCACTAACCACTGAAATTACAGTGCTTACCTGTTGTTTACATGCCATGTTGTAGTTCCTATTCATCTCACATTCAGTCCTTAAGGCTGCACAGCTGATCATGTAAATGTGAAAAATAAAGTTGCAGACTATGAGTTCTGACTATGAGTTCAGGTTATAAATACATTACGCTAATACTTCACTCAATGCTACATATATACACGTACTAATTCAAGTTCAACAGGTTTATATTGAAACTGATAAGCCCCTTCTCCCGTGTGACATTATCATTTTGTAAGTCCGAAGAGGATTTTAAAAAAACAAACCAGATCAGTCCATTTTTGAATCAAAGTTCTATTTAGGATCGTTGTCCCATCTCCCTGCCGAATTTGTCTTTCTGTTCTTCACGGTCAGTCAGTCAGTCTGAAAAGGAGTTCATTAATCTCACCAACATCACTCGACAACTTTAGGCCACTTTGACAGATAATTCCTTCAGCCTGAAAACATGGCGAGTCTTGTTTTTATTGTGTGAGCCAGAAGAGTGAGACACAACAGTTCCACTGTAATCCAGTCAGTTGCCAAAGGTCAAACATCATCATCGTCGTCGTCTTGCTGCCTGAGCCTCCTCTCATTACTCAGTCCTCTCTGACTCCCCCTTTGAGGGAGCCGCGGCCCCGGATCCTGGCAGAGCATGTACAGTTTCCAGATTTTCCCGAAGGCCGTGCGAAATTTCTTGATGCGGAAGGCGTAAACAATGGGGTTGACGGCCGAGTTGCCGTGAGTGAGGATGATGGCGATGTAGATCAGAAACTCTGGCGTGCCGTATTCCGGGCAAAAGAGCGTGATGCAGTTGAGGATGTGAAGTGGGAGCCAGCTGACAGCAAAGAGGAACAGGACGAGGGCGAGCGACTTGGCGAGCTTCAGCTCCTTGCCAAAGTAGCGGCTGGGGTCTGTGTGGCTAGCGGTGACCTAAAAAGAATTTAGGACAACATCGTCAACGTATTTGTGTGCGTGTGACATGTATATATACACACACACATACATACATACATACATACATACATACATAAGGATATGGATATACTTATAGTAAATAGATATAGATACATATAGCCAAATCAGACCAATTTAAAATTGTCTTGTCAACACTTTCTGTCTGACAAAATGGTCTGATTTGAAAGGCACTCACCTTCTTGTTGAGCTGCTTGTGAATCATGTAGAAGATCTCCAGGTAAATGGCCAGCATGAGGAGCAGAGGGGGGAGGACCCAGCCAAGAAGTTGAAGTAGACCATGTAGTGCATGCTGATGACCGTCTCAAACTCGCAGGTTACCAGAAGGTCATCTGTGATCACAGAGCCATTGTCTTGGAGAGTCTGCAGGTTGTTCCAGCCCAACATGGGCGTCAGGCCCACTATGATGGACACCAGCCAACACAGTAGCACGGCAGTGCCGGCTCGCCGAGGCGTCACCAGTCGCTTGTAGCTATAGCAACCAATGAGAGGGAAAAATGACTTGGAGTGGCTGTCTGATGTTTTTTTTTTTGTCTTTCATTATCATAAAATGGCAAACCATTTGTTTTAAGAGCTTCAAAGTCCTGCATTATGCAAAATAATTTAACATTGTTTTCCAATAAGAAAATTGGCTTTTAGTGGATGAACTCCCCTAAAATGAGGAAAGCACATTATGTACCTCTTTCGTTTACTTCTTGTGTGTGCGAAGACACAAAGTTCTGGAAACTGTCCCTTTGTGATGTATTGGAAGGCAACCTCACATGCAAGTGACAAAACACTTTAGCCAGGTGTCTGTTTTACCCTGTAAAATCAATTTGGGACCACCTTGATTCTTTCCCCTAGTAAACAAGGAATAGGTTGAAAAGAGCATCAGTTAAGCTAAAACTGAAGCTTTTTACAGGGGGCCGTAAACAGAGGGCTAAGCATGCGGGATACTGAAAGTACATATAAAAGTTCAAGGAATAGTAATCATGCAAGGCTCATCCACAGTTCTAAGCATTTATGATTATTTTGCATCCTGTTTTAGTGTAACCACTGTTGCAATGCAACTATGACAGAAATACAGTGGAAGCAGATAAGAACTTGCAAGGTATTTTCTGTGGAACACCATTGCAAAGCGCAAGTCTGGTGGAGTTAGCCTGTCACTGTGTACCACGAGAATGCAGCAGCAAAAAGGTTCATCTATGTATGCGACATCTTAGCTGAGGGGGTGGATGGCTGACGTTGCCGTCTGCAACTCTTTGCTGTCTTCTCAGCGTGTCGCACTGCTTGCTCTCAGACAGGCCTGTGAATTAGTCACTCAGACCATTGCTTGGCGTGGTGGACTGGCCACATGGTATTTCTAATCCAAGCTTTATTTCTAAAGACTTAGTGCTGACTCAATGACACCCAACAGATGACTGAGGCATTCCAGTAAAAACTTTCTCAGAATCAGAATCATGTTTACAGGCGAAGTAGTGAGGATAAAGGTGGAGTATTTAATGTATATTTTATATATAACAGTTTACAAGTACACTTTTTGTGATTTTGCAACCGCTTGGTCAGTAATGATGCCCACTTCTTGAACATATGTATACATATGTATACATGCTCCATGCTTTGTTATAACAAAGTGATAAAGAGTTTAGTGTTACAGCAGCTATAATTGACAAATCAATATTTGAAACTGTTGTACATTGAGATTGGTTTTCTGTCAGTTATTTAATGCTGCCACTATGTGACCCTGCAGCACAGTGATAAATACAATCCAGCAAACACACAAAAACCTATTTATTGTATTAATGAAATCTATAAAGTCACTGAGACCAGTGTAATGTGACAGAGCAAAGCGTCCGGGTCTGGGTGCCAGCAAAATGAGGAATTATACAATCCATTCACCAGCCACCATGAGCCTATTGACCAATCATGCATTCCGTGCCATATTCATCAGGGTTATTGTTAAATGAGCCAACTCTGAGGGAAAACTTTGTGTTTTTGACTGAAACAGAATGCGCAGCAAAGGGAGAGAGGTTTAAATATTCTGTGGCCGTACGGAGTGAAGCTGGTGTTTGCAAACAGGTTCTGGAATGTTATTAAAAGTAAAAGGACAGAAGCGACGACACGTGTTCCCTCCGCACGTTCCGTCTGCAGAGCAGCTCGACTTTGTCCTCACAGATGTGAAATTCAACAGCTTTCAAAAGGCACCTCGGCCTCCTGAACTTCAAATATGCCCTCGGGTAATAAACACGCAGCTGATCATAATGCCTGAGTTTGTAAACTGAGATTATTTGAGTTTGGTAACTCCATTAAGAATGGACAGATAATTCATCGTTTCAACTAGGAGGGATTTAGTTGCCCACATGCTAAAATTAAAAGTTGCAAATTTCACCAGGGAAAGATGAGGTGAAGAAAGATGAAACGTTTTACAATCCAAATCAAAAATGATTTAGAAATCAAATTAAATAATTAAATGAAAGTTCTTGCATGAGCTTCCACTGCAGTGTGTGTGTGTGTGTGTGTGTGTGTGTGCGCGCGCGCGCGCACGGTTAGGGTTAGGGTTACGGTCGCACGCACACGCGCGCGAATTAGAATATACCTTAATAATAATAATAATGATATTTGAGATTTAATCTGCACTGTCAACTCAGATGATTAATTGGCAACCCCCTGAATCTCCGGCACACTGTAATTGGGCTTCTACCGACACGTCATCGCAGATTAATGTGTCCCCCATTTGTTAAGAGTCTTCGTGTGATTAAATTAAAAACAAGTTCTACAGCAGCGGTGGCCGAGGTAACTGCTGCCCCCTCGGTCCGTGTGGACACAAAATCCCCCCTGTAGCAGCAGGAAAAGGCACGGAAGAGTGGAAGAGAAGAGACTACGAAAAAGACAACAGCAACAACGCAGGGGGAGAAGAACAAAAAATAAATTAAAAAAAAAAAAAAATCACCTTTGGTGCCTACCTCATGGGTATTTTCACCCGCAGATAGCGATCGATGGCGATGGCCAGCAGCGCCAGGATGGAACTTTGCGTGAGGACGAGCACGGTGCAGGCGACCAGCAGGCAGCTGTAGAAGTGCGTCTGGAGTCCGATGCTGATGGTGATGGCGAGCGGGATGACGAGGGCGCCGACCGCAATGTCAGCCAAGGCCAGCGAGACGATGAAGCAGAAGGTGGTGTCCCTCAGCGAGCGGTTGATGCGCACGGCCCACACCACCATCACGTTGCCGATGACCGAGGACACGGCGATCACCACCTCCATGCCGATGTACAGGGCTTTGGAGGCAGGCACGCCCGAAGTCATGTTGGCGGAACGCCTGGCTGAGTGAGAGGACCCGTGTGTGTGTGTGTGTGTGTGTGTGTGTGTGTGTGTGTGTGTGTGTGTGTGTGTGTGTGTGTGTGTGTGAGCGCGCTCAGAGGAGAACGGAACGGGTCGAGGAAGTTCTCAGCACGCGGAGTTCGCGGGCGCCGACCGTGGTGGGAAGACGTGTCGCGCGTATGTTTTCATGCCCGCGCGGGAGCTGGCCGTGTCCGTGACGCTGCGGGGTTATTTTCGGAGCTGCTCCACCACGACGCCGAGCTGCGCGCCTGACGCGCAACTTGGTCTCCATACGGTTCCCCCAGACGGCGCTTCCAAAGAAATGGGGTGGCCCCTGCAGCGCTGCAGGCGGAGGGACAGAACGGAGCCGGAACGGTGGGTGCGTCAGAGTTCCCGAGGGAGTGAAAGAAAAAAAGAGAAAAGAAAGGAAAAGAAAAAAGGGAGACGTGTAAACAGTCTACGAACAGTTCCCAATCTTCCAGAATCTTACGGGAATGGTGCCTGCCTGATTCCAGGGGTGGGATGTGTCCTCAGGAGAACTCATGCCTGTGATGTTCTGCCACCGCAGACCTTCCGGAGGAGGAGCAGGTGACCAGACAGGTGCGTCACAGTTAAAGAGGCGAGGCGGCAGCAGCAGGTGGAAACCCTCAGTCTCACTCACATGTATTATGTATGATGACAGGACGTCCAAACATATGTGTGTGTATTTTTCTTGGGAGATTTTTTTTCTCTCTACACACATCAATGTGGGATTGTAGGAAGCGATGGTCACATGACTACTTGGTGAGGAGTTTTTTTTTTTGGCAGTGGGGGAAGGACACTGGGAGCACCTGCATCAGCTGTCATTGTTTACACCTTGGAGCCTCCTTCCCCCTGCTGCTTGTTGTTGATTAAAGTGTTGTTTTCTTCCTGATTGTGTGTGTGCGTGAGTGTACTGGCTGCAGTTTGAACTCAACTTTGTTTTTGTGACAAGGCGCAGAGGGCCCGGGGGGACTTCGAACCCCAGACTCCCAGGTAATAGCCATGCGCGCTTGGCCACTTGGCCAAAGGGATATCCCCTTGGCCAAGTGGCCAAGGCGCATGATCAATCAGAGACACAGTGACAGCACCGCCACTGTCACATTTTTTTAAAATTTAAACGTTGAAATAAGAATACTTAAAATATGGAATACAATATTTTTTAATAGATATGAAAAAGAAAATATGAAATAAAACCTCAGTTGTTGAAAAACACCAGATATATATGAGCTCAATGAATAATTCAAGACTTTACAATCACATGGTGTCCTCTGACATTGATTTTATTTATGAATTAAAAGTACTTTAACCATGATCCCATTGTCAAGTTGAGTTTTTTTTTATATCAAGAACTCATGTGATGACAATGTTTCACGCCCATGTTTTGTTTGCATATGGTTGATTTAACATCGATGCATAATTTTATGTCTTGCAGGGAAAAAAGTGAAATTCGGGATTATAAATAGCTGAACTAACAAAAGCAACAGGCTGTTGTGAAAAAATAAAAAATATGGTGTTTGTGCATCAGAGCCCTTTGTCACTGTGGCTGTCCAATTTTTAAAGGTTGTTTTGTCTGTAAAACATCAGCGTGGTGGTGAATGAAAGTGCATGTTTTGGATTGCACAAACTTTGCTCAGCCATCATCTTTACAGATTTCTAAGATCTATCATTTATGATTTATGATTAAAGAGAAACACTGTCTGCTGCTTGCCTTTGTCATGCAACTCGATAAAAATGTTTCCTCGTCACGTGTGCATTCAACAGCAACACTTCTGCTCCGTTCATTTATCACCTTTATCTCTAAATGTTTTTTCTGTAATGGCTTTTTTCGTGTTTGCAAGGTCCTTCTTTAGTAAGATCACATTTTCTGATTTGCAGCATCTGTGTTTACATAAAGACCAGTTCCACTTGTAAGAAGGTGGCTACATTGTTCAAACACGTTTCACTGTGTGTGTGTGTGTGTGTGTGTGTGTGTGTGTGTGTGTGTGTGTGTGTGTGTGTCCTCCCCCAGACAGAATCTGAGTGAATTAAGAGAAAATGTAGATGTTCTACACAACTTGTTCCTTTGTCCTATTGATCACAAGTCTGTTATTTAAATGAGTTCCGGGGACTATCTGTCCTAAGTGGCCCTCTTCTCTGCATAGTGACGGCACTGCGAGAGCGCAAGCAAGATGAGTCCGAGGAACAGACCCCCAGAAGGACTCAATAGGTTCATCATCCACCACATCACACATTAGTTACATTAACCAGGAGACGCCTGGTTTGAAGGGAACAACAGGGCCACGAGTGTCTCACTCGGGCAAGTTTGAGTTTGCCAAACGCTCACATTTGCAACAGTGTTTGCTCACCCTGCCACACCTCCACCGTCATTAGAGTCACATTGTTTTCCTTGATTTGCAGTGGCATCCGTAGAGCCGAGGCTCATATGATGCTGGTGTGAACACGGAGGTCCAGGACGTCCATAAACACTGTGCTGATGAGAGGAGACATTACCTCATTGTGTTATGGCCTCATAATGCTGCAGTTTCATCTTGTGACCCTTTGGAGGGGCCCTGACCTGACGGGTCATTAACGCCACAGCTGAAGTATCTGCCTCTGTGTGCGTGTGTGCGTACGTGCGCATGTGCATTAAATAAATCAAGTTATGTGCCGGAATCATCCCTAGCATCGCATGTTTCACATCGCATGTTTCACCCCCTTATGACACTTCATCCGTAGGCAATCTTTGCTGTTTGTCTTGTCTCTGAATGGGTCCCCAGGTTGCATCATGGCCCATTGTGCCCGCTGGCTGTTGGAGCATGATAATTTAGGGGGAGAACGTGCAGCTCCTCATCAACCCTCTCCTGCCCAGCATAAATGGAGGCGATTGTTCTGACGTCTCGCAGCCGGGATGAGCCTCGCTTGTGTGTGACACTCGGGGAGGAAGCAGAAGCTGTGTGCCGAAGTCGGAGCCTGTTTGTGCAGCAGCAACCAAAGTGGTTTCTCTGCTGCACCGCCAGTGTCATTATAGCACTGGCTTTTTTTCACCCCCCAAGCTTATTACCACTATTGGACTAGAAATGAAAAGTATGGCAGACACGTCATCCACATGGGCCATTTGATTTCTTGTAAAGGCTAACGGCGGAGGGAAATTCCACGATAACTGCTGAATAAATAATTGCCCTTCCCTTTCTTTATGAGCTGTAACTGGCACAGACTCATCAGACAGGAAACAAACAAAGATCTTCTTAAAAAAAAAAAAAAAAAAAAAAGCCAGTGATGCCTTATGTGAAGTCTGTCTCCAAGAGAGACCAAGCACAAAATTCTTTACATTATGTAAGTCTGTCTATGGTGTTATTTGGAGTATCTACAGCCTGTTGAGTCAGCTCTGCTCTTAACTCAAGACGGTGCATTTACAAGCTCCGCGCTTGGATTTTTCTCGAGATCCCTGGAACTAATTCCACATCTTGACCTCACTCTGCTTCAAGAACCAACACTCCCTTCTTTGTTAAAATAAACATTCATAAATAACACTGAATCTAAGCTGCATGTTCAGTCGTTGGCTTTTGCAGCAGAGTGGTTTTTTTGGCAACAAGTTTGACATTTGTCCTCTTTTCAGCGTTTCGCTTTTCATTCGACTGCACACTTCGCACTGATTCTCTCTGACCATCATTTAAAATCAGTCTGTGATTTTACTTTAGTGCATTGTTTTATTAGCTTTGAGCTTCATGGAGTTTCCCCAAGGGGCCACTAGCCAGTCTCCCAGGCCTGAGCAGACGTACTGTACGGAGCCATATTCTCTGCTAAAGTCTGCTAAAGTCTGCTAAAAGTGGGTCTGTGCTCACCAGTCTGCACATTTCATCATCGATCCCGAGCGCAGGCTGTACCAAAAAGAAATTTTTCACACCATATCCAAGAATAAGAAATACACTCATCACGTTTCTCTTCTCCTCATAAAATTCAACGTAATATTTTTAATTCAGCAGGTGATGAAAGCAGAATGAGATCAAATACATGTAACCAATCAAGACAAGGACAAAGACTTTAACTTTAACCATCCCCCTCCCACTCCCTCCAGCTTGTTGGAAATTTACGCTGACATATATAAATACAGCGTGGGCGTGTCCGCATTTCACCTGCAGGAACCGCCTGACAATCATTGGTGAAGTGGCGCCTCGTGACCTTCTGTTGCTCAGAAGCTCATCAGAGAATCCAAGGAGTGCCGTCAGAGTGGATGAATGTCAGTGATGGAAGGAGATGATGAGACTGAGGCGGCTGACAGAAGAAGGCATCATCCTCAGACTGTCTGCCTGTGCTCCCACTGGAATTCTCTGCACGTCCGACCTGAGATGTTGTTTTCATTGCACTTAAATAACTCTTTACACGCACACTGGACATGAAAAGTCCATACAGGAGTGTGTGGTGAGTGTTGCATGCAGGAGAGGCCCTTGTGAAAATGATTGCCATGTAGCGTTCATACCTCGCAGTTCATAGCTCTTGAGTGCTAAGAGACATAAGAGTGTGTTTGGAATTGATAACCAGTGTTGCTGTTCTGCTGTCTCTTTTGTGAAAAGGTTGTGTCTTCATCATCTGGGCTTAGAATTAAAAATGACATTGGATTTAAGGAAAAAAAGTCACTCTCTAGATAGGTAAATACATCCAGTGCATAGCCTTTATATTCTCTTCTTCTCCTCTAAGGGTTTAGCCTACTTTTGAATTGTTTTATTTTCTCTGCCTTAGTTAGGGTCAGGTTTCTTTTTTTACTTATTTTTTTATTCCAGTAATTTAGTCTATTATCAAAATCCACTGGCTGACTTTGAAACTCCAATATGTCACTGATGTGTGCATAGTGCACATTATTTCCTCTTTCCAAGTAAATCTCCCACTGTTGCATTTCAACCAGCGTGGGAGAATGAGTAAAGTAAAAATGTTAGTGAGAGCAGTGACTAACAAGGGGATAATGAGGTTGCTCAAAGAAAGATCCAGTAAAGGCGACAAAGATACGACACACAATTAAACGATAAGCAAACAGCAAACAGAAGAAGCAAACAGGAGAAACTCCAAGGCACTCTCATAGAAAAGTTCAAAAGCCTTTATTGTAGCGGCTTGGTTACATTCAAACCATTAAAAACGCTGACGCGTTTCAACAATCTAGCCTTCCTCAGAGAGTCAAAAAGAGTTGATAAGCAAAATTTGTTGTAACAGAGCAAATGCTGTGTGAAAAGCAAGGAAACCAACCATGGAGTCTGTTTTGTGTGTGGATGTATGGAGTCTGCAGCACTCAGTGGAAAGCCACCAGGTGGTGATTCGATGAGTGGAAAATGTCATGGCAATCAGCCAAATGGTAGGAGACATTTCAACGCTGAGACTGCTGATTAATCATCAGATTTAATTCCCCACACGGTACAAAACACGGAAATAAGCACATCTCTGCAGTAAGATTATTGATTCAGATTCAACTGAGCAGTTTGGTTTTAATCAGGTTTGTGTGCTTTGCATCCATCTTGATTTTTCCTCCTTTCTTCCCAAAAGACATGTCGTGAAAATAAACAAAGACCTCGTTACAGTTTGATTTGCTTTTTTTAAATCTCACTTTCCTTTTCTCATCTTTCTTTTCAGGTTGGCAACAGGCACAGTGCCTTATCATGCGTCACACTGGTCTGTCTGGCTCTGTGCATGGAGCAACAGTTTTAGGAATGTGTGGCATTTTGGACGTTATCATTTGTTCTCTTCTCAAGTACAATTATGGCAGTATTAGTAGCAACTACACAACATGCTGCATCAAATTAAAAATGATGGAGAATCTTGGTGATTATAGCCTGAAATAATGCTTATAACAACTGTGACATTTGCGGTGAAGACTTCCACAGAAAGTAGGAACATTGGAACCATGTGTCAGGAGTGTTTTCCTGGCTGCAGTGACGACTTCAACAAACAATTTACACACACTTCTTCTCAGAACAGTGCAAGTCCATTGGGTTGTATTATATTTAGCTGCAGATATCAGCCAAATTCCTGAAGACAACAAGCTTGATTTGCTGTTTAAAACCAGCACTGTTGTCAAAAAATCTCCCACATGAAACTCGGCAACAGAAGCATTTTGCCTTTTGAACTCCAGCAAGTCGTCTTCACCCCATCAGCCTTGTGATTGGCTGACTCACTACATGCGTCATCGACAACATTCTGAACGTTCTACCTAAAAAAGTGGCCAATGTCATTAATTAAAAAGTCTTGGTTCGAGGGTGGTTGATAAAGTGTCTCTCAGAGGTGCACCTGAGGTGCAAAGTTGCGAAAAATTGCCAATTTCTCTGCGATGCGTCACCTCAGTGGTTCTGTCCGGCGTTCTACCTGATCCATGAACCTAATGCTCTGGATCAGCGGTCTGCAAAAAAAAGATCCTGGAGTTGCTCTGAACTTATCTGTCGGATCTCGAAGCTGGTGGCTTGGCTGAAAAATTGTGAAGTGCATATGGAGCCCAGGTGTGAGGCATATTTTTACACTCTGTGGTTTATGTCTGTGTTTAGCACCTCATTGCAAACCCCTCCTGTGCACGACATCACAGCTGCACTTGTGGCAGACATGCCAAAGACATGTTTCTGGTCTTCAAAATTGCGTGTGCAATCATAAAACCAATCAAAAACTCTATATGGCGAACGCAAGAGTAGACTGGAACTGTGACAGGCACCGCACGCCTGTACCTTTAGACAGTGAGTGCAGACGAACACGACAGAAATGGCAATGAAATCCACAGAGACATGATGTGCACCTTCGCTGGTCACGGTAGAACTGTAACAATCTGTGCTTGACGGAGAAGCTTTAATAAACCTATTAGCCCCAAGCAGAAACGCAGTGTTGTTCTTCACAGTCCTCCTATACTCAACTACGAGAGTAAACACGTAACAAACATCGGTGAAGCGAGCCACAATGTCACGGTGCTGTCAGGCGCTCCACGTTGCCAGTCAGTGAAAAGGCTGCATTTTCCAAAGATCACACTCAGGAACCTGTCAGCTTTCAGTGTGGCAAGAAAGGCTGAAGCTCGAGCAAAGTGTTTTGTTTGATGTGAAAACAAACAGGGTAGAAAAGCTGAGTTTTCTGGCCAAACACAAACACAGAAGGTTTAGTCCGGTAAATACTCTACTTGCAGGCTTCAGGCTAGTTGAAGGCTCCCAGGGTATAAAAAAAATCCTGAAAATATTCTTGAATTCAAATGAAATTAGTCCAAAGACAAATAACAACGTTGCAACTCTGTCAACATCACGTGAATTTAAAAAAAAAATTAAATCTTTTTTCTGTTTGGCTCCTCCAGTAGGAATTAGACATGCACAACGTGGTGTTTCTCTGGCGCCGTGTGGTTTCCTGCTTCAGCAAGACGCGGACTGACAGCTGAGGCCTCACCAGTCAGCTCCACTCCTGGTGAGAAGGAAATGTTTTCCTCCCTGATCCCGGTGCACCTCCGGTGACCTGACCATCAGCCTGCAGCGTCTCCGTCCCACATGGCGCGTTGACAACAAGACAATAAACATTAGGAGGCGATAAAACCCCCGATAGAGGACGCGGGAAACATAATAAGAGCCTCGGCAGGACCGGCTCCGCTCTGGCCGTGTTTGGTCTCCCAGCAGTCAGAAAATCACATCATCGCCATCAACGTGACGCAGGAGGTCGGTGATAAGATGGAGATTTTTACAGTCTGCGCGGCAGCTGTAGCAGTTAGCGTGAGTCACTGAGACATTTGATCCGTGCAGATAGAACTGGCGCTAATGTGAGAAGAAGCTATTTGTTAGATTCAATCTGCATAGCCGTTGCATTAAGGACTCTCATTTACGGCTGTCATTTGATGAGCCGAGCAGATCGATTCTGCCCTCGGTGTCATAAAAATGGGATGGTTAATTAAAAGCACATTACATCAGGATAACGACGCCTCGAAATAGTACGAATAGTATTTACACTGAGTGCGTTTAGGGCGTTTTAATCAGTCTGCAATGAAAAGTCAGAGCAGAATCAGACATGTATTCATATGACAGTCTATTGGTTCCTCAAGTTTTAAAATTATTTAAGCTACAACAAAAAGGGTAGTAATTATGGAATCTGTATTGTAAATAAAAAAAAAAAGATTGTGCACAAAAATCTGAAGGGATTCTTCTGCAGTTCTTCTCATCTCTCTTACAGTTTTTTAGTAGTGCAGCAATAGTATCTGGTATGTTTTTACATTGACTTAACCTTCATGATATTAAATACTGTTAGAATTAGAATCATTGTGTGACGGTAATTTTAATGTCCTCACTTGGGTACTTTTGTGAGTCCTGGACTTCATCCAGAACTACAGAGTCCTGATCATTCTTCCAGCTAAGACAGTTTTCTTCCTCCTTTGCACTTCCAGCTGGTTGGAATATTTCCCAAATCAGTTTTATGACATCCTGGCCCTTTCATCTAGACTAGTTGGTTTTTTTGTGTGTGAATTCATGAGTAGTCTCGACATCACAGGACCATGTCAGGGTTAAAGATTAAAAAACAACAACAGGATGTGGAGTCAAGAGTTACGGTTTCTTCTGTGGAAACAACAACCAAAACAAAAAAAGGAAATTCTCGTTCTGCACGGCCAGAGTTTATGTTCTCGCATTCCGAAAATGCATGCGAGTTGTGATTGAATTCTGTACCACTGCGTCCCATCCCTGAGCGCAGGGAGCCATGCTTGGGTGGTTCAGCTAGGTAATATTATTCTATCACTGTGATGAATCCACAAGGAAATGCATTCCATCACAATAAAGGATGTTGGGCATCCTTGGAATTCATATTCAGATTGATTATGAAAGCAAAGTGATCAAAGTTTTGGTCCAAGACATTTGCAAGGAAGATGGCAAATGTGAGTTGTGGGCCTTTAAGAGAAAGAAAGTTGTTTGTTTGTTTTAAGAAAGAGAAATAATAAAATGTTAGTATAGTATATAGTATGGTTAAACATTAATTAAGCTGAGCTGTTGTTTCAATTCTACTTTCTGTGAGGAAGTTCAGGACAGTTCAGGGGGGCAAAATGGTTACAAAGTTAAATCCTCCGAAAATTTTGTTTTCAAAATAACCCTAACCGTAATTTCAGCCGTAACCCTAACCCTAACCCATAACCCTAACCCTAATGCCATGCAAGTCTATGGGGTCAAAAGTCAACTTTGTCCTAGAGACATGGGGACACTTGCAGGTTCATCAGGAGCCCCAAGACGCACCCATGCCAAATGTGGGGCTTCTAGCTCCTGAGGAACCCCAAAACCCTAACCCTAATTCAAGACTAACCCTAACCCTAACCCTAATTCCAGCCTTATCGCTAACCCTAATGCCATGCAAGTCTATGGGGTCAAAGGTCAACTTTGTCCTAGAGACACGGGGACACTTGCAGGTTCATCAGGAGGCCCCAAGACGCACCCACGTCAAATTTGGGGCTTCTAGTACCTGAGGAACCTCAAAACCCTAACCCTAATTCCAGCCGTAACCCTAACCCTAACCCTAATTCCAGCCTTATCACTAACCCTAATGCCATGCAAGTACATGGGGTCAAAGGTCAACTTTGTCCTAGAGACACGGGACCACTTTCTTTTTCATCAGGAGCCTCCAAGACGCACCCACGTCAAATTTGGGGCTTCCAGCACCTGAGGAACCCCGACACCCTAACCCTAATTCAAGAGTAACCCTAACCCTAACCCTAACCCTAATTCCAGCCTTATCACTAACCCTAATGCCATGCAAGTACATGGGGTCAAAAGTCAACTTTGTCCTGGAGACACGGGACCACTCGCTTTTTCATCAGGAGCCTCCAAGACGCACCCACGTCAAATTTGGGGGTTCTAGCACCTGAGGAACCCCGACACCCTAATCCTAATTCAAGACTAACCCTAACCCTAACCCTAATTCCAGCCTTATCACTAACCCTAATGCCATGCAAGTACATGGGGTCAAAAGTCAACTTTGTCCTAGAGACACGGGACCACTTGCTTTTTCATCAGGATCCTCCAAGACGCACCCACATCAAATTCGGGGCTTGTATCACACGAGGAACCCCGAAACCCTAACCCTAATTCCATTACCCTAACCCCAATTCCAAACCAAACCCTAACTCCAACCCCAACTCCAAATCCAACCCTAAATCCAAATTTAACCCTAACTTAAACCCCAACCCCATGCCCAACACTAACATCAACCACAACCCCAACACCAACACCAATCCTCTCATATATATATATACAGTATATATATGTGGCAACTGCAAAGGGCAGAGAAGAGCCAACTAAGGCATATAAGTATTAATAGAATTTTTAATTTAATTACTCAGGATTACGTATTACCTATAGTTTTTAAGAGTACCTTAAATAGTTGCCAACAACGCCACTCCGGGAATTTCACCTGGAGAATTAATAAGAGTAATATGAAAAGCACACAAGTTTGTTACTGATGAAAGCTTGAGACTGGGTCCAGCATACAAAAGCTATATATATATATATACATGTATTTACAATGCTAAAACATGATGCAATACAGTGATTATGTTACTTACTATTAACATAGTTTCTTCAAGTTCAGCGGACCGGATTAAAAAGTTTAACGGGACGCTTATGGCCCCCGGGCCATAGTCTACCCATGCCTGGTATAGACAAGTCAAAGGACTGACAGGCTTGGGTAAAGGTCTATAACCCTCATACCTCTGAGGCCAAAGAGATTTGCCAGATTAAACTCCCCTCTACATCTTTGTTAACATGAAGTGACAAAAAGCAGAAGGTCAAAGCTCTGACAATCGCTGTCAGGTCTGCAAAGACCTAGTAGCTTATAGAGGAATAACATTTACCAAGTTTGTAAAAGGTTGTGGGTTTTGTTCTTGCTCAGAGAATCAGAACACTTACCCTGTCTTTTGAGGGTTGTGAATTCAAACAGTGTCAAGGAAAATAAAGGGCAAAGTTCAGTTTAATAAAGAAAGAGGGTCATCTAATTGTTAACTGCATCCACTGATCAACTTAGCGTTGTAACACACTGATGTCAGGTTGCCTACACTGGTCCTCATCATGGATAGGATCCATAACCGTTACAAGCCATTAGCTGCTGGCCAGCTCTTGTTTTATGGTCCCAGAGATATTTTCACAGAGTGTTGCAGAAATGAGGGACGCTGAGACATAAACAAGTCTTAATCAAATTATACAGAGCAGTTTTGAAATTAAAAAAAAGAAAAGAAAATCATTTGTGATTGGTAATTATCATTTTATCCACCAATTTAATCGAGGTGTCAGGAATCTTTTGTCACTTCAATGTACTACAAAGCCCATCCCCTCCTTCTTTTCTCCTCTTCCTTCCCAGTGTTTTGGTCTCCTTCTTGCTCTGTGGCTTCAGTATCGACCCAGACAGATGAAGAGCCAGAGCTCATTGAGATGCTGCAGACACGAGCGCTTGTGTCAAACGATATCACTCTCAGCCAAGTGACCTCCACATGCCGAGCATCTCTATACACCTACCTGTGTCACAGTAGTTCTCTCACACTGGCCGCTGCTATTCTCAGACACATTTACACAACATGAGGAAAATTCCGAACTCAAGCATTAACAAGCTTTAAACGATTCATTGATCCTAAAAGATTGATCTGGTCTCAAACATTTAGGATTTAATAGATCGAAAAAAGGAGTTTAACGTTGAAGAGCTACCAGTTGTGTTGCGCACCGACTTCATTGCATTACAATGATTTTTTTTTTTATCCATGTCTTGCTTGTATTAAAGGAACCTGCATGTCGAAAATGGACAATGCCTCAAAGCCTTAAATCTGTATATACATATATATATACATATGCATATTTTTCAATTCACCTCCCTCTCCTCTGTCACCTATACACTTCAATCTCCGAAAAACATCATGTTGCATGGAACAAGACTTTTTAATAAGGTCGGTGGATTTTCGGCACGCTGAACTCAGATGAGTTTACATAGAGGAGAAATAAGGTTTTTACAGTGTCAAGTAGAAAAACAATACTTCTAATATGAGATTGAATTCTCAGCGCTAACAACTGACACTTCAATCATCCAATGCTAAGCTAAAGCAAAACAGAAACAGAAAGTCAACACCTGGAATTCTCTCCAGAATAGCTGAACTATTTAAGGCGTCTTAGCTAAACCAAACTAAACTCAGCTAACCTTAGCATCAAGTTGTTGAAGCTCCCTCTAAAGACATAAACTTGGATTTATGCCTGCTTTTTATCTCTTGGCATGACTGTTAAACGTTTATCCTTAAACAACATCCAGCAAATTCTCCTGAGGATTGGATGTAAGTGTTAAAATGACCTGCCTGCTCTTACTGCACATCTGGTGCTGCACTTCACTCATCTCAGCCTTCAACTGCTTTGGTTTATCAGCTTTTCTGCAGTATAAACGAATCTTTTAATGTGTTTATTGTGGCAATTATTTTTATTCTGACTTACAATTTTTGGGATACCATTGCAATGGAAGTCTATCACTAATATTTGCTGAAATTTTCTTAATATAACTTTACCTTTCAGTGATGCAAGTGGTGCCCTCTTCACAGGTTGTGTGTCTGGGATACAAAATAAAATGTCAGTTCTCCAGAGGTTTCGGCATCAATTTCAATTTGCCGCTCATGCTAACCCAGTCGATTTATATTTTGTATCTGAAAGGTTAGAATGGATGAAGACATTCAATGAATCTCATGTCTTTGTTTGGCTTTTTTTTTACTTTCACCTGAAAAAGATGAAAGTAAAAAAGTGAACGTTGGAATAAAATGAGTAAATATGTTAAAATAAAAGAGTGTCTTTTGTTCCCAATTAAGAACAAGGCCGCTCTTTTTCCTTTTGCATTTGCTCTCCTATTTTCTTAGCCACATGAAAGGGAGGTTGGCGAATTATTCCCAGGAAAAAGAAAAGCCAAAATGTCAGCCACGGGGCGCCAGCAGCCTTACTGCTGTCATGCTGATGGCTGGTGTGCTGACACTTGTTTCAGTGACTGGAAAGGAAAAGAGTGTGGCTATCCATGCAGAAACTCACAGCCGTGACAGAGTGGCCCTCTCTGAGGAGCACAGTGCAGACCTCCATAGACTTCTATACCTCAGCTCCCACTTCTGATGTTGTGATAGATCCATCACAGCAATGAGAGTCCCTCTGGGAAAACTCTGAGGCTGATGTGTAGTGATTTGTGTGTAGTGGTCAGCTGATTACATATTTTTTACGACATGCATTCATTCCATAAATCTGTTCAAGCGTTGCTTGTACAAAACTGCACGCAACAAAGTGTGTCTCAGATTCCTTACACACAAAAAACAAGTGTCAGCGTTACACATTGTCTGCAATGTGTTTTATCGCCATTAGATGCAGCTAAATCAGCTAAATAAATAAAATACTCATTTGACAGCCTGCAGACATGATTACCTTTAACACTCATGTTATCTGTTTCTCAGCCAAACCTTTGCATTCAGGATCCTTTGTAGCCTCATTATAAACCTCCTTAAGGGAGGATATGCAATATTATGTCATTATATTTTGGTTGTTGAAGACAGAGTGCAGTCGTTGACTCCTGCAGCGAGGCCTCTTCATTTGATGCTTTGGTTCTTCAAAGTTATTGATTTTCCAGGTGATTCTTTCAGCAGTGGAAAGCATGTCCGCTCTGAACTCACGGCCCAGCTACGGTCAGAGCATCAGGTTGTTAGTGAGCATCCTCCATTATGAAGCCTCGACTCTAATGAGGCCCACTAAACTCTGGGCTCAATGAACCGAGACCTTCCCGCCCTCCCATTTGCTTTGACACCATTAACAAATGACAGAATGACCAAGCAGGAACAACAAAACTCTGGACCCTGGTAAAGGTCGCCTCACTGGAGTCTCTCTTACTGTTGCACTCCGCACAGGATGATTCAGCTGCTGAGGACGTGAGGTGTGAACGCTTTAGGTATCATTAGGGTGATTCCTCTAAACAATCCTGCAGGTTAATCCATCTCCTCAAGCGGCTGCTGTCTCTCCTGTAAAGTGCCTCTAGCTCGGAGATAATAGCAGGTTCAGGCGAGGACAAGGTGACGTTCAGTAAAGAACTATTACAGATTGCTTGCTGCAGTCTCCTAGCTGTGCCGGGTGATGCTGGCAGAGCTGCAGAGGAGGGTGAATGGGACAGATCATGCACAGAGCTGGTCAGGAGGCCTCCAGGTTTGGGCACAAGAGCAAGAATTCAGAGTTGCATTAATGCTCTGCTGCTTCAGGTTATGCTGATGAGCAGATTATTCACAGCCGATGCAGATAAGCAGACAGGATATGGAAAGACAGGCGCTGGAGCAGCCATCTGCAAAATTACTGCCGAAAATGTAGAGCCTTGCAGAAAAAAAACACTACACATAAAATGCAGCGACCCAGGTGTTCTGGGTCTGATTAGGCAGTCTTGGTTGGTTAGTCTATTAAAATCAACATGCAGTAAAGCACATTTACACTTTTTTGTTTGCTTTCTTCTCTCTCTCTCTCTTCCCACATTTATTCTTTACACGTACAGTCTGATAAGGCACCACTCTCTCATGTCTGCAGAGGATACATATTCAACCTCTCACAATGACAGGCAAGGTTTTCTATTTTTATCCCGTTTATACGTGTACATTAAGAAACAGGGTTGCAAACGAATAATGAGAAGCCGTTTTTAATAAACTCAGGGTTGTAATGAATAAACTTCAGTACACTATTACATCTAATTTCAGCATAATGCGTCTCCTGAAGGTAGTTCCATTAAACTTAGACTTTGCGTTCGCCTGTTAATGCAACACTGCTGGCATATTTGAGCGTGAATTCACCATATAGCATCTCTCAGTCATATTCGCACACATTAACGGACTCAGTTGTCTATGTAATCTTATTTTGTCCTGTGTCATAGACTTTCTATCTTCCCTATTAGAGCAAAGGGAAACATAGAACGCTCAACGAGCCTGTTCAGAGAGTTTGACTTTGACACACTGTCTCTGGATCCAGCCAGCTATGCTTTTAGTGTTTCATCTGTTTATCAAACGGATCTGCAGTACATCTACAATCAAATACTTACTCTTGCCCACCTTTCTTTCGCACACAGTCACATTAAAGCCCAGAACCCGATGTGATTTATTTAGCCCCTTAAAAGTGATCAGTGACTGTACTATAGGTGGGAAAACATGCAGGATCCCCTGTGGGCCTGGACCACGGTACCAGAGATTGCAGTGAATTACAGCTTCTGAAAGTGCACAAGCACGTAGGACGACATTAACATTGAGGCCGCTGTGAAATATAGTGTCAGGGCCAAGAGAGTGCAGCAGCGGACAGTGAAAGTGGTCAAGGCAGTGATGGATGAGGATGGAGGAGGGCGGGAAGGAATGAGAGTGCAGATGGTAGGAGGAGACAAATCAGAAACCAAGTGAGGAGAAAAGGATAAAGATTAAGGTAACCAGAAAATGATGAAGAGGAGCAGAGGTAAGTGGGTGAGTGGACAGAGGCCAAACTGCACTTGGATTCTAAATCATGGACGCCTCACAGTATAACGTTAGCGTTAATGTTCAGAGCAGCGGTGACCTGGACTTCAGGTGTGACTTTTCTCAAATCTGTTGGATTTTATTTACGTGTCCATCGGAGAAACAGCCCAGAGACATCAAAGTTCAATGAGCAGGGCTTTAAAATGGAGTCTTCTTCTGTGGGTGTTGGACTCTGCCAAGGCTGTCCTCTGTCTTCCATAGACAGGATCTCAAGGTTGACTCTCAGCTGCAGGGTTGCAATACGCAATCTACGCTTTTTTGCAGATGATGCGGTTTGTTGAGTGTGAATGGAAATAGAACTCAGTGTCATAAATCAGATGAAGATTACTCCTAGAGTTTGCTTCTTCCTGGTTTTCTTCTGTGGATCTGCTGACCGGCTTAAAAAGTCAATTAAAACCAACTGATGGATGAGAAAGATTTCAAATCTGGAATCTGAGGCTAGCATCTATATCTGAGATAAACGCTTTCCCCCTGGTGAAAACAGGGGCTCTACGTAGTGACAAAAAGGACAAAGGTGTGAATAGAAGTAGCTGAGATGAAGTTCCTATGGACAGTGAATTTATTCTTGACGTAAAGGAGCTCTGTTGTGAAGGTTTGTTCATCCGATCAGGATGTCTCTGGGATGCCAGGACTCTGTTGTGTTAGAGGTGCACATCTATCTGTGCAAACACCCCAAGGTTGGCCTAGGGCTCAGTGCAGCAATAGTACATCCCTGACCCTTGAGTGACTGGATGGATGGATGGATGGATGGATGGATGGATGGATGGCCTTTGAAGGAAAAAAAAATCATAGAATCTTGGAACAGATTGGACGACCTTTCCATCCGCAGGCTTGCAACGTGACACCTATTAATGGTGCACAAATCATCCATCAGCAACTGATGACTGTGATCCACTCAACTTAATTCTTGCCTGATCCTGTTGGAGGAAGAAAAAGAGCCAGTCATGCTTTAGCTCTTCCATTAATTTGGGTCTGATAAAACCTCCTCTGTTGCAAGGCCAGTCAAAATTACTGAGAACAGGAGCAGTATGCAAGTGTGTATGAATGGTACTATTACTTGGTCTTGTATTAAATTGCGAATCACTCCATTCTGTTTTGACTGACATTTTCAAGGAGGCTCTGAAGCATCTGCTATGGGAACTGTCAGGAGGAAGCCAAAAGCCGAGCGAAACAACTTGCTGCGAATAAACATTTGCAACCAAATTCTCTGGACTATTGTGAAGAGAGGATTGTCAGTATTCCACAAGAACATTGATTTAGCGGATAATTAAGACGCCGGATAAACACGGTTATATTGCTTCTTGCCAACAGTCGATGAAGATTGATAGCACTCCCGTGAATTTGAGATGAGTGTGAAGCTGCAGCAGAAAGCTTGTTACCAAATGATTACACTTGCAGTCATTCACAGGCTGCTGTGCACAGAGAAAAGCCTTCAGTAGCGTTTCTCAGCTCTTCATTCAATGTGAAGTTGTGATAAAGGCGCCACTACTGCAACATCCATGCTCATCTCTTTACTAGTATTGACCATGGATGTATTACAAGAACTGGATGCTGGACTGACAATATGGCGGTGTGCCGATTGTACCCACGGTACACTGCTTCTCGGGAAAACTGGACAGTGGCGGACATCTTTCTTTTTTCACCTTTATTTAACCAGAACCAAATGCAGATAGAATGAAAAATTAACTGTGTGTGTTGTAATGAAGTTTTTACGGGCTACACAGACTTAAGCAGAAACCGCAGCAGATGGCTCGCAAACATTGCTTATCTGGAAAGCCGTGGATTGGCTGCCTGCAGGGCAACATCAAGTGTTTCCTTCATTGCATCGATGAATTGAGCTCCCTTGCCGCCAGAAAGGTTCAAGAACAAACGAGAGCAGAGGCAAAATAATTGAAGCTACTTCCAAGAACAGAAACATAATATGAGAAGAGGATATTTTTTGCATTTCTTTCTGTCCTGAAGCTGCGAAGATCTTTCACCCGTGGTGTCTTTTTGCTTTGTAAGGCTATGAGTAACTTTTTCCGTGGCTCAAACGGGTCTATTTGACTGCAGGCAGATTCTTCTATTTACTCCTGTGAGATTTCTTGGTTGGCCACATTGCATCATTTTAAAGAACCCTCGGGTTATGTCTGTCTCGGACGTCCTCTTCCACCCTACGTGCAGCCACAGACCACAAATCTCATTCATGCCAGCCTCGTGCCGCTAACAGCTGCCATCTTGACAGGAGAAACTTGAGATAAATCAGTCCTTGGAGAAGAACCCCGGGGAGCGCTTTCAGCAAACCACTCAATCAATCGTCAGCAGTCGGAAAAGCCCCAAAGTCATGAAATAATGATGCCTCGGCTGTTTTGAGGGAACGGCGATTGATCAAAACACGCATCGGGGGTTAAGCCAGAGTTTTGAAGTTACCCTACACAAATTTCACCTTGACTGGGTTGGTGAAATGCATAAACAAGGTAGCATGGACATGTGTTCTGTGCAGCAAATAGCCAAGATTGACATGATCCAGCGGGATGTGGAATGTAGGCAGATTATGAGAGAGTTCTAATGGGGATATATTCTTCACAAAATGTATCCTTGTCATCTACACAAATCGTCAATGACCAATCATCAATGACCAATAAACTATTATTGGTCATTTATTGGTCATTGCGTGACTTTCTTACCATCCTGCATTAAGACATAACATATATATCACACTGGGATTCATTTTAAACATTTTAACTCTAATCAGAAACACAAGATACTCATGCCACAAAGAACAGATGGTGAAGATCCTCCTCAGCTGAATGACAAACTGCTGCCGAAGTTTGACCACTGAAACAAATCTTTAATTTGGTAGCAGTTAAGAGCAAGTGCTTATGTAAACTGCTGATAACGCAGCACATCCTGGACTGATGAGATGTGAGATTGGAAGACTTGAATCTCTATGTTACGAACTGACAAGGTCTCACACTAAAGTTTAAATCCCACCCACTGACTTCCTCCTCGTACCCAGTGTCCTGTGTTTTACAACATGGCTGACTAAGAAGCATCCATCAAAATCAATGACAATCAATTAAAATATGAAGTATAGGGCTAATATCTGGTCAGTTGTACTGGTGATGCTGCACATTTCTGTGTATGTATGATAAATAAAGCATCTTCTTCCACCTTAATTTCCCCACTAAATCAGCCGTATTTCCCTTCTTCCATTTTATGTTTTACTTCTTGGAATAAGTTTTTAGCTCTGAGGGGGAAATGTATGCTGCACAACTCAATTTTCTACATCAGTGACTCAGGAATCGATCCAACAATCTATTTACGAACGTAGAGATGATGAACTATCTACTTCTGATGTAAAGCTGCTTCCTCTGACGCTGCCTCAGCCAACATCCAACCGATGGGGCCAGAGTGCACCAATTAAACCATCCCAAGCCACATCTTTTCACTTATCCTGGCTTTACTTTTGGCTTGAAGCCTATTTGTATGCCATTATTAGAGAGTTTGTTCTTGCCTTGAATACATATTTGCCACAAATGAGGCATAAAAGAAAACCAAAGAGCACTTTTATTTTAAAATGCTAAAGAGCTTGCGAAGATTGATGACATTGCTGAGATGATTTATTTGCCTCGGTGGGAGCCGGCGCTGGGTCTGACTGAATAACAATTGCATCTGTATGTCTGAAGGGAGGAGCCTTCTCTGGCTGCAGGGCTCTGATGTATTTGCCTCTGTACAATAAACGTATTACTGCGGACGGCCTTTCACAAAGTGGACTGACAGACTGTAACACAGAACATCATCTCCTTCATCTGTCCATTCTACTGGTCAGAGCTAAACCTCCATGATCCCCTCTGAGAGATTTAGGACCTCACAGCAAAAACAGACGCAAATTTCCCTTTTCATTTCCTCGTTTCTGAAACGTGCAGATGTTCTTTAGGTGATGACTCAATTCAGTTGTACAGCACAGCCCTTATTTGTCACATTATGAAATAACCCTGGAAGGTGGTAAGTAAGCCATAGACATTTGGGGGAATACATTTAAGGGGAACGAGCGCCCCCTATTGTTAAGTGTTTGGTAATACAGAATAAAATTGTGATTCATTCACCAGAGGACTTAATAGTCCTTGACCAGCTTTTTTTTTTTAAGTCCAAACAAACCAAGAATAGGCACATACCTCAATTATTATAATGTTAACTGGAAAGTCAAAAGCACTTGCAATTCTGAGAATAATGCCAAGGACAGAGAACACCCACATCAACAGTTTAAAAGTGCCAACAAAGTCAAGACTTGTTAAAACAGCCATTAAAAGGTATACTCAAGGACTACTTTATTAAAAAATAACATTTAATATGCAATGATACAACACTGTACAATAGTGTGGGTGTGTGTGTGTGTCGTGCGTACAGAAGACAGTGAGTTGGGGGGCAGCTGCTCGGCTGTGAGGAACTTCTGTTTTCATCTATGGCTGCATTCGTCGCACAGTTACAGGAGAAAACAACTGAGCTCCAATACAATATAAACGCTTCACTTGTTTCATTTTGAGGGGGGCTCTGGGAGACCAATAGTTTTCATAATAATTTATTGCTAATTCCTGCACAGTCAAATCCCAGGGAGAAAACCATTCAAATCCAATCAGATCAGATCAACATCAGACTTTTATCAAAGTTCTTCTGTGGGTAAATATTTCTGGTGGCTTCTCGAGTTCTGCGTTCAGTCTTAGTCCTGAGAGAGAAGATGCGTTTTGTAAGATCTGCTGTTCTGGGGTCAGCTACACATGGACAGTTGAACTGAATAGTAGGAAAACATTTTTTTTCCATTTTGGGAATCAATCCTTACTGGCGACATATTTAAAAATACCTTGCGTGTAGTAAAACAGATGAAGGTGGTTTGTGGCTGACAGAGAGAGAGAGAGAGAGAGAGAGAGAGAGAGAGAGAGAGAGAGAGAGGAACAAAGGTTTGGCTAATACTGTTTGGCCCATGTCAACAGTGAGAGAACTCCTATTATTGTCCTCGTGCAGGTTACAAACAGACACTGAAGTAAAAATAAAAATCCTACATGTAAGGTAGATCGGGACTAGTGGCACTTTTACATGTTCTCACATTATCTTACAAACAAGTGGCAGTCTCACACCTCTACATTTTAGAGTACTAACAATGTGCAATGGCAGTATTCAGCTCTGGATCAACGTTACAGCACTTGAAACGAGTGAAAAGTTAATATCAAGATTGGAACAAGCCAAGAGCCAAGAACCAGGCTTCCCTCCTCAAAGTGGGTAATCTAACAATCTACTGGAACATTTTCATTAGCTTGTGTTTGAGGTTCTTTGCACTCGCTGCCACACAGAAGCAACTCCATGGCAGTCAGATTGGACAGAGGTTCCATTTTTCAGCCCACTTTGAAGCCAACATGCGAGTGATTGTTATGTATTTATTTATCTATTAATTATCTTCTTTTTTACCAAAAATTACATTTATGGATGTGGTGCTGGTAGGTGGTCACTGAAGTTCTCTTAATGCATCAGAATTTCAAGGCATGAGTGGAAGACTGTCGTGCTAATTAAACAACAAAGGAAAGGCTTGATAATTGAAAAACTAAAAAATGGCTCACAGTCTCGAGTCAACACTCAGTGAAAAGTAGAAAAGTAAGACGCACTAAACTGGCTTATAAAAAGTCTAGTGAGGGACTAAGGTGTGGACAAGTATTAGAATAGTTAAGAAACCTTTGCTAAGAATTGCTGAATGCCTACTTCCTGGGGAGAAAGAGAAATGTTTTGTGCTACTGCAGCAGTTTTAGCTTTTTTGAAGTTCTTGGTGTCCTTCCACAGTCAAAGAATCCATCATTGTCCTGAGAAATATGATCCTTCGCGGCTGTGGGTCTGGAGATGCCTTTTGATTTTGTCAGATCGACTGAAGCACTTGCCGCACACAGGACAGCTGTACGGCTTCTCTCCGGTGTGGATCCTCATGTGCACCTTGAGGTGAGCCATCTGCGTGAAGCCTTTCCCACAGATCTGGCAGCGGAACGGCTTTTCCCCCGTGTGGCTGCGCTGGTGCTCCTGCAGCCTTCCCGACGAGCTGCAGCACTTCCCGCAGACCCCGCACCGGTACGGCTTCTCCCGCGTGTGCACCTGAACGTGCACGTGCAGGTGGCCGACGTGACTGAACGCCTCGCCGCAGACCTTGCAGCTGAAAGACGACATGTGGCCCTGAACGGGGGATTTCTGATGCGGGCAGTCCACAGCGTTGGTCCCTTGTGTGCGCATATGGGAGGCCTGTCCTCTATTGGCTCCAGCTACGTTTCCCTTGGCACCAATCATCTGTCCTCCGTTCTCCACGCCAATAATGTCAATGTTGTTTTCATTGGAGCAGTTTGGGTTGACTGGTGCAAGAGGCTGGGCGCCGCTGTTGGAGGAGGTCGAGCCTCTATGGCCTCCTCCGCTCTCGACCTTCACGTGGCGAGAGGGGCCTCGAGATGCAGGGTCCCTCTCCCTGTTCTCCACTCCCTGACTCTGGGGAAGGTTGGACGTGTGGGGGCCTTCCTGGGGGAATTCACTTGCAACACGCGGGGGTGTGAACATGTTCTCCGTTGTGCTACAGGGTCCATGGCTGCGGAGCTGATCCTCTACTTGGTTTGGGCGGAGATCTCTCTTATCCTTAATCTGAATGGGGATGCGCTCTTCGTGGCCCATGCTGGGACTCCACTCCCGTCGTGGATGCTCTCCATCTTCCTCATCCAAAAGGCCCATGGACGGACGATCTGAGTAGAGATCATAGAACATGAACATGGCAAAATTCAACGTTTATTTACTAAAGTATTGAAGAACAATATTCCATCTTAAGTTTAGGTGTTTTCACAATAATTATTTTCAAAATACTATTTACAATCTGAAACAGTGTAGAGGCTTTTTGCATGATATAATATTACATTTGTGTTCATTCAGTATCAATAGTAATACATTTAACATCAAATCATTCAATATGTAATGAAGTACTGTTTTGATCCTATATTATCAAGGAAATAAATAAATAAAGCCTAAACAAGTGCAATAAGCAACACAGATACCTATGATGGGCTGTCAGTTAAATTGTCATCTCAAAATAAATCAGCCATGATTTTCAAAATTGGTGATTTCTGACAAATGTGGCGCAAACATTTTGGTCACAGGCACATAACTCTTCATTCACCTTACATTACAAAAGTTAAGAAAGACAAGACATTTTCCAGACCACAGCCAAAAAAGACCTTGGGAGATCGCTGTACCCAGTGTTTATTTTGACAGATGATATACTGTATTTTTACACTGTTAAACTGCATGTAAACATCAAATACCGAAAGTTCAATCAACTATGCATGACACTTTTTGCAGCGATGCTTACTATTATTAAGGCCTACCTCACTTTGAATTCAGTTTTGCCATGTGTTAAACGAATTTTGTTTAATAAACAAGCATACAGGCAGCAGAAAGTTTAGGAGACCAACAACAAAAGCACTGACACATGGGTGAACGGGATGCATTCTTGAGGAGGTGCACACTTTTAATCTCAGGATACACCGTGACGTCAAGGTGAATGTGCAAAAGAAGATAATGCATTTCACGTTAATCTATCCTATGCAAACTAGTAGGATGAAGTAGCTGCTTGGCTAACGAACAAAGGTTGCTAACGTGCTACGCGCTCCACAACAGCAGCTAACTTACAAGTAGCCCGCTAACATTGCTAACGCCGACTTGCTTGCGGGTACAGTAGGCGCGTTGTGGAGTACCTTAAAGCGTTGTATCATTCGTTCTGTTCACAGCCACTTTAATTCGGTTACCGCCTCACATGCGCTGCTTTTAATACAGTAAACGGCATTAAAAGTGTGATTAGCTTTCCACTTGGGGGCGGGGAGGGGTGCTAACCTGGCCATATCTCTATTCCAGCGTCTCGCAGTCTGCGTCTTAAATGGTCGTTCTCCCGCTCCCGGATCGCTATCTCCTCCTGGTACTCCAGAATAGTGTCCTCGACAGATTTGTAAATCTCCTGCGCAGCGAGCATGAGACGCTCCGTCAAGAAGACGTTTAGAAACTGCAGTTTGGTCATTTTCTTGTGGTGCGCGGAGGGTCTCGCTATCATCCAAAATGGACCAAAAAAAAAAAAAGATGCTCGGCTCGGTCACGTGACCCATACTTGTTTCTTCTTCTGCTTCTTCTTGTCCCAAGACATTCCTATCACTCGTCTCAATCTTTTCCCTCCGCACCGTAAAAATATAGGGTGGTTTTTGTTACTTTTTTGGGCATTGGTTTGCTAGAATGGTTAGCTGCAGTTTAGATGAGGTGTGACACATTTTTCACACAAGCCATTCAAACTCAAACTATTTTACATAAGTTACAATAACTTCAGAGAACTGTATTTACCTCCTAACAGTAATTTTAAAAGTAATATCTTGGGTTTTTTATGCAAATGAGATATTATTTCATTTCAGAGACTTCAATGCAATTTTTGGACAATTGAAACCTGTCAGAGAGATATTATTTATTATCTTAATATTAATATAATATTCAATGTAGGCTTTTAAACCATGCTGAATAACCCCTGAGACGCCTATCTGAAATTTGTGTCTATGGTTATAAATAGTATAAAGCGATTTTCTGTTCATACAGTGGAGGCATACTTTACTGTACTAAAATTGTAAGGCATCTTTTAGTAAACTTCGAGTCACCAAACTGTGTAAAGGTTCGATGCTGACCTTGAATGGAAAAGAATGGTTAAATCTTCGCAACTCTTCCACACCTGAGCATGGGTTCTGTTCACTGGGGGTTTTATGTGAATATTTTAGGTAAACGTAAACGTTAATAAAGCACTGAGCACTCCGAGACAGCAGGTGGCGCTACCCATACTGTACAAAGCGGAAGTGATGCAGAAGTCAGTCGCTCATCCACGTGGGGAAGTTCTCACTCCGTCGGACTCGCGTGCACACTTCACACAGCTCCAAAATGAAACGGCCAAGTAAGTATACGAGTCTTGCTATGTCTGTACTTAAAATTACGATAACGTATCTTACGACATGTCTCGCTCGTTTAATCTGTCTGGATTTCAAACAAGTGATATAAAAAGTCACAGCTCTTGTCCACGTTGTCATACATGTTTAGCCCCCTTAGCACTTGCTACCCATGTTAAACTTTCCCACGTTGCTCTCTCTTTTCAGAGTTAAGGAAAGCGAGTAAGCGGATGTCATGTTCCAAACGGTATAAAATACAGAAAAAGGTAAGCGGCTATACTACGCCACCGATAGTTTCACAGACAAGGCCATTGTCAATGAGGTAGCTGCCTCATTATTATTTTTTGCTCTTAAACGTGGTATGACTTAAAAGTGACGTATGATTTGTTTAGGTCCGCGAACACAACAGAAAGCTTAAAAAAGAGGCGAAGAAGAAGGGGGTCAGTAAATATGTGAAGAAGGACCCCGGCGTGCCCAGCAGTGCGCCCTTCAAGGAAGAAGTTCTCAGGGAGGCCGAGCAGAGGAGGCTACAGGTCGGTCGGAATTCACTCAATGGCTCACTCTCAAACAAACTCATCAGAACATAAAACCTTAATCAAATTTTTAAACGGGAAAGTGCCCGAAAGACATACTGACACGTAGCTTTGCACATCTTCTAGTGGTTGTACGGTAATTCAGGACCTTTTCTAGTGGTTATATGGTGTGCATTCCTTGTGTATCACTACACCACTGCCTATGCACCCTGTTGCCTGAACATTTGAAGTTTTCTATTTTTAAACGTGTCTTTCCCACAGATTGAAGAGGAGAAACAAAAAAAGAGAGAAGCTGGGAAGGAGGCGCGAGCCCAGAAAAGGAAAAAGGAGAAAGAATCAGCGAGTAAAGAGGCTGAACCTGGTGCTAAGAAAGCTCGGCAGGTAAAAGGAAGAAACCATCCGTCACTGTGGCGTTTGATCACTTTTTTCAAAGGACTGGCTCTTACTCTACTTGCTGCCTGGTTTCCACAGAATGAGGCCAAAAAACGGAAAGAAAAACAGTCTGCCACCGACAGGAGCTCGAAGAAGCATCTCTGTAGTGAATTAAACAAGGTATCAGAACCAAAGTCAGCATTAACCTGCTGAATAAAAAAAAAAAAAAAGAACGGTTCCTCAAGCCCCTCTTTTTTTTTCAGGTCATTGATGCTTCAGACGTTGTGATAGAAGTCCTCGACGCTCGTGATCCTCTCGGCTGCAGGTGTCCACAGCTGGAAGAAGCTGTGCTGCAGAGGGACGGCAACAAGAAACTGCTTTTGCTCTTGAACAAAACAGGTAAAAATAAATAAATAATAAATAAAAAAAAGTACTTGTCAATTTACAGTTTAGAGCTTGCATTACTCATGCTTGATGACAGATAGGTTGTCTCAACTGTAACGTGCTACTGTGTTTGACTGTTGTTTTTTTTTTTCCTAGATTTGATACCGAAGGAAAATCTGGAGCGGTGGATCAAATACTTACAAAATGAGTTTCCAGTTGTGGTGTTTAAAGCGTCAACGCACATCAAGGACAGAACAGTGGTATGGTTACAGTCTGACAAATCAGTATAAATACCAATATGTGTTTTGTGTCGCAATGAGTAACGAATAGAAGTCTTAAAATTGAGTCAAGGACAGTGTTCAATTGAATTTACAATGATAAAAGTTCTTAGCATTTCCATTTTCAGTCAGAATTAGTATGTTGATACCATTGCTTCTGGAAGTCTTGTGATCATGGAGGACTGAGAAGGTTGAACAGCTTCTGTTGTGCTGTTTTAACTGGTTATAACCTCCAACAGCACTGACAAACCATGCAAAATCAGTGGCTCTGTCACCAGCAGAGTTAACGTGCATGTTTGTGACAGCTCACATGCAGTCTTTTGATGTACTGTTGGCAGCTGATTCCTTTGACTATGATGTCTGCGTGTTGGTGGTTCATTCACACTCATCTCTAATCATGTCGTTCTTTAACTCCCTTCAGCAAGACAAGAAGGACAGAAAAATGGCCTTCAGCAATGCTCCGGACTTTTCACGAGCAGCAACCTGCTTTGGACGCGCCTGCCTCTCTGAGCTCCTCTCAAGTTATGCTCTTAAGACAAAGGGAGATGCCTCCCTTAAAGTGGGTGTAGTTGGTAAGTCTCACCAGAAGATCAGTCAGCATTTAATGTTAGCTGATAGCTGTGTATGTTAAAAAAGCAGCACTTTTTTTTTTTTTTTTTTTAACCCTCAGGATTTCCTAACGTGGGAAAGAGCAGCGTCATCAACAGCATGAAGGAGATGCTTGCGTGCAGTGCTGGTGTCAAGAGAGGCATCACAAAGTAGGTAACACAATCGTGCAAAGCTTTGAACACTTTCTATTGCACTGTGCTTATTTTTGCAGAACTGTTTATGCATTTTAAAACCCCTGCGTAATGGTTCTTGACTTCTCGTCAGATTCATGCAGGAGGTGCACATCTCGAAGAGCGTGAAGCTGCTTGACAGCCCTGGAGTGGTGGCCCTGGCGTCCAACCCAGCTGCATCGATGGCTCTGAGGAGCCTGCAGGTGGAGGAGGGCCAGGAGAGCGTCCTGGAGGCCGTCAGGGCTCTGCTCAAACAGTGTGACAAGATACAGGTGAGAAAAGCTGCCATCACAAGAGGTGCGCGTCAAGGAGCAGGCCGACCGCAGCGCAACGTTTTGCTAATCTTTTCAGGACACCTGCTCTTCATGTTTCAGATCATGCTCCAGTATAATGTCCCAGACTTCCGGAACTCACTCGAGTTTTTAAGCCTGCTCGCCAAAAAGCGTGGATACCTGCAGAAGGGCGGAGTTCCTAACATGGAGGAGGCAGCTGCTGCTTTCCTCGCCGACTGCACCGGGTGAGCATTTCACTGTGTAGTCGTAATGGAGGTATAGTAGGCAGGTGCAATGTGGAAATGAGGACAAAAACGCATTCCTAGATGTCATTATGAAGACTTCTAATCCAACTCTGATTCCACACTCTTCGAAGAAACGTGTAAAATATGTGCATTTGCAAAGCAGAGAACTTTCCCTGAGTCTGATGTGGGTGCTTTGTCTCCTCAGAGCGAAGCTAAAATACCACTGTAAGGCTCCGGGCAAGCACAGCCTCCCTCCATACATGTCCAACACTGTGGCTGCCGAGATGCACAGTGGATGGGACCTAAACCAGCTGAAAAAGGGCAATGAGGAAACTATAAAAGGTACCATTTTTTTTTTTCATCACTGCTGATGAACATCCAGCATCAGCAGGAACAGATGTAACTGATATTTTCTGTTTTGTAGAAGTGAAATTTCCAAACCAGGCCAGCAGTGTCAGCTTCACCTCCAGTGGCTCGACTGCAGGCCTCATAAGTTTCAGCGAGACCTTTGAGGAAAAACCCCCTGCAGCCACAGAGACCGAAGAAAGGAATGAGGTAAATTATCTAAGACCAGAGCACGATACAGTTGCTTTAAATAACGTTAGCAGTCTGGTTTCCTGGAAATGAGGACAAAAGTGCAAGTCTGGAGTTCATCCGTGAAGACTTCTAATCCAACTCTGATCCAGCTAACTCAGACCTTTTCTTTTTTTTAAATCTCCTTCTGTTGAGGATGGTATTACCTAAACTTTGCTTCTCTTGCAGCCTGAACAACTGCCCGAGGACATTAATGAAAATGAGGAACCCACGAAACCGCTAAAGTCATCTCTCAAAAGTATGTTTTGAAACTTCAGCATTGTTAAATCTAATACTTAACGATCCTGTTCTGGGTTTTTTTACAAATCACCTCTTTTAATTTTCTTTCAGAAAAAACCGGCAGCGTACGGACGACGCAGAAGTCTGTCCACATCGACATCGGCCCATCTGCAGACGACGCTTACGACTTCAACACAGATTTTAAATGAGCTCCGTGGTCGCATCGCCGCCAGTCTCTTAAAGAACTGTTCAAATACGGTGCAGGATTTACCGACATGCAACAGCAGACTGAGTTAAAGCATCAGGAATACCAGAATTTTGTACAGACTCCCATTCTGCCAAGAAAATTTTGTTTATTCGAAAAAGTGTTGATGTTAAATTGTGCTGAGCTTTTGTACCATATGTTAAAGATAACCTTGGTTTTAAATGTCCAGAGCCCACTTGTAATGTTGTCTATTCATTGCTGTATATAGATGAGGTACTATAACTAATAAACCTCAAAACCCATTGCAACTTTTACACTTTTTTTTTTTTTAACTCAAGTGGCAGCCACTTTTTGTCTGAAATCAGTCCGCCTTTAACTTTAACATGTAGTTTTACGTGTGCTGCTTCAAACACCGAGTAATTCAGTCCAAATCAAGAAATATTAAAACGGTAAGGTTTATTTGTTCATTATAAAAGACATTTACATCTGCAAATGGAAAGGTTTTCTCCAAATGTTTAAAAATCACCAGTAACAGCATGAACAACATTTCTGCAGAGGAATGGTTGGCGTAGTGGTCTGAATATATAACACAGCTGCAGATAATTTCTAGAAATGCAAGTTTAGCCTTATTCATTCTATAAGCGAGTCAAAAAGCACTTGGATGAATGCACTTAACCGCTGCATTGGATTCACAATAAACTGGTATATGAAATTATAAAGAAAGTTGACTTAAATGATCTTTTTCTTGCTTAGTGGTGAACGTAAAAAGGAGACGCAACGTTTCCTCTCGCACTGACTGAATAGTCCAAGGAATCTGCAAGGTTAATGCTGTGGGTGGAGCATGAGGTTAAAGTCAAAAACTGTAGTGTTTACTGCTGCACTGTTTGAGCAGAGGTAAAACTGACGCCTGCTAAATATACAAATAAAATGCGCTTTTGTAAGCTGCATGTAAACAAAGCTCCATAAACTTGGTGTGGCCAATATTTACTTGGTTGTTTTGGCACATTGGTACAAAAGACACTCCCTAATGTTGATTTGCCTCACACGCCTCCATGTGCCGAATGAAAATCTTTCAACCTTTAAATTTTAAATAAAAAAAACTAAATAAAGTCCTTGCAAATTCAACCATGGAAGGGATGTTAAATGTGCATTTTGAAACAATGAGCCAAGCCTCAAATCTGTGAGTTGGAAGAGGAATCATCCACATGTCGACTTTTTTTGTAGAATTGCAGAACGAGGAATTGAAAAAGGAAGTTCCTGAGGTATCATGTGGCGCCGTCCTGCTGGGACTAATCAAATGTTCTTCGGAGCAGTCCACCTTCCTATTAGTCCCTTGCTGTTTTCCTCACAGGATGGAACTTTCCTGTGGGGTCAGAAATGAACCACTTGTCCCACACGTCAGAGAAGGAGGATGTTCCTCCCCAGGGCTTATAGTGTCCATTCCAGTGGAGGAGCTTTGCTGCTTTTACAAACTGCGAGGAGTAGCGGTTTCCAGCTCCTGTGTTGCCTGGAAAACAAGGGTGTTTTGTGTTTGTGGGTTTTTTTGTTGTCGTTTTTTTTCCCCAATATAATACAATCAAATCGTGATAGATAATTAGAAAGGTGTAGGTGCCTAAATACACATTTTACTCAAATTAGTATATTAAGAATTTACATTTAAAGTACAATCTTACAATTTGGTTTATTTCAATTAAAATTATAACTTTAAGAGGAAGGCTTTTATTTTGAAAGGTTATCCTTGGTTATTTTAAGGGTGGCTCATCAGTTGATTTCACGTCCTGATCAGATTTTTTGCCTTGAAGCGAGACTGGATTAAACGGATCAACATTGAAGTGATACACCTGAGTGACGAGAGGTAATGGCCAACTACGTGAGCTAAGATGACGTAACTACAGAAGGTAAACTAATGAAAAGAATTGACTCTTGTTTCCTTTTAACTTAATGCCTGGTTTGTTGAATTCCCAAAACAGAAATCTAACAAATTCATCTCATGAAAATAAAGTATGAATTATTTTCAGCTGCTGTGACATGATCAACCGGCAGGCAACCAGCTGGTTGAAGTTCAACAAAAGTGAGATGCTGCCAATACAAAGATCGGCGCAGTTCCTAACTGGCTCTGAAACCTGATTGGCCTATTTTGACAGCATGAGCAATCATCCGTTTGCCTTCCAAGTCATTTTCAAGGAATTCCCCTCTTTCTTAACATCGACTTCGAGTCGTTTTTCAGATGCACATATTGAACATTTTATCTATGGTGCGAGGTTGACTTAGTGTCAGCAACCAGGGAGGACTTACCGAGGTGTCTGACGTGCCACATGGGGTCGATGGTGGAATGACGTTTGTAGAAGACGATGAGGAGAGGAGGGCTGGTGACACTTTCCGCCAGATTCTTACTGTACAGATCCTCCCTGCGCAAACCAAGAAATCATTTGAATAACTCAGTCATGATACAGTTTATTAAAAAAAAAAAAAAAAAAAAAACCACTGAACAGGTTTCAACCCACATTTTGAGTACAATAAACTGAGGCGCCTACTTTGTGTTGAGCTCCATCCAGTGCTCCAGCTGCTGCGTGACGTTCTGGTTCCTCCACTCAGTCAGGTTTGCCACAATGACTCCTGGGTTGAAGGTGCATGTGTTGGCTCTCATGCCCAGCTTCTTGATGGCCTCCTTCTTAAAGTCAAGGAAACCTATGTAGTTATTCTGTTGGGGTGAAATAAAAAAAGCAGTGTTTAATAACTCCCACTGGCTGAAAAGCTTGAGACTGGCATCGCTCTGTCAAACTGTCGGGATGAAGATAATCCACCTGGTTTCCCGCTCCGCGAACGAATCCTTTGGCCGACGCTGAATCGCAGTCGTCTGAGAAGGCAGCTGCGTGGCCTGGTTTGATGTTGGTTTCAAAAAGTTCCTGAATGTCCCCTGAGATGCAACAGACACAAACAAAAATGATTAAACTCTTAGTATCAGTTACTCAACAACTATTCCGTCTTACCTTGTACAACAACGTCATCGTCTAAATAGATGGCTTTCTCCGCTTCGGGAAGGTACACAGGCAGATAAAATCTGGCAAATGTCAACTGGAAAACAAGTTGAAATTAGATTGTACCAAAGTGGAGCTTGAATAAATATTAGTCTTGGCCCAATGAAAAAAACAGCCGCTTGCTATTTTTCCCGTCTCACCGGTTGTGCAGCCTCTTGTGCCTGAGAATCTTCCGGTATCTTCCCTTTTAGGATCTCAGGCTTAAAAATGACAATCTTGTATCTGACACTTTTCAGCCTCGTCTTGGTGAGCCACATTCTGTTGACACAGCAAAATTATGCGCTTTTCAGAAAATGTTACCTTTGCATGAAGGTTAATTTATGCCCAGCACATAATGAAATTGTGGATGACAAACAGTGTGCAATTCAACACTGACATATAATATGTCAAGGTGATGTACCCCCAGCAACTGCTACCCCCACAACCTTTGTCAGTTTGCTTGACGTTGCAAAAGCCAGACACATTTGATGTTCTTACTTGAGGTGATCCACTGTGTCATTCAGGGTGACAATAGTGAACACAACGTTGGCTTTGCTGTTCTGGTGGATGCTGTTGATGGCAGTGACCACACCACCAAGTCTCTGCTCGCCAGCGGTGATGACAACAGGAATCTCATCCCCTTTCCTCGCTGCCTCTGGTCTGATGTCTGGAAGAAACTCCGACTCGAAGGGAAGAATCAACGATGCATCTGCATAAAAGCACACTGTTGTTTTTGGACTGCCTGACCAAACAAGCAGCCTCATGACTGTTCATTGCAGGTGGGAATAAATTGCACTGCAAATAGTGCATCTGACGCACCGTTTACTTTCCATCCCACAGAAAAAGAAACATACCTGGGTTTTCCTTGTGCAAGAAGTCGCTCAGGTTGAGCAGGTTTCGTTGGACTATGATCAGGAAGGCCACGGCCAGAAGCACAAGGATCAGCACGTTTACTGTGAATTTTGGAAAATAAATATATATATTTAAAAACAAAACAAAACACGTGAATAGGTAAAAAGGGAAATTCAAAATGTTGGGATGTGACTCGCAATAGTTCTAGGTGTGTGGTATCACAGCTAAAGTTACAATTCTAATATTCTAAGCATTTTTTTTTCTTTACTAAGCGCTGATAACATGACGCAGGGATGCAAACAGTTTCATCCTCCAACTCACCTCTTCTGAGAGTCATGGCAACGAGCTCATTGGTCACTTCACGCACCGACGAGTACAGGACAATGATAAATGGACAGAAATAAAAACAAAGACGCAAGTTGATGTGAGTGCAGCTGCAGTCAATCAGCTGTCTACTCAAGGTTGCATTGGATCCCAGTTGCAGCTGCTGCTGTGTGGCGACAAGCGAACAAAAGAAAACGCCAGCGAAGTGGAAAATTTTCCCAACCTAGTTTGTTTAACTGAAAATTAAAAATGTTAAATATTAATCGACGAAACTAGTGTAGCGTGGGGGAATTCTTTTCCGAATAGCGAAAGATGGTCTACACTACAGCCATACTGCCAACTCAACATCATCAAGTTCCATATAAATTCGCACAGAAATAGCTGCCCGATGATGTGCCTGATTTGTAAAACAACTTTTGCGCCGGATAATTTAGGCAGGCGGAAGTTTCCGTTGAAAAGAAAGACTACGTCTACGAAATATTCTATTTTTCTCGCTAATATTCACACAAATATAAATTCGTATATGTAACCCGTAGGGTTTTTTTTGTGAATTTTTGCGGGGTTTTTTTTTAAAATAATTTTGTGGGCGCAACTGCTTTGGGTCCTTCAACGGCAGACGTATCGTTTTGAAACCGGAAGTAGAACTACATCGGTGCGCGTCAGTCGCTTTTGCGTTTGGCGAAAAGATTTCAGAGGAAAGATGTTGTCTATTTTCAAAAGCATCCCGACGCATATGGTAATCCTGAATTTATTCTAAACAATGCGCTATTTGCGTGTATCTGTCTTTATAATGTTGGTTGTAACATGATGGTGCAGTGTTTGAGTTAACGTCGCATTCTCACCAGCTGCTAGCTAATGAGCCTTAACAATTGCATTTACTTTGTAGGCGCATTTTAAAAAGCCAACACGGTTTTAAAGTCGTAATATTTCCATTCAACCATGGCTGGGATAGTTTACTTCTCGTAAATTTCACAGGTTCTTCGATCCACTAGAAAGCTTGCTCATTTCATTGTCGTGTACTGTATAAACTTTTTAAATAAATCAGGAACCGATTTCACCAGCGAATATATTTTGTATTGATAAATGCGTCCAGCAATTACTGAATAATTATAACTCTTTATTTGGCAGGACTATAAAGGCCAAAAATTGGCTGAACAGATCTTCCAAGGAATAATACTAGTATCGGCGGTAAGAACCCACGACATGCTATACCCAAATATAATTAAGGCCATTGTAGTTGCCTCCATTGATTTAATTTTTTTTGCATTTAATCCCTAGGTAATTGGATTCGTGTATGGACTGATCGTCGAGCAGTTTGGGTGGACAGTTTACATTGTCTTGGCAGGTTTTGCTGTGTCCTGTGTGGTAAATTTTTTTTAATTCTTTATAGCGCCTAAAAGTATTCAACTGTACGCAACGTAGAGGACGTTCTTATTTTCTTATGGATGTACAAATTCTGAAACAAATCTGAATTATTTTCATGTTTGATTCCCTAGTTGACCCTTCCTCCATGGCCGATGTACAGACAGAATCCTTTGTCATGGCAGCCGGCTGTTCCAGAGAGCAGTGGCGAGAGCAACCAAAAACCTCAAGAGGGTCTCAAGAAGAAGAAGCACAAATAACTCAATCTTACCAAAGTCAATCCCCAACTGCCTGTTAGTACATCCTCTTAGTTTGGAATTTGCTATTCAAATGTTTCCATTAGTCTAATAATAAACATCAGATACCACCTGTTTTATAAATTGGATTGTTGTTTTTTTTTCACATCCATTTTCAGCAGTGTTACTGCATGATACTGTGTATATCAATGCACAAACGGAACTTTATTTAGAAACAAATGTTTTATTTTTTAGACATGATGCATTTAACATTTATTAGATTTATTACAAACATTAATTCTGACCATAAATTTTACAATGGGTACTATTTAATGTTGCAGCAACTACCAGATACAGCATTTGAAAAACAGTAACTTAAAAACAATATTTTGTGATAGAAAAGTTGACTACAAAAACAAAGGAGTTAAGAGTGACTCAATATTTGCATAGATGTTCAGAAAAAAATACTAAAATATTTACAAATTCTTTATAGGGAGGTAAAAAAATAAAACCTACAGTTATTTACAATGTTGCCTGTGTGAAGGCAGCTGCACAGTGATAAATGCAAGGGGGCGGGGGGTAAATACACTATTTGATTGTATTTATTATGATCTGCACGTGTATGTACCACCTTTGCATTTGTAACTAAATCTTCAAAGCAATGTCCTCTAAGAATTTCAACTGCCTCACCATCACAGCATAAGTTTGGTACTTCTCGTCCCCCATTTGGTTTCGAAGGCATAGCTGTAGTGACAGAAACAGATCCAACAGTAGTTATTTTTTCATGAGAAAGTGTTGAGGAAAAATATAAACTTAAAATGGTGCAGTAATTGATGACACAGAAAACCCCTAATCTATTCCTGTCTTCATGTAGCTGCATGTTTAATAATGAAACAAATCCTACTATTCTTTATCACACAGAGTGCACATGGATACACAACTGAATCATTACGGCAAAGATCCTTTTTCAGATCTGCCTCTATACACTTCAAGTGGCTGAACATGTTTTGCTCTGACTACATGGGTCAGGTACTAAACTGGTCAAATTTGTTTTCTTCATCATACTTCACGTTTGTTTTCGTCCTCTTCCTCCATGATTTCCAGGACCCTATCCAAAAGTTTGATACCCAGGCCCTTCAACACATCTGTCCGCAGGTTTTCTATGATTCTCCTTATCTTGGCTGGACCAGATGTTGAACCTTTTAAGGGGGTAAATAAATGTTAACCAGAGTAGAAGTCTAAAATGGCAGGTTAATAACAATTAATTTATATGTCCAACATATCTTAATAAAATACTTTGCATTACAGTAAACAAAAAATATTTTTATAATAATTTGATCAGATTTCACCTTTGGGTATTTCACCCAATGACAAGTCCTCTGACTCATGACAAGCCTTCCCATGAAGCACCAGGGTGTCCCTGTATCTTCTGTTGAGTTTAAATTCTGGCAGTGCAGAAGAGCCAAGTCTGCTTTTCTCCACCTCAGATACAGAATCTCCAACATCCATTCTCAAAGTGTGGGTCATCATTTGGACTAAATCCTGCATGTCACAGGAGTCGGTCTTCCTACAAAGCGACCCATAAAAGAACAAGAACATGTGGCTGACTAAAGTTAAAAACCATTTTGCTAGTTACTTTCAGGGTCATACCTTTCCCGAGAGTCTCCTTCCAGACGTTCACTGGAACTGGTGGATGAGCTGCACTCGTCTTCATCTGACCTTCCCTCTAGTAAAACATCCTGCTGTACAGAAACACATCAAACTGTTCTAACAACTTTCATTGAGATTTTCATATTAGAGAAAAGCAAGTTTATCTGTTCAAACTCAAATGAAACGCCACAGCGACGGGATGTCAGTACCTCTTTACAGGTCTCAGGGATAACATCTGAAAGAGATGTGCTGACAGAATCACTGCAGTGATCACCCTGGGTGGAAGTGTGGATGTCATAAGATGACCGGGCTGCAACACAGATAGCTGTGCAGAGAGTAGAAAAAACAAGTGTTCAAGTGTTTGTGAATGGTAAGTTTAAGTACACAGTTATAGTTTTGGATTCACTACCTGCTCCACTGACGCTTTCCTGGGACTGCCTCAGTCTCCTCCTTTCTCTAGCAGACAGGGGACGATCCTGACAATAAATAGTGAACCACATGTTGAGCCACATTGTAGCGGCAAATTGTCAGAGAATTGTGCATTTTCAAAATCTAGATATCAAGATATTTCTGTGGGAAATGCTAAATTATCATTCAGCTAAAACAACAACATCTGTGGAGATGGGATTGTATGCAGTGTGTATGTGCTGGAGGATCCTTACCAGCGGTCTTTCCGAGTAAGTATCTTTACTGGCACTTCCAGATGTGGAGGTTGTGGCTTCTTTGCTTTGTGTGCTCCTCCTGCTCCTCTTTCTCTGCTCCAACACTGAACTTGCAATGGGAGGAGGCGGTAATGGCCGAGAAGCAGACGCTTTGGACTATTAAAAAGCATCACAGATGTATTTTAAAAACTACCAGTACCTTTAAAATCTCACACATACCAACACCAAGCGGAGGGAAATGTTACCTTTTCCTGGGTACCATGTGCTCGCCTTGTGTCCCCAACCCTGTGCTGCTGTGACACAAACGGCTCAGATGAAACAGGCGGAGTGGTCACAGCTGGTTCACTGACAGGAAGGGGAGATTCCTCCTGAAACAACATTGTTACCTCAACAACTTCCTGCAACACAGTCAGGTTACAGGCTTTATTTTGAATGCACAACATCAGAATGAAAACTGAAAAACTCACCACCGTGGTTGGAAGTGGCTCTAGAAGCTTTTCTGTAGATTCTAAACTTTCCTATGAAGACAAAAATAAAACATTTGATGTCATAATTCCAAATAAACGTTGCAATAATGTCAATCTTTCAGTGGGGGTGCTTACTTGCACCTCTGAGCTTTGGTGTTGTAGCACAGCTCCTTTGAGAAGAGTAACAGTGTCGTTGTTGTTGTTATTCTCGACGTCACGGAAGACTTTGGAATTTTCTCCTCTGGATTTATATTGAGGCTTCTTCTCAGAGACAGAAAAAACTTTGATGTCATTTTTTATTTCTAGCTTAGCGTCGTGCACGTCAGCCTCTTTGAGTAATCTCAAAGTATCGTCAACATCTGTCTCCTGGTTGTCCCTGCAGACAGAAACTGTTTCCCCGGGGCTTTCTGTGTCCGGTTGATGGATGTGTAATGATCCATTGGATTCTCTTCTCTGTTCTCCACCTGCTACAGACTTTGGAGGAAGCTCGGCAGGGGAGCGAGATGGGGATGGATCTGGTTTCCGTCCTGTCTTGATCTGAGATTCATTAACTGCCTGGGGGATGGACACAGCCGACTGGGGCTCCTCCACCTGTCGCTTTATCGCATCTTTATCAGGCTGCAGTTGGACATCAATATTGATGTTGCTGACAGTTGCCAGGGATGCAGTGCTGACTCTGAGAGCATCAGGTGAGGAGGCCTTCAGTGGCAACCGTGTTTGGACTGGAGTCGAGTCGGTCACCCTGTTCTGTTCTTTGTGTTTGAGGGGGTTTTCTTCTCTCTGAAAAAAGAGAAATAGAAACAGAGGAGTGGTATAAACTCATCACTGTCCATATGACACCAGATCATTGGTTAAAAATATGATTCTATGTAAACTAGAGCCAACTATTTTCCCTTTCTTATTTGCCACTGACCTGTTTCACTCTTGCTTGAATTTCATGTTGTGGAATCCTTTCAGGTTTTTTCTGGTTTGAAATCACTGATGGGGCACTGTTGGTCCTGCAGTCACCGCTGCTGCCTAGAGATATTTTCCTCGACCTGCCCGTTTTTCTTTTAGAGATAAAACAAAGTATTTAAATATTATACTAATTGCAAGCAAAAACAATGACAGGTGAAGTCTATAAAATGAGTAATTCACTTTCAAGCGACAAAAGAGAAATGGAGGTCTAATGTTTGCGTCGCCTACTCTTTAGTGGCATCTAGAAACATGGCAATCTGTCGCTTGATGTAGGGCTGCCGGAGGATGAGTTTGACATCCGGCCTGTCCTCTGGCCTCTTACTCAGCATGCCTTTAATCAACTCTCCCAGCTGGGTGTCATACCGACTCGGCATCTGTGGCAACTAATGACAAAACAAGAGAAAATGTAATAAAGACGGAGGGAAAAATGTGGCCGCAGATACTATTTAAGGATTGTTGGGTTTAAAAATATACTGCATTTGCTACATAAAATAGAACATATGATCATACAGAGAGTACTTGTATGACCAACCCATCAATCTGTTCACAAAAATGTAACAGTACAAATTTAAATTTAAATTTTGGTAAGAAGAAGAAAAAAAAAAAAGATGAAACCCACCTTTCCCTCTACAATGCGATAGACCAGCGAGTTCATGTCTCTGGCATTAAAAGCATGCTTGAGAGTAGACATTTCATACACGCAGCAACCCAGGGCCCACACGTCAGACTGATGGGGAAAACAAAACAAAAACCCAAATGTAGACAGGTTTCATATAATAAAAATTAAATTTTCACAAAGAAGAACAATTACCCAATTACCTTGTGGTTGTAGGGTTTATTGGAGAGGAGTTCTGGACTCATGTAGTAAGGGGTTCCTATCAGTGTGCTGGCCATGTCGTTCTGGTTCTCCAACACTCGAGCAATGCCAAGGTCTCCAACTTTGATGATGTTGGTCTTTGTCAGGAAGATATTCTGTGTTTTCAGGTCACGATGCAGAATGTTTCTCTCGTGCAGGTACTGAAAAGCAAATCGGCGACAGTGACTTCAGATGGCCTTGGCACATTTAAACAAAACTAAAATGCTCACATTCTAACGGTCTACGGTCTCACAACATACCTGAAGAGCCATGGCTACCTGGACAAACCACTCCACCACCTGCCTCTCGGGTAGGAGGTCACCCTTCTGCTGTTTGAGCCGGTGGTAGAGGTCACCACCTTCACAGAAACCCATGACTATGTAAAGCTGGCAGTCATCTCCTTCCCAAGACTCCCTGTATGTCACAATGTTGGGATGTCGCAGCCGAGAAAGAAGCTGCGCCTCCTGCTCTGCAGACCGCCGTTCTCGCTTGGAGGAGGTGATCAAATTCAGCTTCTTAATCACATACTGCAGTATCAGGGGAGGTGGGGATAGAAAAGTCACAACAATTAAGCTGATGTGAGGTTGGTGACAGGCAGTAAATACAGTGACATCTTTGAATTCTGTAATACATATCTGCATGCTGAAAGGCTACAATTTTGTAAAAATCTTTTTTGATTTTGATTTGGTTTTTTTTAATCATATTGATTTGATCTCAGAGTACCTGTTTAATTACTTACAGTTAACTAATCTTGCAAAATAATTACAAAATTTTGTTTGCATTTAGTAGGTTTCAGTTTGAACCCAGTCAATCAGAACATGCAGATGATCTCCATATACATTCATTTTTTTTTTTATTCAAGCAGAATAAGAAGAGCTCCTTAAATTCACACCAAATGACAATTTAGGGCCTCCAATTGCCAAACCAGTACACAGTTGTTTTAAGTGAAGTGTCCTGCCAATGTGTGAACAATATAAAATTGCATTGTTCCTATATATTTATAATGTACAATACAGTTATCATTAACTCTTTATTAGATGTGTGTTTCTAATTTAGCGCAGTTTTGTTCGTAGAGCCATAACTTATCCACGCTTGATAAACGTAAACAAATAGCCTACTAAGCTAAAGGCAGACAGGCCAGTTACACCGACCGTTGAGTGTGTTGCAGCCAGCGACAAGCACACTAGCTACTGACCACAGAGGTCAGTATATACAAGCTGGGTCTTCAAAATAAAAAAATTAAAAAAAAAAAAAAAAAAAAGGCCTTTCGTACCTGTTTTCGGTCAGTTTTGTGCTTCACCAGGTTCACCTCCCCGTAGCTACCCTTGCCCACGGCCCTGATGAAGGCGTAATTATCCATCACTCGTCAACATGCTTCACGGCTCGCCGTTAAACGCGGCCACGTCACACGACACTTCCCACACGAGTACCGCTTCAACGTCGCCTCATAGTTCTGCGACGGAAGCGAGGAAAAGCCGATTAAATTCTGGGTGGGGAAACTTTGTCCCGAGTCAGCTAGAAGATTTTCAACGCGCAGGGAATCAGAGGCAGTCGACAGTTTTCGTCACTAGGCAACTGTTTGCGAAAAACCAACGACGCGGAAAAAGAGTCACACTGGACCAGAAACTCTGAAGCGTCGACGGCACAGCGCCACCCAGTGTCTGCATGGACGTAACGACTCACAAGCTACTTATTCAAAAACTACCTAATGATTTTTTTTTTTTAACGAGGAGTTGGTTTGGAGATATCTTTCTTTAGTTTTCTTTCTTTTTTTTTTTTTTTAAATCGCCCATGCTAATGCACCTTAAAAAAAAATCAAAGTAAGGACTGATTGAAAGTGTTGACCACTAGGTGGTGGACTACACCATCGCTGAGACAGAGAACCACCGTCATTGTCCAACTCTTTCACAGACTTATGACTCAACAAAATGTTGATGATAGTATGTATATGAGTAAGTAGAACAAATTTGTTTTTATTTTGTTTTCTATTAAAGAGAAACAGAGCATCAGGCATTAAAGCCCAAACCTAAAATATGGCGAGGACCCACTGAAACAGACGAAGAAACAGGAAATATGGCGCCTTGCGCCTAAATAAGTTTCTAGAAAGCTCTTTCATGAGTACGAGAATCATAATAAATGTATCATTCAATATTAAAACGAAGGATGTTGCTGTCGAACTATGGACCTTGTCAATGTCAATGGACGCTGTTTTCCACCTTCCACACCACAACTAGAGCATGGGGTGGGCTAACTTTTCGACTGGTGGGCTATAATGGGTTCTAAAATTTAACAAAGGGGCCGGACCAGGAGCAGATGGATGGAATGCTTTGGTGACTCACCTCACAGGAGAAAATATATATCATGGGATATGCAGAAAACATGTGGTTTAATGTCAACTGAAAATGAACAAAAGCGTTACAAAAAAATATGTCTTTGAAGCCCCACGGTATTTAGCTCTTTATTGAAATACGCTGGGGGTCATACAATATAGCTATTTTATGACTTACTTACTATCAATCTAATGTCTTCAAGTTCGGCGGACCGGTTTATAAAGTTAAACGGGCCGCAGTTTGCCAATACCTTTACTATACCCTTGTATGTACTTTACCCCTGTTTGTTTTCTGAAAACCACGCGCAGGGACCAGCAGTGCTCCTCGCGCACGAGGCTCGCCGGTGGACGGCGCCCCGGACCAATGCGGTGGCCGAGCCACGCACCTGTGCGGGCGGCCCGCACCTGTGATAGGTCTGCGCAAGGCACCCCGCCCCGCTCGGACGTGACGTCACAACGCGCTTTGTCAGAGCGCTGAGGACGCCTCGCGGACGACTGCTCGTCGAGAGCAGTGCCGGGTAGAGAGCGAAGTGGACGGACGAGCGCAGGACACGGCTGTTGGACCGTAGCGACACCTTATTCTGTCTCAGGTAGGAACTGCTGCCTAACACCATCACATTTGACGCCGAATATGATCCAAAACATGTCGGTCTCTTCGTAAGGAGTGGTTTCTCACCGGGTGCGTTTTAAAGGATACGTACAGCTGGACGGTAAAGTCATCCTGTGCTCTGTGGAGTCAGTGTGGATGGGTTGTTGTTGTGCTGTCAACGAATTAAAACTATACTTTTTTTTAAAAAAAAAAAAAATTAAAAAAAAAAAATTCTCTTCAGCTACACCACGGAGGAGAGAGGGAGTGTTGCCAGCAACCCACATTTTTAGATAATCACTCATTTGCACATCAAAATGACAAGAGGATGTAACTAAAGCAGCTGGTTGGTAAATGAGATGCTGACAGGGAATAATAGCTGTACTCCTCCTCCTCCTCCTCCTCCTCCTCCTCTCCGTTAAAGCAGTTACAAAATAAAGTAGTCTCATCAAGTCACATATTGTGATATGTTTAATGAACCCTAAATTAAGAACCCCATGATGTCCTGAAAGCGATCTGGTGCTTGTATTAATCACCATAGCAGAGGTAAAATTGAAATAAATAAATAAATAAATAAAATTCATCAATTCAGGATATATTTTTTAATTCAGCTTGATTATTTTTAATCCCCCTCTTCAGCCCACCCCCACCCATTCCTCTTTCACTCTTGCTCTTTGACACATCCCCTCTGTCTTGTGGAGAGACGTCTGTTTGTCAATCAATAAGCTTACTTTGAGAGGAGATTTTGCGTGCGTCACCAACACTGGTTGACCAATCCGCTGTCCCTAAAAAAGTAAATCTGTCTCACTCAGCCAATGCGGTGCAGTGGCGAGTTTGATGGAGAGGGGCTCATGCCGCTTTTGGAAAGGCATTGTGGCAAACAGCTGTCCTCTTTTTAAGGGTCGTGATAGTGCAGATTAGTGGGATAGTCTTTTAATTCCTAAGAGGAATGATGCTGATGTGTAAGTGAGCAGACAGGAAGCCACAAACAAAACATCCCATCCCAAAATAACAAAATATTCACTTTTCTTTAATCCAATACAGTTGCTGCCTTTAACTTCTTCAATCTTAGATATTGTCGCATCTACCCAAGAAAATATTGCAGTTAAAGGTTCCATATTATGTAAATTCACTCCTTTAAATAGTAATGTCTGGAGAACAATGATATTTTTCTCAGCCTGTCAGCAAACTCCATAGAACAATTTCACAAAAGGACAACAGTCCATTCTTTACTCCTTTTGTTTGGTGCGCTTTTCAGGCAATTTATGCCAAACACAGTTCAGCTGTTTGTGATGTCACAAAGGGCAGCAGTACCTCACCCAGGTTAGTGACAACAGCCCCAGGCATGTATGTGCGTGTTCCACCACTTGCTCTCTTCCATACATGTGGAGGGTAGAACATGCATCAGTTTCATCAGAGGGTTTTTTTCCTACTTTCGTTTTTCGTAAGGATTATTTGTGCGAAGCTTCTCTGCTGGAGGCTGGGATGGTAAACAAATGTGGGAAAACAACTATAATATGGGACATTTTATGTAAATCTTAAAAAAAAACAAAAAAAAACCTGTCAGATTAATAAAGAAGCAGCCCCGTCAAACATTTTTAACAACGGCGTGGTCTCGTGCAGTCAGCCGGTATTGACAGGAGGACAGCATGTAGCTCAGCGGTGAAGCCCTCCGTTGCCCGCAGGAGGGTCAAAGATTGTCGGCAGAGATAATGAGATCAAATTAGTGTCCCCAACGCGTGCATGTTGAAAGTGAAGGGAGTCACGGTGTGTGTTGATGTGTTGCTCTGTTATTAATGCCTCTGAGATGCAAACCGCCCTGCAGGTTGTTTTGTTTTTTTCACTTTTATTTTTGTCGGCTGATGTTTGCGCTAATCCTTAAATGCTGCTGTATACTGTTGAGCCACAACATCGAAACTACTGACGTGCCTCAACGCCGGCCGTGTCGCTGTTGCTGGGAAAGCTTGACTGTTGCTGTAAGGGCCGAGCTGTGATCTGTGCCAAAACATGAGGAAAAACAGCACGGCGACGACCACCCCCACCTGAAACAGGAGCGACAAGTCGCGCAAAAAACCACTCCAGGTCTGAATCTGATAAAGCTGCGTGTGGAATGTGTCTTGAAAAAATAAAATAAAACCTCAAGTATAAGAGGGTTTACTTTGTCTGAAACCGTGTTTGGGTGGGCTTCGAGGGTCGGGGGCCGTCCAGCAATCATTCTCATCGTCTGTCAGTGGTTTCAATGTTGTGGCTTATCACCGTCACTTTCTCTGTGTGTTCCAGTCTGCGTGTAAATGTGTGTCAAAAAAAAACATTCTAGCACACGTGCAAAAGTAAGTGTCACACTCAAAATGACCTGCCTGAAGTCGTCATGTCATCTCGTCACGTCTAACTGTTGCCGTGTCTGTATATGTGTGTGTGTGTGTGTGTGTACGTATGTTTCTTCTGTTCACTGCTAATCACAGGAATGGGAAACCAGTGAGTACTGTCACTCTCTTCTCTTGCTCAAGGGTCAATGTTTTGTGCATGACACGGACAAGTCGGGGAGGGGAGGGGAAGAGGAAGGGGCGTGTGGTCATTGTGTTGTGCTTTTCCCTCCGTCGGACCTTCTTCAACCCTGTCGCTTCCTGGGTCTGAGCAGCTGTTTTTATTTTCCTGATCTGCAAAAGGGTCACGCCATCAGCCAGGAAACCCAAAGGAGACGTTCTTTTTTTTTGTTTTTGTTTTTTTTTATCCCCTAGACATGCTCACAACTTGCATGTGTCCCTCTCGACTCTCCTGTGTTTTTTCAGAACTCTGCCCCTCCCCCACCTGCCATCAGTCCCTAAACTTGGACCTCTGTTTATAGCATTTGCCTGTTTGATTGAAAAAAAAAAAAAACAGACTCCTTGCATAACAACCCTCAAGTCTTGAAAAGCTTCTGATGTGTTACTTGTTATTGTGTTGTAAGTATGAGATTTTTCAATAAATATTCCATATGTGAGTAAATCCGTAGATTTAGGTGCATGCTGCAGTCTCTTGGGTGCCCAGTGGATTTTCTTTTCTTTTGTTGCATAAAAACAAACAATGACAAGTAAAAAAAAAATTTAAATGACTTTGATGTTCAACATCATTATTTCCCAGTGCATGAATTATCATGAATCTCCATGAATCTCCATATGAGCAAGGGGTGATGCTACAAACAGGCTCTTTGTGAGGTGTTTGCACTCTGCAATTTTTTTTGCATTTTGCATTTCTATTTCATTTTAGGTCCAAAGGCAACGTTTGCTTGAGCAGCAAAGCCTGTCAGAAGAACCAGCAGTTATTTTTACATTGTAAAAATTTAAAATGTTTTTTTTTAAATATATTTTATCATCATCACTTTTATTTCTATATATTTAATGTGTTTTGTTTTAATTCTAGTTTTAGTAACTTTGCTTATGCCGCTGTGTACGTTGCGACTGACCAGCTTACAATGCACTTTCCAACCCTCCTCTAAAGCAAAACAATGTGGCTCCTTAAAAATATATGACCAATATGAGTCATAATAGTAGAAAGTATAAAACTCTTTATATTGTCTTACTGCTACGTTGATACTGGATGCCTTTTCGATGATGCTCTGGGGGTGGAATCATGCTACAGTAATGGATCCGTGATTTACACACAAAGGGCCTGGTGTCACATTTAAGATGTACTCAGGAATAGAATTACAGTCCACTATGTATTGTTTGTCTGTCCCCTGCGGTGGTTATTAGAGTACAACAGATAGAGGCCTCAAGATTTACCAGTGGCGCTCACACTGCACACAGTGGGCTTCCTCTTATGGCTTTCCTCCCTACATAGGGAAACTGTTTTGCTTGCTGGCTTTTTTTTTTTTTTGCCTAATTTAGAGGCACTTCCTTTTACTTAAGCTGCTTTAAATAGCATGCAAAACGCAGCGGAGGAAGTGAGGAATGAGTCAGATATCAATTTAAATGTGCGACTGTTGGCTTTTGTCCCCATGGTTACATCACTCAGCGGATCTGTCAGGTGCAAAAGTGGACCTCCAATTGTGAGCGGCGAAGCGTGACCGCATTTACAGCATGTGCCCAGCTGTGATGTGCGTTGTGTGTTTATTAGCTGTCTAAATTTGTCAACCTGTGTGCATTTAACGTACAAGCAAAAACTGCACACCAGATACAAAGTCTTATTTTTCCTTTTTTTTTTTTTTTAATAAATACATTCCATCTACCAAAGGGACCAGAGGTTTCTGCCACCCGTCGTTACAAACTAAGGTCTCCCAGAAACCATAGCAGCTCCTCTGGGTTTCCATGACAACAGGTATAAAGCCAACTTGTGACATTAGTGAACACAGGTGAACCCAGCGCCAGCACGTGCAGAAGACACGGCGCACGACAAAGAACTCGTGGATGCATCTCCATTTGATTCCCACGCAGTTAAGGCAGGGTGGGGGGGTGGGGTGGGGGGCTGCTTAATAGCTCGAAATCCTAATTGCTCGAGGGTTCGTTTTGGCCTGCTGTCGTCGCAAAAGCCAGCCAAAAGTAAATTGGTCGGGGGGAAGGGTGGGGGCACCGGATTGCAATGTTCTCGAAATGTACATTAGCTGATGGCAGTCTGCCGTCAACAGTTTTCCTCTGCAGTGATTTGGGTGAGTGAGGCAGTGTAGCTGCAAACCACTGGAAACACAGGGTCAGGTTGGAGATGCACTCGATGGTATCTTGACTCGGCCCCTTCAGATCAGTGGAAGGAGACCCGGCGAAGCCGTGGCCGCTACTCTGCCATTTGCTCCTCCAGCATGGGGTGACTCTCAAAGATTTGCTGAGCGTTGCTTCGCTTGAAGTGTGGGTTGAAAAAATGACAACAGGTGGACAAGTGTGCAGCCGCCTCGTTGATGTCTTCATTGACTGGGTCGACCCTCTTGAAGCCGTAGAGGTTGAGCTGACGGATGAAGCTGGAGAAGTTGGTGGTTTTGAAGGTGTCGGCGCTGCCCAATGCGTGGGGCCCCGGGGTCAGGATCTCCCTCTCGAAGAGGTGCGGATTGATGACGATAGCCTCGCCTTCTGTGTCCCAGAAGATGGACTTTTTGGTCGGGTTGTTCAACAGGCGCCACAGTTTGGCGAGGAAGTTTTTAGGGTTGATGTTGACGGGGAGCGACCTTTCACCAACTTCCATGCTTTATCCCTGAAGAACTGGGAACAGCGGTAACTTTGATGTGAATTCCAAGCGGTTGAAATGAATCAGCTCTTCACTAGCTAATACTTTTCGAAGCCATTTAGAAAAGTAAAACACGCATTTACTAATGAATTACAAATTGTAAACAGCACAAAATGACATTATAGCACTGGCCTATTGACTATTCCAACATAATAGAAATACATTATGGACAAGAAAATTTGTTTAGCCTTACCACGGGTCCTGTTAAATTGTTAGAACAATATATCTGCATTTATACATATGTTTTTGGAAATCTTGGTCCTTATTCCTTCCTTTTCTTCAATGATATTTTACATCATATCAGTGAGGTTAAACGGCAGCTGCACCCAAAGAATAAGAAAAAAAACCCTGAAAATTGTTGAAGTACTTCGTTGCTTCAATCCCACATTAAAGTCAAAGCTTGACGACTTTAATGTGGGATTGGAAGGCTGAGGCTGGGCCGCGTTGGTCTGAGGAAGGCAGACTGTTGAAAGTGACAACGTACCAAGCCCAACTGTATTTTTCCATTACAATAAATGGTGCCAACAAACTTCTTTTGTGTATATGAATTATGTAATAGGTTTTGGGGGGTAGCTACTTGCTCGTGGAAAATTGGAAAACGGTGAAAGTAATTTTTCACGCAAGGCTAAACTTAGTCATCCAAGTTCTGTTTACATTCTGTCAGCGGTCAATAAAAGCAAATGTTTGAACTTAACATCAAGTATTTGAACTGCAAAATCAGCTGATCCCATCACAGCTTCAGCAAAAGGCGCATGCACACAAAGGAGGAGTTTTAGCGCTAACCTCAAATTATCTGCAGTTTGCGAACAGCACTGTTACCGCCAGAGCAAACACCAAGACAAATCCATCCTCTTGCCTTATATGTAAACCAGGTCAACATCCCTGATTACTTGTGCCATGCTTCTGTTAGGATGAACAGCAACAACTACATAATGCCAGGAGATATACTGGATGGGGGTTTTGAAAGACCCATCATAATCATAGTCCTGGTTTAAAAGATACTTTGAACTCAATTTTAGAATGTGACATTGTGTGCTGGAAAGAACAGAACGCAGCCTACACCTGAGTTCCCCGAGCCTTTTGTGTGAAGTGTTAAAATGTGGGGGGAAAAACTGCATTAGACAGGAAATAGGATTAACAGCATTCTGTCAGCAGAGACACACAGATCTGTTTGAAGTATTCATGGCAGGCACGTTTGATTAAAACAAAACAAAACACTATCATCACTTTGAAGTTACAATAAAATTAAAACATGATAAATGAGGCTGGTGCTTCGCAGTGCACCTGCAGAGTTTCCTGTAGATTTTTAACACCCTCGGAATAACACATTCAACCTCTGATGATAATGTTAATGCTGACACACACACTGCTTTTCCTCATGGTCCGTGTGAAACATGGGATGTTCTAAACATGAGTCACCCCGAGTGATGCAAGTTCAACATTTCACTTCCCATTAATACAAAAAAACAGCAACAAAGAACTAAGTAAGTCCTGCTAGGGGGCAAATTCTAATCTTGTTGGTTTTTGTTTTTAAAAAAGCCTCACCCTCTTGTTCCTCACCAGTATTGTTTCTGACCGTAACAACAAGAAGATGCCGCTGGGAGACGAGTGCCACGCCTGGAAGAAGAAGACCACAGACGTGAAGGATCACTACGACTTCAAGGAGGTCCTGGGAACGTAAGTGTGCCGGTGTTGGTGAAAAACCTTCCTGTGTCTGTCGATTCTCGCCCTTCACACTTGTCACAGTGCACACTCTGGATTTTCCATTTTCACATCTCTAGCTTTGGGCTTTTTTTTTTCATGTGGGATCAGTTGCGCTTTTAGGTGGGCGACAACTGAAACAAATTATTTTGTTTATTCGGCCCCTTCTTCTCGAGTTGCTGGGAAGGATGAAGGAGCCCGAACGGACTGCTGATGCATTCATAACTTGCGCAACTTCTGCAAGGGCCTGAGCGTGAAGTCCTGTAAATGTGAAGCCGCTCCAAGGATGTTTATGCTAGGCTGCCCTTATTAGTCCCGCTTGATAAACAGCTTGGTGCTAAATCAGAACGTGGCACATGCTAATGTGAGCCTTATGTGCTACAAGCTGCTCACACGTAACCGCGTCAGTGGGGAGCGAGCGCTGGCGCGAGGGCTGTTTCTCAGAGGCCATTTGTGTGCTTCTTGTCACATTTGTTCATTTTAAAGATGCTCACTCAGGCCCATGTTTTTAATGCACTCCCAAGATGCTTGAAAATCTCTGCACAGTGCACCACAGTGTTTAAGACTGACTGTGATCAGTCGATCCAGGTCAGAAGAGACTGCAGGATGCGTGCTCAGGGTTATTAGGATGTGATGTAGTTGTCTGGCTAACCAAAAGTTAAATATTGCCCAGTTATTGCACCACAGAAGTAAGTAGACACGTAGCAACAGCAAAGCTTAACCCACATCACCAGGCTCCCATTACCTGGTAAATCCCATTTTCCATTTGCATCTGTTGAAAACAGTTTCAGTACCTCAGATGCGGTCAGTCACCAAAGCAAATGCAGCCGTTAATCTCTTGTTAAAGATGTGTAGTGCAGTTCGCCGTTGTTGAACTTGTGTCGTTGTCTCTTGTTGACACGGTGTCACGGGAGCCCTGTTGACCCACCTCACACACCAGCGACATGTAGTCAACAAAGCATGATAACAAAGAGGACGACTGTGTGCTTTTCCGCGTGGACAATGGGTGTAGACTCAATGTTGGAAAAAAACATTCCAGGAGGATGTGAACCTGCTGCGGGAATGTCTCATCCTCACAAGTTAGCAAACCTGGTAATGCCCAGCGATGATTAGATGTGTGATAAAACACAAAAACAAAAAACCTTCACCAGTGTGTCAGGAAATTATTTGACATTGAGTGAAGTTCAAGTCAAGTTTATTTCTTTTGGAAATTGTGGTGGAAAAACTGGATTGGCGTATTGACTTATGCAAGATTGTACATTTGGATAATATTATGCCATATTTTATGTGTATCCTGTCGCTGAACTTCCCAGAAATGATAAAAGTCCATCTTAAACTTTTTCTTTATACTTGATATTTCTTTATTCTTCTTCTTTAAAGTGTGTGCTAAAATAAAACTCAATCCTGAAAAACGTCCCTTTGTGATGTCACACCCAGCTAGTGGCAGCATCCCCAGGCTGGAGTGTGACTCGCTGTGAACAGAGGGCGAAATGTGCTGTTTTTCTGGAGCTCTAAAGGGTTTTCTGGATTATTGATCACATGTGAGTCAGGAATGAAAAAACTGGGATCAAAGGGAGTTTTAAATGGAATTCTAGTAGAGGAGTGAAGTCATCGTCCAAGAATTTTGGCATCAGTCACAAATATAAAAGCAGTGCCAACTGACCCAAAGCGACATTAGATGTGGTGCTGAAGGATACAATCCTGATGTTTAACCTCGGCTCGGGTTTCCTTGTGGATTCACATGCAGTATTTCCAGTATTTCCAGTTCAGTTGAGAATTTAAACAAAAAAAAAATAAACTTCCTGCTAGTACATTGTGTTTTTCACCGCGAAAGACATCAGGAGGCGAAAAGCACTCGGAGAGCACTGAGGAGAATTAGACTGCAGATTACTGTTGGGAAATCTTGTTCTGACAGTTTAATGGATTGGACGATTTCTCTCTCCTTATTTGTTGTTGTCTTCTGTTTTTCTTTTTTTCTTTTTTGCCCCCGTGCTTTTCATTTCCAAAAAGACATTAGTCATCTCCCGGCCCTCCCCAACCCCACTTATATGGCTGCGCATTCTATATTTATGCCAGTGAGCAGGAACACGTCTCGGGCTGTCACACGGCGCACAAACTCAAACCCAAATTTGGCACATTTGGCACTTGCAGCAGCATTCCATCGTCGGGACGAGGGCGTTCTGCCCGCCAATCCGTCTTCATCACGCCGCCGTCGGTCCCGCACCGAGACATTTGCCCGCCGCGGGCGGAAATTATCTGGAAGCGCCGCTGTTGTGAGCGCACACCAGCCGTTCAATTTTGCTCGTAGTTTGTTACGTTCCTTGCCACGAGACACGGAGCATCACGAGGCTGTGCGTGTTTATCCAGGGTGTCTTAACTTGCATGCACCTTTTACACTTACATCCTTGTTGGTTTAGGATTAGCTTGTGTGTGTGAACACAGGCTGAATCTGAGAAGGTTAAGCTTGTTTTAAGAGGTCAATGAAAAAAAGAAAGAACTCCCTGTCCTCTTGATTTGTATGTTTGAAGCGGATTTAAAGAAGACAAAAAAAATGTCAACACAAAATCGAGTCACCACAGTGTGATGACTAATGTCTCTGCTGTCTGTACATAGAGCTGTCAGTTCTGACGGAGCGCTCCTTTTGGACAGGAGAAGTTGAATGCTCGCTGATGTTCAGCATCACAGCGGCGCGACCTCAGACTTTATGTGTCATTCCGCCTTATTGTCATCGTCGCATCCCAGACGCAACACGACAGCATTGTGCAGCAGGGAGGGTCTCACACAGACGCTGAGATGTGTAGTGATGATAATTTGTACAAGAGATCCCCGTGTGACATTGCTTTATGCATTTGAACGAACAGTGATCATTTAATTCAGTTTTTAAAATTGTGGGAAAAACAGGGTGATGCCAATAGACGCGTAACTGCAGTGCACATGCAAACACAATACACACTCTTTAGATTCAAATAGACTCATCAGAATACACATCCATTGTAAATGAATGAGAGCAGATCACCATAATGATGCCTCATTAAAGAAAAGGGATCATTTGTCCTTTGGATATAAAAATACCTTGAATTACAATAGTTATTTGTTATGAGAAAAAGTTGTTATTTTAATGTATGTTTAATTTTTCTTGGCATTTTAATGCTGGGTTGAACAAATTAGATTCTAACTAAAATTATTTTTGTTAATTTATCAACAGTAAATACATGAGTAAATGTTTTTTATTATAATTATTAATATTTTTGAGAAAAAATCATATTCGGTCTTGTACATGGCTGTTATATTCTGACACTCTGTGCCAGTAAGCTCAGCAGCCTCGCTGCTTGGGGCCCCAGGCAGTCAGTCAGTCACCTGGCCCGCCTTCACCTATTGCAGAGCCCCAGCACGCAGGTGGGTTCAGACAGAAACTATTTTGCTCTCAGCAACGGCAGTTTATTTAAAAGTACGACCTAAATAGACCAGTGCGAGTTACTTTTCAAGATCTTCCGTTTCAGTCTGAACTGAATGGAGGCTGCATCAGCGGCGCCGCCGTCGAGAGCTTTGTGTTTTCCGTCGTCTCATTGTCGCCCTTTGATTCCCCCCACCTGCACCCAGTTTTTGCCGTGGAGCTTGTTTATGGAGAGCTCGTCGCCGGCTCGCCGCGTCGAGCCAGCTGTGTGCCACGCTCGTGTGCCATCGCTGAATTGTTGTCTTGGTAACAACGGAAAACACTTTCCATAATGGAACCCGAACAGTCACTATGGAAACAAAGTTTTTTTGATTTGCTATTAATAAATCTACCTGCCGGCAAGCATAGGTGCACGTTGTGCAATGAAATGCAAAAAAAAAAATCTCCCTTTGCGTCGTTAAAACAGAAAACAGTGGCCCGTAAACACATTTTTTTCTCTGCACGTTATTGAAGCTGCCCTCAGTGTGATGAAGAGCGACATCAAACAGAATCCTGTCATGTCTCCATGTGGAAAAAACAACCAAAAACGTGTATATTTTTACTTGCACTGGAGTAGCTGGAGTTCATCCGAATGCGACGACGCCTCTTGCATCTCTTACTTCTCTCGCACGTGCGTCTCACTGGTTGATGCCAACCAGTGTGGCTGTGGTGAACCAGTGTGACGCTGCAGCCACATGTTTTCCAATCAAGGCAGATGGGAATTAACGGTGCGCAAACACGCGGCAGCGCTTTCACCACAGTCAACCCCAAATCCTCTTTAGCCTGCATTCTGTTGTTCATTTCATTTTCCATTCGGCCCGTTCCTGTGTGTATCGGTCCGATGACAGTGGTGTAACTTTTCGAATGTGGCTGATTCACAAGTAAATTTGTTCTTTTTTATTTGATGCACTATTTTTAACAGTCCCTGTCCACACGGGAGCTGAAAGCAGACAGAGGTGGACATTTAGAATACACATGAATCAGTAAAACCTGTAAATTTAAATGAGAAAGACCATTCAATCGAGCGAGCAACCTTTTATCCCATCATCATGCAGGGATTTGGTCCAGGTTGTTGGTCCCAGGGCGAGCGTCAACAACAGAGGGACGGGACGTGTGGGTCGGGGAGGGGCCAGAGGGGACGCGTGGTGATCATCCAAAATCGTTGGGCCTGATGGATCGACCCGCTCCCCTGCCTCTGTCACTTCCTCCGCTGACCCAGTAGCCGCAGCCACGCCCACTCGTATGATTAGCTATTAGCCGCGATTGATTTGGAAAGTGTGTGTGTGTGTGTGTGTGTGTGTGTGTTTGTGGGTCAGGGAGGCGGTGTCAGAGGATTCACAACACACTTTTCTGAAGTATTGCTCTGTTATCACATACGGCTGCTGCTGCAGGCTCATTATTACCCACAATGCTATTGTTAAGAAAACAATTTGCTGACAGTTGCATGGAAGTCAGTCTGTTGGTTAACGTGCAATGGCTGAAGTTGTTTTCACACCCACAAAAGTAAGCTGGGTTTTAACTTCCTGCTTCCTCCTCGATCTGTGCACGTCGGCTGTTTGTTGTTTGGAAGCAGATGAAAAACGAGTCGCAACAAAGAGGCCAGTGGTAGAGTCGTCTTGTTTCCTGCATTGCACAAACTGTGTCGGCACTGATGGAATTTCACACACTCCACCAAAAGTCCACACTGGGACGAGATTTGGTTCCTCATACTTGGGCCTCTGTGCAAGTTTTAACACCGATTTGGAAACTTCAGCTCAGGAGTGGTTGAAGATGGTTTGATAACACGTTTAGCAGCACGTGCACGGAGCGTGCATGCATGGCGTCTGTATATTAGATAAATCTTGCAGACAGTGTGACATTTTGGCAATAGCTTGTTATACTGAGCATTTCCCAGTTTGTGTTGTTATGGCTGATCATGAAGTGAGCTGTTTAACCAGAGGGAGGCTGGCTCTAAATCAGTGTTGCCTTGACTTAACTCGATGCCTACCATTTATTTTACTCCTTTTATGCGCTGGTATTTTTATTACTTTGTGACTGCTGCACCCTCAATTGCTATTTTGGTCAAACAGACACAGTGCGGCGCCCAGATTTTATTTTTATCACTTTCTCGGGCGCTATTTCTGTCGCAACTTCATTATTCATTGTTTGTGCACTGAATCCGCATCAAATGAATTCAAAGTGACGGCTAACAAAGCCGTTGAGACAAAAGGAAACAGCCACCTTCACAGAGCTGATGAGTCTCCCAGCGTGAGCGCTGTCCCACCTCATCTATTTTTCATCTCCGTGTCTCTCCGCCGCGGAGCGAGACACCCGTTTTCCGTCCCGGCACCGACTCCCCCTCCCCTCCACCTCACATTCTGCTAAATCATCTCGTTCTGCTCGGAGCCAAAGTTGCCTTTGTCTCCCGCTCTTCGGGCTTCTTTATCAGTACAAAGAAGGGCTGACGTTCCTGAATGTGGTCCTTTGATTACAACAAAATCCTTCTCTTTCTCACGATTCCTTGCTCCGCTCTTCTATTAATGTGAGATGGGACAGAGCCAAATCTGCCTTTCGTGACAAAGTGATGCACTTCACCAAAGCACGGGACGGGATGGAACGTATGGCAAAGTCCATCCATCTATCCATCTTTGACCGCTTTATCCAGAGTCGGGTCGCGGGTGCAGCAGTCTCAGCAGAGATGTCCAGACTCCCCTGGCCTCAGGGCAGCCGAGAGACGTAGTCCCTCCAGCGTGTCCTGGGTCTTCCTCGGGGTCTCCTCCCGGCGGGACATGCCCGGAGCACCTCTCCAGGGAGGCGTTCTGGAGGCATTCGAAACAGATGTCCAAGCCACCTCAGCTGGCTTCTCTCGATGCAGAGAAGCAGTGGCTCTACTCCAAGCTCATCTCCGGTGAACTTGCTCCTCACCCTGTCCCAAAGGGTGCTCTAGCCCAGCCACCCTACGGAGGAAACCCATCTCGGCCGCTTGTAGCCGCAATCTCGTTTTTTTTTTTTTATCATTACCCAAAGCAAATGACCATAGGTGGGGGTAGGAACGCAGATCGACCGGTAAATCGAGAGCTTCGCCTTTCGGTTTTGCTCCTTCTTCACCACGACAGACGGCATCACTGCAGACGCCGCACCAATCCACCCGTCGATCTCGCGCTCCATCTTTCCCTCACTCGTTAACAAGACCCCGAGATACTTTAACTTGCATGGGAATTTATTTCAGAGCCCACAGGAAATTATTCTAAAGGGAAGGCCTTCCGGATAAAATCTGAAAGCTAACTACACAAACCCTCTCCCAATAAGCACCGTGAGGGAAAACTAACTTTTGCCAAAGCCGCAAAGAGAAGAGGAAGTTAAGGACTAATTTGGATAATTAGTAATCCCCTTCTGTGCGTCCCCTTTAATGACGTGGTTAGGGTAGGAGGGGGGTGGGGGGGATGCCATGCCACAAAATTCCTCATCACGATTCCTGACGGCTTTATAGATTAATCGGTGGATTAATCTATAAAGGCATTACAGATTAATCGGTGGATTAATCTATAAAGGCATTACGAACTGCGATGCCCACCTCCATCCGTCTCTATATAACACTCATTTTGCTAAAGACTAAACAGGCATAAATAAATAAATAAATACATACATGTGCGTAGAAGCTCCTTAAATGTAACTTATTAAGATGCATTACAGAATGAAAAACTGCAAAGTTCCTTTTCCTTTTTCCTTTCACTCTGTTTGAGGCTTACTCTCACCAGCCATGACAATCTGATTTGTGATAATATGAGAATTAAACCGTTGAGATGGAAAAAATGCAACTGTTTCCATCTCCGGCCCCGACCCTGGAAATCCGCCCCTGATTACGGAACCGTCAGCCCCTCAGCCCTTCCCTGACCTAATTCGAAACAGAAGCCTGCATCTCAGCACTGCACAGCTTAGCATGGCCTAGCCTGCAGTTCCTGGAACACGCACGTACGCAGGCACGCACACACACGTATACCCCACTGTCTGTCCCATTTATGCCGTTCCATCTGGCCCTCCAACACACTCACAGGCTTGTCGTTCCACATCTTCCCACAGTCTTTATCCATTGTTAGAAATTCTTCCGCGCCAGTATTTTTTCCCACCATGAAAAGCTGTCCGGCTACCAGAAAACAGGCTTGGAAAAGGCCGCTTGGATGTGCTTTTCTCATCACCCGACACATTTTGGAAGTCCTCAGGGAAGCGTGTTCTCATCCTGGCAGTTTAATTTCAATCCATCGTGCCACACTCACATTGTTTTTTTCAGTGTGCTTCAAAGCCTTCCTTCTCAGTATCTTTGATTTAAAGCTGTACTCCTTTCTTTTCTGCCCTATTTAAAATGAACTGAGCCGAATGGTTAAAGCCATTTCACCGCGTCTCCTACTGGACACGACCAATCCATCACTGTGTAGTGTTTAATGAAGAGCAGGTCCGGTTGGAAGGAGGCAGCCATATTGCAACCCTTTGTGTCTGTGGTAACTTACAAAGTTGATCGGCTCAAGGGTTGTTTTTTTTTTTTATCCTTGAGGTCACAGCTGTGTAAGACAGATGTGACTCAAAAGTGGAACATCAGAAAAAGGGGCATTAACGTTAAAAAATTGTTTAAATTCGAACGGTGAGACGCTACTAAATCTTTCACGCAAGGCCTTTAACAGCAACAGATTTACACGCAAGATGTCAGCGTCTGGTTCCCTCACACGTTCAGACAGTGAGGGAGTCTGAGAGGCAAAACAGAAGTCAAGTGTCACCGTCTGTCACATCGTCTTGTCCTGCTGCTCTCTGGAACTCATCAACGTGCCAGAACACCACTTTGTCTTTACATATTTGATGTTTCCTGCATCTTAATAAGTGGATCATGACAGCAGGAAGTGCGGTTAGATGGAAGACTACCAGAATTCTGATGCTGCTTAAATGAAGCTTTAGCTAATTAAGAGGAAAAGATACCACATAGGTACTGTAGTACTGAGTAGGTTCGGAAACTTTTCTGTTAATTGTCCTTTGTACATTTTACATATTTTTACTTCTGGCTGCAAAACAATTTGTCCTCCAGGGAAAATTGAGACTTCTCCTATAATGTTGATAGAAGAAATATAAGATTTAAAGGCTTTGCCCGCAAATTTGGAGGATATTTTATTAAAGGTTGACCATCTCTGACCTTTAAAACAGGCCATCTGTGATGTCCATCGGCATCGTCACTCAATCTTACACGCTGCTTTGTTTTCCATCAACACAACCATGCATGTCTCTGTTTCTCCTCTTGCCTTTATTTGTTTCTGACTTTCCTTTTGATGTGTGGCCAAAGCAAAAACAAAGTGGCATACTGTTCACTGCCACCTATTGGTCTGGAATCGCTGCGCGACCATTTGTAGCTGTGGCATGTGGACAGAGTTATTTTTGTCGAGTGGTCCCGAGTGGAAAGGATAAACAGGGAAAATATATTAATGAAAGTCACACTGTTTAACTATTCTCCAATATTTCTTTTAAAATTAGCCCATCACCATTTTATTACATTTTGTTTTTGTTTTTTTTACACTCTCCCTCACAGATAAGGTGAGGACGCGATGAGTGTGGTCTGCTTGTGCAGATCTCTGTGTTTGGACGGCCCGCAGAGCAAAGATGGTCTTTTTGTGTTTCAGAGCCAGTTTCACAGTTGGACGTCTCTCAGCTCTGATTGGACCAGATGGTCCTTCTCCACGTCTCTCTGACCTTTCCACAGTAACCATTTTGTCATCTGCTCACAGATCTTCTTGACCAGTTCTCGGCAGGACAGATGGAGCAAACGGTTCTTTGAGGGGGAAATAGTTCAGTTTTTATCCGAAAACGCAACGATATGAACACTCCAGATAGTCGCGGAAGCAGCTCAGCAGCAAGGGGGAGATTTTTTCTCCGCCATGGTTTTAGTGCAGGTAAAAGTGTTTCAGCAGTCGTGTTTTACTGCTGCGGTGACGCCAGAGTGCTTGATGACTCCAAACTCTTTTGGTGTCACTTGCTGTTGATGCACGGGGCGAGGCATCGTTGGATAAACACGGGAAGAGTGAGCTCGCGGTCGGCAGGAACTCATCTGTGTTACAGCAAGGCACATTAATCAGAGACAGAGCACACATGACGCTGGCAAACAGACAAGGGGGAGTAACAACACAGCTAATATTTGATGAGATTTTGATGTCGTCGTCCACTGTTTGGCCAGTTGATTGCCGTGATATACGTTTTGTTTTGATGACATGTAAATATTTGCTCCGTTTGAGGCTCAGCAGCACTTGTCTCCACTTCAGCTCTTGTCTCCACTTCAGCTCTTGTGTAAAGTATTTGTGCAGGGAATTTCTTGGAATACGCCCTGTTGCTGTTTGGATAGAGTTAGCTATTGAGCGTTTAGTGCTTTATTACTGTGTAGTGGGACTCTGTCACTCTCTCTCTCTCACTCTGTCTCTCTTTCTCTCTTTCTTTGTGTGTGTGTGTGTGTGTGTGTGTGTGTGTGTACGTGCATCCTCTTCCTGGACACATGTCCTATGGTGACGATAAGAACATCCTGTTAGGAGAAGGAGCACTTGTTTACCTAATAATCTAAATTGTCCCCGTAACATTTGTCAGGATTAAGCACTCTGCAACGTTTAGCAACCTTTACATGTCAGGTCCTTTTCATACGTGTGTCTCTTTATACCAGATGTTTTTCTTGGCCTACAGCACCATGTGATCATGGCATTGGCCCGACCTCCCATTAGTCCGACTTCCCATTAGTCAGACAAATTGCCCATTGGTCCGACCTCCCCTAACCCGAACCCTAACCCTAAAATACTGAATTAGGCTTGAGGTAAATTCCACCCCGCGCCAAAAATTTTTTTTTTTTTTCCATTTTTTATTGTGGCTTTGTTCAAAACTTTCACCCTCATTGCAAAGTAAAGTAGAATTATTCTGAACCAATATTGTATTGTACAATCGAATTTTCATTTTTTTTTTTTTTTTAATGCTATTATAATTTTTCCAACTATGCAAAGTAGCGTCCTGCACTAGCCAATCAGCAGCTTTTGAGAAGAAGGATGCGGGGGCTGCAGCTGGGGTGTGAGACAAAAACAAAGCTGTGGACCGACACTGTACAGAAGAACAGCGGAGCCACTCGTGACTGGCATATGTTCAGATCAAGATCAACGTCTCCGACTGTTTCCTTCTGAGAATGAAGGTTTCAGATTAGAATGATAAGACCAGCAAGACAGACGTGGCAGTCAATGGCCTATTTGGTGCGGGAAAGATTCCTCTCAGATATCCCATGTGGATTTTCTGGTTCAATTTTTGAAACTTGAGCTGAGCTTTGCTATTGCACACAACAATGGTGTGGTGTGTTTTGACAAAAGATCTGCGTGGATGTTGCCTTTTTGAAATGGTTTGACATGAGAGAAAGAGACTTGATGTAACCCTGTGCCATGAAAGGACATTCAGAAAAAAGGAAGTCTTCCCTTACAGCATTTGGGACTGTTCAGACACAGGAAGTTCAGACCGAAAAAAGCTTCTGCTTTTGACCGACAATTTCGCATTTGTCTGCTGGCCATGTTTTTGTTGTTTGGCATGAGCCACTGGTTCCGCTGACCTGACCCACTCACTACTCACTCTGTGACTCACTTACCGATGTTTATAACCGACAGTCTTAACCGCCGAAGATCGATGGGATTCGCTGAAGTGGGACGTTATTTCCCAGGACGGACGTGCGCCATCGATGGCCGCTCTCTCACGTAAATGAGAAACAGTAAATAAGACGGGACATTTCTCAAACGTTTTCCCAGTGTTTGTGAAAACTACTGTGCGACACCTCCCCCGAGCCTCACAGCCTGTCAGCGAGCGCATGGAGTACATCAGCTCAGTCCTCCAGATGCTCCGCTGGAATCCACCTCGTGCAGGCAGCTGGATCCCTGCCAAAGCTAATGGCCTCTCTGTGGCACTTTTACTTTTGTGTTCGGATGTGACCACAGGGCCTCCTTCCCCAGATAATGTCTGCTTTGGCGGGAGGAACTCAGCTCAGCGTTCTCACCGTTGGCTTGGGAACCCGAAGAGCATTTTGACTTGAGCAAGTCTTGGCTGCAGCTGTTACTTGTTGTTTAACATGGGTTTGAAGAAAACTTGTTGAGTGACATGTGAGTTTGCTTGGCGTTTCCCCCATATTTGGCTTGGATCGAGCAGCCGAGGTCGTTCAGCACTGAAGGGAAGAAAAAAAAAAAACAGAGCACCGCCGGAGGAGAAGTGGAGTTGCCAAAGAGGCAGAACCACCCCAGTCATGATCAGCCTCAAACATTTGCTGCAGTCATTTTAGTGATATGTGCACTTACTGTGGGCAACATGGCGGGCCAGCTGCCACTTGGCCAGATGACATTTCATTTTTTCTGTCATGGCAGCCTTCCGCATTCTCTCTCTCTCTCGCCTCAGCCAGTTCTTCAGCCTCCTCCCACTCTTCAAAGACGTGTCAGAGAGGTGAGCTGCTGACTCGGTCTGTAGGTGTAGCTCTGAGCGTGGTTGGTTGGCCTGCCCAGGATGTACCCCGCCTCCTTCCCGGATGTCATCTGGGACAGGCTCCAGCCTCCCATGATCCTTAGCAAGATGCACCAAATGTGCATGTCAGTACAGCCAAGTAGAAGAAATTACTTCAATAGGTTCTTCTTCAGCTTGTTTTTTCTTACTATTACTGAGGCGTTAACAACTTTGAGCAAATGAAAAAAACAAACCCTGTATGAGTCATCATAATCTTGTTTGTGTTTCAGTGGTGCAGGAGTTTCTTAAGTTGTGTTTGATTTTGTTGTGTCAGGGTTTTGTGTTTCTGTTAAAAAATCAAATCAAATCACAAGTTTTGCTGCTATTCCACAAAACACTGTCATAATGACTTTTCAGGTGTGTGCTAAAACACAGCTCACACAATCAGCCCTTCATGATGTCACAAGGGGCATGATTATCTCTCCCACGTTAGTGAGGATTCCCCCAGCCAGGTTATATTCACCAACTTGTGGAGGTTCCAACAAACAAACTATTTAGTTTTGGTGGGCAACTAATTTCACTGTATTTAAATTTCTCTGGATGCTTCCAACAGGGGGCTAAATGATGCTGTTTTCTTGAGATCTGGTCAGTTATGTAAGGCTGCTTCGCTGGAGCCCAGGATGAAAGCGGCGAGGCTCACACACACTCTTGTCAAGCAGCCCTCGTGTTTGTTCAGCTGATAAAGTATCTGCAAACACACTGACAGTTGTGGTTCCTCTCTGGCCACACATGCAGCTAAATATGACCACACAGATACTGGGTTGCACAAACTGACAGGTGAAACTGACACAGATTACACAAGAACGCACAGATGCACAGCCATGCAAAATATCACATGTACCGTACACACCGCTGGGTGTTTGTTTTAAGTTCCAGCATTTTGTGTTTTGCAAATGTGAACCAGGAAGATTGCTTTTCTGGCTTATAATAATCCTTCGGGGCTCCGACCCATTTGTTTTAAACATGATTTATAATATTAAGCAAGACCCGACTTTAACTAAACCTAAAATTAATATTTTGTTTCTGTATAAACATACATATTGTCCAGATAACTCAAATTATAAGAGAACAGATGTGCACACTTCATCATGTCTACTTTCAGTATAGGAACAAGTCCAGCTTAGTGGTTACACAACAGTCTTAGTTCTGTTGCACTTAAAGATCAGAACTTCCGCCCCTGTGACATTTAGGTTGTGTCGGGTCATGTTTGTAGGGCAGACAAATGTTCTGCATCCAAGAAAATCGCTGTGTTGCCTTTGTATATAGACACCAGAGGGTTCTTCCATCTGTGAGAATGCTCCTCCTTTTCAGTAGCATTACCATTAAACCATCAACTGAATTAACTGTTAATGTCATTTTAAGAGGAGGTTCCAGTGTGTTTAAACTATATATATATATATATACAATTTATCATTCTGCTTTTGAAATTAGGCTCTTACGCTTCCTTTGGCAGTAAACGAGTACTAAATTTGTATTCGGGTAATGCTCGGTGCACCCTATGACCGTGGGCCGGGTCTCCGCACAGCTATACCGCAGCTTTGTTTGCAATGAAAATAAAACTCTGGAGCTCATCCAGAAATGTCAGAGGCTATTAGAAATATCTGCTCCTAAAGTTAACTGGGTCATGGGAAAATATTTATTTGGTTAGTTCTGTTGTTCTGTTGCATTGCTGGTTTTCCATTATTGATTTTAGCTACAGACTCAGATGAAATTGAGACAGAAGGCATCAAAGCTGATGCAGTTGCTTCTTATTCGTTCGTTATGAATTAATTCGCAAACATTGGAAGGCTTCCTGTACCCTTATGGCTGCATATTGTCAGATTAAATGCTCAGAGCCGGAAACTGAACATTTCCCAAATTCATGGCGCTTGCACAGTATTTGTATGCGATGCACAGAAAAGCATTGTTTTATGTGGGTTGCACGGAAACAACAATCACATTATTTTTCAGAAATAGCTTTTACCAGCGTGATTCATTTTAACGTAAATTGTAACTTTGTAAGATGGGTGTGTCATATTTTAAACAGTGGCTCTCAATGATTGAGCTGCGTTTCAAGGTTTACCTTCAGCGCGCCGGTCATTTTTAGACCCAAACAAATCAAGTAGAAAACACAAGTTTCCAGACAGACCGACACCTATTACATGCAGCACTGTACACTGGGCATCCAGCTGACTGAGGGTGAAAACACTGTCGATAAATCGCTCTCTAATTTTAACACCGCTGCTCCGCACACCTCGGCGCACCAATCCCCCTAATTATTTCCCTCTCTGATCCTCAGCGGCAACCAAAGGCTTCAGGAGGAGAGTGAAGTTAAAAATAAACACCGTCTGACATCAGCAGGCTTCTGCCTCTGTCGACGCTGAAGTTTTCACATCAGACGCAGTGCCTCTCGGTGCCAGCGAGTCAAATCTTTTGATAACGCAGCCTCCCGTACCAGCGCCGAGTGCGTGAGAATGCGGTGACATCATGGCTCACTTAACTAGTGCACGTTACATTTTCGGTCAGATAGCAGAGTGTGAGCAGGAGGGCCTGAGTTGTGTTTCCTGATGCTTTTATCAAGGCTTCTCCGTCTAAGAGCAGGTGCAGTTGTTGTGGCACCCTGTGATCAGTGGAGCTGTGTGTTGTCACCAAGCCCCCAGAGTCAAGATGGCGGCCCATTCATTTCAATGAAGCTGCTCACCCAGCGCATACGACGAAAAAGTTCTTGACTTCCGCAATAATGGGCCCATAGAGCATACGCAGTAGTGTCACTTCCCACCATGCCTCTGTAACTCACTTGATCTATTTGGCCAATCAGAACGATTCTGGAGAACATCACTCACAGACACGTTAGGACTCAACCAATCAGAACGAGCTGAGACACAGCAGCATGTACGATGTTGTGACGTCACGCTGGGAATAAACTCTTTTCTGGTGATTTTATGGCCTTTATCATTTTGAGTGATCAACGACTAAAAGACCATAACTGAAAAATCTACAATAGAGAGATTTGCCATGAATCAGGTCACAGTTGCCCTGACAGCTGTTTTAAAGTTGTTTATTTTCATTTTGCGGTTTATGGGAAATTGTTTGTTTGCTCTTTATGGTCTACCCCAATGGATTGTCAATGCATCACCAACTACTGGCCTGGCATGCATACTGCAACGTTTTCAACTGGAAGTAGCTTCCCAATTTCCCACTATAACACTATTTTTTCCGGGGGGCTATTTTTTCCAGGGGGGCTTTCTCTGAGGTGTACCTGGCCGAGGAGAAGAGGACCCAGAGGTTGGTGGCCATCAAGTGCATCCCCAAGAAGGCGCTGGAGGGCAAGGAGAACAGCATTGAGAATGAGATCGCAGTGCTGCACAAGTAAGTGAATGTGGAGACGACCGCTCTCGACGCTCCTCTTGTAAACATGACGTCATGGCAGCGGGATGTTAAAAGTGCTTACTGTATAATATGCACCCATAAAACCTTTACGTGTTTCTGCTGCGACTGCTTGTAGCTGAAATCCAAGCTGGGCTTGGGGAATGTAAATTTTTCATCACTGTATCTCCATTACTGAATCATGCGAGTGGTATCATATTACTTGACATCATATGCACATGATATCCACTCATGTATGATATATGTTGTTGTAATATTAAACGATACAGATATCATCACGTCGAGCCTTCTGTCCATATGAGTGAGAAAAGACAAAAAGAAAAGACTTTTAAAGAAAATAGTAATGATGGTATTTGAATGAATCTTTAGAATAGTTAGATTTTGGTGCATTTGGTCAATGGGGAAGTAAGCGGCAGTGAAAGGTCAATGCTTGATTAACATTGATTTTGACAACAAAATCCACATCACATTCACAAACAGCGTGATTTTCTGTCTTAGTCCATGTATCTGCGGACAATCTAGTGCAGATGGAAGAGCTGCAGAACGACAGCACGGTCAGCAGTGAAATCATCCTTCACAATCAGACCTCAGAGGGAGAATGAATTCTGTGGTCTGCAACAAGACAAGTTACACCAACACACCAAACCCTCATTCCCACCGTGGGTATCGCCTCTCAAACAATGTCCTCTGCCCGCAAAAAAAGACGCGACAGAGGCGGGCGGTCGACAATCAGAGCCCAGACATATTTCTCTTAAGATGTGGGGAATTAGAGGCCGCAGTGAAAAAGGCTGATCTACATTGAGTCCTAAGTTATTTTTAGAGCTCTTGTTGCCTGGGTTACAGAAGACACAACTCAAGCCAATATACAGCTATGATCCCTCCTGAGGTGAGGACGGTGGGAAGAGAGAGCGGAGCGGCTGGAACGCGCTCGGCAGAGACCAACTTGTTCCGCCGAAGCGGAGGGTTTTTGGAGTCGAGCTGGGCCGTCTGGCCGTTCACGGAAACGTTATCGAGGCTGAAACGCACAATTACTTCATTTTCTTGTCCCTCTCTCTCTACCTCTATCTTTTTTTTTCAATGAACAATGGCTCCGGCGGCTCATAAAATGAATAGCATGAGTCACAGAGCGAACCCACGGAGAATAATCGTCCATCTCTGCTGCTTCTCCCACTTTGACAGCGTGCAGTCGGCCTCGCCGCTATCATCCGTCCCACTTCTCGCAAGCGTGTCGGAGATCAAAGATCCTCCGTAGTAGGAAGGCGACTATTAAAAGCGGAGCTCCATGTCAGCGTCTGTTGATTTCCTTTTGTTTACAAAGCCATTTACGTATCTCCTTCTCTCTCTCTCTCCCTCTCTCTCTCTCTTTCTCTCTCTCCTAATCTCCCCCTTTTTCTTTAATCACATGATACCATCACGCTGTTGCTGCCTGTAGACCAAATATTTAGTCAAACGCAGGCGCGGTGACTCACCTCGGCCACTCTAATCGCGGCCTGGATGATGGGAGTAGTTAGCGCGATGCTTTCGGCAGATGTTGTGGCAGGAAGTGTGTAAATAACCTGTAGACAATGTCGCCATAGTGCACGGACGTGGTTAGACAGACTGTGACGCGGGTCTGTTGCAGAGAGAATGAGGAAACACACACCTCAGGCCACAGAGAGGAAAGGGACCTGAAAGTTTTTCTCCTCAGTGGCTCTGCTCAGCATGTGAAGCAAATTTATATCTGGCGTCTCAGACGGAAGTTAAGAGGAGGAAACGATGAGCGGGATGAAGTCATGTTACAACACTTTGATTTACTGAGGCGTTTTCCTCAATGTTACTTTAATGCAGGGGTCTCAAACTCATATTTCCTTTAGGCCGCTGCAGGTATTGACTTCTTATGAGAGGGCGGCTCCAGCGAGGAAATTTTACTCTTTTCAACCAACATGTTCGAAATTCTTAACAGGAAAAAACTCATAGATTTTTGCTTGAATGCACAGACATCCTCGACCTTTGACGTTACCTTTGGAAAAACGACATTTTGTAAAACAGAACTAATTTTTGTCAGTTGTATAAAAAGAGTGGAATTTAAATTGGTCAATTAAATAATATCATGGGCCAGGTGACATTACATTTTTGGCATCAAGTGCTGGCCGGATGGAAGGGATGCAAGGTGCAGTGCACTAAACAGTTGCCGAAAGCTTCTGCAGTGTCCATCCAAATCTCTGCAGCAGCGCTTCTCCATCATGGATGTCCTCTTCTGAGGTTTTAACGCACAGCCTTCATGAGCCGCTCGCTTGTTTTTGTCACAAACCAAAGACAACGCAGAAATCCTAATATCCCTCCAGATGGATTGTCAACATTTCAGACTTGAAATCTCAACAGTGCAGCTGCTCCACGCCTGTCGGGCTGCTCTTGGCTGTCGGCGCTGTCAAGGCAGCTCTCCTCCCTGCTGACCTCCTCCTCCTCCTCCACCCCGTCGGAGCCGAAGGTCGTGACAGAGGTCAGCTGGTGATTCAGCGACCTCTCGACAGATATTTCAGCTCCTCGGCTCTCCAGTGACCTCGGCGTCCTCGCGTCGTCACCCACTCCAGCAGCGTTGGAGTGGAGTGAAGCGTCGTTGCCGCGTGTGCCTCATTCTACTTGACGGCGGCGTGAAGGCGCACGCCACCACGGCTCACTCGTCGGCCTTATCGTTCATCCTCCGCTTCGCCGGCTCCTTCTCCCCTTCCTCGCGGAGATTATCGCATGAATGAAGCGTTCATATAATCTGGAATCCAGCATGAGGGCAAAATTACACACACACACCACCACACTGTTCCTCCCTGTAATGCTAAAACAATGATTTGTGTTTTCTTTTTAGCAATAACCCCCAAATGAACCGTCATACCTCAGGTGCAAATGCAAATCAGGGCTACAGGAATAAAAGAATCATTTTTTACCGCATACACTGGAGGGAGTTTTAGTTTTCCCCAAATGAGGAAGAGCAGCAGTCTTTGCCTTTTATTATTTGCATTGCAAAGGCGAAAAAGGTTCCAGCTTCACAGTTCAGCGTAACTCCACTGGTGTTGATCAGATGATTGTGATATGGTAACAATTCCAGTGAAGAGGAAAAATACAACAGGAAGATATGATGAGAAATTTAAATTAGTCCATCCGTGGATTTTCAGTTCAGTTCAACTTTATTGTCATTACAAGGTAATTACAAGGTAACAAAATTCTGTTTAGCATCTACTGTAACCAGAAGTGCAATACAATAATTTACAGTTGATATATACACAGATTTGGTGCTACGAACATTCTATACAGTTGGATATAATATATGGGTTCTATGGATGGATATAGACACAATGTACAGAATATGTCGACAAATTACAGATTAAAGTGAGTGAACATATACAAGTGGACACATTAATCAGCTTTTGAAAAGCAGCGATGCCTCACTTTGGTTTTGTCTTGCTGTTGTGTGATTGTCAACTTTTTTACACCTTTTTTTAAAAAAGAAACAACATTTTATTGTATCACAGTTGGCACGGCCATTATAATTAAAGTACAAAACCCTTTTTTTGCGCACCTTGATGTAAGTCAGAGCATGAAGACACCGTGAAGGGACCTCATAAACAAAGAGACAATAGTCCAAAAACAAACAGTGTGCTGTGTAGAATGTGTACAACACAGTTGCCGTGAGTGAGTCATCTTGTTAGGCCCGTCGCTGCACACATGGGGCTCGAGGGGGCCGCACAGTTCAGCCAATTAGGGAGCTGCTTGCTGCTGTATGTGCGGGCGCAGCCCCCTCTATACCGCCCGCGACGTGCACGAGGCTGAAGGTCGAGGAAGCGTCATGTTAATTTCCCAACAACGTCTTCGTGGCCCTTCGGCAGCCTACATGTGTGTTTGTGTGTGTGCGTGTGTGTGTGTGTGTGTGTGGGGAATACAGTTCCTTCTTCCGTGTTAAACTGCAAAAAAAGATTCTAGGTTGATCTCTGTTGTGTTGTGTGTTTTGCCTTCCCTCCCAGGATTAAACACGCCAACATTGTTTCCCTGGAGGAGATCTTCGAGAGTAAATCACACCTCTACCTTGTCATGCAACTGTGAGTATTTCCCCGCCTCTCCTGCCCTCCCCAACCCTTGCCCGCACACACACACACACACACACACACACAGGCAAAGCAGAAAGGCACGCGTGCAAACGCTGCCCTTGCTTGCGGGCAGCGGTGGGGTGTTGGCCCTCACACCTGCAGCCTGTCAGCCTCCTCTCCGCCCACCTCGGCTCCAGCCAAATGTCAGACAGAAAGGACAGATCAGGAACAGGAGCACTATTAACCAGGAGGCTGCGGAAAACATAAATCATTAACGCATTCATCACAGTCGACGGCAAATCAAAGAACGGCTGCAGAGCGAGGGAGGGTTGGGTGAATCTGGGGGCGGATCGCCCAGATTATTATCATTATTATTATTATTATTATTGGATGTCGTCATTGAAGTGATGTTAAAATCAGATTTTTCTCTCTGCCCCAACAAGTTTGTGTTTTTCTTGGGTTGACACCAAAAGAAAAAAAAGATGCAATCATGACAGTGACTTCCGAAGAACATGAAAGGTGTGTGTGTGCGTGTGCGTGTGCGTGTGCGTGCGTGCGTGCGTGTTGAGGGGGAGGTTGGTTGCTCCCGCTGCGATGGGGAGACGTCTCCATCTAGTGGTTAACATCTGGAACATGTTACATCAGATAGCTACCATGCTTTAAATATATCCTCTTAGTCACGCAATCATGGTTTTTACAAAAAATATATTCCTTTTTTTTTTTAAATTATTATTCATGATTACTGATGGAGCATTATGGGAAATGTTGGAGCTGCTGCTTTAAGCCGTGTCAATCTATGTCATCGGCCAGGGTGTCTGGTGGGGAACTCTTCGACCGCATCATTGAGAAAGGCTTCTACACAGAGAAAGACGCCAGCAAGCTCATCTGCCAGATCCTGGACGCCGTCAAGTACCTCCACGACATGGGCATCGTTCACCGGGACCTCAAGGTCGGTTTCCGGATAGACGCAATTCAACCCTGTGTGTGCGTTTTTTTCACATTTTCCGTTCCTCCTGGTTGCAGCCGGAGAACCTTCTCTATGACAGCATGGAGGACGACTCGAAAATCATGATCAGCGACTTTGGCCTGTCCAAGATCGAGGGCGCAGACAGCGTGATGTCCACCGCCTGCGGAACGCCAGGATATGTTGGTAAAATAAGTTGATGCTGACTATGAGCGGATGACCAGTTATATCTTCTATTAAGCATCATCAGCGTATTGTTGGTTGAACTCAAACTAACAGACAGGGAAATGTGTTGGGTTTTTTTCTGCCGTTGAAAACTTCTCTCTGTTTGGCTCTTCCAGCTCCTGAAGTGTTGGCTCAGAAACCCTACAGCAAAGCCGTGGACTGCTGGTCCATCGGCGTCATCGCCTACATCCTGTAGGTACACCTGACCTTCACCAACGTGATTTTACCTTTTACTCTCTCCCCTTTTCAGAAAGTGTGTGCTAAAACTTGCATCCCTTTTAGCAATGTCTTAGCGATGCACATGCTGGTTTGTGGAGATCAAGGGGGTTTTTGTAATCGTTTAAAATGCTGCTTTGCTGGATAATAAAGATCTGACCTGGACTCATGATGTTCCTTGTTTGTCAGGTTATGCGGTTACCCTCCGTTCTACGACGAGAGTGACACCAAACTGTTCGAGCAGATCCTCAAGGCAGAGTACGAGTTTGATTCTCCTTACTGGGATGACATCTCAGATTCTGGTGAGCAAACCCACCAAGCAATTCATGTTGCGTCGTGTTAGTATTTTATGCAATCGCTCAGCACTCAGGACAGAGTCTGCAAAAGCCCATGTTGTCCCTCACAGGCTTACTGAACCTCTCGGTCATCAAAACATTTCTCAAGTTGACCGAGACCTCGTTCACAATGAGGGCAAGATGACTTTCTTGCCAACGAAACCTCCAGTTTGAATCCCTCTGCCTGTATGCACTGCTTCAGAGAACCACACTGGCGGGACTCAGGGCTTTGCTCTGTTATCCTCAAGCAAACATGTTGCCCTTAAAAGTGAAATGAAATTAAATCTGTCCAGAGAACAGAAATAAACCAGGCTTCTGCAGATTGGCACCATTGTCCTCTTGCTCTCCAACCACCTGATGCTCCACATCTCAGTTTGGCAGCAGAAATACAAACTCTTTTGAAGCCTATTTTTCATGACTCAACTTTTCCAGTATAATCCGTCTGATCCCTTCACTTTTTCCTACTATATGGAAAATGCATCCCAAGTCCATACTGTTTTTTTTTTCCAGTCCCTTCTCCTAAAATTGATTCCTGTCCCACACCTGGTCCTGATGAGAGGCTTCCCAAAAGCAGCAGTGGCCTCCAACTTTCTGTCTTATGTCATTAACTTGGGTCTTGGATGTGACTTGTTTACAGCAGTTGCCTCCTAGGCTATAACCAGATTCATGCAATGATTGTGATTGACCGGCTTCAACCTCTGCCATGTATGATTCCTATACTCCCTCCCTCCCGCCCCCTCCTGTGTTTGCAGCTAAAGATTTCATCGTCCACCTCATGGAGAAAGACCCCAACACGCGTTACACCTGCGATCAGGCTCTGCAGCATCCCTGGTACTGGTCCCACCCACCTCCTCCAAACACACTTCAGGGTCTCACCACCAGCTCATGTCAACTCACTCTTGTCCCCTACAGGATTGCGGGCGACACCGCCCTGGATAAGAACATCCACGAGTCTGTCAGCGCGCAGATCAAGAAGAATTTCGCAAAGAGCAAGTGGAAGGTAGGTCTGGTTTTTGCTGTTTTTTTCACCTCGGACGCTCTTTGATGTTCTAATGCGCGTGATTCATGCCATATGGTTGATTCTCTATTATGAAAGCAGGGGGATGAAGTTCTGGCCTTGGTCTGACTGTCTTGAGTCATTCCAGGGCAGGCTTTTTCAATTTGAAGATTTGGAAATTTATTTTTTCTATTATTGTTGTTGTTTGGATTTTCGGGAAGAAGATTAAAGGTTCATCGCTGACACACATCTGCAAGTCACGGTTTCTGACCCCCTCGAAGTTTGTTTGTTTTTTTAAGTTAATTAAAGGGGTTGGAAATAATCACAAAATTGTGCCTTTTTAAATTGTTTGAGTTTGAATTTTTTTTCTGTAAACATTTCTCCCTTATAAACAAACAGTGTAATATCATTGGACCCCTATGGGACTCCATGATGAAAAACAAAAATTTAAGTCACAGCACAGAAAAATAAGAGCGTCTCTCATTTGTGTGTGTGTGTGTGTGTGTTGTGTGTGTCTGTGTGCAAGCCTTTAACGCCACAGCGGTGGTCCGTCACATGAGGCGTCTCCAGCTTGGCACGAGTCACGAGGGACCAAACCCCAACCTGCCCGCGCACCTGCTCATGCCAGAGGAGGACGCAGGTACCTGCTCGGCTTCCCACTAGTTTTCTTTTCTTCTCTTTTCCTCATCAAACACAACTCTCAAGCGCTCATGTGCAGCCTCCATCGGTTCCTCCGACAGGCTGCTGTGAGGGCGGCTGCTCCCAGAACATCGACGGCGGCGCCGACCCCATGTCCAACTGCTCCTACCGCTGCCACCAGACCGGCAGGGTGTGATCCCTGCGTCCCGCTCCACTTGGCCCGTCTACTCAGAACCTTGCGACTTTCCAATTTTAAACCCACCCCCTCCCCCCTTCGGTGGAGCCAGAGAGGCACTGCATCCTCCCTCGTCTGGTCACGGAAGACAGCGTCGTTCCAACCTCTCGCCTGCAGGGGGGCAAGCCTGGTCTGACGGAGGCAGAAGCGCAACACGGAGATGAGAAGTGAGAGGAGGGAAGAGGAGGAGCTGCTGCTGCTGCCTCTAATGGTGGTGATGCTGATGATAGTGGTGATGATGATGATGATGATGATGATGATGATGATGATGATGATGATGAACAGAGCGGATCATTTTTACAGGCTGGGTTGGTGGTTTGGGATGTGTTTAAAATGTGTTTATAAAGGGCAAAAGGGGAAGAAGATGAAGACCAGCCTCTCCACCAACTTGTCAGAGGGATTGGGGATTGTTTGTTTTTTTTAACGGACGCAGGACAGAGATTTGTTGGACACTGTTTTTACCCACGATTCATCCTGTCTCTTTCTGTTTTATTGTTTGGATTTCTGTTTGGGCTTTTCTTTCTGGTTTTCTTTTTGTTTAGGCCTATGGTAAATCCAAACTCTGCATGACCATGAGAGTTTTCCCACGCATGTCTTGTTTATCCTGAAAAAAATCATACGCCCTGTGGCAAAAATGCATATGCACGCTGGCGAGGCGGTACAGTACGTACAGGGTTTTTGCACCATTTCGACAGACTGCCATGTTTTGAATGAAAACTCGGATCATTTTGCTCGTTCCTAAAGGCGTGTGTTTCGACAATCGGTGACTGGATAGTTTATGCAACGTAAACTCATCTATGTAGCCTTTTCTCGTGGTTATTTTTCATCCTGTGGTTTGACTCTTTTGAGAGAAAAACGACTTCTCCCCTTTTCCTCCCCGACACAAACCTAGTAACCACTTTTAGCACAGGTATAAATCTTTTTTCTGAGGTGCCTTTAGTCCACACGGTAAGGGTTTATGTTCAGGTAACTTTTGAAACGTCTCTCTGCAGCACAGGTTCTCGCTATGAATCTGTATTTTCTACGTGTGAGTCCGATTTTGAAGCTTTAAAATGCAGTTTTTATGCTTTCCGTCTCAGAAGTACTGTAATGTCAGAAAGGGGATGCCTCCGGGCGTGCTGTACACACTGTACACGTTTTGTTGTTATATACTGAGTCTGAGCTTAGTTAAAACACCATAAATATTATGACACGTAAACAGGTAAATAGTTGTATTGTTTAAGTTTGAGCAGGACTTGCACTTAGTCATTTTGAGTAATCCTACAAATTAAAAAAAAGAAATTGTCGTATCTCGTAGCATTTTGCCAGCCCTCTCAAAACAATACTGCGTCCATGCATTTAATAACCAACAACTGCATATTCATTTTGCAAAAAAATAGCTTTTATGAACCTCAAAAACTTTATTTGGATCTGTTTGATTATGTAAATGCAAAAAAATACCAACATTTAAATATGCATCTATCATGATTTTTATTATTTTTGTTTATTTTTTAGTTCTTACAGTGCACCACATGCATGCTCTTAAAGGACCTTCCTTAAAGAATGTGAATGTGTATCAGGTTTTTCCTCACTTGACCTTGACTTTACATCCATCTATGCTTTTTTTATGCTTGAGAGTACATGAAGAGTACGTGTTTTACATTTTGGGACCTTTTTCTCTGGATTTATATTGGATCCAGCACTGTAGATTGTTCACAGTGAGTGTTGTGAGGTGCAGAGGAGCACCGTGCACAGTTTGTTTCCAAGCCTCCTCTCTCTGTCTGGGGATCTGTTATGGAGAACTGAGGGACTGTCCTGCTTCTAACATGAGCTTTATTTACCCTCTGACCTCTCCATTTAAAGTTTAGTTTTCCCCCTCACTGATACAGTGAGTTATAATGGTTGTGACTTATCCTGCATGATAACCTTAAATTTTATGACTCAACACTGAACAATAACAGCAAAAAAAACAACATATTAGTCTTTGATAAGTTCAAAAGTCCATCCATTCATTTTCTATCGCTGCTTCTCCTACACTCGGGGCTGCAGGGGTGCTGGAGTCCATCCCAGCTGTCGTAGCGTGAAGGTGCCAGTATATCACATGGCAAGTTTAAAGGGAAATCTGGGGAGTTTAAAGTTGTTTTCCAAAAAATTGTTTGGATTAGATATTTTTTTAAAAAGCTGTAACGGCATTAGAGCAGTTTGCTGAGCTGCTCCTAAGAGTCTTAAACCCGTCAACAGGTCAGCACTGTAATGTTTTTTGAACAGTAATCGTAAACTGTGTCTCCAAACTGTAAAAAGCAAACTTAGTTCTTTTTTTTCTCTCTGGGTTTATTTTCATTATTGTGATTTTTTTTTTTTGGGGGGGGGGACTTGGTGCAGAAAAAACTACAATAAAATAGAATATGTTCACTTTTAAGACTTTAAGACAGTGATGGAGATCATATTTATTATAGAATTATTATTTGACTTGTCAATGTGCCACTTTTAATCCACTACAATCAAATTTGCCCCCTCAGGATTTACTTTTGGTTTAGCATGCAGAAAAACTTTGACTTGGAATGGAAGAACCTGAAGAAATCCCTTCGGTTAGATTGGAGCATTAAGAGGAAGTGAAAGAAAACCCTAAACTTTGACATTCCAGTGCAGTGAAAGAAGTGATGAAACATAATGTAACGGCGTCTCATTACCTCACCGCTGGTAGGAGAACAGCAGGGCAGAATGATGGGGGCTAGAGCAACACTGAACTCTTCTTTACTCTACCAGCACTAAGCTACAGGGTGTTTTACAGGAATAAATCTTCACAAAAGCCCATGTATTTTACTCTCAAAACACACTGTTTTGATGAAGGTCCTTTAATGGCCTGATATCTGATTTTAGGTAATTGAATGAATTGCTGTAAAAGAGGAAAAAAAAGGAGTATTTGTACCGTATATCTCTAAATATTATATATGTTGCCTTTGAAAATACGCTGTTTTTGGGCTATGGTACTTAATGTGTACACAGATGCAATGCATCATGGGTGAAAAAGTGCTCAGTGTCAAAGTGACTTGTGCTTGGAACAGATTTGTAAGTGAAACAAACATTAAATTTCATGTCTATGCATTAGAAATCTGTCTTGAGTCTCACTGTTGGAAGAAAAACGCTACATGTTGTGTGCTTGTATGCAAATGGTCCATGCCAATCACAGATTCACAATTTCCAAAGAACTTCTTACCTTTATCCATTTTTTTTTTTTTTCACATAATTCTCATCTTACATAACTTTAAACAATTAACTTCAGTTATTATTTTAAAGTTGACCATAATGCCGGAAATAATTAGTCAGAGGATGAGATGTTCATGTTATTGCTATTCACTTGGCTAGTCATTAGCACTCTGTTAGCCTGGTAGGGCTGACTCACTACAGACAGATACATTAAATAATATACACAAAATTTCTAACCAATCCGCTGGCGAAGCACATCTGCAGCTGTTCGGTGAGGAAACTCGTTAAATTGAAGAGCAGTACGGACATTACACCTGTGTTGTAACGTGCTCCAGTTGTTTTGTTATTGTGCAATGAAAAAGGTTTGCCGGAGGTTAACACGCTGAAAAGACTCCTATCACCCCCTAGTGAGGGGGAGGTGGACGTGTTCCCGTCAATAATTAATTCAATTTTCTCAACTGCATGTAAACTGGGACAAGGAGAGAAGTCGAGAAGTTAGACGAGAAACCCGAATTATGAGCTTAGTCCGATTAAGCTCTGCATGTAAATGTAACCCATGCCAAAAATGTGAAATAAATAGGAATAAATAGTCTATAAAAAATTGAATAAGTAAAAAGAAAAAAAAATCATTCAACAGTAATTAATTCATGGGTTAATTAAAATGTTTAAAAATAATAATAATAATAGTAATATAAATAATTAAAAATACATTCAGGCAATTCCGCCGCTGCCCTTTTGTGACGAAGCGACCTCAAACGCAGCACCTGCATGACGTGCAGCTACGGTTAGACAGACGAAGGAAGACAGCAGAGAGAACGAGCGGTAAAACACGGTAAAACATAACGGAAAAAGACGTTTTAGAGCCCAAAAAACACAACTTCCTGGGTCGGGAACGGACGGGGATTGTGTGGAGAGTGAGTGACACTGGTTTCGTGAGTTCTGTCGTATTTTTGTTGTGTTTTACCGTGTCGATCTGTTTTTTTTTAGCGAAGAGCTAATGCTAAACTCAGCCATTCAAACTGTGTCATAAACCGTCACCAGTTATTGTTTGGATTATAAGGATTGAGAAAGATGTTGAACTGTATGTGTCCTGTGTAAGTGTGAGCTGCGATTAATTTTGCCTGAGACGGAGCGGCGAAGTTAAAAGAAATTGCTCCGCCGCCATTTTGGGAATAAGAAGCTCCGTGGCGGTGGCGCTGCGGCTGTAAAACTGAAGAGACAGAGAGACAGAACAGTTTTGTTGTGTGATCTGCAGAATTGGATTCATTCGTTTTGTGTGTGACCTGCTACGCAGGTCAGGTTTTGTGCTGGGATTTGGAGATCGGGTGCATGCAGCCGCGTGCGGACCGGAAGAAGATGGCGAGCCACACCCCAGGACTAAGATTCCACCGTCTCTCTTCTCCAGCGCAGAAGTGAGAAAGACGGTAACACGCTGCCAGAGCGGTGGGAGTGAAAGGAAACTTTTGTTATTTTTATCGAACTGAAAGAACTGTGACTATCATTTTTTTTGAACTTTGACTATAGCCAGTTATTTGAGCTACTTGTGTTGTATCAAACAAACTTGTGATCATTCGCTCATTTCTTGCATGTAATTGTATTTGTGGTCCACTCAGCTTCAATTGAAGGTTTTCCTTTTTTCCTATAAAAAAAGAGAGATCAAAACAGAGTTAACTCAGAGATTAAAATAGTCCCCAAATAGGTCAAACCTAGGAATAAAAAAAAAAAACAACAACTAATTAAACTTAGCTTAAATTAGCTTTATATAAAATAGAATAAAAAAACCTCAGTTGAACAAAAAGGGAAAAGAAAGCGTAAAATATTTCTTTATTTTTTTATTTTCTTTTGAAACACTTTAGAACCTGCAGAGTATTTTTGATATTTTGTTTATACTGTATTTTCTTATATTGTGTTCAGTAAATTGCCGGCCTTTACATTTAAAGTTGCGGTCTCTGTGTCTGAATTATTGCTCCCCACTCATCAGAATCTAGACTTGGCCCAGTGGTGCAGTAAGTGGTGTGACACCAGTGCTACAAATTTGGCGAGCCAGCCAGGAGTGGCTTAAAGCAGTTAAAATTAGTGACCAGAGACCGTTTAACATTATTACCATCTGCAAAACAATATGGACGTCATCCAAAAAATAATGTAAAAATCCCTAACTCAGTCATAGTTAGTGGCGTAACCAATACAGAAAATGACGAAGAATTATATGACTTCCTGAAACAATATGGCTCTATCCAAAGAACAATCCCAGTAGATCCTAGTGAGCCAGAGTCAGGTAGACAGGTTATTGTTGAGTTTACATATGGCATTGCCATTCAATCTCTCTCACCCTCATTGCCCTGCAGACTTGACAGTGAGTCCAACGCTGGCACGACTTACCTCATTAGAGCCTTAGCTAGTGTCTACACACCTATGGCTGACGGAGCAGGGGCGGCTAGCCTCGAAGAGGAGCCACCTAAGATCAGTCGTGCTGTTAACCCGGATGCTCAGTGGCAGCCTGCCCTGGAGGCTGCTGTGCATGTGAGCCCCTGCCCATTGCAGCACCGGAGAAGGATGTTCGGACTCGTTGGTCTGCATCACCGACAACATCCGTGGGAAGAAACCAACCTACCCTGAGACATTCTGATGTCAATCCACCTGAGATACAAAAGGTAATAGTTGAGCATATCGTAAGAAATGAAGACTCTGCTTTGCAAGTGCACACTTCCTTGAGACTCAGACCCTTCTCTGGGCGTGTCCCCGTCCCAACAATGAAGTGGATTATGAGACATGGCGTTCAAATGTAGAACTTCTTCTTAAAGACACAACACAGTCTGACCTTTACAAGTCACGAAAGCTCCTTGAAAGTCTCTTGCCACCTGCCATTGACATTGTGAAGCACCTGACACCTGAATCCTCGCTCATTGTGTACTTGGAGATCTTGGATTCTGCTTTTGGCACAGTTGAAGATGGAGATGACCTCTTTGCCAAGTATCTTAACACAATGCAGGATAATGGTGAGAAACCCTCAGCTTATCTTCAACGTCTGCAGGTGATGCTGAACACCACCCTCAGGAGGGGAGGTGTAACTGCAAGCGACCTTGACCGGCATCTTCTGAAACAGTTTGTCAGAGGCTGCTGGGACAATACCTTGATAGCTGAACTCCAGCTAGAACGAAAAGAAACAGAATCCACCTACCTTTGCTGAACTTCTCTTATCGCTTCGCACAGCAGAAGATAAGCGTGCTTCCAAAGCATCTCGCATGAAGCAACATTTGAATATTTCAAAGCCGAGAGTGTCCTCTCATTATCAAGGTGTTTATATGCAGAGTGAAGAAGACTACAACTCATCTCAGCCAACTTTTGATCACAGGTCTGAAATCCAAGGCCTGAAGAAACAAATAGCTGATTTGCAATCCCAGCTCACACGTATCACACTGCAAGAGAGTAGGAAGGCTAATAAACCAGCTACCAGACCAGCAGTTTCCCAGCCAGCTTGCACAAACCCCCCTGCTGTCATTTCAACATCTCAAAGGTTGCAGCCTCACAGCCGAAATATAAACAACACAAGCAATAGACCAAAGCCCTGGTATTGCTTTAGATGTGGAGAGAATGGACACATTAAACCTCAGTGTGAAGGTGAGCCAAACCCCTCTCTTGTAGCTGAGAAGAGAAAGCAGCTAAAAGACAAGCAACTGGCATGGGATGTTCAACATGGTGTCCCAGACCCTGACCCTTTAAACTAGAACCAGTCCTGGTTGAGGGACAAACGGGGACTGGAACACAGACAAAGTGTCCCAAAAAGAAACCGCACAGAGTTCATGTGTACTCTCACACACAAAAACAGTCAGTGTCTTTGCCAAGAGGACTAGTTGGGGCCAAGTGCACTGCACAAGTGACCATATGTGACAAAGACTGTAGTTGCTTGCTGGATTCGGGCTCTCAAGTAACAACGATCCCCAACTCTTTCTATCTAGAGAACCTGTCCCACTTACCTCTCAACTCCTTGAACGACCTACTTGAAGTAGAAGGAGCCAACGGTCAAAGTGTCCCTTACCTTGGCTACATTGAGACCACCATCAAGTTTCCAAAGAGCTTCCTTGGGGCAGACATCGAGGTCCCCACTTTGGTTTTGGTTGTACCTGACATGCGCTCTACCTTGTCATCAGTGCTTATAGGCACAAACACTTTGGATGTTCTTTATGAACAGTATGCAGACATCACACCTCAAGACTGTGAGTCACTCCCTTATGGCTACAGAGTCGTCTTGAAGACACTTGAAATCCGGAAAAGACAGTCCATTGATTCCAGTCTGGGGAAGGTGAGATTACATAGCGCTGACTTTGAAACCATTGCACCTGGACAGACCAAGGTCTTTAAGGGGTCAGTGAGCTGCAGGACACCTAACATTGGAAAGTGGGTGATGGTCGAGTCATCAAAGTCAGCTTCCTTGCCAGGCGGCATCCTGGTGACTGATAGCCTGGTGAGTCTACCATCTAGACAGCCACGCTGCATACCAGTCACACTCAAGAATGAATCAGATCATGACATCACCCTGTCTCCAAAAGCTGTCATTGCCGAGATACACGCTGTCAAAAGTGTCCAGTCCGTCAAGACCCTGACTCAGACCACCACACAAAACCTGACCGTAACCCAGATCTCACATTCGATTTCACTAACTCTCCTGTACCCCACGAGTGGAAAGAGAGGATAACTGAAAAACTAAGATCCATGCCAGAGGTGTTTGCACTACATGAGCTTGATTTTGGCCGGACTGACAAGATGAAACACCACATAACCCTCAGTGACGAAACACCTTTCAGACATAGGCCAAGACCTATACATCCACAAGACATAGAGGCTGTGCGTAACCATCTCCAGCAACTCCTCGATGCAGAAGTCATTCGTGAATCAGAGTCCCTTTCTCCTCTCCGATTGTAGTCGCCAGGAAAAAGAACGGCGATGTTAGACTCTGCATAGATTACAGAAAATTGAACATTCAAACAGTAAAAGATTCCTACGCTCTACCAAATCTTGAAGAGTCCTTCTCAGCATTGACCGGGTCCAAGTGGTTCTCAGTGCTCGATCTCAAATCAGGCTTCTATCAAATAGAAATGGAGGAAACAGACAAACACAAAACTGCATTTGTCTGCCCGTTAGGATTCTTTGAATTCAACAGGATGCCTCAGGGGATAACTAACGCCCAAGCACATTCCAGAGACTTATGGAGCGTTGCATGGGCGAGTTGAACTTGAAGCAAGCCCTGGTTTTTATTGACCTCATTGTCTTCTCGTCGACACTGGAAGAGCACGAGGAAAGGTTGATGCGTGTGCTCAACCAATTGAAAGAGTTTGGCTTGAAACTGTCGCCAGGAAAGTGCAAGTTCTTCCAGTCCTCTGTGAAGTACCTTGGCCACATCGTGTCAGAGAAGGGCATTGAAACCGATCCTGATAAGACCGCAGCATTAAAAACCTGGCGAAACCAAACAACTTGAAAGAATTAAGAACCTTCCTGGGGTTCAGTGGCTATTACCGCAGGTTCGTAAAAAGATTATTCAAGATCGTAAAACCTCTTAACGAGCTCACTGCTGGCTATCCACCGCTGAGAAAACGGGCCAAAACCATTGTGAACCCTGTGAAATATTACAACCCAAAAGACCTCTTCGGCGACAGGTGGACACCTGCTTGCCAGGTAGCATTCAACACCATAATCGAAAAGCTAACAACTGCCCCATCCTCGGTTTCGCTAATCCCAAGCTCCCCTACATTCTGCACACGGATGCGAGCATCTCGGTCTCGGTGCTGCACTCTATCAAGAGCAAGAGGGACAGAAGCGAGTTGTTGCTTTTATGTAGTCGAGGTCTGTCGAAATGCGAATCCAGGTACCCTGCGCATAAATTAGAGTTCCTTGCCCTTAAGTGGGCAGTAACGGAAAAATTCCAGGATTACCTTTTACGGAAGCCCATTCCTTGCTGTTACCGATAGCAACCCATTAACATACATTCTTACCTCTGCTAAGCTCGACGCCACGAGCTACAGATGGTTAGCCGCTCTGTCCACGTTGATTTCCAGCTACGGTACAGGGCTGGTAAACAAAATCAAGACGCGGATGGGCTATCCAGGCGTCCCACAGCAGATTGTCTGACGACACATCATCACAAAAAAGAATTAGAGAGGATACAACAATTCACAAAAAGACACTTGTCGGAAACTGACTATACAAACCTAAACGAAAACACCATCAAGGCCATCTGTGAAAAGCACTTAGTTCACCAAGTGACAGACAACGATACTGAGGAGACATCACCCAGCACCACCTTGGTTGTGTCACTTGCCCATCATCCAAAAGCCCTCCCAGAAAGCTTCAATGAAGAGGATACGCTTGGTGGTTTTACCTGTCATCTCCTCGTTAACACCAGCTGACTTGAGGGACAAGCAAAATGCTGATCCTTGCATTCGTGAAGTACTCCGGCAGATAGAGTCGGAGAGAGACCTCCACCATCTCTGAGGAAGGAGCTTCCTGAGCTTGGTCTTTATTAAGGGAATGGAATAGACTTGAGGTCTTGAACGGCGCCTTGTATCGCATAGCGGCAAGATGGTGCCCAGTTTCAGTATCAGCTTGTGCTCCCTGACACCCTGAGGTCCTTAGCCCTCAAGAGCCTCCATGACGACATGGGCCACATGGGCACAGAACGCACCCTAGACCTCGTCCGGAAGCGTTTTTATTGGCCCAAAATGTCAGCCGAAGTAGAAAAAAAGATCAAAACCTGCAACCGCTGCATACGACGTAAGACCATGCCAGAGAAAGCCGCACCACTAGTCAACATCGTAGCTACGAGACCGCTTGAGCTTGTGTGCATGGATTTTCTTAGTGTGGAGCCGGACTCAAGTAACACTAAGGACATCCTGGTCATTACCGACCATTTTACAAAATATGCAGTGGCTGTCCCCACCCGAACCAGAAAGCCAGGACAGTGGCCAAGAGCTTATGGGACCATTTCTTCGTCCACTATGGCATTCCTGAGAAGCTCCACAGTGACCAAGGTCCAGACTTTGAGTCGCGAACAATAAAAGAACTGTGTGAGCTCATTGGCACTCAAAAGATAAGAACCACCCCGTATCATCCGAGAGAGGAACCCTGTAGAGCGTTTCAACAGGACCCTGCTCAACATGTTAGGAACTCTTGAAAATCAGAAGAAGAGTCATTGGCGTGATTATGTCAAGCCATTAGTACACGCATACAATTGTACTAAAAATGAGACAACTGGCTTCACCCCTTACGAGTTAATGTTTGGGCGCCAGCCAAGGCTGCCAGTTGATCTGGCCTTTGGCCTCCCAGTCAATCACGCTCCGGGCTCACACTCGCAATATGTCCGAAACCTGAAATCTCAGCTTGAAGGCAGTTACAGAGTAGCAACTGAGAATGCTAAAAAGATGGCAGATCGCAATAAAGCAAGGTTTGACAGACACGTTGTTGACTCAACCTTGAGAGAAGGCGACAGAGTCTTAGTTCGAAACGTCCGTCTCAGGGGCAAGCACAAGTTAGCCGACAGGTGGGAGTCCGACGTGTATGTTGTTCTGAGACAGTCTGGAGACGTCCCAGTGTACGTTGTAAGACCTGAGATGAGAGAAGGTCCACAAAGAACCCTTCATCGTGACCTCCTGCTGCCGCAGGCGGTTTCCTCCCTGCAACTAAAACTGTAAATGAAACTGACAAATCAGAGATAGTAAGACGACCAAGAACTCGGCAGCATACTGGAACAACGGTCCAGATGAAGCCGATGAAGATGAATCCCAGTTTTACTCTGAGGAGTATAACTGTCGTGGTCACAGAAACCTAAGAGTGGGAACAATAAGGTCCGACCTTACTCCAGAACCCATGGAACCCCCACCAGAAAGAATTGAACCGGGAACTCCTGAAAAGTTGACTGCTGTTGAGCAATATCCTTCAGACGTAGCCCAAGCTTTCCCTGAGGATTCTCCAGTAGACACTCATGACCTGAACTTTCCTGTTCCAGCAGACTGTGACTTACCTGTTCCAGCAGACTGTGACTTACCAGTTCCTGAAGTGACAGACTCACCTGACAAAGACGAAGAAAACCGAAACTCATCTAAAGAGGAAATTGAAACCCACCTGAACAGGAAATCGACAACTTACCTGAAAACCTACCAGACATCACTTCAGAATCTGTGGAAAGAAATCCCATGGAATCAAGAGATGAGGACCATATAGAAGGAGAAGTACCAACAGAAGAAACAGAAGGACAAACAGAGGTTAGGAGATCACTCAGACGGCGTGAGCCAACCCGCCGGTTTCACTACCCTGAGTTGGGCAACCCCTTAGTTTCCATAGTTACTTCCTTGTTTCAAGGGTTAAATACTGCCCTGAGTAATTCTCTTAATGATAATGCCAGTAGAGATTGGTCTACCTGCAATTCCTTTGAAATACCACAGATAATAGTTACCAAACAGCCAACCATGCACAGGGACGTGCATTAGGTAAAGAGGGGAGGATGTAACCCATGCCAAAAATGTGAAATAAATAGGAATAAATAGTCTATAAAAAATTGAATAAGTAAAAAGAAAAAAAAATCATTCAACAGTAATTAATTCATGGGTTAATTAAAATGTTTAAAAATAATAATAATAATAGTAATATAAATAATTAAAAATACATTCAGGCAATTCCGCGCTGCCCCTTTTGTGACGAAGCGACCTCAAACGCAGCACCTGCATGACGTGCAGCTACGGTTAGACAGACGAAGGAAGACAGCAGAGAGAACGAGCGGTAAAACACGAGTAAAACATAACGGAAAAGACGTTTTAGAGCCCAAAAAACAACTTCCTGGGTCGGGAACGGACGGGATTGTGTGGAGAGTGAGTGACACTGGTTTCGGTGAGTTCTGTCGTATTTTTGTTGTGTTTTTACCGTGTCGATCTGTTTTTTTTTTAGCGAAGAGCTAATGCTAAACTCAGCCATTCAAACTGTGTCATAAACCGTCACCAGTTATTGTTTGGATTATAAGGATTGAGAAAGATGTTGAACTGTATGTGTCCTGTGTAAGTGTGAGCTGCGATTAATTTTTGCCTGAGACGGAGCGGCGAGTTAAAAAGAAATTGCTCCGCCATTTTGGGGAATAAGAAGCTCCGTAGCGGTGGCGCTGCGGCTGTAAAACTGAAGAGACAGAGAGACAGAACAGTTTTGTTGTGTGATCTGCAGAATTGGATTCATTCGTTTTGTGTGTGACCTGCTACACGCAGGTCAGGTTTTTGTGCTGGGATTTGGAGATCGGGGTGCATGCAGCGCGTGCGGACCGGAAGAAGATGGCGAGCCACACCCAGGACTAAGATTCCACCGCTCTCTTCTCCAGCGCAGAAGTGAGAAAGACGGTAACACGCTGCCAGAGCGGTGGGAGTGAAAGGAAACTTTTGTTATTTTTATCGAACTGAAAGAACTGTGACTATCATTTTTTTGAACTTTGACTATAGCCAGTTATTTGAGCTACTTGTGTTGTATCAAACAAACTTGTGATCATTCGCTCATTTCTTGCATGTAATTGTATTTGTGGTCCACTCAGCTTCGAATTGAAGGTTTTCCTTTTTCTATAAAAAAAAGAGAGAGATCAAAACAGAGTTAACTCAGAGATTAAAATAGTCCCCAAATAGGTCAAACCTAGGAATAAAAAAAAAAAACAACAACTAATTAAACTTAGCTTAAATTAGCTTTATATAAAATAGAATAAAAAACCTCAGTTGAACAAAAAGGGGAAAAGAAAGCGTAAAATATTTCTTTATTTTTTTATTTTCTTTTGAAACACTTTAGAACCTGCAGAGTATTTTTGATATTTTGTTTATACTGTATTTTCTTATATTGTGTTCAGTAAATTGCCGGCCTTTACATTTAAAGTTGCGGTCTCTGTGTCTGAATTATTGCTCCCCACTCATCAGAATCTAGACTTGGCCCAGTGGTGCAGTAAGTGGTGTGACACCAGTGCTACATAAACGTAGTCAGTGGCACCATGAGTTTCATGATTTGAATACATTAGTTACATTTTCAGGGAGCTGTTAGCACTGCTGCTAGTGCTGTCACCTCACAGCAAGATGGCCTTTCTGAGTTTGCTTCTTGCTCTGCATTGTTAAATGAGTTTCAGTTGTGTTGTATTGCAGATTTATGCATATTTAAAAAGCATTTTTCAGCAGATTGTTGCCTTGGAACATTGAATAGCAACTGAAACATGAAGTCCAATCTTGGCTTGTTTGTGTTACCTCTCTGCCAGAAAACAAAAAACCTAATAAACAATTATGTTAATACTTCACTCAGAGATAAAAAGATCTTCAACTGTTTCCCTCTTGAAAGGTATAGTTTTGCGGGCAAAGAGGTTTCTCGTGAATGTTAATTTACTAGTCTGCCACACGAGGAATCTCGTCCTCTCAGTGGAATGCTGGGTAATTGAGGCTTGCGGTTTGGATGCTGGATCATTGGCCCTGGAGGACACCCCAGAGTAGAAGCAAGCAGCGAGGACAAGAGCCGGAGAGCGGTGGTCAACCTCATTCAGAGGGGCGGGTAACAATTATGCGGTGAAAGCAGGAACAAGAGACTGATTCAGAATAATGGGGGTGAAATTGCCTGGATGCGGAAGGAAAGAAGAGCAGTGACCGAAGCAGGCCATGTTGTTGCAATGTTGCAAAAGGGGGCAAAATTAATTAGACTATTTTAGAGATTGTTTGACAGCCAGCATTCATATTTGCTTTAATTTTACAGAAAAGTGAAAATTGAAAGTGAAATTGAATTCTTTACGTAGCATTGGCTATCATTGGCAGCACAATTGCGATTCACATCCCTGCAAATAATCAGTCGTTCATGTCTCCACAATGCAGAGAGAAGAACAACCCAAACAGTTTCTGCACATATTTCACGTCCCTTATTATAGGTTGAGAAAGTGTCATTAGTCAGGAAACCAAAACCAGTTATCTGCAGAGCCTTTGCTGCTACAGACTACTCAAGCGGTCACAGCAGTCAGCAGCCACTTTAAGGTTCCTTCGAAGAAATTGTTTAAAAATATTTGGTCTGCGCTGAACTTTTCCTCTGCTGAGCCTTTTGGGAATTCAATATGGAAAATTTTTTTGGTAAATCTGACGGTGGCTCGTTCCAGGATTTGAACTGTAACATAAATAAGAAACATGAGCCTGTTGGATCTCACTGTGGTCCTGAGGTGCAGAGTCTGCATTCCATTTATGGGAAAATTAAAAATTAATAGTGATTTACCCACCTTGATGTCACAGTATGAAGAAAACTTTGAACAACTTTTAACCTTCAAGTGGGGGTTCGAGCGCAAGCTCAACAAAACACTGGTCAACTCAATGAAAGAGGCAGGACAGTTGTGTTCACAGACGCTGGACAAAACGCCCAGACAACGACCACTAAATTCAAAGTGGAAACTTTCTGTTTGGAGGAGACGTTTTGTTCTTCCTTTAACTTTCTTGGTTATTCCTTTTCCTTTATTTCTTTTAAACATCCCCTTCAAAAGTGCAAAAAAAAGCAAAAGTCTGGCTGGCTGTCGTGACTTTTAAGACATAGTGTTTTGTTTTTTTAAAGACCTCAAATGACCAGGAGCTGAAGGTCAAAATCTTTGGCAAAGTTGGGAAACTCTGTGTGGCCCGGACAACTCAAACAGCTCAAGGTCTCGCCGTGTCCACTCTGCAATGTAGCTTTAAAAAGCTGGGTTTGTTTAAAAAAAAAAAAAAACAAGGTCGGAGTTCCTGCCTTTCAACTATAATTTTAGATGTCAGCACTCAGGCAGAAGGTCAAAGCCTCAGCAAACCCCCGTAGTTGTTCTTCAGCCCTGACAGTTTAGGGTTTAGGAGGACATGTTCTTCACGTCCTTCACTGACGGTTCCGAAGGTTCTGCAAAGGTCTCTGTAGGCATCACTCGGCCCAGACGCTGAAGGTCAATGTTTTGCCTGTCTGAAGAAGCGAGGAGACGTTCTCACTTTGTTGGCTATAAACATGATCCAGTCCCCATTGTGTCGTATCAGAAAACACACACTCACTCACACACCTCGCCGTGGAGTTCATTCTCCCGTCTCTCTGTTTTCTGCGATTTGTTTTGGATTCGGCGACACAAAGTTTAATCGTCTCAGCCAAGTGTTTTTTTTGGACGAAAAGGGGGAGAAACACAGACACAAATGATTAATGGAGGAAGGTTTTCGGGGTCCATTTCCCCCCTGAGTGCTGCGGCCTGATGTTGTTGTGAGAGTGTAAATAGGTCGGTTGAGTCAGAGAGAGAAAGAGTTCCGATTCCCCCGAGGTGCTGCAGCACAGCGGGGGGACGAGAGCCTGAAGCAAAACGCTGAGATCATCATCCCCTTGCACAAGCCTTTTTTTGTGTAACCCCAAAAACCGACCCAGAAAAAGTGTGCGAGGATGTCCAGGAAGCGGATTGAAACAAGCTCCCTGGGGAGTCAACACAACCTGGAGCCGGAGCGCCGCAGTTTACGGAAAAGCTGCAGAACCTCAGAGTCAGGCATGACTTGTGCACGGCGGATGATCAGCAGGACGGCTGGGCCAGACGGAGAGTGTTTGAGGGGAGCCAGTGATTTTTCCACTTTCTTTAGGCAATTTAAACCTACAATTTAGCGTCGCGCATCGCCAGAAAACGTTCGCATCCCCATCGCACGCAAGAGCATCTCGCAGGCGAGTGCTCCGAGGAGCGGAGTTCACGCCAACCCACCGCATGAACAACACGTTCAGCGAGTTAGAGAAGATGACATGGAAGCGTGCGGTAAACCCTGTATAGACTGAAAAAAAACAAAAGTTCAACCTGAGTGTTACTGGAGCATGAATGGAGGCAACTTACTGTAAAATTGAAACTGAGATATGAAGTCATGGAAAGATTAACTGTGGTGGGGGATAAAAGTTTTCAGGCACTTGATGCATTTGTGATTATGTTGCATTAAGAATCACTCTTAAGTCTCCTTCTGTATTTTTTCTTTTCTTTTCAGTACACTCACCCACATTCACCCACATGCTCCCCTCTGCACGCGCACTGTGTAACAACCTTGATACAGGCTTAAAGGTGTTGAAAGCAGAAATGAACAAATGAAGGAGGATGAAAAAGGAAAAGACGAAAACACCCTCCACACAATTCCTCAAAAACCTGGGAAGTTCCTGGCGATTAACAAGCTGGTTAACGTGACTACACACGAGGTAATGGGCAACAGCTGGGGGCAATCAGGGTGGGGAAGACTAATTAAACAGGTGTGCACACAGAGGAGAGCTCAGGGTCAGGCACGGGAAGGAGAGGGTAAGTACAAAATAAGAGTAAAGTGATCATATCACAGCATATATTGTTCCCCAGTCGATAAAGTTTTGACAAAATGAGTGAAATAGAAAGAAGGAAGAAGTCGTGAGAGCGTGAGTGGGACTTCTGGGCGACAAATTGTCAAAGGAGACATTCAGCAGGTTTCAGCGTGGTATGCGGAGGTCGTCCAAGGTCAAATACACTGAGAATGAAACGTCAACACATGTCCTCCTCACTCTCATTCAACCTTTTCTTCACCTAACAATCTAACTCTGCTGATGCTTATTCTCTTTTTTTTTTTAATATGTTCTCATTGTCTGAGAGCGTTACTAAATGAGCTGGGTTTTCTTTTTTTAACTTTACTGCTAAATTCCTTTTTCCCCATTCTGAACAGTCTAAAGAGTCAGCCAGACCAAACCGCAGAACCACATAGAATGGATTTTGTCCTGGAGAGCAGGAACTGCTGTCGCTGGTCGCTGTTGGGTAACCCGGCTCCAATGTGGCCGGCCGTTTGTGTAGAATGTTTAGAAACATTTTGATTTCAAAACACAAAAGCAACAACTGCGATACGCGGCTCATGACTTTCTGATTCCCACACACTGGCAGTCACTCAAGCAGCCGTTGTTTAATCAGGAGCCGCAGAACTGCGACATACTTTATTGCTGTGGCTGAGTGTTAAACAGCAGCGGTGAAACACTCGGCGCTGTAAAGGGAAACTGCCTTCGTTGAAATTTATGAGCAACTCATGTGAAATGTCTGCAGATGAGAACATGAACATCAGGCAGACAGCCTGCATTGTCCCATTACCACAATCACAAGATGATTCAATGTTCATTCTCTATTGCATTATCATAGTGCGGTGGCTTCTCACAGATTGAATCAGAATACAAAAAAAAGGGGGTGGGGGGGGCACAGCGTTCAGTGTCTCCAGGTTTACTTTTCCACTTTTCTAGAATTTGTTTACTTCACCAAAAAGCCAGAATCGTCCATTCTCCCACAAACCGTCCTCCTAAAACAAAGAAATAAAAAGTCCTCCAGCTGCTTGTCAGCGGTCGAAACTTACGGTTACTCATCTCTCCGTTAAAAGGAAGAACAGATTCCCACAAGCGGGGGGGGAAGAGCTTAAATTTAGCAACTTCTCAGATGGATGTTTTTGAGGCAAAGCGTTGACTGACAAACCATTAAAAGAATATATGTGTCTGCGTGAGAAATGTCAGCGACGGAGAAGAAAAAGGGAGGGAGAGGGGAAGTTTGTGCGATTGCTTTGGGATTATTGAGAGCGGGACGGCCAGACAAAAGAAACATTACAAAAAGTATATTGGGGGCAAAGTAAATAATCCATCTCCATAGAGAGCCCAGTCCTCTGGATGGACTACCGCTGTGCTGTCGTACTGCCTTACATCTGTTTTCCAACTTGGCTTTGTTGAAAATGCAGTGCGTGTGAGTGTGTGTGTGTGTGCGTGTCATCTTCGGACCGTTGGATTTTGACAGCTGGCAGCAGTCTAGGATGTCTGAGGAGAGGGTTCACCACGCAGGAGGCCGACGGGCTGCGGCCTGCATCACTTTCTCTCTCTGCTGCAGAGGTCAGAAGGTCAAAGGCAGAAAAGGCTTGTTAACGTCCCATTTCAGCTTCTCTGCGATAAGAGAGTCCTGACAAAGGATTCGTAACAAGAACCACATTTGAAATGAGCCCATCTCTCGCTGGCTTTTATTCCCTCCTCTCACCATGTAAAACTCTGCCACAAAGCCATCCTTCTAAAACACCCCTCGCCCCTCTCCCCATCCCCTCGGTGTCATACGAAGGAGCCATATGGAAGAAATTTGCTTCCCTTCTGGTGGACATCGTGTTGAAAATATCATCTGGCAGAGAAAGCAGAGAAAGTATTTGCGTCTGAAACGCACGTCCCTCTTTCACAGCGCGACTGGACGGCGATTAGACGGAGAAGTCGCTTTTGACTTTGAACTCACGGGTTGATTTGAACCTTGGCTTTAACTAAATGTGACAAGAATAAATCGGTTTTGACACGAATGAGGGACACTGGCCCTGCGGTTTCACAACCCTCCTCTGACTTCCCCTTTTCTTTTTCCCAGTGACCCATTTTAAATGAAACTTTTTATGTTCTGCAGCTGGCAGCTGGCTCCATTGACATAATAACAAACACACATTATCATGTGTCATTTCCATTTGAAAAAGCAAAGATGCCAAGACCCTTCTCACTTTATGGGGCTCTGGAACTATACGGTAAATATATTAGCCACGTCCTGGTTTAATGATAAATGAGAATTTCTCTTTTGAAGTGTTTCTTTACACAATTGCATATTATACAAGTACAGAGACAAACCCTATATAGCTGGTTGACACAGATACTACTGATGATGATAATGATGATGACGATGATGATGTGTCCAGGAGTTCCATGGTTTTGAGAAAATTGCATTAGCCACTATACCACTGATGCAAATGATGCAAGTGGAAACTTTTTTGCAATATATGTGTTTTTCAAAATGGATTATCACAGATGTCATTAAGTTTAATTCCAGTACATTTCAAGAAAATGTCAACAATCAGTCATGATCCCTTTAAGCAAGTGTTCATGTCATTTTGCTTGAAGCTTTTTCTTTTATTTTAAATGTTTTCCAGCAGAAAATGAGAACATATTCTGAATGTGTGCCAAAAAAACAGCATCACTGTCACAGCTGACTATAGTGTACCGAAGCAAATCAGATGATGACAGATTACAGAAAATGTATAAGGAAAGCAAATACAAAAAAGGTGTAACAAAACTAGGATTTCAGAGCAAGTTATCATGCCAGGCTCATTGGTTAGACCTAATAGGTGCTCAGCACCCTGTTTCAATACAAACATTTCATACATTTTGTAAAACACTTTTTACTGGGAGATAATTTACCAAAAAAAAAAAACTAGGCTAGGCGAAAATGCAGCTAATCAAGCTAACAGGCAGACAGATAATGCTGATGTGTGTAATGAGCTGCTTTTCTGACAAGCGATATAATAAACAGTCCCACGTTCTAATGTCCAGGAAAGAATTACAATGCACATGCGCATCGCTGCATAATTATTACAAATCAAAACTGGATCACGTTGAAGGATAAAGTTTGACTTGAGCGCACCAGAGCTAATAGTCACACATTACATAATGTGTCCAGCACACACAAAAAGAATATCAAAATATCTTTAGCGTTTTATCACCGTCCACAAATTGTTCAACTGTGCATCTGCCTGCAATGACCATCCAAAAAGTAGAAAACATATTTTTCTGTCACGTAACCTCAAACACACACGCACACACACACAGTCACAAGGGCAAAAATCAAATTATGGTTATTTTCATCCTATTTAGATTTAAAAAGTTTGGTTTGACCAACATTAAAATCTTATTTGTTGAACCCAAATGTCTTTCTGTGGATATGGACAAACCGAATAAATGGCTGGCTTCTCTTTCAGCTTGGTCAGCTTTGTCCTGAACTGTGGAAACTTTGTAAGAGTTGAACCTGGTATACACTGGGTCTCACAAAAGAGGAGAAAGTCTATTTTTGTAGCCTCTTGGAGAGGACCTTCTTCTGCGGCGGGTTCTTCTGGTCCTGACTGGTCTCTTGATCAGGGTGGGTCTGGGACGTCTTTGGCTCGTAAAGCTGTTTGAGGCTGAGGGTTTGTTGCTCTTTGGTGGCGACACGTTGGCTCTGGCGCAGCTGACGCTTCATGTTCTTCACCTTCTCCCTCAGGTGGCTGTTGGCTTTCTCCAGGGAGCGCACCTGCTGGGAGAGAGTACTGACCCTCTCCTCCTCCTCGAACAGAGCCTTTTGCACTGTGGAGCACAAGAGCTGGAAGAGACAAAAGGAAATGAAGAGTTTACCCACACCTCATCTTTGTTGTTTGCAATCAGTCTATTTAATTTCCATTGTACAAATTTAAAAACATGGGAATGTCAAATCACGCCACAGGGTTTAATGTCTTGCAATGACTTCTGAATACAATCCTGGTTTCCGGTCTGTCAGAATGGTTTCTTAAGATATTAATGATCATGAATTAGTTTTTTTGCGTGGGTGAAGTTTGTGTGCATGAAGATACAAGACTTCTGCATCCACAACACAAAAAGTGTGGTGGTATGTTTCAAGTGGTAACAGCCGGAGCAAAAGTTGCTGACTAACATCCACCTCCTCAAATCTTAGCACCCACGGCTACATGGTATTTCAAGATTTAAGAGGAAAATTAAGAAAATGTGCTTCCTACATTATTTTCCAATGCATCCATTGACTTTTGTCGCTCGCATGCACTACTTTCCTTTAACTCCAGGATGAATCTGAAGCTGAGGGAAAATGTTACAGAAGCGGCTCCATCTGTTTCTTGGAGACGCCATTGCAAGACGAGACCCAAAAACCAACCTGCAACAGAGGATCCAAACGCCCGGGGACCTTTCATAAGGCGGGTAAATTAGCTCCAGCTGTCACCGACTGCAGACCCGTCTGCCCGGGTGTGGATTTCCTTCGCAAATCCTAATGCTTCCACACAGACTAGCATGAAACACTGATGTATACTCCCTGCCGTCAGATAACAACCACTGTGGGTTTAGAGGAAATGTTAAAAATGTGCTGCTGGCCGGTGTTGCTGGTTTGTGCATTACCCAGTGTAATATTAGCTGCAGCTTTTTACCGTGTGCCCTTCAGTTCCAAGAGAGGGATTCGAAGTGGGCATGTAACTTTATAAAGGAAAGGATTACGTTCAGCAAAAGGAGCTCAGCGATCACGTTGTGTGGAGCAGAGTGAGGTAAAATGACACGTTGAGGTTCTATGCCCTTTTATGTTTACTTAAGAACATGTGACATCTCTCAGTTGGTTTTGACACATTAATCATCCGTCGATCAAATCACCCATTTTCTCCCTCAGACTTTATCCAAGACCAGAAGCCTGCTAAGGAGGACAGACCAGACATCCTGTTCTCAAGAAACACTTTTCAGCTCCTCCCAGAGGATCCAAAGCTGTTTCAAAGCCAGAGTAGATAAATATAATCTCTTCTGCATGTACTGGGTTTACTTAGGGAACTCCCAGCGATTGGACATTCCAAGTAACCCTACAACACCATTAGTCCCGGACACTCCCTGTGATTGGATGGCCAGGTGGCAGGAAGACCTTCTTTGATCACGAGAGGTATTTCACCAGTTACTCTAATTTGTACCTTCTAAAACAAGCTGTTGGACCGCCATAGAGTTTCTTCAGTGTGTGACCACAGCTTTTGATAAGTGAAAGGTTTTATGTTGTGTAAGCAGCGTGGAACCAAGACATAGCAGCAAGCTTTGGCCGTAGTTTGCCAAAGATTAGAATCAGTGACTAGTGATCGATATAATCATAGATACAAAAAGCCAGAATCTGTATTGGGCTTTCAGTACACGTACAAAATAAGGAGTAAAAAGTCAGAGCATAACTTGAAAGACACTTCTTTGCATTTTCTCCCACATGGCAACTCAGGCACATATAGCATTTGAACACTTCCTCAAACTCTTCACAGCCACCATTTGTGATGGCCCAAAACCCATCCCTCTGGCCCACCCTTAATATAAAGCAGTACCCAGACTGTAATATAAAGCTAATAAAGCTCCATATTTTTTGCTAAACCAAATTCACATGTAAATATTGTTTCCCATCTTGGGAGAATACTTTGAGGACAGGATTTGTGCTTTGATTCTAACCCAGGAAAACTGTGGGAAAATTCTTTTAATTTGCTAAAATAACACTGTGTTGCTTATCTGGTCCTGGCTCACAAGACGACTTCATGTGACATTTGATTTATTTTGGTTGATAATAGATTCTAATATCTGTGCTTAGGTCAGTTGTCCAAACAATGGCTGTGTGGTACCAGTAAAAGCAGTCTGTGTTTTTATTTGGCTCCGACAGGAAATTCAATCAAGATGATGTAAGAAAGCAGCACCGATATCTCCATGTTGCTCAGTAATTACAATCAGCCGCATGGGCCAAAGGTTTAATTTGCATGGAAATACAAACCATGTTTTGATTCCTATTATCTTTCCCATGGCAGACCCTTTTTACTTTCTTTTATGAGCATTCAGATTGGAAACAGACGGGAGGGGACTGACCTAATTCAGAGGGATTATACCAAAGGATCAGGTTCATTAAAAGGGGTAGTGAGTGACTGGAAACCATTTACAGTTACCTGAGGACACATGGACATGGACTGGGAACTTACAGTCAATGGCCACCAGGTGTTAGTCGACAAAGGTGCATTGTCAAAACTAAACTTTTACACACACGCTAAAAAGGAACCTGAGAAGAAAGGTTCCTCCAAGCTTCTCAGTTGATACAATAGGTGGCAAATGTTCCTCCTGTCTCAAGATAGCAATGTGCCATCAATGCCATCAATCATTATATTGAGAAAGTTGTGTTAAAGATTTGAAGATGTCCTGGACTAGTCTTCTTTCTTTGGAAAAACAGAAAAAAAAACAAGTAATGTGAAAGAAATGATTTGAAAGCTGGCAAAATCCTAATTTTCCTCATAAAACACAGTGTTCTTTGTGCACTAAAGGACGGCCAGCGCTCATTTTCCCACACATTAACAGCCTCGATACTGCCAGCCTCTTCCTTGTATTCAGTTGAAAACAACAGGTTGTAAAGGTTGAATTACTGCTCGTACACTGGACTGGGACACTTGACGGAACATTTTATTTTCCAGGGATGTTTTTCAAGTGCAAAAAATACATTGTAAAATGTGAGCATGGTTTCCCCAATGCTTATGCTACATACCCTGCTGTCCTCCTGCGCCTCCCACTCTGGTGTGTACTGGTGGACCTGAGTGCCTGCTGTGCAGTTGGAGAACTGGAAAAGGCTGGCAAACATGCGGTGGACCTCTGCGGTGTCGGGGAAAATTGGGTCCTGGAAGTTCACTCCATGAGGGACAATGTTGTAGTTCTCATCCATCCTGAGGACACACAAACACAGAGTTTATAACATTTAAATTGTTTGCAGCCCCCAGTGCACTGTGTTTTATATGCAAATTCAAGTAACATACAGATGAGCCAAGCAAGGGAATTACAAGCCAAAGGGTTTTACTGAGCATGGTTCTTATCTTATTTAACAATCTGCACTGCAAGAAGGAGGAAGTCTCAGAGCAGCGTGTTTTCCACACATCTGGATTCCATCTTGCATTCCTCCAGGGACATCAAAAGTACGATTGTCCCCACCAGAGACAGCGTGTGTGTGTGTGTGTGTGTGTGTGTGTGTGTGTGTGTGTGTGTGTGTGTGTGTGTGTGTGTGTGGCCAAAGCCAGTATTATTATTTTTTTGTACGCAGAAGTCAGAGATCATGTGGATTCACAGCGACAAGGAATTTAAGATGAAGCTGGGCAGTCATCGAGCTTTTTCTGCACAATTAAGTTGAACCTAAAATAAACTCTTCAGGGCCAAAGATACGCAACAGAAAACCGTGCAAGACAAACACACAGCAGCACGTTTCAACCACTTGATTTGAGTGACATTTACGCTCCATCTGATTCCAGTTTCAGTGTTTGGTTATTTGCTTTTCCACAGCAAGGTTCAAGACGAGAGTCCATATGGTTCTACACAACATGTGTACGGCGCAGCCACAGCACTCAATCTCATCATTTTTATTTAAAGATCCCTCGAGACAGCCTTGGTTCCATTTCTCCCATGATTGATTGAAGCGTGTATTTTCGGTCTGCGACAGCGTAGCTGAGGCTCGTGGAGCAGGAAATTGACATCCACTTGGGACAACAATGCAAACTTCTCACAGTTACAGTGTCTGGGCCTTTCTTTGTTGCATCGTATCCATGGAAACGTCACATGTAAAACTCTTCACTTCTGATCCACTTTTGACTTATGACAGGAAAACATAAAGAGATAACTCATTTTTCACGTGAAGGGTACTTAGCCTTTGGAGGCCACTAAGTTGATGCAGACATGCCTGCGCTTGAAACATGATTAAGCTTTTAAATCATTCAGACGTTGATTGGGAGCCTGTTTCCCATATTTCCCCTTGCTTTAAACAACTGATTGCTGCTTCTTAGAATGATTCAAATCAGATCTGCTTTCAAACGGGGCTCTGCTGAGGCTCAGGAAGTTTCCTATGGTGGTCGCCCGCCTGATTACAGAGATGACGCCCGGATGCTTTCACCATCAAAGCCGAGGGGCAGCAAACTCACGCCTAGAGGTGTAAAGATCCGAAGATGGTGATCTCATCTCACTGGCCCGTTTTCGGAGTCACAAACACATCATCGCACATTTGACTCTGGTGTCTAACATAAGCGCGCTATTGTTGTTGGCCTTGGCTGTAGAGCCTCCTATGGGCCCGCCAAACATTACACTTCAGGAATGTGTTCCAGTGCCCCCATCTGAATATCTAACTCTTCATCAGTCTGAGAGGAGGGGAGAGTGGCAGGAGAAAATAAGAGAAACGTGGCCTGTCAGCACATGTTCTCTGCATCGAGCGGAAAACTGCTGCATTTCAGCCGGACAAAAAAGTCTGTCCCGCCAACTGCTGATAACTCTCTTGAGTGAAAAGTCTTTGTAGGCTTTACCTTCAAGCTGCAGGGAAACGTCTGGCTCTGTAATTACACCAGCTGGAATGCAGCACGTCTCCTGAGAAACTGTGTTGTTTCTGTCCATAACAGACGGAGAATTAACCCACCATGCACAATTCTGAAATCAGACTTTGGCAGGTTAACACACATATGATCTCACATATTGATGAGTTGCGAGTACAAAAGGTTTGATGCCAACCCTCCTGTTTCCATAATGGCTTCTGATTGGCTGTGAAAGATCTATGCGGGTCTGGCGGGGGTTTGGTTTTCGTTGTGAGAATGGCCAGACACCGTTCAATCCACAATTTATTTTTTTAATTAAGTTAAAAAAAAATGTTATGTGGGTTCTCTTTGGCAGATTTACAGGTACAACTTGAAACAAATATGGTAAAGACTACATCATTTGTCTGGGCTTTGCTCTCTCAATTTCACAGTTTTCCGGTATTACATGTTTTAAGAATCAGCCTAATCACAAGATGCCTAAGAAGGCATTTCTGTAGGGAAACCGAACATTTAAAGGATGTGGTTTTCAAACTTATCAGAGAAGGGGCCCCTGGCTTCAGGAAAGAACATTCTCAGTTTTTTCACGATAAAAAAAAAGAAATTCTTACAGGGTCCCACGCTAAAAAAGATGGATAGCAGAGGAAGAGCCAACATAAAGAGAGTTCCTCAGATTTAAAAAACACTCTAATTTCAAGTTTGGATGGACGGGGTGAAAATACTCACTGAATATAAGTAGTGATTGATGGTGTAACTCCACCTTTTAAAATTACGTTTTGCCAAGGAAAGCCAAACATTTGCCAAATCTTTGGGCCAACATACCACGACGTTCCTCATATTCACAGAAATGCCTTTTGTTTTCATTCCATATCATATGATTTATAAAGGACATCAACCCATGTCTAAAATGAGGCAGGATTGATTTTAATAGGTGCTGCTGCAGCAAAACCATGTGGAGGGTGATGTCTGAGCGAGACAGTGAATCTGAAACGGAACACCAATAGGTTTGCATGTGCAATAACGTGCAAATGAGCTTTCAGAATGCACAAACTTTCAATCTATGCGGCTGGAAGCTGGAAACCTGCGTGCAATCACGACTCGTTAACGTAGAGGTTTGCTTTTCTTTCTGTCTATTGCCTTTCAACGATGCATGGTTCTATTGATCAGTGATCAGATCAATCCTGATGTCCCTCTCACCTTAGAAAGAAGTAGTAGTTGTTGTTTTTGGTGACACTGTAGGAGAAGCAGGGGAAGTATCCGAGACCGGTGACGTTAAACCTGGACCCGGCGGGGACCTCCAGCATGCTGCCCCACGCCTGGTCGCACAGCAGCTCGATCTCGGCGGAGTAGAACAGGTCGGTGTCGTGGTGCCAAGGCAGGTAGTTGTAGGCGCTGTAGGACTCCTCGTGTAGGGCCAGCACTTTGGCAAAGACTATGATCTGAGCCAGTTCGGCACGGCACGCTTCTGTCTGCGGTCTCCAGTCGTGGGGCAGCTGACATGCCAGGCTCCCACCCGGACCGATTGCTGCCAGGATAAACGCCAGGATAATCCACATGATCCGGCCGGCCGGGGAGATGATGAGACGGTCTGAGAGGGTCGCGATGCTGCTGAAGGGTCTCAGTGACGCGCTCACAGAAAACTCTGCTGGGCTCTTTACTGCGTGCACATTTCTTCAGCTTCTCCGCAGATGACTTCAGTTCGCTGCTTCACTGTTCTCTTCTGCGTCCCTTGCTCTTTGCTGCACATGCACGATGCTTGCAATCACTGGTCAGACCTTTCGCACAATAAGCATCCCTTGCAGAAGAAACAGGGCTGCGCACCGATACCAGATCAAGAGGTCACGAATAAAAGCGTCAACTCACTTTTGACTGCGTATGAAATCATTACAAATATTGGGTGGCATTCAGGATGACAAAAAAAACCACAAGGAAGTCTTGGCAGCAAATAAAACAATCAACAACTATGTATAAAGAGTCAACGGCGCCCTCTAGTGTCAGGAAGGATATGGTGGCCATATATGAAGAGAATGTGTGTGTGTGTGTGTGTGTGTGTGTGTGTGTGTGTGTGTGTGTGTGTGTGTGTGTGTGTGTGTGTGCGCGCGCGCTCCACCAGCCCAGAGGTAATTTAGGCAATTGCACACCAGAAGCGTCACGAATAAACGACACCAAAGACCAAAGAACGGCTATTCGTGGACAAGTTGTTTCGTATCCTGACTATTCTGACCAGCCGCGATGCGATTTTTCGTCAAAACCAGCGGAGCCGCTGAAAACGTCACGTGAAAAAATTACGGTAGACCAGCATTCACGCTGAAAGCAAAGTGAGTCCGCACTGCTTTTGGATTATTGTTTAATAGTATTACGTGAGTCATGCTAACTGTCATCGGGCCAGTGGCGCAATGGATAACGCGTCTGACTACGGATCAGAAGATTCTAGGTTCGACTCCTGGCTGGCTCGACTGTTTTTGGAAACTTTTCTCTCGCCCCGTTTTTGATCCGTTTTCCTGTGTTACTGGAAAACATTTAACCTTTAGCCCATTATTTGATGTAGGGTTGCACGTATTACTATATTATAGCAGAAAGTGTTCAATTTCTCAACTTTCTAGCGCTATCTGCCTCGACACAACATATCACCTACATGTCGTTTGAATAGTGAAACGAGCTTGTGCGTACGCGGTTAACTTCCTCGTTAGTTAGTATTTGATTGATTTACAATCACCTTTAACTACAGAAATAATAACGAAGTGTTTGTATTGATCAAAATGAAATGCGTGCAGAGCCGCGGTAATTTTTTACGTCTGAAAACGCATTGTCTTACCAAGAAAAATACATGACGCTGTCTGCTAAAGTTTGGGTCTATGGTTTAAACAGAAAGTCATCATCGGGCCAGTGGCGCAATGGATAACGCGTCTGACTACGGATCAGAAGATTCTAGGTTCGACTCCTGGCTGGCTCGACTCTTTTTGAATCATCGATAGCGATGTACTAACAAACCTGTGTTGCTTTCATGTTGTTAACATAATGGATAAAATGAAGGGAATTTGTCAAATTTGAACGTGATGTCCAACGGTTATTCTGTAAAGGTTAGCATTTCTTACACTTTACACTTCCACAACACCTCGTTACTCTGTAAAAGTTAGCATTTCTGACACTTTACACTAATACAACACATCAAGTCCTATCTTTGTTGATTAATGTACAGTCTCTTTCTTTCTTTCTTTCTTTCTTTCTTTCTTTCTTTCATATCCATATATTTCTGACTTGATGATTGACCTGGATTCTGTTCTTAGGGAAACAAGATGCTCAAAAGAAGAAATTTAATGTAACCCTAATTCTAATCTTAGTGACCACATATGAAAACATATAATAAATACAAACAGCTACAGTGACACTTAGAATAATTATTAAACGGTCCTGTATACATTTCAAATATCGACTCATTACCACCCCTATGTGAGCGATGATTTCACCCAGTGGCCACCCCAAGGAAACATTTTTAGCTTCGCCACTGGAGGTGGGAGTGGAGATTTCTCAGGTAACACGCTTTGCAAAGTGTACTGGAGCAAAGCACCTGCGTGTGACTGCTTCAGCAACATGGCTGCAAAATTGTTGCTGACTCTGATGTTCGTGTTCCTCTGTGTCTGTGAGGGAGGTGAGTTGTATTTATGACACAGAGCTTGATATTGCGACACATCTGCTGTTGGTTGTGCAAATTATTCCATCTGTTAATGTTGCAGCACTGCTGAGGAAATCCACAGCGACGGAGTTTCTTCAGAAAGTGAGAGAGAAGCGCACATCAGAGTGTTTTCCTGAAGATTGCAGCTCAGAAGTTGGCGAGGTGGAGGAAGTAGGAGAGGAATATGTAAGTTTTCAGTTGATTGTCTTGTGACCCTGAAGGTCATGATGTGAAAGGCAACTAGTTACTTGTTTTTGTACATTAAATGATAAACACTTTATGTTCCTTGCTTAAGCAATGGGTTTCATAGAAAATCTAACAAAAATTAACTGACAATTAACAAATTATATTATTGTTATACATTGCATTATATTGTTTGTGCACACATTGCACAGACAGATTTTATTATGATGAACTTGCAGTAACCTTCCATAAGTAGAAGACACTATCCAGAAACGCACAGTGAAGACTCAAGATTTGAAGAGCCTCTGTTTGGCAGGGATAAGCTGTTACCTAAATCACTGAGGTACTTGCCATCACTGTGTTCTTACATACCAGACTTGCTACCTGAAGAGAGATTTACTGGGGCCATTAGCGCTGACTTTGTGCACCTGTGCTAATATCAGATGACCAACATGTAAGCTGACACAGAGGTGGAATGTGATTTTAAGCAGGGTTTTTTGTCAGGTTTCTGGCTTTGTGGGAAGATGATGATGATGGTTTTTATCTGCAGGACTAATGTTTTCTTTAAAAAGACAACCTAAATATCTTGCATAAGACATAAAAGCAAACTTGGCTGTATCGTCAAAACATGGTTTGGAATAAATACAACACTTTTTTTTGCAGGAGGAGCAAGCCAGGCTGGTGTATAATGGAGGTGCTGCCGCTCAAACAGACATGAACCATGTAAGCTGTGAAGGATCTTGAATATTTCTTTGTTGTTTGTTGACCAGTAAGTCACAATGACAGACATATCTAAATCAAAACAAGCGCAACAAAGTCTAAAAGCACTTTTTCTTGTTGCAGAACCCTGATGGTGAAGCTGTGACAGAAGAAGGATCTGGGATGAAGGAAAGCAGAACAAAAATAAAATAAAATAAATGGGAACATTAATGTTGGTACTTGGTGTAGCACAGCAGCTGTAATGTTAGCTAGAATCCAAGATTAGTCTAAAGAACTGTGTTCATGGTTAGTATTCCAGAGTACGAATTAATAATAATAATAATAATAAAAGTTGCTGAAGAATATGCTACACGAAAAAACATTTTAGTAAAGACGCATGAAGATTTGATGTGATTTTGTGTGATTTCATTGCTTTGTCCAACTTTATTTATTTTTGCAAACAGCAGGGGTCTCTATGCAATATGCATACATTATTCCACATGATTATCGATAATCTGAAGGGGGAAAAACCCAATTGCATTTGTAAATAATACTAACAATTTTGTAATCGGAGTCTAGTACTAGTACAGACAGACGAGGAGACGAGATCTCCTGGGGACAAAAAAAAAAAAAAAAAAAAAAAAAAAAAAGTGTGGTTTATACAGTAGTAATACGTCGCGTGATGATCACGGGTTGCCTTCTGTTAGCGTGAAATCTTGCTGAATTTACGCACGGAATGAATGAAGGCTCGAAATACGCTAATCAACGATTTCCTGTTCCAACGCTTTAACGGCAAGCGTGTCTAATTGTAAACTTTCAAAACGCCCGCTAATTATATATATACATCGATGTCTATATACATTGGAATACAGGCTACATACAAAATGTTAGGTACCTCTCCTATCACCGTCACTTTTTTGTTTACCCTTGATGTGAATAAGTAAATTTCGCATCAATCTGAACACTTTTTTTGAAAGAAAAAGAAAAAGAAAAAAAAGATACAAAATCACGTGGGACCCTTCAGTGGTCAGGGGGAGAATAAGTCATACAATTAATGAGGTCAGCTTGATTTTAAGATTTCTGAGATTTTTCTTTGAAGTATGGCTTTAGTGTATACCATGTTCATTACAAACGTCCCACTCGGGAGAGATTAAAAACGTGTCCATTGTTTAATACTGTTGCCTGCGACAGGCGTAGCACTTCCTGTTTCCGACAGTCCACGAAGGCAGCACAATCAATAGCAGTAACTGTTACGACTTGACACATTAGCTTTAGCATACGACGAGAAACAGCGGCGTCGGATTTTACACGAAAATATTTCACAATGTAAGTCTGGTATGCTTTTATTCAGTGTTTCTTTCAAAGCCAAATTACTTGGCCCAACTTAATGGTCTTTGACGTACTTTGCCTCGGGGTGACCACACGAAAAAGCAACGCCCAGAAGTTTGCTAAGTAGCAACAAGTGCTAGTCATTTACGTTCGGTTTTTGTATGAAAGTATTCTTCTATCAGTTGCTTCGCATAGACGTTCGGCGACTTCTTACGACTTGTCACGCCACCGATTTACCAATGTTAGTTAGAAGTTGGCATTCTCAGCGAGACATCAGCATCTGCATTAATATTAAACTTTGAAAATGAGTTCAAAGCTACGTTAGCCGAGCTAGCCTCGTCACTCGGGATTTGTATTGTTTGACCCAGTTTTTTTGGTTTGTTTTAGTTTTAGTTTAAATTATTCAATGTTAGCCGTGTCTACTCGAACTGTATGATTAAGTATCGGTTTAATACCAAAGTATTTCAACGGACTGGAATTAACTTGCTCTTGAACGCCGTAGGAGTCCGAGTGCACATAGCAGGAAACATAATTGCGAACCCACTTTCTGATTATTGTGAGCAAATCCACAGCTGGTCACGGGTTGTTTGATTCTCATCACATTACTAAATAGCATTCCGCCGCTCGTTTCCATTCGCCTGTAAAGATCCGTAAACTGTCCAACCCCACCTTAAGTAATCGGTCCGTTAAAGTGGAAAATGCACACTTCAAGTTGAATATCTTGGATGCTGACGTAGTTGTTTTTGCAGCCTTGAAATGCCTTGCCACTAACACTGGGTTTTCGTACGTAATGGTGTCAGATTTTAAGAAGCATTATGCAATATTTCCCTCATTTTTGTTTTGTTTGTTAGCAGTTAATCGGCAGTCTTCCTCTCACTGGCGACAAGTACTTTGTGAGGAAATATGTCACATTTATTTAGTATGTTATTGAACGCACGGTTTGAAAAAATAAAGTGAAAAATAATTCATTTCTGTAAAAAGACTTGGTAGCTGTATCCAAATATATTTTACATTTCAAATAAATAGATAAATAAATGAGCCAATTGGAGAGCTGCGATGCTTGTTGCCCCTTGTGAAGTCGCTGGGTTTAACCAGCCCAGCTAATATGCATCACGTTAATAAAAAAAAAAACAACAAAACACACTCATGCAAAGGCAAGACAAGTTGTGCCATGTAACAATCACAATGGTACTGCCAATTTGTCAGTTCTACCTCCAGCTACAGAAATGTCTGATATTTGCGGCACATTTAAGACCCCTCTCTTGAGGCCACCAATGGATATTACATTATAAACTACAGAAATCAAAGGACAAGCATTTGTGCTCATATCCACAAACTATGTTGGGAGCCTGAATTACTGCTGCTCCTTTGACATGGCTTCAGAATAAACTTGACAGATTTATTTTCTTAATGAGCATCACACATTGAAACTACTGAAATATTTAAGTGGTGGCAACATTACTGAGTCCCAAATGATGACTGATGTTTGTACGCCTTCGCTTTATCTCTCTAGCAGCATCGCTCTAGTGATTGTCCTCGGTCATCGTAACTTCCTTTTTCCAATCTTGTGCTCCTAGTTCCTTTTCTACCTCGAGTCAAGTTGCATTCTCAAGACGCCAACAACATTTTTGTCTTTTATTTAGAAAAATAAAATAAAATAAAATAAAAAATAAGGCCAGAAGCATATTATTATAATATTATATGTATATATGTAGTATGCTCAGATGGGTATTGTACTTCTTCCTTGTGTATGAAGATGTGCTTATCAAAATGGACCAATAAAGCTCGTGTTTGTCATGTCCATCTATACATTAGGTACGTTTGTCGTGCAGAATTTTTAATCGATCTTGTCAACAATGTTAATATTTTTAAGGTTAGTGTTTGTAGGGAGCATGTATCCATAGATTTTGCTTGTTGAGAGTAAGAGTTGATCCATCTCCAGTTGTTCAAGCCACCAGGACACAGTGAGTCATTTAATTCCATTAAAAAACAAACAAAAACTCTGGCCGATTGCCAGATTGAATTTGGTTTATTTTCACCAGTAGGTGGCAGTGTGGATTCGGAAACCAACATTTTCTTTTTCTTCAGGGCTCTGTTTAATGAAGAAATGGGTGGCGTATGCTGCTCTTTGATAAAGAGAAGAAGATAGCACCAGCTCCTCAGGAATAAATTTCAGGATATATTTTAGGAAAAGTGTCCAATATGACATTTTAAAGCTATTTTGGCTTGGTTTAGTTCTGAAAATGTCATAGTTCTTCTGTGTTAAGGTTTGTAAAATACTGACCAAATGTTCTGTCCTTGCATTACTTGGAAGAAATCAAATATCAAACCAACTTAAGATACCTTTAAATCTCCAAGTTGCAAATTGTGGACTGTTAGAGATATACGAGTAAGAGTTTATTAATCATACAAGCTTTGTGGATTAAACAACCTCATATGCAAAATGTAATTTTCCTCATTGTTAACATGAAGGCTTAATCACTGTGTCACCAGGTCAGCCCCCGGTCCAGAAGGTCCTGGTGCTGGATCCAGCAACAAGCGCCTGCAGCAAACCCAGGCCCAGGTGGACGAGGTGAGACACAGCTCTTGTTATGGCTTTATGAGCTGAGATCCCAGGGTTGGTCATCTTTTTTATATTTATTTTTTTCTTTACAATACTATTAACATCATTTCAATAATGGTGTGGATGGTTGTGGCATATGAAAGTTATTTAAAAAACAAAACAAAACTGAGGACAATTCAGTAGACATAATTTATACCGATAATCTTATAAATTATACATGATTATCACACTGTGAGTCAATGGTCTTGTCCACTGTAGATGTACACACGTTTTTTTGCACCCTACTTCTGTTTTTAGGCAGTGTGTTATATCGATTTGTCTTACTGCCACGTTTAACTGGCGAGAGTATTGTGAAGGGTTATGTAACAGACATGGTTTTCCCCTTTTTATAAAATACACTTGGACCTTGTATTGAGGGACTGGAAAAGACATTCTGCGTTCGCAAGCAAACACGTTCAGTTTGTGATTTCTCATTTGGAGATTTTATTCAATTTTCCAGGAATAGTTTTTCTTTTTAAAAGGCTGTTTGATTTTTTTTTTTTTTTTTTTTTAAATTACAGTTTCAAGAAAAAGTCTTCTTGCTTGAACTTTCTATTCTTTTCAGCGGCAGTGGTAACCTCTCAAGTGTGTATTATTCTTCACAGCTTGCCCAAAAAAATTATTGAGCACCAGTGTGTACTCTGTTCTCTCTGTGTGACTCCCTTCTTCCTTGACGACTGCCTCGAACAGAGACTTGCGTAAGCCTTGGCAGCAGTGTCATGAATCACCACAGTGTTGCATCGGTAGCCCGTTGTTCACATGTCATATCACATGAGAATATGCCGCAAATGCAGCGTCTTCTCCAGTTTTAACACATTACCTAAAAGTGTGCCAGGGCTACTGTTAGTTAACAGTGGGTGCCGCACCAACTGCCGTTTCACTGTTAATCCTCTGATGGTGTTTTTTTCCGGTCCTCTCAGACGTAGACTTCAGCCCCTCCCATGCAGAACTTTAACCTGAGTGTCACACAGAGCCTCCGATTGGTCGTCAGAAGTTTATATAATCACTGAGGTTATGTAAGGCCCGCATGAGCCTACGCACTCCGCTCCAACCTGCGGAGGGGAGGGGCAATATGGGGTTTGTAGATCAGCAGCACATGTGGGCATTGTATGCTCTCTGGTTTGATTAGCCCATGTGTTTGCTCTTTCCTTTATTACCTTCTAAGGCGTGATCTTTTGATTTTGTCTCTTTGCAAAATGTCTACCATTACAGTGTTCAGATATCTTTTTTTATAATCCCTTTATATTAAAACATTTTTGTTCTTTTTTGAGTGTTTGCTTCTAAGATGACTTGAATAAAAATGAAACATTTGAACGTTTTAACAGACCACCCGTCACACATTTTGACAATCATTGAAAAAAAAATAATTGATGAAATGATATATAATAATTAACATAAATTAAACTTTTGTGTGCAGGTGGTAGATATAATGCGTGTCAATGTGGACAAAGTGCTGGAGCGCGACCAGAAGTTGTCTGAGCTGGATGACCGTGCAGACGCGCTGCAGGCTGGAGCATCCCAGTTTGAGACCAGCGCTGCAAAACTGAAGAGGAAGTACTGGTGGAAAAACTGCAAGGTGACAGCAGTGTTCAATCAAATCAAGGCGGCCCATTGGACCTACAATAAATGAAAATACGCATAGCTTTAATGGTAGTGAGCTTGATTAAACACACTGAGCAGAACAACGCATTTTTTTGTTGTTCTGCTTTTGAAATCCATATCAAAGTAGTCATCGCAATTGTCTTATGTGACGGCAGAATAAAAACATTGGAATGTTTAAATCATATCCCTCTTACATGTTAACTAACAACTTATCTAAAAAAAAAGATTAAGACTGCTGACTTTGTCATAACTACTGTCTTTTGCAGATGTGGGCCATCCTAATAGCTGTTCTAGTCATCATCGTCGTCATCATCATCAGTAAGTATCAACGACAGAGATTCTTATTGGAAAGCTAGTTACACTGTTCCAGTTGAGCAACAAGTCCCACCACTGGATGCTTGTATACGACTTGGAATACTCATGTAGGCGACACGGTGGCGCAGTGGTTAGCGCTGCCGCCTCACAGCAAGAAGGTCGTGGGTTCGATTCCGGGGCCCGGGCCTGGGACCTTTCTGTGTGGAGTTTGCATGTTCTCCCCGTGTCTGCGTGGGTTCTCTCCGGGTTCTCCGGCTTCCTCCCACAGTCCAAAAACATGCATGTGAGGTCAATTGAACATACTAAATTGTCCGTAGGTGTGCATGTGAGTGTGAATGGTTGTCTGTCTCTATGTGGGCCTGCGATGAACTGGCGACTTGTCCAGGGTGTACCCTGCCTTCGCCCTAAGACAGCTGGGATAGGCTCCAGCAGACCCCCGTGACCCTGAACAGGAATAAGCGGGTATAGAAGATGATGATGATGATGAATACTCATGTATTTGGTCTGTCACCTAAACAAGAGCGGTAACAGTTTGACCTGCATATACTGCGTTGGCATCTACAGTTAGTCCATTTATGCAAATGAAATATGTGACTGCTGCATTTATTGACCTTTCGGGTTTTGGTAGTTTGCATAAACGTCTAACGTGCGCTCGCCTTCTTCCTGCACAGTTTGGAGTGCTTCGTAAACCAGCAACAAGAGGAGGAGCAACAGCGAAGGAGGAGAGAAGCACTGTACACCATGAATGTGTCAGAAGAAGACGTCACATGATTTTCGGCTACTGAGCTCCACGACAGTTTCCCCCTCCCGCAGACGGTATTCATTCCTTGTCCTGGGTTGCCTTGTGTTTGTGTGTGTTTGCGTTCTGAGCGAAAGATTGTGATACTACCTGTATTTGTACCTGTTTGACATTGCGTCACCATACATTAAACAGTTGCCACTACAACGTGACATTCGAGTGCCATACCATGTGCCAAAGAGAATAAAAGATGTTCGTAAGATTTAATTCTCCCGAATCTAAAAGAAACTCCTCTCTCAGAACGCTAACACATCCATCCACATTATCCAGCCTCAGGACTAGAACTGAAGAACGTTTTCAAAGCTCTCCTCCACTTTGTAGCTATTTTTATGTATTATTAATAGCCATTTATTTTGCGTGCCAGATATAGAAAAGTGCCTTTGAAAATGTGCATTTCCCCCAACTTTCTCCTCGCCCAAAAAATGTTGCCTGTATACACGTTTGGCAGCAAATTGAGTTTATTTGAGGCAATGTAAATGAATTTCTTTTGCTGTTCACTTCAGTGCTTTCACCTGTTTATAGTAAAAATCAATATTCTACACAGCTAATCTGTCAATACGAGTTCTGCCAAACAAGTGTTAATATTGGGAACGTCATACTTTTACCAGTGCCACTACTGATGAGTGCAGTCTGTGATCTCGATGGACGATTTGACAGTTTAGAAATCAAATGGCAAAGCTACAAGTAAAAGTCATTTCAGGGAAGATTTTGATATATTTATACTCCGTTTGTCGATGGGGCTGCACAACAGAGGCAACCTCCACACTAAACACATTTATACTTTGATACTCACTTTAAAAAGTAATGCAAAAAACTTTTTTCTTAAATATGTGTACAACAACAAAATTAAGAGTAGCAGACAGTTGCCTTTAAATGTTTTGCTATCAGAGCAAAATCCTGCCACACATTGTTGATGACATACCATCAGCCAGTTAAGAATTGTGCCTTTGGATGCTCTGACTGTCTGAATAAATACTGTGCTGCTTGCTTATTCCGCTGAGCTTATTATACTAAAACAAAGTCCTTTGTTTATGCTCCTTTTTATTTATCCAATCTCATTGATACAAAGTACTTTTTTGAGTGTGGCATTTTAGCCCTCACCTACTTCTGATAACTTTTTTTAGGTTTAACTAACAATTAGAAGAGTGTACAGTCTAATTTAGATTCTCACCGCTGCCGAGCCTTGTGTTTGAGTGTTGAAATTAAGACAATGTTAGATAATGGCAGTGTAATATATTGCATACCAACATCAAAATGATTGTATTTCCTGCTGTTTCTCACATTCTATTAAAAATAAATGAATTTAATGAGACAGATGACTTGGAATTACTCTGTCGTATATTTTTCTTGTCTTTGTGAAATAGTAGTAATAGTAATAATAGTAACTACACTCCTTGGTGAATTGTGTGCAATTTTTAAACCTCACAAATCATTCACATTCCAGGTTCCTGATCTCCAAACCATGAAATTATCATCACATTCTTTCACTCACTTTGGCATGAGAGTCCAAGCCATGCCCATGTCTCAAATGCAATTCCTCATTTTGGGACCTGTGACATTTTACATCAATAAAACTAAAGCAACATTGGACAGAGACTCATTTGTTTCTCTTAAAGATCTGTTGGGTAATATGTCTGTGAAGGTCCCCAGTTATTGAGTTAATCATAGTACTTGAAGACGTTTTGCCAAGAAGGCAAAATAAGTCCAGTTGCCTCAAGTTAATCGCTAGGGATACTGTGGATGACGATACAGGTTTGTTGTGTTGACATAAAGTGTAATTGGAAAAATGCATATATGGTATTTTTGCAGGTGATGACTGTAAAATTAAATAACTTGTTTATTTGTTCAAGTTGACTAGGAAATGGATTTGCTCAAGCTCAGGCTAACGTGCAAGAGAGATGTTCTCAGAAGGATTAGCACTGGAATAACCGCTCCAAAATAGAATTTTCTAATGAGATGTTTTTAAAAATTACCGCAATCTCATCTTTTTGAGATCTAAACAATGCGTCATCCACAGCGTGTCTGTCCATGCACTGTGTGGAGAGGAAGAGACGGGGGCCTGAGATGAGACCGTCCGTCCACATCGTTACCTCATTAGTGCCGCCCGAAGCGTCCTGTGTGTGGGCGGGGCCCGCAAGCAGACCAGTGTCGCACGTATCCGGAAGCCCGCCTTTTTCTGATAACGTCAATCTGACATCAAAAAGAAAAAAAAATACTCGGTAATAGTGCGAAGAGTCCTGGCTGAGGTACGTAAGACAGAAAACCGCCAAGGAAAGCCAGCCAATCCTTACATAACATCATCATCATATTGGGAAGCATTAATCCCTCTTCTAGGATGTGTGTGTGTGTGTGTGTGTCATGTAAAGTGGTATCTACTGCAAAGTGGTATATACTATCACAGTCTCCCCTGCTTCTCGCTTCGCCGCACGCTAAATGGCGCACGGCCTGGGCAGAAGTGACGAGGGGCAGTCGGGCCGCTGCTTGCTTGCTTGCGCATTCTGCCATTGAACACTCGCTTGTTGTCGACGTGTTGCGTAACGTGGAGATCCACGTGAATCCGCGGCAAGCCACTGACAGACCGCTACATTCGGACCTCCCCTCGAGTCGACCTGCGGCGGCGTCCAATCAGACGACAGACGTCGCATGACGCTCGGCCAATCAGCTATGAGAAGGCGTGGCTTCGGGCCGCGGCTCTCACGTTGCACAAATGTGTCAAGCGCTCTGAAAGTGGATGACGGAATAACTCCGTGATTAGGACATTATCAAGGAAATACCTCTGAAATGGCCGCGATATTCATGTCACAATAGTTTAATTTTGTTGTCTCGTCAAGTGTAGACCCTACGTGGAGACGAAAAAGGTAAAACATTGTGCATTGCGGGTTCGACAGCGTTTTTGGATCGTCCGCTAGCTGTGTGTCTCTCGGTTAGCTCACCAACGCAGTCGCGGCTCCCCAGCATCGAGAACGGCTGGATGTCAATAACAAAAAAAGCCTTGGCCTCGTGTCTTTATGTATTGCCGTCAGCGTAAATTGTGGAATGTGGAAATGAACGCTGGAGATTGTTGTATAGCGCAGCAGCGACACTCTTTCGGGTCGACGCTTACTGCTAATCTGTTAGCTAAATAGCGTGTCTGTCGAGAATCGTGCGACTGAGTTTTGCCTCGTCGGACGTTCAGCCCACCGAACTAATGCACAACCCATTATCAAGTCGATGTAAAAAATAACTTATATGTGAAACATGTTTGCCACTTAGACTCTTAATAATTGTCCGGTTATTTGGGGATAGCTGCTCGGATTGCCGTTAGAATTGCTACGCCTGTCTGTGCAACGCATTTGTAAATGTACAATACAATTTTTCAGCTTTTTGGTAACAATTTAATTACCCGCAAATGCGTTGCTCGCCGACTTTTTTTTTTTTTTTTTTATATAGTGTCTCATTAAATTGTGGTAGCTGGTTGGCGAGATGTTTGTCAACACGTTGGTGTAGGGTTAAACCCTGGCGACTTGGCCAAGTTTCATGCAGTAGTAAGTGTATGTGTCTCTCTGTAAACTGGTTGGTGGTGACTGAGGTTATTAAGTTCATGTGGGGAGGGGGTTGGTTACAATCCGTCAAGTGTCAGGTTTGTTTTCAGTGGGATTGCGCGTCGGGGCCCCTTTGTTGAAGTTTGACGAGGTTTGTTTTCCTCAGAGAAAATGGCCGAGTTAACGACGGGCGCTTGTACCAAATGTCATTGTCCCGTTTGTTATTTGATGGCATTGTGTGTATTTTACTTAGTTGTGTAGTCTCTATGAGGTGATCTGTAAAGCTTTGCATGTCACCCAAGTCCAGGAATACTTAGCTTGAAGATGCAAGTTGTGTTGTTGTTTTTTTCAGTTTGTCATTTTTGTTTGTTGTTGTTTTTGTTTGTTTTAATGTTACCCATCATGTGATCACGTTTAATCTTGATTTGTGTGATAGACCCATGTCTGCACATTTAGGGTCAGTGAATGTGATTATATAATTTTATGATTCCCTTAAATTCCATTACACGCTTATGCCGCCAGCCATCAGCTTCCATATTGGTAAGTATTTGGCATGTCTCAATTTGTTTTGACCATCTGTCTCTTTGCAATAAGATCAGCTCTTGATTTTGCTTGTTTGCTGTCTTTGTTGCATTCATCGATGAATATGTGAGGCCTTACAGAGGACTTCCCAGAGGCACAGTTTGACCTCAGTCAAGCACCAAATATGATTTCAAGTTTCCAGCTTTTGATTTGGCAGTTCATGGGGCAAACAGCTCATAGGGTTTGGAAAAAGCAGTGGGTAGTGTTTTTAAGTAGAGGCTTTATTGTTGTTGAAGTGTTGTCGAACAGCCTTAGCCTTTTAGCAAGTAAAACGTAACAAAGGACAAGCTGAAGTAAGAAGCGCTAGTTGTCAATGCAATGCCATCCACGCAGTCAATTCATCTTCCCTAACTGCATTTTCCACAGAGTTCAGGTTTCATAAAATTGAAGCAGTTTCAGAAGCTCTGTTCAGGACGTCTTGAGTGTTGGAATGCATTTAGCATATGTATCATGTGGAACATTCTGCAGCTGCGGCCACTTAAAATCAACGGAAGCCCATTTAAGAAATAGCTTTCCTACCAGTTGTTACATTACGGGTGCAGCATCTTCACTTTGTCATGCTGTCTTTTGACACAGACAGTTTCTTTTCCCTTTTTGGCCATTCGCGAAAGTCATACAGCCACTGTAAGCAGCAGTGCAGCTGTGTTTGTGTCAACCTGCGCTTGAGGAAACAAAAAAAAAAACATGCCAAGGGTGATTCACGTCTGACAGTTAACCTGGTTGTATGGTTGTCTAGTTACAAAATGGCAAAGGGATCACATAGATGTCAGTGTCTATAGATATTGAATTGTTGACATGATGCTCCTGACATAAACTATTTTGCAGTCAGCTCTGCTCAAAAACCAAAACATCTTTTACCTCTTGGTTGCTATTTCTCTGCCTCCATGCTGCTTTGATTTAAAGCTACTCGGGGACGAGTTGCTGTCTTGTGTCTGCGAGCTTTCAATGAGGGGCCTCAGTCAGAGCGACTGCAGGGACATTTGGCTGTTCTAAAATTGGAACGAATGAGTAAAATTTTCCTGCTTCCATCAGCTGTTGGATGACAGATGTGTTGTTGCCGCCTTAGTGCTGTGCAGCAGCAGACTTTTGCCGGTGCTGCGCTGCTCTGCTGGAGATCTGCAGGGGATTAAAGATGAGCCACCGTGTGTAGTGAGTCACCGTGTCAGACGGCGGCGACTCATTGTGATGGTCAGATGTCAGATGCCGTTAACGCATTAGTTAACGAGGCAGTCTGTGAGCCATTCACATTCTAGGGGATGAAACACAGAAACACACACACACACTTACTCACACAGATGTTTATATCCTGGGATAGTCAAACATTCTTACTTTAATCTGATCATGCAATTACTCTCACTGACCTCGCAGATTTTTTTTGACGCAGATTTTGTTTTTCTTGCAGGGTTTCTGGCACATTAAAAGGTTATTGCCGCCTACTAAAACAAAGACAATTGATTGTCACACACATGGACATCGTTGTTACCCATATGAAGACGTCAGCTGACTGCCGGAGAAGCTATTGTTGATGTGCGACCAAAAGACGGAGATGCCTGGGGGCAACAGCGGCACCGACAGGGAGGAGTCCGCGTTGACGCCGCCAACAGGGGGCGACGCAGGGCAGGGGGCGCTGTTGTTAGGACGGCAGGATGGAGGCTCGCAGTCGGCGTGCCTCAGGAGGGAGGATAGCGGAGCCTCAGGTGGGGACGCGGCGCAGGAAGACGAGGAGATGACGAGCACATCGCATGACCTCTCGTCCTCGTCCAATCGCAGTCCCTGCAGCGCCTTGGGCTCCACCTCGTCGTCAGCAAAGAGGTATTCATCTCAAATAATTTATTTTAAAGGCCCACTATGTAACATTTAGTAGCACCTAATGGTAAGAGAGTGTTACTGCAGGGAGTGTTGATGTCAACTCCTGTTTTCTGGTGTCCCACTTACTGTCTCACACCCACTCTGGTGTCAGGGATACATTACAAAACCAGAAGTACAGTGAAAACTTGGTCACCTCCTTGTAAATGGACTCACTCTTTATGTGACGATAACATAAACGCTGATCATTTACAAATGAAATATCACAATTGTGCATTTGAATTGTACTTTTTAAAATCGCATTTCATACAAGTAGTTCATTTTAAATGTTACATATTGGGCCTTGTTGGTTTATATCCATCCTAATAATGCAGTAATTGTTTTTTTCTTTTTTTTTTTTTGTTACCACTCACTGAGTTTTTTTGATTTTTGTTTTACTTAGTTTCACAAGATTACATTTACAGATACACAGACACACAGTTGCTCTATTCACCCTTTTAAAATTTGAAAATGTTTGCTTAGAATGTCATTGAGGTCATGGTAATGTGATGAGTTGCTCTCACTCCACTCTATTGTTCTCCAACTGTGTGTGCAGCAGTGAGAACATAAACGGTGGCAAAGGTCACGCTCACAAAGAGGTGATGAGCACAGTGGCTGAGATGAAGAAGAGGCTGCCGTCCGACAAGCGCAGTCGCAGCAAGGCCAGCACGGTGGAGGCATTGCATTACGCCCTCAACTGTGTCAAACAAGTGCAAGGTGACATGTCCAGTGACACCCATCACCGTCCCAAACCCAATGGGAACCACCGTCAGACTCATTTTCTTGATTCTCAAAACCTCATTAACGCTGCTCGTTTTCTATGCGTTCCCCTGTAGCCAACAGCGAGTATTACAATCTGCTGATGCGCAACGACCAGGATGAGAGGAAGGACGCCAGCGTCTGCACCCTGGAGGAGCTGGAGCGGGTCACTTCGGAGCACACGCTGAAAAACACGGTATACTTAACGTGCACTCGGGCACAATCGCAACTCAGAGTGAGCCAGTAAGGCAGCTACAGCAGGAGTTGTTTATTCATTTGGTTTTTTTCCCTTATTGATTTAATACCAGCGGCAGCTGTACACATATCTGCATGTTTTTCCTTTTTTGCCTCACGGTCGGGTGCGTGTGCATGAGCGAATGTGTCTTTACTGCTTTTGTGTGTCTGTGTCTGACTCGGCTCGCCCGTGTGCCTGTGTAGCTTTTTTTTTCACTTTTCCGTCTGTCCTTCCGTCTGTAGGACTCCTTCGTGGTGGTCTTCTCGCTGTCGAGCGGTCGCGTGATGTACGCGTCGGAGCAGGCTCCCAGCATCCTCTGCTGCAAGAGGAAGTTCCTGGAGTCGGCCAAGTTCGTGGAGCTCCTCTTCCACCAGGACGTCAATGTGTTCTACTCGCACACGGCTCACCTTCACATGCCGCCCTGGAGCAACTCGCACACAGGTGTGTTTAGACCTCCTTTCTCCTTTTTTTTTTTTTTTTTTTTCAAACACCAAGTGAGGTAAATGATTCTGTGTATTTTAAAGGTGAACAACTCTCTTGTATAGTTTAATATGTTTAACGAAGCTGTAGTAAGACTGAATTGTACTTTGGACTTACTGTAAATGTGAGACTGGGAAAATAAATTTAAAAGACTGGCTGATAAATGATATTCTCTTCCTGCAGGAGGGGTTTTGTTTGACTGCGCCCAAGTCAAGTCCTTTTTCTGCAGAATCAGGTCATTGTAAATTCATTCATTGTCTTTTTATTTTTAAAGTCAATTGGAATTTTCAGTAAAAAATCTTCAGCAAATCAGCAGTTCTATAATTCTAATCTCTCCAGGATCTTTTGTTTAAAAAATAAATCTTTCAATCTTTGCTAAAGTTTTTCGATCCATGTTTTTCAGGGCTGGTAAGGACCGTGAAGGCGAAATGCGTTACAACCCTTTCCGGATAACGCCATATCTGCTGAAGGTTGAGGGAAAGGGTGGAACAGGAGGAGAGGAGAAGGAGTCGTGCTGCCTGGCGTTGGCTGAGCGCATTATCTCGGGATACGAAGGTAAAATATGAGCAGCGAGGTGTTAAACAACAGGAATTTTAACGTTAGACTAAAATTTAGAATGACAAATTCTTTAAACTATGATAATAATCTGATTTATCTGTGCAGCACCTCGGATCCCCCTGGACAAGCGCATCTTCACCACCACTCACTCCCCCAGCTGTGCGTTCCTCGAAGTGGATGACAGGTGAAGAAGCGTGCGCACAATCAAGACTTGAAATGAACAGGTTTCATTTGTTAGTGGCGTGTTGATTGGACTAAATCATTGGTTGCCGTCCACAGGGCCGTGCCACTGCTGGGATACCTCCCTCAGGATCTGATTGGCTCGTCCTTGCTGACCTGCATCCACCCAGATGACCGCCCCCTCATGCTGTCCATGCACCGGAAAAGTATGTGTCTCAAAATTGAAAATAGTATTTGGTTTTTTTTTTTAATTAGTCGAGCTTTCATTTCAAATGTTTTCAAGGGGGGAAAAAAGTCTAAAACACAAATGTCATACAGGGTGATTAATGAGTCTTTCCGACTGCCTCATCTTCCAGTCCTGAAGTATGCAGGACAGTCTCCATTCGAGCACTCTCCCGTGCGCCTCCGCTGCCAGAATGGCGACCACATCACCCTGGACACCAGCTGGTCCAGCTTCATCAACCCCTGGAGCCGCAAGGTGGCCTTCATCATCGGCCGCCACAAAGTCAGGACGTAAGTGGCAACTGTGCTGAAAGGAGTCGCCAACTATGAGCTGCTCCGTCGTGTTTTTAATGGTCCCGTTGTTGCTTCCCCACCAGGAGTCCGTTAAACGAGGACGTGTTTGCTGCCCCGACGAAGGAAAGCGTTCCGGTCACCCACGAGGAGATCAAAGACCTCCAAGCAAAGATCTACAAGCTTTTCCTGCAGGTCCGTATGATTCCAAATGTTTCATTTGTCTTGCATGTTTTGGTTTTTAGCAAAGAACAAGCAAAAGCAGAACCTCTTCATATGAAGCTGTTCTCTGTTTCGACAGCCGGTCCACAACAATGGCTCCAGCGGTTACGGCAGTTTAGGAAGTAACGGCTCTCACGAGCACTACATCAGCGTCGCCTCTTCCAGCGACAGCAACGGCAACCTGTGGGAGGACTCCCACCGGGAGCCGGTGAGTCGCTGCATCACATTCACATCTGGCTGAGCCAAAGAGTTGATACTGCTGCCGTGGCTGACCATGCCTGTGTGTGTGTGTGTGTTTTGCAGATGACCCTCCAGCAGATCTGTGCTGATGTCAACAGGGTAAAGACTTGGGGACAGCAGGCATATCTGTGCTCCAACCATAAAATATCTTTTCTAGGGAAACAAACGACAGGTAAGGCAGCAAAAAAAATAATAAAAGACAGAAACATGAGAATAGTTTTCCATACATCACAGGGAAGTTTTCACATTGACTGAAACGACCCTTCCCTCTTCCCAAAAGCTCGTCTGCCCCCCGCTGGCTCCACCCCCGAGGTCAGAGACCATGAGGAAAACCGGAAGCAAACACACATTCCCTCCTATCAGCAGATCAACTGTGTGGACAACATCATCAGGTTGGCTGCGGGGTCGTCGCCACGCTGCGTCTTCATCCCATCATCCCTAATTCAATGCCACTTGAACTCACTTGTTGTTGTCATTGTTGTCTCAGATATTTGGAGAGCTGCACTGGTCCGGCCCTCAAGCGGAAGAGCAACGCTCATTCTTTTGTGACTTCATCTTCCTCGTCCTCTACCTCTGAAGATGACAAGCCTGTTGGAGTCGCTGAAACTGCTCAGACAAGCTCAGACGGTGTGAACACACACACACACACACACACACACACACACCTACACGCAACAAACAATTGCGTCACAGAAGCATCTGCTCTATTTCAACTCTATGCTATCCTGTTTCCTCGCAGTGGTGCTGGACAGCGGGGTCTCGGTGGCGCCCACGGCGGCAGCGGTGGTCGGCGCTCCGCTCACAGACATCACCCTGTCAACCAAAGCCATGAGCGTTGTCTCCGTCACCAGCCAGTGTTCCTACAGCAGCACCATCGTCCACGTGCCGCAGCCAGAATCAGGTACTGTGTTCTCGCAGATCTCACCGTGTGCTCAACCCAGTTCGCATGTTCCGCCGTAGCTCCGTCTCAGACTTGCGTCGTCCGTTGCTCGCTGCAGAAGCCACGGCGCTGGAGGACGCCCCGATGGGTAGCGAGCCCGCCGACGCCGCACCGGCACCTACCCGTCCCGCCCTGAGCCCCCCCACCGAGGAGCGGCGCTTCATCGGCCTCACCAAAGAGGTGCTGTCGGCCCACACCCAGAAGGAGGAGCAGGAGTACGTCGACCGCTTCCGCCACCGCATCCTCCAGAGTCCCTACAGCTCCTACCTGCAGCTGGACAACAGCTCCATGGCTCACTCGCACCATCCAGGTTGGCCTTTTTTTCTTTTTTTTTTTTTTTTAAAGCCGACTGAGCATTTGTCATAAGCACCTCCGTTAACGATTGCTGCTCACCAGAGATAGGAGACTTGAGTCACATGACTTGACAAATTTGAGGACTTGAGACTTGCTAGACTAACACTGATAAAAGACTGGACTTGACCTTGACTTGGTCTTCATGACTTGACTTTTTTTGCATTTTTTTTTTACAGTTTTTTTTTTTTTTTTTTTTCTTTTTTTAGATTTCGTTAGAAAATGTGTTTTATTTTGAAACACGATCTGGTGATTTTGCAGTGCAACGCACACTGCACGCAGACCAACAGCGGTCAACAGATCAACACATGAGCGGCAGTCATGGAGGCGTCTAGACCAAGAATAATTCAATTTGTGTTGAAGGATTATGTTGTCGATGATGCTCTGAATAAGAGAACAGCGCTACGCAAAGTCTGCGGCTCAAAAATCAATTGAAGTAAAAGTCAAAGTGTGTATCACCGTCTTTACTGGTTGAAATGTGGAAACTGGGGTAGACGATCAGATTTTTCTATGACTTGAATTGACTGGCTTGATTCTCACCTCAGTAGCTTGGGACTTGCTTCAGACTTGAAGGTTAAGACTTGAGACTTGCTTGCGTCTTGCACATGTGTGACTCACTCCCACCTCTGCTGCTCACCCTCTCAGGTGACTACACACGTCCTCTGAGCGCCGGTGGCCTGAACCGCTCGCGGAGAGGGAAGCCCCGGCACAAGCGGCCCAAGCCGCAGGGCTCCTCGGACAGCTATGCCTCGCCGCTCTGCCCCAAGTCCTCCTGGCCCTCCTCTGAGTCCTCGCAGCCCCAGATGAGGCCGCCCTACAGCCAGACGTCCCCGCTGCATGCGCCCTACCTGCCCATGATGGCCACCCAGCCGGGCCTGGAGCAGCCGCCCCGGCCGCAGCAGCCGCCCGGGGCCGCCTCCATGGTGCTGCAGCCGCCCGACCAGACCCAGTTCAGTTACAACTTTAGCGTCATTCAGACGCCGCAGAACCTGCCGGGCATGCAGCCCGTCCAGATGGAGCCCATTCAGTTGATACAGAACTTCAACAACCTGCAGCCGATGGCGCCGGCCCAAAGCATCAACCCGTACATGGCCCCCGTCATGGCCGTCATCCTGCCCAACTACCCGACATTCACTCCAGGTTACCCGTCCATCTACCCGCCCGCCGGCCCGACATCGCTTCCCCAGGTGCCCATCAGCATGACGGGCTTCGCCACCGCCAACGTCCCCTACGCCCAGCCCATGTTCCAGGCGCAGCCCGCCCCCCTGAATCAGAACCCGCTCGCCGCCATGGTTTGCTCGCCCCGAGCCACCTCCTCGGTGGGCGAAGACGAGGAGGCCGCCGGGCCACCGGCATTGTTCTCCAGCTCCCGCTCGAGTTCGCCGCTGCAGCTGAACCTGCTCCAGGAAGAGCTGCCCAAGCCCAACGAAGGGCAGGGCAGCACTGGGCACAACCACGCCGAGAGCCTCCACGAACAACATGCAAATGAGGTGAGTGCATGCTAAGCCTTTAGTTTCGTGTGCAAACAGCATCAGTAGCTGCGTTTCCATTACAGTTTTTCATAAAATAAAAGCAATATTTCTAAAACTTCGTCCGTCTGGGGACGTGTAAATACGAAAAAAGTGTTTCCATGACACTTTTGCGATATACCTCTATATCGATACATCTGAAAAATCACTTCATGAGAGCATGAAAACCTTTTAGTGATATTTGAGAGGTTTTTCGAAGTTTAGGTTTTTCCATTTCCAGTTTTTTATTGCGATATTTAGGTTTTGCACAATTCTATAGGCACGCAGCTAGTCTCTCACATAAATACACACTAGTTTTATTCGCAGTAGTTAGTATGTGGCTGCAGGAGATGATGGGTGATGTAACTGCACATAAAATAATGTTGATCTCATCTGTTCTGTCCCCTTGCCTCATTCAGGGCGACAACCCCAGTGATTCTGGGAACCCCGATGCCCAGTCCACGTCCAGCGAGCTGCTAGACTTGCTGCTGCAGGAAGACGCCAGGTCAGGAACCGGCTCCAACGCCTCAGGCTCTGGGTCGGGAGAGTCTGGCGGCTCCCTGGGATCTGGTTCTGGTTCTGGTTCCAATGGAACCTCCACCTCACATACAGGTGAATGGCACTCTTTAAAATGTCTCCAAATGCATCTCTTTTCAAGTAAGGTCAGCAGTCAACCTGAGTTTTAAAATTCTCAGTTCACCAAGTAAGATCTTCAAACTGTTTAGTCTCTGCATGTCATTTTCTCAAACACATGCGTTGATTTAGTTTACCACTTTATTCTTTCTTTCATCTCCAAAATGCTGTTTAGGGGTCTAAGTGGCCCCCAGAGGGTTGACCAGTGAAAAGTCACCAAGTCCACAAAAGATAATGATACAGTACTAAACCTTTTTGAAAGTGGGCCGGCGTGACCAAATCCACCGTTTTCCTGACTTACAGGCAGCAGCAACAGCAGCAAATACTTTGCCAGCAACGATTCGTCAGACACGTCGCGCAAAGCTCGAAAGAGCCAGGACACGCCGGCAGAGCACCAGCACAACTTTGACACGCAGGTGGAGGACTCGCTGTGGAACATGATCCAGCACACGTCAGACCGGGTCATGATGACGTACCAGGTCCATACCAGGTAGACGCACCACCTTTTCTAACAAAACAACACTGAGAAGAAAAAATTTTGGTCAGAAGAGAAGCAGCGGTCATTTACCAATTTCAAATGTGCTGTCACAAGTTTTGCAGCTTGCTACTAACTGATTCATTTCAGCCTCTTTGTGACTTAGTGAAATTTACTCTTTGGTCATTTTTCCAACGCTCAGCATTGTTTTTTTTCTCAAAGTTATATCTTATATGTGATATCTCAAGGGCAAATGAACTGCTTATTAACAGTGCTGATGTCATGTCGATATGAGTCAGAGTACATTTAATAATAAGGTAATAATAGAAATAATAATAATAATAATAATAATAATAATAATAAATGCAATAATAGAACATTGAATAGACACTGAAAAAAAAGATATTTTAAAAAAGAGTCTGTAATGAAGTAATGCAGCAAACACACACCCATTAATACATGCAGATATCAGGCGCATATGTTTGTTTTTTCTTTTTAATCTGAGCTTTTGAGTGCAAGCACGATCGTGTCACAATATCTCAAATCGCAGAGTTCAATCGTTCCAACCAGTCACTGAGTCGACCTATTAAGACAAACGCTGGAGGATTAGCTTTTTTAAGACCATTGGCTCGTTGCGCTAATATTTCTGGATTCTTCTCATTCCTGATTTGTTCTGGAACAGGAGTGGCAACATTTAGCTGCAGGCGCCCACTGTCGCTCGGAGCCTGTAATAACACATCCTTTTTTTTGTTTTTTCCAGATGAGTTAAGGTTCAGGTTAGGATAAAGTTTTCTAACTGTCTTCATCCTCCCTCCAGGGACCAGAATGAGGTGTTGGCAGAAGACAGGGACAAGCTGCGGGTGCTCCAGCCCCTGCAGCCCTGGTTCAGCCAGGAGCAGAGAGAGGAGCTGGCCGAGGTCCACCCCTGGGTTCAGCAGCGCACAATTCCGCCAGAGATCGACACACAGGTGGGAGGAAAGACACAAGTTGCGTTTCCATTAGCCCTAGAATTGCGCAAAACTCAAATGTTGCAATAAAAAACTTGTCATGGATACACCTTAGCTTTGAAAAACCTCTCATACTGTATATGGCTAAAAGGTTTTTATGCTCTCATGGGGTGGTTTTTCAGACGTATCGATACAGAGGTATATCGCAAAAGTGTCATGGAAAAACTCACTTCCAGTGAAAATGGCGCGTTATTTTTGGATGGAGGAGGAAACAGAATATTTTTTACAAGTAATTAAAGAGAAAAATACGAAAACAACCATTATTGACAGCAAACAAACGTGAACAAAACAAAAGCAAACGTAATTCTCTTAAATCTTGCGGGACGAGATTTTACGAGAATTACGGTTTATGCGCCTCACACCATTCAATGGAAACACCAACAAATCACAATTGTACTCTGTCAAAACTTTAGAAATATTGTTTATATTTTGCGAAAAACTGTCATGGAAACACAGCTACAGACACACACGCTCAAGCACTCTAGACGCTCTTCATCTTTCTTTCACTGGAGTCCAAGATTGAAATGCTTTTGTTGTCTCGCAGGGATGCATGGACTGCAGCGCGGGGACTGGCGCCGCCCCTTCTCCCCTCCCCCCCGCCCCAGACAGCTCGTGTCTCCTGGACAGCCCCGAGCAGGACTCTATTGGACCTGTCGCTGACACCTGAGACACTCCCAGGCCAAAAAAGAAGCGTCCACCCGACCCCCATCCGCCACACAAAAAAAATTATATATATATGTATATACATATATGTGTATATATATGTGTATATATATATATATATATAACAGCCACGCCACAGACCCTCCCGGCTCCAACCCAGTGCACAACCTCTTCTGACCAACATGAACAAACGGGTCCCTTCGTGTGTGTGTGTGTGCAAAGTTGTTTTCAAATCGGTGGCTGGATCGGTCCACGAGGAACACGGGAAGCAAGAGTGACGGGCATTGAAACAGTCAGTCAAGGCTTGTCTGCGTGACTGCCGTGACTGCCTCTGTCGGACCACAAAAACATTTTACCTCTCTGCTTTTTGTTTTTTTCTTTGCGTTTTGTTTTGGTTTGTTTTTCTGTATAGACGCTGTGTAGTGCTTTTAGAGTCTCCGTCAGACAAGACCAGTTGAACTTTGAGCCACTTTGACGCCCAGGAACGGGAAGAGGACGATCACAATTTGCTGTCCCGTAAAGCACTGTTTACACACAGCCAGTCTGTAAAATGTGTGTGTGCGCGCGCAGCTGGGCGACTGGACAATGGCAGTGCTGCCCTCGGCATCGGCCCACCCACCTGTACGCTGGACCCTCCTCCAGAGACACAGAGCTCCGCCTCCCGGCGACCCGGGTACACCGTGGTGCCAGCGCCTGGCGCTTTTGACCGGCTTTGGACGGAGACGCGCTCACTGCTCTGCGTTTATGTTGAGAACTTTAAAATCTCTGTAAGTTAAGTGTTGCTGAAGTGTGTTACTCTTATTTGATAGGCTGGTTTCCTTGTGACAGAACATCGCGTTTTTCCGTTTCACAACAACAACAACGGTGGCGTTGACAAACTGCAGCTCTGTCGCTACGACACAGGTTCCACCCAGTGATGTCCGATAGCACTGCTGTGTCTGTACCTGTAGCTCACCTGTACTGTAAACAAACACGGGCCCAAGTCTAATTTCAATTTTTATTTACTGAACCAACCTCCTGCTAATCTCAGTAAAGGTGCGTGCGTGCGTGCGGCTGAATGCGCGTCTATTACGTGTGTGTGTGTGTGTGTGTGTGTGTGTGTGTGTGTGTGTGTGTGTGTGTGTGTGTGTGTGTGTGTGTGTGTGTGTGTGTGTGTGTGTGTGTGTGTGTGTGTGTGTGTGTGTGTGTGTGTGTGTGTGTGTGTGTGTGTGTGTGTGTGTTTGCGCGTGCCTTCAATACAGTTGTCCTAAAGTGCAAGACAGACAGACCAGGGTTTTCTACAGTTTTTAGATTCAGAGTATATTATATGTATTTTATAGAGGGTACACACAGCAATCCCCCACTATATAATAAAATATAAAAAAAAAAGGGAGCCATTTGTCTTGATCTAAGAGACTATTTTGTCTGTGACACCAAGGAATGATTAAATGCATTATGACCTCGTGTACTCAAGTGAGATTGTATTTTCAGACAACACACAACAAACAAACACACAAGTGTTCTGTTGTAGCTGTTCTGCAAAGTTGGAGAGCGATGGTGGCGGTTCAGGTAGGTCCCAGCTCAGCACATCTTGAATAGCAAGTATTATGTAATGGTTTTTTTTTTTCATCTGTGATAATTACAACAGAATAGTTTTGTATTTCAAGTAAAATGTTTTTTTGTTATAAGTGATAATTAAAATCAATAAGGGGCAAAAAAAAAGAAATTTTATTAAAATTTGCTTTAAATTAACAGAGCCAAAAATTCCAATTACCTTCTTCAGTGTCAGCTTTCAGCATGAGATCGACAGTACACTGTCGGTGGATTATTGTGGATATGATGTGATTGTCATAATATTTCTGAATGGTAATAATAGTTTCCCAAAAAGTTGATAAGTGAGTATTTGAAATTAAGCAAATGTTGCTCTGATACATATCAGCATCAAACTTTATTACAAGTTTAAACATTTTAACAGAAAGGAAACATACCACAGAAAAATACAGCCTGTACCTCAAAGTCAAATCCTTTGACACAAGGCGCATCATTGGTCAGATAGCGTACTTAGCGTAGCATAGCAGGACACTGTTAATAGCACTTTGGTTGTGCTGCAGTCACTTAAGCCAAGATTGATATGACAGCAAAACAAAATAGCAGAGTTTGGGAATAATGATCAAAGCGTTCTCCGTTTGCCCTCATTTAACCTAGCCCAAAGGTCTCCTCTAGGTGGCGCTGCCTTGTCGCACACAGTCCAGTCTTTTCACTTCAATCAAGTACCATTACAGAGAACAATAGTATTTCTTTACCGCTGGCGACAGACTGAAACCCAAAGGCTTCATACTTTTAAAAAAAATGTCTGTTCATATTTGATACGATTACCGTCAAAGTTTGGACAGCAGCCGCTGGACCAGCCAGCGACTGCATCTCTTCGTCATTCTCACTTAGCGAATTTCTGCATTTCTGTGAAAGGAAAAGGTTGAGTTACTTTCGTCTTGTTTAGAATAAAAACCAACATGGCGACGCTCGTCTGCTACCTTTATCCAGATCAATGACTTTGGGCTGTGGGCTCATGTGGGCCTTTTCTCTCAGCAGGTTGCTCTTGTAGTCTGAATCAAACAACATGAGATTTGAGAAACTCAGTTTCAAGTTAATCATTTGTTTACTCTTTGTTACAGCTCACCTAAGTCTCTCTCCTCCCAGCTGCACACGTTCACTTCGGCAACAGCCATTTCCAGCTCCTCAGAGCGGCAGCGACCTCTACTGGAGGCGTCGCAGAACAGAGATGCTTTAGGGTCTCAGAGGGTGTCGGTGACAGTGTGTGTCTGTGTTGTCTCTCACTCACCGAACAGATTCCCGCGGTTCCTGCGGGTAAAACTCTGAAAACACAAGAAAATTGGATAAAGTTAAAAGAAAAGAGAGAGAGAGAGAAAAAGAGGACAGAGAATATATCATGACTTTCCCGCTCAGGTTTTCACGAACCTTTCCTCTTATGCCTGCGCGTGGTGAGGACAATGACAAGCACGATGACGACCAGGAGCAGGAAGGTGGTGAGGATGTAGCCCAGCGGCAGCAGAACCTGGTGTCTCTGGTCGGGCAGGATGACAGTGATGACTTTGGGAGATTCAGCCCTGGTGGCGTCTGGGTGGATGAGAGAACACAAGAGCAGAAGCAGAGAGGTGAGCCTTAAAACGCATCAGTCAGGAGCAATGTAACAGGCGGCATGAATCCTGAAGAGAATAAGAATTTAACCCTGGGGTGAAAATGTGTTGATTTACTTATTGGTTTTATTTGAAGAAATACTTGAATCGGAAAATACATTCATAGATTATATGTCATGTGACCTATTTATCCCTGACTACTGATATTGTGTCGTATAGCCCCACGGTATTTAGATCTTTATTATAATTACTCTTAAAACACTGAAAAAACTGGATGAAATACAGCTATTTTATGACTTACTGACTATTGATATTATTTCTTCAAGTTTGGCAGGCCAGATTAAAAAGCTTTATGGGCCACACAGTTTGCCCATGCCTGAGTTAACTGCTACTTTTCTATCTTTTTTATTCAAACAGTGGCACCTGTCCTCCTGAGCTCCTCGGTAAAAGCGACGCCACGTCACCTCGCAAACGGCAAAAATAAATCCACGCAATGACATTTCCTGCCAGCAAAAAAAAATCATGCTTAAGGTATTCCTGAGGTCGTGAGCCGCTCTTATCCAGTCAGCATTAAGTGATACTCTTGAGTGGTTCTGCAGAGCGGAAACAGAGGGGCGGCCTGTTTTCATTTAGCCCTGTTTCTTTATGTAAAAAATTTAAAAAAGTAAAGGAAAGAAGCAGCTGCCGATCTCAGACTCGACACATTTGGGCCAAAATTGGATCCAGGCAGACAGTCAAGCTGTGATTTACTTTTCCTGGCAGCAAGACTGAGGCGTTGGGGGAGAGGAAGAGGAAGAGGAAGAGGAGGGTGGGACACGGCAAGAGGACGGGGACACTGAGATGTGCGCAGAATGATGCTGGCTTTAAGACTCCGAGCAAAAACAACCTGCGCACGCACACACAGCTGCACCGTGGACGAGATAAACAAAAGCTCAGTTCCTTTTTATTTAGTTTCAAAGTCCTCATGATGACTCATGACCACATTGGAATGTAGGTTCTGGACCTTTGTTTTGATCGCCGTCTCTGCATCATCGCTCAGAAACAGAAACAGTAGGTCGTTATCTGCATTTCATCCTTTTTTAACCATACGCTCTTTCTTCATCTTTTCTTCTTGTTTTTTTACTATCTTCATCGCCCTCCACCTGAACCTCATTGGCTGGAGCCGTCTGCCTGCCAGCTGGCAGCTGGTCTCGGGTCTTGAGTCAGGCCATGAAAAAAAAAAAAGGAGCCGCGATGGAAAATAAACAAGAACCTGAATACATGTGATCCTCAAATTTGGGGGGGGGACAGAGGGCAGGAAGGAAGGAGGACAGAGGGGAGGAGGATGAAGGAGGGCAAAGAATGTCAGGGGAGGGCCAAAGTCAACAGGGCAGCAGACAGTCGGGGCCAGACGGTAAGAGGACGGGTCGGCCCGAGGAGAAAGAAACTGTGTCGGCGCCACGGAAAGAGAGGAGCGTCGATGAAGGATGACCGTCATTGTGCAACACTGTCATGACGGCGCTGAGGAGGGGAGGGATAATTGTGTGGGCTGAGCTGGAATCTATCTGCTCTAAATCCTGCATCTGAGGGATTCCATGACAGTCAGATCACACACATTAAGACGGCCTCGGCCGCAGCATTTCTCCGCTCCGAAACTTCCCTCCCGATGATTTCTTTTTGACCGCCCGTCCGCCGCGATCGCATTTGAAAATCTCACTTCCCAAGAATGTGAACTTGGCAGCTGGCACGGCGGCATGCCAACAGTTCCCCGCACCCCCGCCGCCTTCGTCTTCTTCTTCACTTCTGCTTTACCCCTTTTCCACAAAGCGCAAAGAATTCCTTCAGGCAGGTCAAAGCACTTTGAGACAAAGCAGAGAGGAGCGAGCGCGCACAGACCGGGAGCCCACAAAACACAACACACAAGGCCACTGACAGACCCCGAGTGTTGTGTGTTGTTCTGTAACTGTAAAATAAAGGAGAGCATGCGGGTTTAGAGTGAGGTGAGAGCTGACGAGTGGGAGGTTTGGAGGAACTGGTGAGAAGGTGTGTGTGTGTGTGGGGGGGGGATTTCAGGGGTCTGGCGTACAACAAGCTGAGGCTGCAAGAAGAGAGTCTCTCCTGAAACAAACAAGAACAAGAGGACCCCCGGCTCTCCGCCCCCCCACCCCCTCTTCCGTTGCTGCTGCTGCTGCTGCTGCTTTGCTCTTTGGAGAGTTGAGCGCATGTGAAGGAAAAACCAGCTGTGTGTGTCTGTGTGCATGTGCGCGCACACCTCGGTCTTCGCTGGGCAGAGCCTTTGCTGGTAGTGTGCTCTGGATCACCGGCGGCTCCACTGTGAGCTGGAACTCTCTCCTCTCGTGGAGGCCGCAGTAGTGGTGGTGGAGGTGGCATGAGTACTTCCCCTGGTCCATGAGCTGTCACACACACACACACACACACACAGATAAAATGGCTTAGATGCACTGAAAGGAACTCACCACGAACCCCAGCGGTCTATTCTGAAAATTAAAAATTTCCCCCCTGAAAATTTTCCTCTGGAGGAGGGCATGAGTTTTCATTGTTCTGATTCTTCTGCCATTATCTCAGAATGCTTTTATTAGCTTCACAGCCGCCGAATTACTCAGATTTCAATTCCTTCTTAAGTCTTAAGAAATTAAGTGGATTCCAGAATCAATCAGCTTCCTGTGAGGACAAAGAGGTGCCTGGCTGATCATTTAAAAGCCCTTGAACTTGAACTGCCGTGAAATAATCCAACACATTCTTGCCAGAAAAATAAATTTTGTCTCGCTAACTGTGCCTTAATCTGACAGTGGCCCATTTCCACTGTATGGCCTCTTGGGCCTCTTGAGCTTCCATTCAAGCTGAACATCTTGGCTCATGATGCCTCTCAAGCATTGGGACAAGTGAGAATGGTAGTTTATAAACAACCAGCTCATAGGAACTTGGAACATGGAGCCGGTTGTTTATTGTGGCACTTGTAATTGTTGAAGCTCAGATTCCTGTGGCCGCCAACCATTTGCTTGAAAGGGGATTGAATTTAAATGAATTTGACATGCTTCTTGGGAAAAGACATTGCAACACAGACACACTGCTATAATCACTATCCAGAGTGCACATAGACAAACATTTAGAGGAAGCAAACCCTCACAAGGACGTGCAACTCTTGCCAGTGGTTTATTTTCACCCACCTGTAGATCTGATATGGTGAGGGAGAAGTCTCCCTCTGTGAAGGCCTGGTTGCTGATGTTCATCTTCCTCTGCAGGAAGAGCGGCCCGTAGCTGCGTTGCTCCCCAGAAGCGTACAGGTCCACCAGGCGGTCGGCTCGGTCGTGCTGGATCCCGGGGGACTGACGGTCCCAGTGGACCACCTGGAGGCCATCCACACAGGAAAGCTGTTTTTTAATTACGGATCACAACAGTCGGGCCGCCGGCAGGAAACCAATGATTATGATGCCCCGCCCACACCTGCTGGTCCTCCTCCTCGTCCGTCCAGTCGGTCCACACGTTGCGTCGATTGATGCACGGCAGCACCACGGTGCTCCCGACCAGCACCACGTACACCGCCTTCTGCCCGTCCCAGTAGCGCTGCTCCTTACGACCTACAACCCCGACCACCAAAGCCTCTTTCAGACTGGACACGCTTGACCACACCGAGCCGTTTTAAACTGTGCGCATAGAGGTTTGGCGCCGTGTCATACGTACGTGACTTGGTGACGTTGAGCTGCACCCTCACCATCTCGTACAGGTGGCAGTAGAGGTGGTGGAGGTTGCAGGAGTACAGGCCTCGGTCGTTCATCGTCACGTCTGTCATTACACACGGAATCATTGAGAAGGTGAGTGACAAATTTCAGCTTATTCCACTATTAAGAAGCTCATGTCACAGTTAAGGTAGCTGCATATCAACTGTATAGCTCTGCAAGACCTCCCATGGCTTATCTAAATGCATTGCAATGAGTTAAATCATGAAAAATGATTAATTTAAAAGTTCGCAACAATTCTAATGAAAAGCTACACTTATTACGAACAAATAAAGAGGAAACAAAATTGTCATTTTGAAATTATTATCATTACCCCATTTTGGAAATACCAATGTGCACTGCAAGCTTTACCAACAACCTAAAAGCAATTAAAAAATTAAAAAAACCTTTACCTTTAATGACCAGGGAGAAGTTTCCATCCCTGAAGGCGGTTGGGCTGAGGGTGACCCTGCCCATGTTATAGGAGTTGTAGACCCTCTGGTCTCCAGCAGAGAACATGTCCAGCACCCTCTCCATGGCATAGTCTGGATAGGCCCGGTACATGTCCCAGTGGACCACCCTCTGCCTGTCCTTCACCTCGTCTCTGGTCCACACCATGCGACCGCTCATGCACTGTAGCACCACCCTCGACCCAGCGAGGGCGCTCACATTGTACCCTGCCACCACCACACTGGTGCTGCTGCTGTCTGACTGGCCTGAGACTGGGGCAAATAAAGGGAGTGGGTATTCAAAATAGGCATTATAGCTCAGTACAATGGGTCAAGTCATAATAAAAGCCTAATGCACAACTGTAGCCTTTGCAGACATGATAACCACTGAAGCAAATTACTCTCATAACAATTAGTTTTATTAGTTCACAATGTCCATAGCTGATGACACGACATCTGCAATTGAACAAACCATTGAACATGACTACAGAAGACTGAATAATAACGCTGAGAGAAACAATGAGCAGACAAAAACATACCTGCAGCTAGCAGGACAGTCATGGGTACTAGAACAGAAACAATACAGAAAATGAGCAGGATAATCACATGATTGAACCAAGAAGGACAGCTAGTGCTGAATGGTAACCACTGTTGGAGAGGAAAACATCAACCACATGTTTTAAGTTATTCCAAAAAATGAAATAGAGGTGAGGAAATTATCATCTGACTGTTCTTCTACTTTTTAAGCACAATTTCAAATGTAGTCGGGACCGATGTAATTGATGAGCAGTTACTCATTGCCTGTTAGGTTCTCAAACAGTCAGTAAAACTATTTTACAAGATAGTGTTGTGTCTGCAAAGCATGGCGTGGGCTGAGAGGAAAGAACTGGGTCTGGTTTTAAATGAGTCTAATATAGCATAGATGAATATACATAAAACCTCTTTCTGGGTCATTACAATCAATTCTGCAACATCTTCCATGTATTTCACTGTAAAGAATAGTTTAGGTGTTAGAAAGTAAATATGGAGATTGATCAAATATAAGACAAAAACAGTACATCTTTAATGTTTTTCATACGTTTATCAACATATTTGGGCATAATTAAGCACTAGTAGACTATTTCTTTGTGTTAGGTTAGATACACAACACGCAGCACGAAACAAAATCAAGGCAACTTACTGTAGATCAAGTGCAGAGGCTGTGGAATGATGGCACGACTCCGAGACAGCATAGTGACAGTGTTAACAGGAGATTACAGGGATGTGCACAGTGAAGACCCTGAGACTACGAGGATAAGTGCGATGTATCCATCCATAAACGTAAGGACAGCACCAGCGGCGGCAGCTCGACTTGTTGTTGTGTCAGCCTCCGGAGTCTGGACTCAAAGCATCGCCACGTTCGGTCCTCGGTACAGGACCAAAACTCAACTGGTCCCACCCGGGAAATGAAACCCGACACCACTGGCCTACATGTTGGATACATCCACTCTTTTCATCTGTAACAGTCCTGGGAGAGAGTTTTGTGAGTGGGCCTTCAAGGTTTCTAGTGCAAGTTTAGAGCCAGGCGGCTGCACTTAGTTTACGATATCAAAAATGTTCCCCAACATTTTTAGTAAATATTGAGAATATCGGCTGTATGATAACGACCGAAAAACTTAAGTAACTATGCCGACTCTTGTTATTTGGTGCCAATTTCATAATAATTTAGCTCCTGGAGTTAAAATGGTAGTTCCCATACCGGGAGTCGAACCCGGGCCGCCTGGGTGAAAACCAGGAATCCTAACCGCTAGACCATATGGGACTTATTTTGCCATATAATGGACGGACAATTTAAAGGCACAACATGAATCCGTTCCTATTGTCATTTTATGAGATTTTCTAATGGTTTTAGTGTCTTACAACGCAACGCAAATGACGAATCTTTGAAAATGAATTCGTACTTTTAAACTGCCTCGTGGGAAAACAAAACAAAAACTTATTCAGTATATCATTGATCATTCCGCATATTTTTACGCTTTTTTTGTACGGAAATATTTTGTTGCACACAGGTTCACGTTTAGGGATTAGGCTGACGTAGATAACTCATGTATTTGTTTCTTAGCTGAACGTCATTAATTACGCAATGATCGACTTTGCACGTCCGGAACCAAAAATATCCAGCTTGTTTACAGTCGGTGCTTTTAGATGTTACACCGCTTCGGCTTTCCTGAAACCAGCGAACTCATTCAAGGGTCCGTGGCTAGTGGCAGTCAAGTATTTTAAGCCATTTTGCTATTAACGATCGCTAGTTTTGTATGTTGTATAGTTTAAGTAACATTTTTTGTTGTTCGAAAACGTTCGTTGCACGCTGTGAGCGTTTTATCCTGATTTAATTGTCATAATTGCCCGCGTCAGTTAGCTAGCATGCTTGTTGTGTGCTAACTAGCGGGCTAAAAAACGGTGCTTAGGATAACTTTACTGAAGAACTATCTTTACCTTTTTAGAAAAAAAAATAACTTTTAGATCATGGTTTTGCCCTAAACACACTCTCTGTTTTTGCAGGTCCAACGTTATACTTGGAAAATGTTTTTAACACGATCGGAATATGACAGGTAGGTGAAACACAAACTGCTTTGTCATTTTATTGTGAGCTTCACAGTGGGTAGCGGAAAAGTTTGAAGGACGTTCAGATTTATTTATCCCGGTGACATTCTTACTTTATTTAATAAAATAAACATTAAAGTAGTTTTTTTTGTCCCTCGCTAGTCGTGTCGTCAACTTGTAGATTAGATAGAATAAGCGAGTTCCTACAAGTCACTGTGCTTTCACTTTCGTTATCCTGTTTTAGATAGAAAACCTGAGTTGGCTTTCATACTTCACTGAATATAATTGAAATATGTAGTAATGTCATGATTTGTTACGTTCTACTTGACATAAGATTTGATTCGGTAATGCTGTATATTTTGCAATGTTACGGCTCTCAGCACCAGCTTATTTATTTTACATTGTCCAAAGTCATTGAAAAATTATTTTTGCAGCATGAACAGCTTAAATATGTTGTATATGTTATTGATGATTTCAATTTCTCTCTTTCAGAGGTGTGAACACATTCTCTCCTGAAGGACGATTGTTCCAGGTTGAATATGCCATAGAGGCAATAAAAGTGAGTTGAAAGTGCAGACTTATTGCAGTTGGCCAGGTGTTTCATCCTGGATAAAATTTAGTTTGGTACCTGAACACAGATCTCATCATTTTTCTTTGGTGTGGATCTGTTTTTATTAGTTGGGCTCCACAGCCATTGGTATCCAGACATCAGAGGGAGTGTGTCTGGCAGTTGAGAAGAGGATTACCTCTCCTTTGATGGAGCCTAATAGTATCGAAAAGATTGTGGAGATCGACACTCACATCGGTAAGAAGACAGAGTGAATTTTAGCTATTAATTATACAGAAAATTTATCCCTACAGTTACTGATCAAATAACTGCTTCATAGGCTTAAAATGAGAATGAGTAAGTCTGGCAATCTTGCTTTCTGGTTCCCAATGGTTTTATTGACTAACCCCAAAATGTAAAGGTGCAAGAGAAAAACAACTGCCAATATGATATTTATTTTTTAGTACCACTCTATGTGGGCACAAATAAATTAAAGTCACACAGATTCCTCTGTGTAATGTGATGTTGACCAATGAGTTGTTGTTTTTTGATATTTAACTCTTGATTATAACTCTTGTTCATGTAATTGTATAACTTTTGCTTGCGTCATAGTTTGAACAGTGGTTGTGTTTGTATCCATTCATCTAGCATTATAATGCTTGCTTATACAACATGACATTAGACATTTTTATACAGTTGTGTAAGTGGAGGTTTGTGCAAGGTTTTCATATTCCTCTCTGCCTCAAAGGTTGCGCCATGAGTGGTTTGATAGCTGATGCCAAAACCCTAATTGACAAAGCAAGGGTGGAAACACAGGTACAAATACTGTGTGCTACAATAACATGATACTTGGTCTGGATTTTGCACAAGAGTAACCTGCTGATGTGTCCTTCCTCAGAATCACTGGTTCACCTACAATGAGACAATGACAGTGGAAAGTGTGACACAGGCTGTGTCCAATCTGGCACTGCAGTTTGGGGAGGAGGACGCAGATCCTGGTGCCATGGTCAGTCACTTCTCTGCAAGACCAATGCGTCAAACCCAAAAACCACTACGTCTCTAGTTCAATGGGTCTTTATTCCAGTCGACACATAAGCTCAACTTGTATTCTTTTTCTGCTTTGTCATGCTGCTGACCATACAGAGTCGACCATTTGGAGTTGCACTTCTGTTTGGTGGAGTTGATGAGAAAGGCCCCCAATTGTAAGTAAAAGCTTGAAGATTTAAACAGAAGCAAGCTTAAAGGTTCTACTGGTTTTTTCAGATCATCCCCCCCAGAATCTTCTGGGTCAGCCTCACAGTATAGCCCTCTGCTTGCTGCCTCTTGTAAAATTGCTAAATCTTTATCTCTACTAAAATGGATCTAAAAGGCAGATTTTCAGATATGCAACTTGTTGAATAATATGGAGCATTTCAATTTAGGCCCAACTTCACAACCTCCTTTTTTATGACTGTAGGTACCACATGGACCCATCAGGAACTTTTGTTCAGTGTGATGCTCGAGCCATTGGCTCAGCTTCAGAGGGAGCACAGAGCTCCTTGCAGGAAGTCTACCACAAGGTACGAACAGCATCTTCATCTCAGTGTTGGCTCATGAATGAATTCAAGGAAATTAGTTGCTGTCCTGCATGTATATCGATCAGTTATTCAAACATTTTGAAATATTAATAAATATTAATATAAATATTCAAATGTTTTAAAGTTTTTTCTAGAGATTTCTCAATCCATAATAGACAATCATAATAGATGGCAGAGTTTGAAATCTTTCTTTGCTCTTTCTCTTTTTTAACTAAACAGTCCATGACGTTGAAAGACGCCATCAAGTCGTCTCTTACCATCCTGAAGCAGGTGATGGAGGAGAAACTGAACGCCACCAACATTGAGGTTCGATTCTTTTACCTTACTCACTTGTTTATTCTTGATTAGAGTACAGTGTTGCAGGGCCTCATGCAGTTCTTAATCTTTGTTTTCTCTGCAGCTGGCAACAGTAGAGCCGGGGAAAACCTTCCACATGTTTTCTAAAGAGGAGCTGGAGGATGTAATCAAGGATATCTAAAGCAGAAAAGACTTGAGTTGTGGGCAGTCATCAGCACATTCTCTCTGCTGCATTCAGGTTTTTTTCTTGGATTGCACACGAGATTTCTCTCTGTAATGTGCAAATTTTTACTTCTCTCAGTGTCTGTACTACTCTCTGTACAGTAGCGTGGCCGACACTTAGATCTGGGAGGGAAACGTAGGGATGTGTATGGGGGGGCTATTTTTTGTTACGAATCAGTACTCCAATTAAAAAGAATTCAAACAGATGTCTGGCTCCTGATTTATTTCTTTGATTTATTTTATAAATAGTGCAAATATTGCAGTTAGAAAGATGAATGTAGGTGGATTTCAAGTATATTTTGACCCCATGTTTTTTGTTTTGTTTTTTCGTAAATGAAGGTTAGATGTAAACCACTTGACATTTTTTTCAAGTCAACTGTGTAATGAAATGTTATTGTCAAAGTTGGAGTGATAACATCAATTTTTTTTTTTAAATTCTTTATCCTCAAGCAATAAACCCTTATGAAGCACATAGTAAATATTTTTATTTGCAGTTACATACCATTTTGTCTTTTGCATCTTTTTAAAAAGTCATACTATCTTTATTAACCATCATTGTGTAATTGTAAGTGTTTAAAATAATGACAAAGACTCTTCCAATTGCATTTGTTCTTTTTCTTTCCCTAACCGCAATATTTAACTTCTGATCGTCATTATTTCTCTTTTCTACCGAAAAAAAATACTTCATAGAAATACGGCATCCGGTCGACTATACTGTACACAAACAAATAACTTTGTTTCGAACGGAGGGAGTTTTTACTCTTGCAATTGCGTGCATATTCCATTAGGGGGCAGTTGTGCGCCAGAAAAGATTTGGATTTGCCATCCAGCGGAGGAAGGTTCCCGCCGTCCAATGAGAATGCAGGTTATTTTGGTCCTGACCAATCTTGTGTCGCGGTGGATGGGCAGTCGGTGAAGACGCTTTTTGTGATGAGGAGGGTGGGGGGCGCGAGGGGGAGTATGGAGCTAAGACTTGGGGAGGGGGCGCACTCACTACAGAGGAGTTTCACGCCGAGCCTCAGAAGTTAGTAGGGCAGCGTTGCGAAGTGAAAGCATGGTTGTCGTTCGTTGCGTCGTTTTGGCGCTCTGCTCGATTGCGTCGGCCGCGTGCGCGGATCCCCGCGAGGGGCGAACGGCTCCCGGCGCGAGGAGGAGGCAGCGCGCGGACTTTGGGAGTGACGCGGAGCGGCGGCGGAGTGTGTCGACACGCAGCGCAGGAGTGAATGAACAGACATGTCCAGCTCCGCCCGGGGTGGACGCGACCCTGCGAGAGGACACACACTCTGTAAGTGGCCGCTCCAGGCGTCTTCTTCTCCTTCTTCTCCTTCTTCTGCTACCACCTCTTTTGTTGCTCATCCGAAGTCAACAACTCAGTAAAGTCCCCCAAGAAGAGAGTGACGTGACGCAGTGGTCCCTGCGGTGTCGGCACATGGAGCAGCTTTCTATGTGCACTGTAAACATCTCCAAAACACGCTCATAAACCAACCAACCAACCAACCAACAAACCGACTCTCAGGCTCTTTACAACACAAGCGGTCGATCCATTGTCTTGTGCTGTGCTGAAGAGAAGAGTGGAATAAACGATGCTCGTCAGGCTTTTGCTTCTCGATGAGTGTTGAAGAGTTAACATCGAAACGTTAACTACCTCAGAAGAGTACGATTTGAAGGGCTCGCACTTACCGAAATACTTTTGCAATAGTGAATTCGATCGAAATTGTTAATTGTTATCAAAATAAAACGGCGGGTAATTATTAAGCTGCGGCCTAGTGAACGCGTGTTTATTCAATTTTCATGTCTAAATGAATTGATACCATTCCAATGATGTCCATTTGCACTTCTTCAATATTTTAGCTGGTGGCCCCCGGCATTGTCATCAAGACCAGCATTTCAACTAAACAACAGAAACTCCATGGTTTTGTCTGGGGAATTATGTCTTATTTTAGATACAAAAAAAATAATTAACACTGTCACTTAATGAGTTCCATAAGAACTCATTCATTCTTTCATCTTCCATACCCGCCCGCTTATTCCCGAGCTCAGGGTCAGGGGGGTCTGCTGGAGCCTATCCCAGCTGTCATAGGGCGCAGGCAGGGTGACACCCTGGACTCTGTGAATAAAATAGGAATAAGGCACTGCACTAAAATATATAAAACAAATAACGAATTTAAATATATCTCAAAACAAATGATATTAATAAGTGAAATTTAATAAATTATATGTGAAATATAAACAATATTTTGGAGGTTCAGAAGAGTGTCTATTGACAAATGCTCGATACAGTCTAATAAAAAATGTTACAAGAGTAAAGATGAGAAACATGAGATGCATGTTTTGTAAGACATGCATGCACACAAATTCACTTGTATTTGATTTAACTTTTATTTTCATTACAGTGGAATGCAAATCAGCACCTGCACATAAGCAATAGTTCAGTCAGTTGATGCTGGATATGAAAAATATGGGAAAGCTAAGTTATATTGATGTACATTACATTAATTCACTATTACACTGACTTTAAACACACTATAGACTGAACTAAACTAAAGTGAGTGAATTTAAGGTGGGGATTTTATTTAGTGATGTTAACCATATGTATTGATTAGCCAATCACATTTATCCCCTCCTGAAGTAAATCACACAGCAGTACTCTCAGGTAAGATAACTCTGTATTTCGTGAATTTCTTTTGATTCTTTTTTCTTCCCTGGGCACCAGAGAGCCTGGTTGTTTTGGCATGTTGATAACATGTTTTGGGGTCACAGCAGATAACTGGCCCCTCCTCCACAGAGCAGTCAAGTCGTATCGGGAGGGAGGTGGGAGGCAACTTGGCAAAAAAAAAATCCCTTTCTATTATTTATTTGGCTGTTCTGTGGTGTGTTGTTTGATTTAGTAGTGTAACTGCAGATTTTGTCGAAAAGGAAATTGTGTGGGGTGTGAGTAATATTGCATCACAGTTCCAGTGTGTGAATTTTTTAAGGAAGTCCGCCTGACAGCATGTTTTGTATTTAGGGCCACTGTCAGGCAGGCTCCCTTACATACTGAACTCCCTAAAGAAAGACGGTGCAAGATGGCAGCTAATTAATGTTTATTATTATTGTGTTAAGCTTGTACCAATGTATAAATCCTTAATCAAGCCAAAATTGAGCTAAAAATGATTTGCTTTGGCAGGAGAATGTTTGACTTCTCCTAACCCATGGTTGTTGAAAAGGGTCACGATTATGCCCTGACCAATGATGCTCTGACTGCATGAAACGTGCTTTGGAATTGATCTGATCTATTTGGCTGTCAGCCTGGATCAAACTCATCTAGCTCGCTGATTGCAAGCGAACACAGTCCCTCTGTGTAATGGTGCAGGATGGGAATTGCAACAACAAAGACTCATGAAGAATTTCCAGCCCCGTTGGAGGAGGAAGGGTCAGGTGTTGGCATCTTCCACCGCAAGCTGCAAGATTAGCCCGAGAGGAAGCATTTTGGGTGGTGCTCTTGCATTTTTACACCTGTGATCGAGATCAAATGCGATCTCTCCCATTCCAACTTGCAGCCTGTCTTAAAATAAACCAAACAGCCCCTCCTGTTATTTCAGCTCTGTTTTGTGCTTTTCAGACATTCAGACTAACATGTGTGCCTGAAACTATTCGCTGTGCTGAGAGCAGACTCCTCCCGTCTCCTCTGGTCTTTTCTTCCTAGCAAACATTCCCCACATTTTTTTTTTTTTTTTCAAATTTCTGGTGGCCTCAACCCAAGCACCGGTGTAGAGGTCAGTGTGAATAAAGTGTCAATCGTCCCAAAATGCCGTCCAACTATCTCTTGTATTGTAAATCTGTGAAAATCAGAGCATATGGTTGACAAACTAGTTTGTTGTTTTTCCCGCCCTCCCAGCCCCCACCATCCCACCCTCTCTTCCCTCAGGCCAAAGAAACGTAGAGAAAAAACATGTTCTGTTTTCAGGGTGAAGCGGTCCTGGGTGGCAGCCAGCTGTTGCAGCACCATGTAAAGCAGCAAAGTCGATGTTTCACTCTGAGAGGGAGAGAGCGAGAGAGAGAGAGAGAGAGAGAGAGAGAGAGACTCATGGAAAAAGTGGGTTTGTTAATGTGGAGGACAGGAAGGGACATCCAATGACATCAACAAAACAGTGAAAATAAAGAGGTACTTGTAGCCCTGGAGGTAGACTTGTGGAAAGTTCTGAAGAAGCGATTAAACTGTTGTGTACTTGTGCCGTGCTTGCATTTGCATCCCTGCCTCAGCCATGAAAATACCAAACTGGTGAACATGAAGTTAAAGGTGCATTACTGAACTCCTCTGAGCGTGTTAAATTCACTAAAACATTCTAATGATCCGTACTAAATAGCCTTTTTAGCCTTTTGTTTATTGCCCTGGGGTTAGCTTCCTGACAAAACTGGGGCTTTATTGTACCTTCCACCAACCTTGGGAAGTTATCAGAACTAATATCAGAGCCTGACAGAGCTCTCACAACTGTGTTTGAGCACTCACTTTCTAAAAAGTGGCCTTAAGGGGGGAAAAAAGAGCAAGACTTTGCTCATTTATGAGGAGTTCAAGCCATAGTTGAGATATTATTGTTAGACGAGGCTGATGAAGTGAGTCTTCATTGGGGTAAATGTTCAAGTTGCAGATCCACTAGGATTATAGAAGAATATTGCTGCTGGTGCAGTTAAAACAAGATCAAGTTTTGAGGCTCCATTTTATCCCCAGAACATGTTTTTGTTATTTTAACTGATCCCAATCTGATTTCCCAATTTGAAAATATGTGTGTTTACTTGAAGACATCCAGCCAATCAAAACTAGGAAGCAGTGGGGGAGGAGGTGCAGAGTCAGTATCCAAGCTGGTAGCTCTGTGAGTCGGTTACGCTGACACTGAACAGAGATCCACATAATGAAGCCAAAACATCTGTCGTGGCTCAGGACTGCGCTACAGCTAGAGCTTCTCTAACTTGATAATGTTTTCATTTGGAGCAGTTCTAAAACCCATTTGACATATCAAATCCATGTGTATATTTTGCATGACTGTTGTACTGATTACAGTTAACCACCTGTGTGTGTGTGTGTGTGTGTGTGTGTGTGTGTGTTTGCCCTTTGTGATTATTACTGTACAGGTGCACATGTATGTGTGTTTTCAGATAATGTGTGTTCATTGTCCAATCGTAAATGGCTAACACACTGGCTCCAAATGAGCAGCATTGATGTCTTTGGCGTTTTATTTTTTTTCCTACGGTATTTGCATCTTGATTCCTCAGCCTTTTGCATGATTTCTTAGACCTGGAATCCCAGCAATTTGGCTGCATAGCAATGCTTGAAAGCTTTGCCCTCGCCAAGCGTCTTGGAGAACCATCTTCTTAGTTACGAGGTCATGCTGCTGTAACTGGATGGACGTGAAACACAAACCAGTTTATGTCAGCATTTTCATACACAGAGCTTCATGTGTTGGATCAGAGAGTGTTTGACCTCCCCTTTTGAAGTCTAATGTGTGTAAACAAGGCCCGAGCAGAAAGGTTAAAACCTCACAGCCGAGGGGGAAAAAGAGCCCATTGTGTTGGTGTCCTCTCTGACTGCTCTCCTACCCGCCAACACTGTGCATCTGAGTCCAGCCCGCTGACTCATGGACAGTATCTCCTAAATGCCTGTATAGAATATGGAGCACTTTGCTGAGTGCGAAATATAAATGGTTTATTCAATAGCTGCGTTTCCATTACAGTTTTTCGCAAAAAATAAGTGATATTTGTAAGATTTTGACAAAATACAATTGTGATTTGCTGGTGTTTACATTGAATGGTGTGAAGCGTATAAGATTTACGAGAATAATGTTTACGTTTGTGTGTTAACGTTTGTTTGTTGTCAAGAATGGTTATATTTTTCTCTTTGATTACTTCCAAAAAATATTCCATCTCCTCCGTCCAAACATAACGCGCCATTTTCACTTGAAGTGAACTGGTCACATGACCCCGTACATCACATCCAGTGACGTGTAAATGCGAAATAAGTGTTTCCATGACACTTTTGCCATATATCTTAATATTGATAGCACCTCGTGAGAGCATGAAAACCTTTTACCGATATTTGAGAGGTTTTTGAAGTTTAGGTGTTTTCATTACCAATTTTTTATTGCGATATTTAGGTTTTGCACAACTCTAAGGGTAATGTAACCCATAGTGAAGCGGGGAAACTGAACGTTACAAATGCAACCAGCCATCCCGTGTCAACCTTGACTAGCGGCCCGAACTCAAGACCTAGAACAACATACTGTACTTGGCCTTTTACTGTGGTTTTGTACACCTCTGTGAAAATAGTTTCCACCTGTTGTCACAGTGCAGCCTAGCAGATAGCACACTGGCGTTCAAGATGGTCAGCCTGATAAGGACAATCCAGGCAGCTGCTCGGTAGCAGTTTGGGCCCCCACGCGATCAAACCTACAGGCAGAGGCGCTGAGGATGCCAGATCCTGCCTCCCGACGTGATACAGTTGATCTCCAATTTGGAGGAGAAGCCAGATTCTCCTGTTGAACCTTCTAAAGTTTTGGCCACATAAAGGCGAGTGGTTTAAAGGGGTGCAGAAGTGTGAACCAGTGGGTCCTGGTCCAACAGTGATGGGTTCCTTTGTCACGGAGAACCAGGCATGGCAGAAATCGACTTATTTGTTGCTTAATTAAAAGTGCAAGGCGTGTTTGGCAGGAACTGTGCAAGCTTCACCTGGCAGCAAGTCTGAATCAGACAGGACCTTCTGTCTTCTGGACTGATCAAGGACACCTAGAAGCAAGTCGCCAGCATCCCATATGGAGATGTGGGAGGAGAAACTCACGACTCATTAATCATCAGTGCACAAAGATCTCACACGAGAGGTTTTGGGAGAGGAGCTCCCCAGTGAGATAAGCAGCACTGGAGGAGAAGTGGACCATTCCTGCCTCTGAGCACATAATGGGATAAACAGATGATGGTCAAATTATCTAAGCTTCCCATCCTTACTAACTCAATATAGTAGTAAAGTTTAAGTTAAACATCTAAATGTGCACATATGCTGGTAAGTGATGGTACAAAAATGTACAAAAAGTGATGCACTTTCTGGGTGGGAGGCGATCTAAATCAGGTCTTGTGTCATAATACATGGCTGCAGGCAGGCAGACATGACGGAGGCCTCAGTGCTGCCTCAGGTGGGGGGAGTCTGCGGAAAAAGCAAAAAAGAAGTATTGCATCTGCTGCCCAGCTCAGCAAAGGTGAGGTTGAGGAAATGAGGGGGGAAAAATAGTTATGGCTTGCACCAAAATATTGAGTTCAAACAACTGGCAGCCGGGAGTCCAGACACCCTCTCACCGCCAAAACCTCTAAACTAAACGAATAGCAACAATTTAAGTTGAGGACACAACCACAAACTATTTGCAACGTAATCAGAGTGACAGATGCCTGAAGGGAGGGTCTGTTATTCCATCAGAGGGCAAATGGAGGTCAAATCTTTGCTGCTCTGTTTGACACGGCCTGGGGACATCCAGAAGCGGAACGTCAGCAGAGACATTTTCAACTTAATGCAGTCGTGCGTCGGCGAAGGCTGAGGCTGTGACGCAGACATACCTTATATGAGAAGAAAAGTGGAACAGAACCTCTGACAACGGAGGATATTGCTTCTTTTGAGTCATCTTGGGGTCACCAGTAATAATGTTAGTATACATGCTTGAACCGGCTGAACAGCGAGATGAAGTCGGAGGTTCTTTCTATCTGGCTCTGTACTCAGAAAGTTTTGAGGCAATTGGTTTCTAGTTGCACCATAGTTGCAAGGTACAGAATCACTCCAAATCACAGTTCTGAATCATTCATTTTTATTATTATTATAATTTCTTTTTTTTTTTTTTTTTTACCACTTTACCTATGGTAAAGTTTAAACAGTCCTTTCCGCTATTCATGTGACTCTGCACCAGTGGGCCTTTCTCCAGCTAGATGTTTAAACAGTTTGGGCTTCATCTCTGCTCTGGTCTTCCGACACTCGTGTAAGACTTCTGTTGATTTTCAGGGTCTCAGACTGGATCAAAAATCAAGCCAAGTCAGAATTTGTCCAGTCAGTTCATCGGTGAACCAGATCTGGAAAATATCCCTCTGGTTATATTTAACACGATGAAGTACATGCAGCTGGCACAGACATGTCTGAAGTCCAAACACAGCACAAGATAACGTAAAACCTGTTGACCTTCAGCGACCTTGACACTTAGGATGCCAAGGTTTTACAAATTGGAATTTTCTTTTATCTGAATTTCCAGAGGACACGTTCCTGCAAATTGTACCTAAAGAATATTGGATGTGTGACATATTTTATCAGTTACGTTTTGATGCGTGGTTTCAAATGAGCAATTATGTTGTTTTGATACGGGCCAGATCTGTAATTGCTGGAATAACTACACTGTTTGTGGAGACTGAGATTATTTTCACGATATTCAATTCTGGGAATGAAGCATTTAGTATATTTTTTTCATATGCTGGACTTCTCTTTTTTTCTATTCAACTTTGGTCCTCATCCCTCTGTTTTGCCCAAAATCTCTGATGATGTTCAGCATTTTACTTGAATAGTTTAAGATATGCTATAAATATTTTCACACACTGAATCTGACAGAAATAGCAGCTTTTCTTGTTCTTGGCCTTGTTAAGATCAGGGCCTTCTATTGAGATCTCCTCAAAAAAAGCGCAGAGTTTGCTAAGAATAGAACATGTAAAAAAAATAGGTGTCTCTGTGTTTGTTCAGAAGCAAAATGCCTCCTGTTACTCGGACTGCTAGATTTTATTTACTTTATTCATTAGTTATTTTTTCCTGCTTAGACTACTTGTGGATATTTTTGTTTAAAATCCTAAGTAGAGCGCGGAGCATGTTTATTTGACAGAACTGAGGCGAGGCACATTTTTTCATTTTCAAATATTTTTCAATCTTCATTTGAAGCATTTATTTACAAGTGGCTTTGATGTTCACTGTGGATGGCTGGCTGGCTGAGGCGAACCAATAGAGACAACTAACTCAGAGATTAAAACCAGGGCTGTCAAACGATTATTTTCTTTTCAATTGCAATTAATCGCAGAATCTTCATAGTTAACTACAATTAATTGCGGTTTGAATTGCATGTGTAAAATATATGTTATTTTACATTTCAAGGCAGTTTTAAGCCCATAATGTAAAGTATTTCTTACCAGAAATCAGCCAGATGGGCCGACTACGGGTAAGTAAATGGGACAAAAAGGCTTACATTTGAAATGCGATTAAAAAAAGTTAATGTATTTTGGATTGTATTAAACTGATCGCGATTAATACGTTAACGCTGACAGCCCTAATTAAAACGCAACCTGCAACAATAAAGATAATTGCTGCCACAGTAAAATGAAACACTTGAGAGATAGCAGTTATGCGCTTGAAATAATGAAAACACTCCGGAAAGGTGCGGAGTCGCAGGTACGGAAAGTCGTGTTCACACACTTGGCCGGCGGGGGGAATGCCAATTTCCACCGGTTGTGTTTACAAGGAGTTTCCAGCTGGCGCGCTCCTGTGGCTTTATGGGGCTGTATGCAGACTCGCCAGTGCAGCGCTCACCTTGTAAACGTCTCCATGCAAAAGAGCTGAGAGGGCGGAACCTTTTTCTCAGACGAGCCACAATGGGAGCGCTGGCTCCGGAAATATGTCGCTGAGCTGACTGCTCGAACCAGACTCTGGATAAATCATCCGGAATGTCGTGTGAATTGAAAGATCTTGAACCTGCAGTTTAATTATAAAGATTTTGTTTCCTTTCACCCATTTTATACTCATAGTCTTAGTCTCCACATACTGTACGTAGGCATGTTTTCAGGCCACTTGCTAATTATTTGGTTCCCTGGTTTCGGCTTTGTCTGTGTAGGGTGGAATGTAGGTCACACATATTGGGCTTCCTGGCTGATTGACTGTGGACACGAAGGACAAATCATTTTGTCCCGTTAAGTGTTTGGGAAGTTGCAGAAATGCCAAGACAAGACACAACACCAGCTAAAGGCCTATCCTGGAGCTCTGTGATGAACCGCATCAAAGTAAAAGCACCTGCACGTCGGAGTGCTCCTCAATCTTTTCCTGCGCAGCTATTCTGGACTGTTTCCCCAGGCTTCGTAGTAAATTCATTGCATAATGCTGTGCCTCAAAAGGAACTGGATTTTATGCCAACTACTGTTTTCAATTACTTGTGTATTGGAAACAGGTGGTACATCACCACATTCTGTTTTGTTTCTATTGCACGTGTTCTAGTGTTAACCAATTTCGTCTTGCAATGCCAGTCTGTCTCTTTTCTTAAAGTGTTGCATCTGTTGACGGTTGAGAACAAGCAAACAAACATGCTTTTCTTGCTTTCGTTCCAGTTTATTTTCAAAGTGAGGACTCTGGGTTCGCTCTCGCTGGCTTGGGTTGGAGAAGGATCAGGGGTGAGTTTGTTTACATGGGCGCAAAAGTACCGTAGGGCCTAAAATGAGATGAAGAAAGATTGTGCCGTCTTCTCCCAGGTGCTGCTGGTCCTCACGACGTTTCCGGTGCCGTTGTTCATGGTGAATTTCGGCCAGTCGGATCTTTACAGGAGGTGAGGAGTGCTTTGATGTCGAACACCAGGCAGATGATATAGCGCTGTTTGTCTTGGAGTCAGGGCCTCTGACTGCAACTTCTCTCACTGTGTCAGTGAAGACTATGGGAAGACATTCAACGACGTGACTCACCTGATCAACCACACCTTCATACAGACGGCGTTTGGCATCGCCATCAGTCCTGACCACTCCGGCAAGGTGAGACTCGTTTGTGAGGGAAAGATCTTCGCTCACATACCTTATGTTGAAGAAAATCTCAAGTCCTCATTCATAGTTTGCTGTAATGGTACTGGTTAATTAATTCTCTGGAGTATGGTCAGTCTTACTGTCTCACACCCGCTCTGTCTCAGTAAACTCACCGCTCTCCAGAGTACCAATAAACCACTGCCATTCCAGCAATTTTTGAACGTGGACTTGAGATTTTCTTCAACACTAACTTACGCCTGTGATTTCAGGTGATGCTCACCGGAGACATTTCGGAAACCGACGGCTTCCGACTGTTTCGATCGCGGGACTTTGGCATGACCTTTGTCTCGACGGATCTGCCGTTTGAGCCGCATATTCAGATGCTGTACAACCCCGAAGACTGCGAAGCACTGCTGACGCTCAGCATCGAGGTGTCCTGAAACAGACTTTTTAAGACACATCTTGATTGGGTAAAACTGATGCTGAGACATGGAGCCCTTCACTGGTGACTGAGCTCTATCCTCCCACAGTTGGACCTGTGGCTGTCCGAGGACTTTGGTGCCACCTGGAGGAAAATCCATGACAGCGTTTGTTTGGTCAAATGGTGAGAACTGACTTCTATCAAGCAGTATTACTTTTTACTCACAACTATCTGCGTCTATAGTTGTGAGGTACCAGTGGACACTAAGAGACTGTAGGGTAGGCTTTGTGAGTTTCCTGTTTTGGTCAAATGGTCGGTTTCCCTCTTGGTTACAAACAAGACCTGGTGGATGGGTGGAAATGCCCTTAGTTGTTGTTATAAAAAATATACCTAGTAATTGCATTATTACTACATTATAATTACACTATTACTACACATACTCCCTTATATTATTATTTCTCCTAGTAAGACTTCTTTCCACTAAAAATAAGCATTCCCGTGACATGGCTTTCTTAAATCTGCCTCCCATCAACCTCCCTATCAACCTCCCTTCCCTTCAAACAAAACCCCAATGTGTTTTGTTTTTTTTGTTTTAAAAAAACACTTTCTCCTCCTTAAGCTCAGATCCTGAAGATTCTGAGCCTTCCCACGCTCACTTTGTCTGCAGTGCATCGGTGTGTTTGACTGCTGTACTCATATAAACAACGTCTGTCATCAGCAGGTTTTATGTTTGTTTCCAGCGACACCCTACGTGTGAGTGTGTGCTGTCCAATGTTGTTATCGCAGCTGTCTCTCTCTCTCTCTCTCTCTCTCTCTCTCTCTCTCTCTCTCTCTCTCTCTCTCTCTCTCTCTCTCTCTCTCTCTCTCTCACTGTCTTTTTCTCCCTCTCTCTCCCTGTCATTCTCTCTCGCTCTCCCACTCACCCCAGTTTGTGCGTCTCCCGAACCTACATCGCGCTCGAGCACCGCAGTTCACATGAGGTTTGTGGCGTCAGCATGTGGCCGTTGGCGCTGCATTGTGGGAACATTGTTTTAGCTCCGCCGCGACCGCAGCTGTCACTTAGGCCTCCGGCCTGAAGGGACCGCCGGTGGGCGGGACCTGAGGCGGCTGCTGTCAGAGTGAATCATGAGTCAGCGACTCCATTCTTATCCAGCCCCCAGGCCTTCAGCCGGCAGAACATTTGCAGCATGAAAACCTTCGTCTCAGCTTTTGACAATAAACAAAAGCGGAGAGGGCTTAGAGCAGCCTGGGAGGCGGGCCGTGTGCGGCCAGCTCTCTCGCCACCCTAGGGAACTGTAATCTGTGTTTTCTGCACTTTCCACAAGCGTGTTTATGTTTTCACCTCGGACGTTTCAAAATGTGAGCACGTTCTTCAGGCTTTGATTGTCTCATGGCTCTGTTATTTCCGCAGGGGTCCGAACAACAGCATCTATTTCACAACGCACTACAACGGATCCTGCAGTGAGTTGAAGACGGTCCAGGCAACTTACCGAGCAAATGCTGCAACAGGATTGGCAAATTTTCTCGCAACGATTCTGTCCCTTTTTGTTAGATTATAGAGGGATGCTGGAGTTGAGGAAGACGACAGACTACGGACGAAGTTTCCGGACCATTGCAAAAAAAGTTTATTCTTTTGTACTCGGAGGACACTTTGTGTTTGCGTCAATCATGACCGGCACGGTATGAAGTGTGTGTGTGTGTGTTTGTGTGTTTTATTTTTTATTTAGCCCTTTGTTTACAGTCTCCTACAAAAGCCAACACAGTTTTCAGCTCCTGTTAAAACTGAGGCTTTGTTGGACCTTTCACATGTTTGAAAGTGTGAAAAAACCAAAGCGATCAAAAACACAGAGCTGGAAGTCCCTTGGAAGAGTATCAGAAAGGCATGTGTGCCCTTTGTGACATCACAAAGTGCTGATTCCCAGTACTTCCTGAAAACTGGAGCAAGTCCAGAAAGTAAAGGATGGACTTTTCACACTTCTCAGTAAAGGCACACATTGTTAGAAAACACCATAAAAAAAAAAATACTTGTGCCTTGTATGGGATGATCGGTGTACTGAGATTTTTGCGTGTGCGTCAGGGTACAGAGCGTACGATCCACGTGTCGGCGGATGGGGGAGAGGTGTGGAACATTGCTCAGCTTCCCACGGTCAACCACGAGCAGTTCTACTCCATGCTGTCAGCCAATCAGGACATGATATTCATGCACGTGGACGACCCAGGAGGTCAGTATCAATTATGATTGATACTGTATATCCATCCAGTGGTTGCTCCTGCAAGCTGCCGTTAGTTTTCTGTACTCAGCGAGCGTGTGTGTGTGTGTGTTTGTGTGTGTTCTGCCCAGACTCTGGTGTGGGAACCATATATGTGTCAGACGACAGAGGAGCAGTGTTCTCCAAGTCCTTGGAGCGCCATCTTTACACAACCACAGGAAGTGACACTGACTTCACAGCCATTACTTCACTCAGAGGCGTCTACATGACTAGTGTACTCACAGAGGGTGAGTCAACATAGTGTGTGGGTGTGCATGTGTATGTGTATTACTGCCTAATACTATTCAAGGAACTGTATAATATACTATAGAATTTATTTATTTTTTTGCTTTTTTGATGTTAAGAAAGCCTTATTAACATACAAGAAAAGAAAAACAGCATCCTGTGTTTGGCAAGTTTAAGTATACAGTATATACACATACACATTTTGGTATATACACACACACATAAATATGCATACGCTATTATTACAGTGATTTAAGAAGGATAGTAAAGTTTAATTTCAGTCAATGGCCACTATTTTCTCTGCTTAGAGACAAAAGCACATATGCAACAACATGAAGGGAAACTCGCTGGCTCAGTAGGAAGATCACATCTGTTCAGATATTTTACAGTGTCAGGGGGACTGAAATGTTTGTATTATTCTGTGTACAGTCCATGCTGCCAAAGTGGAGGAAAATGAACTTAATATACTGACTTGGCATTTTTTGCTCCCTCTCCAGACGGGGCAGTGGAGACAGTGATTACTTTTGACCAAGGGGCCAAATGGCAGAGGCTGCAACAACCTCAGAACAGCCTCTGCGACACGGAGACGTCCACCAACAGGCCCAAAAAAGTGAGACGCACTCACAGGTTCTCGTGCAGCTTGCAGCGACAAGTAGAATGTCCCTCGTGCAGCATATTTGACGACATACTCCTGTGAAAAGGTACGAGCTGCTTGTTCTGTGTCTCCACAGTGCAGACTTCACATCCACGCCTCCTACAGCACCACCATGAAAATGAACATCCCCATGCTGCCGCTCTCACAGCCCAACGCCGTCGGCCTGATTCTGGCACATGGTAAAAGATGAGAGAAAAAAAGCTGCTTTGAAGATCCAGTGTGTATAATTTGGCTTGACTTATTTTTTTTATCCTAGTCAAAGCTTAACATACTTCCCATAAATACGTTAATAAAAGTGTTATAAATTGTTAATAACACTTTTATTGATATAATAATACAAATAATAATAATAAAAATAACAATAATAATAAAATTTCATAACAGCGGGGTTCCTGAAAAAATGTTATTTAATTGGTACACCTGCTATTATCATTAAATATCTTAAAACACCTCTCCACTCTCCGCAGGCAGCCTCGGAGATGCAGACTCGGCTCTCTCTCCTGACGTGTACGTGTCCGATGACGGTGGCTACTCGTGGCGGTTGTCCCTCAAGGGCCCCCACCATTACGCCATACTGGACTCTGGAGGCCTGCTGGTGGCTCTGGAGCACACCAATTCCCCACTGAATCAAATCAAGTGAGGACACCCGAGCACACAGGACGAGTTCTAATCGCAATATTAATATTTCCTCATTCGCTTCACTTTTCTTTTTGTCGGCCTCTGCTGCTGAAGGTTTTCAACAGACGAGGGCGAGTGCTGGCACACGTACAACTTCACCGACGACCCCCTTCACTTCAGCGGCATGGACAGCGAGCCGGGCTCGCGCTCCATGAACGTCAGCCTGTGGGGCTACAGGAACTACTTGAGTAAATGGGTGGTGACCACCATCGACTTCAGGAAGCTCTTCTCCAGGGAATGTAGGTCGATTTTGCAGGGGCGCGGACGGTGACCGCTCACTGTGAATGGAAGTAATTGTTGTGTGTGTGTGTGTGCGTTTGTGTGCAGGTACCGACTCGGACTATGTCCAGTGGCTGGCTCACTCGACAGACCCCAGTGGAGCCAACGACGGATGTGTCCTGGGCTACAAAGAGTCCGTTTTGCGTCTGAGGAAGTCCTCCGTGTGCTGGAACGGGAGGGACTACAGTGTCACTAAGAGGCTGTCGCCCTGCGCCTGCACTGTGGACGATTACCAGTGGTAGGAAATGCAGAGAAAACATTTTCGTTTGCTTTGTAGCACTGAAAAGAGATTGGCACAACATATTGGTAGTTGATGGATGGATAGAAGGTGAACAAATAAAGAGCATAAGGAGGAACATTCAAAGTTTTAGACCATAATATTTGCCATTGAGGGAGATAATATTTAACAGAAGTGAACATGTAAAGGTTCAATTGTGCCATTGCATTCTTTACAAGGTTGTTTGTCACACCAAGTCTAGTCTTATGTTTAATATATACACTAGCAGGCAAAGGTTTGGACACACCCTATGAATTTAATGTCTTTTCTTTCGTTCTCATGACTATTAACATTGCAATTTGTCGCTGAACTATGGCAATGGAATTATGTAGGTAACAATGAAATTGTAAAATAACTGAAGCACCTTCTATATTCATATTCTTCAAATTAGCCACCTTTCATAAAAAGCATATTTAGAGTCCTTTAATGTGTTTTTCTTTGCTGCACAATTACATATACCTTGCTCATATATTTGATGTCTTCAGTATTTATCTGCAGTGTACAAAGTTGTAAAGATAAAAAAAAAAAAAAATGCATGAGAAGGCGTGTCCAAACTTTTGACTGGTCGTGTATATATGAGCCATTTGGACCAGTGGACTTTAAAAACTTCCGATTGTGTTTTCAATCTAAATGTTCTCTCTATTGTGTAAATATCATATATTATGTCGATCAACTTATTTACAGATGGTATTTCTGCTTTATGCCACTTCTTGGTCAAGGCTGTATTATAAGCCATCCACAGCACCCTAAGTACACATTGATTTGGCTTTTCCCAGTGGAGCTCTTCCAAATCAGGATCAAACAAGATCTTTGCCCCGAATGTCGCTTCCGGGATCCCACGTACGACTCCCGCTGTAGTAAAATAGTGCTTCAGCCCCATCTCCAGCATGTTGACTGTTTTGAGTTAGTGACACACCTGTGCTGGAGCAATGCAAACAGATGGACAACTTTTATTGCCAGGTTTCATGGACCTGACACACCAAAAGAAGTACATGATGATTTGTTTCATGTGTTCTATCAGGGAATGAGTCCCCAGACAGCAGTTGTACAGGGAAGAAAAGTTTTTTCGAACTGGAAGCTGCATTCAAAGCCAGCCAATCGCATTCCTTCTTGTCTTGTGGAGCAGATTTGGAACAGTGCAAATGTTCCCATTGGTGCAAGAGGTGAAAGTACGTGCATGTCACTTCCCCGTGAAAAGCAGCACATTAAGAGTTTAGTTGGTAGTGAGTAGTAGAGAAAAGCCCTCGGTGTCGTTTTTTGCACTTTTTGATGAGGGAATCTTGACGTGCACTGTTGCATTCAGGCCGCAGCTGTTGTTTACAAACTGACAGCCGCTTCCTGTTGTCACAGCCAAACCCTGGCGCCGGCTGCCACTGATTGGTCGCGGAATACTTTGAATGCTCCTGGTGCGTTCCGTTATCCTTGGTGGTTCACAACTGACATCACGAGGTAGAAAGTAGCAGGGACCTTGGTTCAATTGGTGTGTTTTTGTGTCATTAAAAAATGAATGCGTCCATCTTGCTTTTCTGACTTTCCAACTGGAACGTTGTCCACCGAGCGTGGTGACTTCCAAGGATAACGGAATGCCTGATTTAAGTTTTTCAAGATGATTGTTGCGAGGTTAATGTTCTATCCCTTCGGGGGAGGGAACTTCAAAACTGCACTAATGTTTTTTTTGTTTCAGGGTGTCTGGTCAGATGTCGGATGGGGTGTTTACAAGCTTGTTCTTTGCCTTGCAGTGACTTTGGATATTTCAGGGCGGAAAACAGCTCTGAGTGTGTGGAGCAGGAGGAGCTGAAGGGCCGACCCCTGGAGTTCTGTTTGAATGGGACCACGGAACAGCTACAGACCAGTGGGTTAGGATCCATGTTTTTCAGTTTTCACCTCCCTCAGCTGCAGTTTTAGGAAACGAGGAGACCTAAACTTTACGCCTTAATAACTGGCCAGGATGAGAAGGCTAAATTCTGCAGCCCTGATTCTTCTGCATCACGCCCTAATGGTTTGGTATCATCGTAATGGTCTCCCAGTGCTTTGCGCTGCTCTTGTTGTCCTTTCCTTGACCAACACGCTGCCTTTAATGTCACTTTGATTCTTCTCACTTCTAAGCTACCGGAAGAATCCAGGCAACCAGTGTGAGGGGGGCTTCCAGCCAGAACGGAAGGAGACCGACCTGGGGAGGAGGTGCACCAGCAACGCCATGTTTTCAGATTCGCCGGTCAGTCGTCCTACTTCATCCAGCCATTGTCCTTTTATTTTTCAATAGAAAAAGAATAAAGCAGGAGAGGGCGCCACAACAACCAAATGCAGTGCAACCAGATTTCCTGAATCACCGATTGTTATCTAGGATTTTTGTCTATTTACGAAGATTTTGTCTGAGTTGTGCGTTAGCTCTACATAAACAGAAGTATTCTTCTGTCTGAACCAGGCAGACAACACTTCACCCAACACTGCCATCATCATAGCAGTGGTGGTCTTAGCCCTCATTGTGATGAGCACTGTGACAGGAGTTTGGCTGGTGAAAAAATACGTCTGTGGAGGACGGTCAGTTCACACACTTGCATATTATCATAATACATTTTAACGTGTTAAAATTGATGCATGTTTTTGTTTTGAAAAATCCCTCTAGGTTCCTGGTGCATCGCTACTCTGTCATGAGGGAACACGTTGAGGCCAATAAAATCGAAGGGGTGGATGATATTGACAGCCACTACATGGAGACAGGAAAAGCACATTACAATGAAGACTCAGATCAGGTTCATATCAGCAGTCGTTTAGTTTGGCCTTGGTGTTTAACACTGTAAACTCATTTCCATTGTTGTTGTTTCTTTCTTTCTGCAGGACCTTTTAGAATAAGATGGAGATTTTTCCTCCGCTCAGAGACTAAATGTAGCCTTTCACAATGCTAGGCTCAACCTGCTGATTAACATCTGCTCCCTACCTCTCCCCGCCCCCTGGTGGCTGGAGGACTCAGCAGGAACAGCAGCAGCTCACAGTGCTCCCTTTTTTCAAATGAGTCTACAGGAGGCCGATCTGGCGGTTTTAGGGAGGGGCACAAAACAAGTGCAGAATGCCGTCAAGCCTCCGGGGTCCCTGGGGGGCTTTTGTTGTTTCTGTCAAAAAGAGTTGCGTAAAGACCATCAAGTCTGAATATGTGTTCTGTTTTGCTCTCTATGTTTTCTTCCATGCTGGCTCTGGCCTGGCAATGTTTTTTATTTTCCCATTTTCCCATGATGCACTGCAGACGCACGATGTAGTGTCCCTGACCAGGATATAAAGTGTCACTGAGAGTTAAGGAGCAGCTTAGAAGTGAAAGACAATAAATAACCTTTTTTTTGTTTGTTTTGTTTTGTTTTTTTAGATCAGTGATTGATTCTGCTGTTGGTAAAGTAGCTCGTGTTCTAGTAAATTGAGATGTTCTGTTGTCTTTGGCCTTGAAGATGCATTTGGCCATTTTCTGAAGTGTGAAAGTACCTAACGTACAGGTTACAGATGAGCAGTTGTTGTTTTTTTAACTTTTGAGAGTAGTTCAGGTCACTATTTTGGTAAGTCATAGTTTGTGTTTGTCATAACGGATGTTTTAGATAAAAAAAAATATAAAAAATCCCTTTATACTACAAGCTGTCATCTTTAATTTGCCATAATCATTGCCTTGCCTAAAAATAGCTTTCATGAGTCACGATACTTTTCATAAATACTAATATTAATTATATGTTTTTTTGTACTGTAGAAAATTCTTAACCACAATTTCTGATTTAAATTTACACAAAAAATACAAATACAGTCTAAAACCAATTGATTGTGCCGAGTGACATGAAGAAAAGTGACAGAGTTTATAAAATAGTTTGAGATTTATTTTTAATAGATTCTATGAGCGATGAATATTTTAGGATTTTAAAGGTGTTTTGTAAAATTTTTACTGCCACCTAGTAAATAAGTTTCAGGTTGCAACCAACTAAATACAAAACATGCACCCTTACATTTATTAATCACAGCAACTGAATATTTTTATTTCATGAGCTAACTGACCTTGTGTTTAAAGAGTCCTTCTGATGATGGGGCTTTCTTATCTGGCTAGCTACACAGCACTTGGACACACTACGGCATGGTCTTAATTACATAGCCCGGACCTAATGTGTAATAATAAACATCAACCTGCAGCCCCTCATATGCACAGATGTACTTGGATCTGCGATGGTACTTATTTTACTCATTTTTTTCATATTTGTTTCCAATGCAAGTTTCAGGGGAACATTATGGTTGTGAAAATAGTGGTTTAAGAAGCTTTTTTGTGCAAGTAGTGTAGCAGTAGGTCAGTGGCAGATATGGCCAAAGGACGTTTTATTATTTGTGTGACTTTAGAGCACAAAATGATGGCCAAGAGATGTGAAAGCTCCCTGTTGAAGGTATTTCAAGTCCAAACGTATACACACGAAAACTTTGAAACAGTGGTATGTACTGCTAAACTGCAATACTGCTTAATATGAACAATCTCTGCCTGCTCTTGCTCCCTGTATGTGGTGAAAATTGAAGACTTGAATTATTGGCAAAGCACTTTCAGTCATTTCAGAGGTGATTTTGGGAATAAACCCTGTCAAGCATTCTATAATTATATATATATATAAAAAAAAATACAAACATAAAAAACATAAACTCACTTAATTGTATTTTTTCATGACAGGATGCAGGTTGCATCTTTTTTCTTTTTAAACAATGACAAATGCAGGGCTTCTCGCCATGCTGTTTGAACAGAGTCGATAATGTCCCAGTAAATAAGCTATGGCAATAAACTGGCCTGTTAGTGAGGCATACTCTCAAAGACTGTTGGTTTGACTTTGTCAGATATGGAAGAAAGTTCATATGCCTGATGCATCTTTACTCATAAAACTGTAAGAACAAATCCAGTTATTTACTACTTCATGATTTATTTTTTTGCACTGTATCCCCAGATCTGTGAAACCGTCACATATGTGCCTCATCTCATCTGAAATTATTTGTTAGAATATCAGCGATCAATATCCTCCTAATAAAAACATTCTCTAATCAATATGTTTGTTTTTATTTTGTGGGATTTTTCAGGCATGAAAAAATGTCCAGTAAGTTGGTTAATGTTTAGAACCAGAAATACTTAAATCGTGATAAAGAGAGTCTCAGTCACAACCAGAACTGTCATCAAATGTCTGATATTTGAAATTCAACGTGTGCACCATGCGAATGACTGTTCACGCTGATTCGGGCACCACGACAACACTACTTCCTTTCTGCCGACAGGGGGCGCTTGCGTAACTTTTGTTTCCGGAAATTGTCCAGCTGCATTCTTCTATTTGAATCTGTAGTTCAGTTAGCACAACTGCGTATCTGTTAAAGTAGTTTCGAACACTCAATATTCGGTCCGCTTTGGCATTCACAAGATAGCGGTCTAGTGTTGAAGTCCCAGCATTCTTGGAATAGTGTAGACGCTGCGATGTAATGCCAACGTATCCCGGTGAGACGCTTTTTAAAATAACGTATTATTCAGGAACTAGCTAGCACGCTAGTCCACTTGGCTAACGTCGGCGCGGTCGTCGCACACGTTTGCTACGATAAGAAATTTGTACTTGTAAAACGCTGCCTCGACGCTATATTTCACACACTACAGCCTAGATAAGCCGAGAAGTTGTACGGATGATTTCCTCGTCGATATTTGAAGGTTAGCTATGCTGACTGGAATTGGTGGCCTGGTATTTTTTTCTTTCCCTGACGTCTGAAGAGAAAGTACTGGACGGCTGTTGCAGCGACTTCATCTGTGCAGCTTTGCGCAATTGTTAAACACTGCGTCTGCGTCACTCGAAGTAGGCCTAAATATTTAGCATTGCCACACTGGTGAATTGCAGAAGTGTATTTGTGTTGCTAAAGCTTTCGCTTTGTTGTACAATCCAAGCTTTGCAGATGCGACGCCCAGAAACGTCAAGGCACCAGCGTTGTGTGGCGACACCGCGTCGTGTCGGCAATGGCCGATTTTTCTGACGTGTTACACTTTTGGTTTCCAGACTTCGTTTCTCTACAATGAGCTCCCCGACAACAGAGTCTCCGTCATCAAGCTCACCATGCAGGCCACTATCTGGAGAGGGAAACCAGGTAAAGAATAATACATAAAAAAAAATATTCATATTTTTATTTTGACTCACACTCCGACACACCATTGCCAACTATTGTGTACGGTTGTTTCTGTTTGACACTAAACAACGCTGGTGACCTCCTTTAGGTAAAACCGAAGCCTCCCCTGCTGCAGATTCTGCGGGTTGCTGGAGCACAGGAAGAGGTTTTTACCCTGAAGGATGTAAGCAGTCAGGGGAAACGTTAGGACGCCACGTTCTGCGTGGCCTACTGAATTATCCTGCACTGTTTTGTTGCTTTGTGATGTCTTACGTCTGTTCTTGTGCGCAGGTGATGCACTATTTGGGACAATACATTATGGGGAAACAATTGTATGACAAGCAGAGGCAGCACATAGTTCACTGTCAGGATGACCCGCTGGGGGAGCTGCTGGAGGTGGAGAGCTTTTCGGTCAAAAACCCGAGGTATTCGACGCCCCCAGCAAAGCTGAAATTCAAGAACATGTTGAAAATATGAATAGAGTAGAATGCTTTTTATTGTCGGTGTACAAGGAGATTGGAAGCACTCTGTTCTAAACGCGTGTGTCCTTGTTTCACAGCCCGGTGTACGAAATGCTGAGGAAATACTTGGTTGTGCTTGGCTATTCTGGTAAGTGGCACCGTTGTTGAACAACCTTGGTTGTTTTCTTCAGAAAAATGTTTTATGTGAGGGGACGTCATCAGATGATGAACAGTTCCTTCTATGTTTGTGATCACGCCAATTCAATTCTCTTTTCTTCCTTCCCCCACTGTCTTGGATGGTTTGCATCTTTGACAGCATTAGCTTTGAAGCGACGATCCTTGGAGTGAATATCTGGCCTCCATGTCTGCTCTGTACATTTTGAAGTGGCTCTTCTTTTTCTTTCTTTTGCATACTTTGTGTGCATCTCGTGCGTCTCGATCTCAAAGTGGGGTTCGGAAGCCTATTTTCTAATCTAGGCTTTGCTGCGGAGCCACCGCAGAAGCCCTTCGGAGAGTGTGATGTCATAATTAAAGGGTCGGGGTGTCCTCTCTGTTACTGTGTCTCATTTGAAATGCAGACGCTGCAGTGAATCTTTCTGTGGGCCATGAATGTGTAGAGGGCGGAGTGGAAGATCGTGGTCAGGTAAAGCTGAAGCATGGTGCTGAGGAGAAACAGAGACCCCGAGCCTCCCTCACCTCACTACACACAACAGAGCAAAGAAGCATGACTGTGCAAGACTCGTTTAGGATAACATCTTGCTGTCAAAAAAACAAAACAAAAACCCACTGTAACACAAAATGGAAAGGACAGCAAAGTGAGCTGTCGTCTGCTTGTGTGTAAGGGATGAGGAGAGGCAAAGGTCTGCTGTCTCTGTCTGTTGGCGTGCATTTGTACAGAGTGGCACCGTCTCTGTACAACTCCATCCCCGGTGTGGTCTGGAGGTTTTTTCCGTGGCACTCTTTAGTGGTCCACCAGCACCACCCGGTGGATGGGGGGCAGAGTCACACTCTCTGTCTGTATCAGAGTTCTCTTCTCTGCACCAAACTGGAGGACCACAGCTCCTTCTACTCAAGGCCAAAGCGTCACCTTGAACCCCCTTTCCTGCCCCCACCTTCCCAGTCCCTTCCAAAAATCTGCCTTGGAGCCTCCACTCAGTTCATAGTTTAAGAGAAATTCTCAATTTAATTAAATATCTGATCATACTTACAAAATGTTTTATTCAAATCACTTTTCTACTGGTTTCTTTCTGCTTGTCTTGTAAAAACCTCTAACAGTTATTGCTAGATAGGCTTTGTATGAAAGATGATACAAGGTTTGGAAAATGAAAGTGAAGTCCTTAGATTTTTATTTTGCTTATCACATTGCTTTGTGTGAATCTTTTGAGAATCTTCTTCAATTGTGCTTATTAGTAAACTGGCTCTTTACTTTCTTTCATTGTCTAGTTCTGCTTCTTTGGCCATTTACAGTGTTTTAGTGATGCTTTTATCGTTTAAATTTGGGTTCCCTCCCCAATCTGCTCGCACCCTAATTGCCCCTTGCACCCTCCCCTCAGCCCAGTGCCCAGAGGCCAATTAGAAAAGGAGCTGTGAATCCTCCAAGTGCTCAGTTTTTGCTCCTGGTTCTAATTGTTCCTCTGTGTTCCTCTGTAGATATTCAGAGGTATAGTGAAAACAGGGCAGGAGGCTGTCAGCGAGGGGCCTCCACTGCAGACCCCCTCCCAGAGACGACCTCGGGAGCCGGATGATGGTAGGTCAACATAAGTTCAGCAGTAATTCTGTTTGAATTTCGGGTTTTAACACTGGATCTTGTCCAGACTGTCTTGAGGGCCTGCCGCGCTCAGCTTGCAAACGGCCCAAACTGGATGTTTCCATCGATGAGTGGGATCTGTCTGGCCTGCCCTGGTGGTTCCTGGGTAATCTCCGAAGTAACTACAGCCGCAGAAGCAATGGGTCCACTGACATCCACACAAACCAAGTAAGAAAGTTCTAAAGTTGCAGGAGTAACGTTTTTTTTTAATTTTTTTGCATTTCACTTTTTACATTTTCAAAATTCAAAAGGGAACTAATGACACAAGAGTAACAGTGGTGGTCTGACTGATGTCAGCTGTCTCCTGCACAGGAGGAAGACACAGCCATCGTGTCAGATACCACCGACGATCTCTGGTTCCTGACGGAGGGGGAGAGTGAACAGGTGAGCGTGGAGATGAAAGAGGATGCCCTGGAGGAGGGGAGCCGAGGCGAGGGGGAGGCTCCTCCGGAGGACGAAGACGGCGGCAGGAAGGAGGAGAAGGCAGATCGAGAGGTACGCGTCTCAACAAAACTGGACCTTCTTTGCTGTTTGTCCAACCGTGTGCTGTCCTTCCAGTTTTGTCTCAGCTGGGGTGCAATGTGGTTTTCAATTAGTTTGTTTTCCAGTGGAAGTAGTTTCATAATATGTTTCTTTCACTTATCTAGATGCAGGAGGAGCACGACCAAGAGTCGCAATGTCTGAGTGACGATTCGGACACGGAGATCTCAACGCAGGTTTGTCCTCCCAGCGTTTCCTTCAGCTTCATCCTCATCGGAAAGTTCTTAGAATTGAGACGCGTGACTTAATTCTTGATTCCCCCACACCCCCACTTCCACCCCCAGGATGCGTGGCAGTGCACAGAGTGCAGGAAGTTCAACACGCCTCACCAGAAATACTGCGTTCGCTGCTGGGCGCTGTGCAAGAACTGGTACAAGGACGTGCCGCGGCTCTCCCACTCGCTCTCCGTCCCCGACATCCCAGCGTGCAGCTCCCTGACGGCCCACGACGAGGAGGACGACAGCGACGCCGGCGTCGACGTGCCGGACTGCAGCAGGACGGTGTCGGATCCCGTCGTCCTGCCGTCCCACGCCACGGCGGAGCGACCCCTGCCCACGGTGCTGGCCGGCAGGGGGAAACCTCCCTGGTCGTCCGCCGGCTTACCGAAGGAGGACCCGTCGGCGGGGGAGAGCCAGGAGAGTCTGGGCATGGAGGTGGAGGAGGTTCGGCCCGAGGCCCTGCTGGAGCCTTGCAAGCTGTGTCGAGTGCGACCGCGCAACGGCAACATCATCCACGGACGCACGGCTCACCTGATCACCTGTTTCACCTGCGCCAAGCGGCTGCACAAGTTTCAGGCCCCTTGCCCAGGATGTGGAAAGATCATTCAGAAAGTCATCAAGATATTCATCCTATAATTACACACACACACACACTAGGCTCTGTGGACCAAAGTAAGAAATGGCAAAGTACCCCACCTCATCTCACTTACAATACTACTGACCGTACCGGTGCACGCATTCACACTCTTGGACAAACGCAGAACCTCAGACACGCAAACAGAACCGGCACCTTAAGCAGAAAGCCACTCAGTCGTACACAAGGTATAAGCACTTGGTAATGTTAGCGTCTTGGCTGTATGGTTCATTGCACATCACACTGCCTCTGAAGTATTTCTAAAGATGAAGCACGAGCGTCTTTCAGACCAAATGTTTGTTTTTGGTGCCACATTTTAAATAAGGGACATTCAGAACTCAAAGGTATTTATTTATTTATTTCACCGATCACACAAGAGTGCAGTTTTTGGAGCTGCTCTGATTCACCTTTTTTTTTTCCCTTCATTTCGCTCTCATTAAGAGGCTGTATTGAAACCTCTGCCCTCTTTTTGTGTGTTTGCGTTGAATTTGTCGATTGTGCTTTTGTGAAGATGGCTTTCATTTGCCTTAATGTTCAGTTTTGCAGCTTCTTCTCCGCAGGTGTACTTCAGCCACTGGAACACGCATAGAAAAGTCAGTGTCAGACTGTGAACACGTCTTCAGAGCATTTCTTCAAGCAAGTCCCTGTATGTCTTTTGTTTTTGTCTTTTTCACCCCGCTTGTGTTTTCTAGGTTTTGCCTTCGTACTTTGAGAAGATTGAAGGAAAAACAAAAGTCAAAGGCACGAGATTTCCAAAATAACTTTTTTTTTTTTTCAAGCGAATGTACTGGAAAACACAGACAGGTGTTTCCCCCAATTGTACTTCTAGTGTCAAATTGAATTAACCGCGCTTCAGAACGACAATTTCCGTCGAGCGTTTGTCTTTAGAATAGATAATGCTAGGCTTGCAGTGACTTCTCGTGAATTGCTCAGTAAGAATAATTACATCACCGACTGAAGTGAGGAGAAATTAAAAAAATCTGTATAGCTTGTATTTAATTTATTTATGAGAATTTTTTTAATGTTAACATCTGTAATAAAGCAGAAGCATTGTTTTAAATTTCAGACCATTAGTTTGGTACAACGTATATTTTGAAGTTCTATAGAAATTACCAAATGTACCTTCAGTGTAAATAATTGCATAGTACTTATTAGGACATGAGGGTTTGATTTAAGCGTTACACTGCCATGTAATGATGTTCTAATTGTAACCTGATATATTTTGTTTTGATGACTTGCTGATTGCATTGGAGCACATGGATGTATGTGTGCTCTGTTTTAAAAAAAAACAAAACAAAAACATTAGGACAACAACTAAGATGTCCAGCGACACCAAGCATTTATCTGTTGGCTCTGCCCAACATAGTAGGAATATTTTGGTTGTGGCTCCTCACATGTGTTCAATCTTTCCACCAGCAGGTGGAGAAGTGTCAATGTTGTCGGTATCTGGCGTGCAGTTCTCAGTCACTAATTACATGTTATGCGTATAGAGAGCATGCTTCCTTCCAGTAGAGCACGCACGGGGCTGCTGTTATATTATCTTTATAAATTGCTATAAATGATGAATGGAGCATTTTTATGTTAATCACAAAGATGTAAACTCAAGAGGAGAAACTCCCTCTAAGAACTTGGACAACAAACAATTTATCCAGATAAATACAACCTAACTATTGCAATTAGAGGCCATGTGCTTGAACGTGGTACAGCTAATAATTGTTTTTCCCCCCTACTTGTTGAAATAAAGGTTCAGTAAAAGCAACAAACCTGTGTTATCTGTTTCATCCGGTTCACCAGTGGCATCTCAACATGATGAACAGAAGCTACTGCTGAATAGAGCTCTGTGTGTGTGTGTGTGTGTGTGTGTGTGTGTTTTGGATTGAATAAGTCATTGTATGACAGGCCAGCTGTCATGTGTCTTCTTCTTGACTGGTGTCCAGCACCTGCAACTCTCTTCTGCTTACTCACTGTCCTTCTTTCTCCCGTCTGTCTTTATTTTTGTACCCTGGTCTAGCCAAGAGGGCCGGAGGCCACAATCATGAGACGCTGCCTACACATTATTGTTTAATAGTGGAGTTTTAGATCGTGAGTACTCAGGAGGAGGAGGAGTTATTTTTGAATGAATAGTTTAACACAAATCCTCCTGCGATATTATACCACTTTTGAAATTTTGGGATATATTTTCTTGCCCCTTTAGTGAAACTGAAGCAACTTGAAATGTGAGTCAGACATTTTTTAATATGTGAAGACCTGTTTTTGGCTTAACAAGATGAAAACAAGACAGTTAAGTGTGGTTATTTAAATGACTTCATTGTTCATTTGGTGGGAGACTTCTGCTTTGTTACTGGATAAACTGAAGAGAAGCTTAACTGATTTGCCTGATCCTCACTCCTGACTACCAGAAACACAAACCATCGACCCCACCCAAGAACTACTGTTCAAACACAGTGAGAACATGTCAATTAAACATCTAATTTGCAGTAGTTGCTTGGCTGTACAGAGCTGGATGGAAGTTGGTGAAAGAGACATCAAATAACCATAAAAAGAATTGTTTTGTTGGATAAACTTCTGATAGGTACTTATTTATATATATATTATCAACTGTGTCTTAATATAGTATCAATCTACGTAAATTATAACCAGGGTAAAAAATAAAAATGCTCTAGTGGGCCGGGAACGTCTCCTCTATGCGCTCCATAAAACAGTCGTCGGTCACACAGTATGGAAACTATGCGGCCGCCCTGCCTGTGATCTGCGCTACAATGTCAAACACCACCGCTCCCCAACCCCCACCCCACCACCACCACCTCCCTACGTCTAATTCGAGATTGGCAATCCGGCGCCTGGCGCGTCACAGAGCGACGCGGAGAGACAAACAAAGGCCTGAAGCTCCCTGGTGACACGGCTCCCAAAAAGCTCAGCGGGCCTCGAGTGGCTCGATGAAGGGGAGTGGTGGCAGATCCAGAACGTGTTTCCATGGGGACGCCACCTCCACTCCCCCGTCCCCACCCCCACCCCCACACACCCAACAGTGTATGCGACGCTTCCTGAAGCCAAACGCCTCAGCCCGCAGGCCCTCCAGTGCTATTTCTCCTCTTTGTCCATATTTATACCGTTATTTCTTGTGGTAAATGTGTGTGTTTTTAACTGCTGTACTTCTGATGAACTTTCACGAGCATGTGTGGCATTTCCGAGTCATTCTCCTCCAGTGTCGGCCTTCTGCATATCTTGGCTTGAATGACCCTTCTTTGCTTTCTCCTGGTTGTGTGTCTGGTAACTGGATCTGCGTGTTTGTGGTCCCTTTTTTTGTCACCTTCATGTAAACACACACACACACACACACACACACACACACACACACGTTTGTCTCCTTGTCTCAGTGAGGACTTGCAGTGGCCACTGTCCCGTTTCTGGTATTCATCTCACTTCCAGCCTTCACTCGAACCTTAATAAAAAATATGCCGCACCCTGTCACACTCTGAACTTCATCGAAATTCATTTCTTTCCCCAAAATGTGAGCCTTCCTCACTCTGAAGAAAAGTCCCCGCTCTGTTGGTTTATTTCAAAGGTCCTCATAATGCAATATTTACGAGAACACACACACACACACACACACACACACACACACACACACACACACACACTTTTTCCCCCCCTCTGTTGTGTCCGACTATTTGGTCGCTCCAGAAACGAGGCGGCTAAATTTGTCGCGCTGGCGACACGAGAGAAGGTCAGACGAGCCAGAGGAGAAGAAAAACAGGAATGCGGAAAGATGAATAATGAAGAAGATAATTTTAAAAAGATGAGAGTGGGGCGAATGTGACACATTTAGATAAAACTGGAGGACAAACCTAATACGAACCCCATCTTCCTCCCCCTCTCCCTGCTGCGCTGGCAGGAGACCAGATATGGGGAGGTGACATTGAAAAATTTGGCTGAGTGGAATTCGGGCCGAAGTTTCAGCGTGGCCGCACACATCACTGACCTCAGGCTGAATCATTATCAGCTCTGTCAATTATTATGTACAGTTTGGCTTTGTCCAGGTGCAATCTGCTGGCAAATTAAACCATTTAGATATGAAAGAAGGCCTCAGTTCAGCCTCTGAAATAGTTTGCCAACTTCTGTAAAAGTGTCAGAAAAACTTTGGTGATAATATAAACTGTCATCGCACACCAGATGGAACATATCCCAAATCTTTTGGATTTATTCCAATATCCATCTTGTGAGGTAAGCATATAGACAGGAGAAGGGAAATCTCGGAAGGTGATTAGATTAGATAAAACTTTTTTTGGACACAAGAGGCAACATTAGACTGGTATCACACCCTCTGATGAAAATGGCAAAAATATCATCCACTGGTGTTTAAACAGCAGTTATTGCAACATTCATACTACCCACTTTAGCAGCAGTGAGACTCGCAGTAGCTCCTTCATCTATGGTTGTGGACACACATATTTTTATTCCTTTTCGCATTGGAGATTCCTATGGATCATCTTTGCTTTACTCTTCTTCTTCTTATTATATTCATTACGCTCCCTGCATCTCTGTTATGTCACTGCCTGTACTTTTCACAGACTCCTGTCAAATCTTTGGCTTTAGCTTCCCGCTACAACTGAGGCTTTGTTGGACCTTCCACGTGTTCGGAAGAAGGCAAAAGCAAAGCGGAGTAACAAACACCTGGCTGGAGGCATCATCGCTAACCCGATGATGAGAGTAATCATTTCTGCTTGTGACATCACAAAGGGCATTAATATATCTTGGCACACGACCTCTGATTTGGAGCATTCTTTGGTAACATAGTGTATCATATGGCCTTGTCAGATGGACCTTGTCTGGTTATGGGACTGAAAACGTGCCAGATCGGAGCTTGGCAAGACGGACGCTCCATCCAGCTGCTGCGAAATGCTGCACGCCAGCACGACTTCTCGGCTCCAGAGAGCGCCGTGTGTTTACAGTGACCAACTTTTCATTTATTTTGTCCGGGGGGTGGGGGGGGGCGGGGCGTGCCATGTGCTGCCGAGCTGGTTTGGTGGTAAGTGGGTTATGTATGCAGCCACGGGTATGTATGGATGTTTGTCTCTGCCTGGCAGTGAGTGGCATGCCGGCGAAGGGTAGGGCAGCGGATGGCTCGGGGAGGCGGGTGGGGGCAGAGTGTGGGGGTCTCAGTCCATTCCTGTGATTTAACATGACACCACTTGCACTAAGGCTGCGACAGCTGCATATGCACATGCCGGCCATTCTGTTTGTTGTAGGGGATTACTCTGCGATAAAAGCCCCAGAGGGCAGCGGCATGGCTGGGCTGCAGCACTACTGTCCCCCTCCCCTCCTGAGCTTTCTCCAACCCAATCCCCAACGTCCAACCAACCCCCCACCCCCACCCCCACTCCACTTGGAAACACAAGTGGGGGGCCCCCCTTCATTCTGGAGCAGGGAATGAATGGCGGTATTCTCTCCACCATTAGCCGGGATGTAGTAGTGTCGCATCACCTTTAGACATCAGTCAAAAGCCAGCGCCGCAGCTTATGTAAGGTTGATTATCCAACACAAATAGTAGGGCACGGCCAGAGCTTGGCCCGGCCCTGCTCCCATTCATTTGCCTCGGAGCTGACGGATTTACTGTTGTTGTAGTGATGGTGGTCGCAGAGCGCTTCCGTCGCCGTGACGCGCACCCTCGTAATGTTGAAGAAGAACGCCATGTATAAAAAACAACAACAACCTGGGAAACAAAAGTTGTAGATACATGCATATGACCATGGTGGCAGCAGAAAATGCTGATATTTCACCCTTTTTCTCCCATTTACCTGTTGTATACGTTCCTACCATCACGACTCTGTATTCTACACACATTACACTGTATTAAGTGGATGCAAGATAAGCGTGGTTTTTGTGTTGACTGCTATTTTAATCATGTACTTTTCCCCCACAAAAGACTCACCGTCTTTTCAATACGAAATTGCAATAGCGTCACAATAGTCTCACAATAGCGTCTTCAGGTCAGTGATGATCTTGAGGCAAACCTGGGGTGAGGAGGGTGCCCCCCCCATGGACCCCTCCCCACCACCACCACCACCACCTTCACCACCAGGAGCAGCAGCAGCAGCAGCTCAGCTGTCACACAATGTGCTGCTGCTTGTCACTGAGGGAAAGTGGAGCAGTGTAGCCAGTGACAGGGCAGTCCTCTTGCACAGTAACACAAATGCACACGCACACAATGAAAAAAAGAAATGGACAGGCATCGGAGCGCAACATCGTCTACACACACACACACAAACATAATCTAGGCCCTGTGAATGTTAACTGATGATGAGTATTATGTCACTCAGCTGCCCTCATCGCAGTTTATTTTAGTTTCCTATAACGTATAAATATAGATTGATTATGTTCATTATGTCTTTGTTTTTCATAGTTTTAGTTTGAAAAAAGAAACGACAATACAATGTATAAATATATTTATATAGGGCACCACTGGAAAATTAGATCCAAAGCACAAGACATTTATTGGTCATAAAAAAAGGATTACAACTTAATAGAGGTATTATTGTCAAATGGATAATCGTGGTCATATCCAATCTAATCAGTTTTTACTTAGATTGCAAAGTTCACTGCTTCACAATTCAGAAAATAAGATTCACCTTTCAGCAAAAACAAAATCATTAACTGCAGAAATAAATATTTCTTCTTCTCTACTTCTAAAGTATTTACTCCAGCATTCAGGGAGCAGAGCCGTCCCTCAAACGAGACAGGACAAGTGTGCGAGCACACACACGCACACACGCACACACGCACACTTCTCTCATTCTGCTGACAATGGGTTAGGGTGACAGAGGGTTATGAGTGACTCTGACACACTGCAGACCCCCTCCCCGCCGGACCCCCGAGAGCAACACAGGCGTCTTTGTACTTGCTCCACCATCAGTGACCATCCATCACAGACTAACCTGACAGCCCTCTGCGGCCCTGAGCCAACTCCCTGCTCCAAACCTGAGCCAGCAGACCAGACCAGACCAGGGTCCAGTCCACAGGCCGCTGCTCCTTTTTGGGCAGAGCCCCAATGTCTGACCCTCTACTGGCTCCTCAGCTCACTTCTCTGGCTGGAGAACCAGACTTCATGACAACCATCACAATTTCTAGTTCTGCCAGGAATTTGACGCCTGACAGTGCGTATTTAGGCCACTTACTTAAAATTCAACGCATTGGACTTTTAATGTGTCATGTGTTTTACAGACAATCTATAACGTTAATTTGTCAGGCCTTCACTGCATGAATGCACAGGCTCGATATGTTGATGGCATACATATATGTGGATGCCTGTGTAATAAATATAGCCTGGCATCAAATTGGAGACATTTTTCCAGTCTTCAGCAATGCTAGGATGCCATGTGTGCGTGTGTGTGTTAATGTGAGAAACTATGATGGAAATATAAGATAGAAAGGAATGCGACGCATCCACCCAATGCCATAGCTGTCGCTGCGGCCCACTTCTCCACAGACAGAAGGGTGTATTTGGGCTGTTTGCTTGTCCCCTGCTGGCGGAAGCCGAGGGGCTGAATGAGCCGCTGAGCTCGGAGGTGAAACACGTCCAGGGAGGATTAACGGCCGGACTCTAGGCTAACGCTAGGGCCGAGCGGAAGGAGGTCAGGACACACAGAGGCCACGCTTCCGATCGCCGACGTCCGATTACTGGCCCCCGTCCCTTTTCTGGGTAACAGGAGACAGTGTCAACCTGCTTCTCCGCTTACTGTACTGTGTTCGGTCCGTGCTTGTCCGCACAGGCCCCGTCTGACACACACAGTCCACTTTAGCTCCGAAGGTCACTTGCATCACTCGGTGCAATCATCTTGGAGGCGAAGTCACTAGATAATTATGCGGTTGCGTCGGTATGCACTTTAATATAAACCGCAAAAATGAACATGATGACCTCATCGCTCGAATGTCCCTCATTGAATCCATTTTCAGACCTCACATGGAAGCCCAAACATGGTGGATAATCAAGCTTGTCTGGATCATTATCCATGGTTGGTAATTATTGTCCATGTTCATTCGTCTGAAAATCGGAACATGCTCACACACACACACACACACACACACACACACAGCTGCTGTCAATTTCCCCCTTGGGAGATCGATAAAGTTTTATTTATTCCATTCTATTCTATTCTATTCTAAAACAGCATTTTAGCCCTTTGTTGACACCCTCCTGTAAGAAAACGGGGATCAGTTGAGGATCAGTCTTTGCAGGAAGCTAAACTTCCTACAAAGACTGATCCTTTGCTGGGCCTAGACTAGGGCAGAACCAGCACCAGGCGCTGTCACTAACCCGGGAGAGGGATCTTTCAGGCATTGTTGCCCTCGATGACATCATAAAGGGCCATTTTCTACAATCCTGAATAGTAAGTAAGGATGGGCTTTTTGTTGGAATACCAGAGATGGGCTTTGGTCTTAGTGAACCTTATCAAAATAAATAATATATAATAAGAATATAAAATATATATGCTATAGCAATGAATTGGTGATTTTATGCCACACATAGATGTAAACAAGCGTCTCTGGCCTCATTTCCTACCGTCTGAGTCAAAGAGCGTCTTGCCATCGCGTATCGCCGGCTCCAAGTGGAGGTGACAGCTGTTGCCAGACTGCTTCCACCGCCTGCCCCTCTCCTCCTCCTCCTCCTCCTCCTCCACCACCCACAATGGAAGGGGGACTTTACGTCTAGTGTCAGAGAGGGTGCAGAGAGAGGAGCGCGAGCCCGGGATTAACTCATTAAGACACACATCTTTGATCCGAGTTTATCTCCTCCATTTCCTCGGCAACTCGATCGTATCCTGGACCCCTAAGACACTTTGGAGCCGGGGGTCGGGGGGGAGGCCGACACAAGGGCACGCAAACGCACACGTAAAAACAAACAACAAAAAAAGAAAATCCACGCACGCGCGTCAGGGCCGTAGAAGCGGGGCGGGACGGGGGACGCGAAGCGTAGATGTGCAGCAACAGCTAAACGTCGTGTCGGGTTTCTTGGGGCTCGTGCTAAATTTAACCCTGTGATCCTGCAGCAGGCAGAGGGGTTTAAATGCCAGCCTACAGTTGCTTGACACCAGTTGTTCCCCACACATCTTCCACTCAACACAAACCCTCGAGGCAAGACAGCCACACGCACCTACGCTCCCCCCCCGGCACTCCGTACACGCTCCCGGCGCAGGACCCCGAGACCGAGTGCGAGCCGGGCTTTTTCATTTTCTACCGGGGAAGCCAGAATCTATTCCGCGCCGCGTCGTCCTCCAGCATGGAGCTTTTCGAGACCAACCCTTACTTCTTCCCCGACCAGCGCTTTTACGAGGGAGGCGACAACTACTTCCCCTCTCGCCTACCTGGGGCGTACGACCAAGGCCCGTACCAGGACAGGAGCTCCATGATGAACCTGTGCGGGAATCTGCCCAGCGGCAGCGGGGTGTCGGGGACGGGAGCGGAGGAAAAAGCCTCTCCGTCCAGCCTGTCGCCGCACTCTGAGCCCCACTGCCCGGGCCAGTGCCTGCCCTGGGCCTGCAAGCTGTGCAAGAGGAAGACGGTCACCATGGACCGCCGCCGGGCGGCCACCATGAGGGAGAAGAGGCGTCTGAAGAAGGTGAACGAGGCCTTCGACGCGCTGAAGAGGAGCACCCTGATGAACCCCAACCAGCGACTGCCCAAGGTGGAGATCCTGCGCAGCGCCATCCAGTACATCGAGAGGCTGCAGGCGCTGGTGTCCTCGCTCAACCAGCAGGACAACGAGACAGGGCAGCAGGGGCTGCACTTCCGGCCCAGCGCATCCCAACCCAGGGTGAGTAGCAGGAGCCGAAGGGGAGCGATTCAGGTTCAGGAGTTCAGGAGTCGCAGGAGTTTAGACGTTGGGTTAGGGTTAGTGAGTTAGTTAGGGTTAGTTAGTTAGTTAGTGGATGAAACGCTGTGGCTACAACATTTCAAGTTTTCTTATATTTGGAGATAAAACCACAAAATGACTGTGATTTGTATTAATGTTATAGCTACCTAGAAATATAACAATGACACGACTTCAAGAGCGATAAAAACTTGAAAAACCCTCTGAGGCACAAAGTAAGTAAAAGTTAAAGTAACTAAATCTGAAACCAGTCACTAAAATCATTTACTAAACAATCAGGATATTTACTGCTTGTCCTGAGTGACGGCTCATGATGTACGCTGCCGGCTGGGCGGGTGGCGTAAAAACACACAGTGGGGTGTTCTGCTTCTCGGCTGCCGAGTGAATGACAGCAACTTCTGTCCCTGTGTGTGTGTGTGTGTGTGTGCATCTCCATGGCCACAGGTGTCGTCATCCAGCGAGCCCAGCTCCGGCAGCACCTGCTGCAGCAGCCCCGAGTGGAGCAGCACCCCGGAGCAGTGCACGCAGAGCTACAGCAGCGAGGGTGAGCGCACGTTTCACACCCATGCGTTCGTCTGAATGACACAGCAACTTTAGCATGAAGCTGGAAGTGTAGCCAGTGTTTGTTTATCGTTGTTTTTTTCTTTTGCCTTTGTGATGCAGATCTGCTGAGCGCCGCCAACTCCCCGGAGCAGGGCAGCATGCGAACCCTGACCTCCATCGTGGACAGCATCTCGGCGGCAGACGGTTCAGTGGCCTTCTCTATGGACATTCCCAAGTAAAAGCCTCCTCCAACCAAGCAGACCCATGATTGAACAGAGAAGAAGAAGAAAAAATATTGAGGTATAAGTCTCTTAAATTTAAGTTTTTTTGTTGTTATTATTATTATTATTTTATTTCAGTTGTTTGAGCGATGTGTCTTATGCTAAAACCCTGAAAGTGTATTTATTTGACTCTGTCAGTCAGTGGGTCTGCTGTACTGCTCCTTCCTATTTCCGAGCGGAGGGGGGAGGGGCTTATTCCCTTGATTCCCTGATTCATCCTGAGGTCCAGACCTGTCGCAGTCACAGGAACTTAGTCTCGCCAGACTTTTTTGTTGCATGAACCCGACAACAGACTATTAGAGTGGGATCTGTTAAGACTGGTTTTCTCCTAACTTAATCCAAGTTTTCCCTCTTTGCTCTCGAAAAACCCTTTCCTTGACTTTCTTTCATTCTTTTTTGTGTGTGTTTCCATGCCTAAAACAAACAAACAATCAAACATGAGTTTATCTGTGGGGCCAATATGTACCGTGGCAGTTTTTGACCAAGATCTGCTTAATTTAAACTGGTAAAGAATGCTAGTTGTGTAAATATACGTTCCCTTTTCTACAGAGTGGTTTTGCCATTTTAATTTTTTATTTTTTTTGCTAACTTATTTTTTGACTTTTATAACTAAGATTGTTGTGTATTTGTAGATGTTCCCGAAAGTGATTATTTTCTGTCCGACTCTTGAAATAAAGACCGTTTTCAATACGTTGCCATTTCTATGCCGATGCAACCCAGCGCCCGAAAGAAACACGACATCCACATCTTTAAAAAACAGCTTTACTCATGTTGATATAGTGTCATAAATACAGTTCACTTCTTCTTTTTCTTTTTTTTTTTCTGAAAACCTTGATTTGTCAGCATTGTTTCACACCTGGAATAAAGACACAGTACTCATAGCTGCCACATAGCACATTACACCTTTGAGACACTTTGAAATCAAAAAAGTAACCGGTCGAATGAAATGAAATAAAATAAAATAATAAAATAAAAGTCAGGATTATACACCCATTCAGCACTTCACCGCCGTATTCTGTGTTCATCGGATAAGGAGTTGGTCAGCCGAGAGAACCGGCTGCTCACTGGCACGTCTCGTTTTGCAAATGTGATGGGAGGAGTCCGTCACTTTGAGCAGCGCGTCATTGGCTGATGTTGAGCAGCAGTTTTACGGTTTTTGATTGGAGACAATGAGAGAGAGAGAGAGAGCGAGAGAGAGAGCGAGAGAGGGAGGGCTGAACGGGAGAGGAGCTACGGTGGTCACACTGGCCGTCCACCGAGAGACGTGACGGTCACACGGCTGGGCGTCGGCCTCTGAAACACACACACACACGCGCGCGTGCATACACACACATACCACTCATCGTCTTAAAGGATTCTCTCGATTCTAGGCTACATAGTGTCGTACTGAAGGCGAGAGAGGCGAGAAAAAAAAAGAGGTAACAGCTACATAGTGTCCAAAAAAAGAGGAGGAGGAGGAGGAAGAAAGGATAGCAGAAGGAGGCAAGAGAGCACAGAGAAGTCTGAAGTTGGACCCGTGAACCTGTGAAGAGTCCTCGTTAGAAACACAACCCTGTTCAAGTGAGACCCTCCCGCCAATGATTCACACACTGATAGCGCACAGCGAGACGCACAACGGGCTGAAACGAGGAGAAAGAGAAAGAAAAAAGGCAGAGAGAGAGAGAGAGAGAGAGAGAGAGAGAGAGAGAGAGAGAGAGAGAGAGAGAGAGAGAGAGAACAGTCACTATTGAATACAGGGCATTGGGCTTCCATACAGCAGTTATATTATATTATTTTCCATATATATTTTTCCTATATATATATATATATATATATATAATATTTCTATAAAAAACATAATTCATCCATTTTATTTACAAGAGACAATAAATGAGTAATACCTTGCATAACCGGTAGAGGGGCAATGTGCATTTAGATCTGCCATTTATACAAGTATTCATCATCATCCCCAAGTCCAAAGCAACGCCTCGCCGCCACGCTCGGCGCCGGGTTCTCCTCATCGCTCGGCGGGTCATGGCGACGCGGGGCGGTCGGTTTGGACTTGGCCATGTTGACAGACTTAGAACCAGGACGAGAACCCCACAGCTGAGACCAGGAGAGCAAGAGCACAACACCACAACGACAAGGCTACTGGGAGCACTGGGGGTGGAGGGGTGGGTAAACTGGGAAGAGACGACGGGTCTCCTCTAACAGCAGCGAGCGCGGCCGACCGTGGGCACTCTCGGAAAGTTCAAAGGTCAAGAGCTGGCCTCTGTATTGCACGTGTCCGGAGGAAAGGTGAGAGGTGAAGGGCGGGAGAGGTGAGGCCGCACGACAAAAGGGGGTTGAGGAACTTTCACCCCATTTCTCCCCCTTTAGTAGCACCCCGGGACCTCCTTCCCAGATTTGGCATATCACTCTCAAAAGGCCGCAAGCATGTGTCCGTACAGATAATGAGAATGCACTGCCAGAGACGGAGAGAGAGGGGGGGAAAAAATCATTCAGATACTCAGTTTATATTCAGAATGTTAAGCTGACTATAAAACCTTTTAAAGGTGATGTATAACAAAATGTACTGAATCAAAAGCTGCGTTTCCATGACAGTTTTTCGCAAAATGAAAGCAATATTTCTAAAATTTCGACAAAGTACAATTGCAATTTGCAGGTGTTTCCATTGAATAGTGTTGAGCACATAAGCCATAACTCTTGTAAAATCTCGAAAATCTCGGACGAGAACTTACGAGAAACTTAGTCGACTCTCGGGCTCGCGTCAGCCAAATCAAACACACTCGCTGCTTGTATATCAGTGCCGTGCTCCATGCTTGTGCCACACATTTAGGCAAAACCATGAAAACCTTGAGACGCCTCTACAGTACAGCGAGCTTCGGCCAGGTTAGCTTACCTGTTAGCATTTTGCGCTCCTGTTAGTAAGCAGAGAGAAGTTAGCAAGAGTAGGTCCGCACAGCCGAAGGGTCGAGTCTCGGCGGCGCCGAGGGAGGAGCTGGAGGAGGAGTTGGCCCATTGGAAGGACACACACACACACACACACACACACACACACACACACACACAGCCGTGCAGTTAGTAATCAAGCAACACGCAGTGAGGTTTTATCTAGTTTTATCTAGTGTTGCCAACTTTCATTCAGAAAAATAAAGGAGGCCTCCTCCGACCGCAGTGGTCGGGGCCATGACCATCACAGCCCAGTGGCTCGCCAGCAGTTGTAAATCATAACTTAATAAAGTGCAGGATGGATAGCTTTAACAAAGGAATTAAATAAATAAATCTGAAAAGAAGAAGCGATCCTGATTCTTAGCATACTCTACGCAAGCTACAAGCCAGTACGCAGTTGTTGTGAATGGGTTGCGCAGTGGTATTGCCTGCAGCGACAAAGATTTACTGTTTTGAACGCAAACTTTACGGAAACAAATGTGAGTCTGCGTTGAAAATAAAGTTATGTTCAAAACAAGCAAAAATACGGGATAAACCCCGTCCCGTATCGATTCAAAACGGGACCATTTCATTGTCAAATACGGGACAATTCTGTATTTTAAGGGACGGTTGGCAACTCTAGTTTATCAGATAGCCGAGCTAACGCTGGTCAGCAAAGCCTCACACCTTCGGGCTGGAGGTGTTTCTTGGGCATCAGGTTCACAGAGGGCGGCATGGACATGGAGGGCATGCGGAAGCCTGCAGGCAGCGTCTCCATGGAGCCCGCCATCATGCCCAGCCCCGCCCCCCCCTCGCGGGCCCGAAACCTCTTGCGCCACGACGGGGAGCGTCGAAAGGACTTGTCATCCCCGCTCTACAAGGACGAGAAGAAACGCGGAGGTCAGACGATCGTCGGCCCGCCCTCCCCTCCACTTTTCAACAGCATTTTGTCTGATCAAAGCAGCAGCTTGTGAGGCCACCTCCTCCAGTCGGCGGTCAGTCCCCAGGGCCAGCAGGTTGTTGAATTCCCTCTCCAGAACCTGACGCGCCTGGAGAAGAAAAGAAGAGAGAGAGAGAAAAAAAGAAAAAAAATGAGCACAAAGACAGTCACTATCAGCAGGGCACTCAGTCAAATTGTGGCTTAACAAGCTGGGGTCAGAACTGGAGCAGGAGCTGATGGCAAGATGTCAGTGAAAGCTCTCAAAAATACCTGCACGATTACAGTCAAACAGACAAAACAAAACAAAACACGCAACCTCATGTTGTCGTTCCTTTTGTTCACCCGCGAATATTGAAACAGTGGGCAGGGAATCTGTACTGAGGCCCGTGGCCAGAAAAATTCTCTCAAGCGAATTCTGAGTGCAAACAACAGAGGACTTGGACAACTGATGGCGAATCTGAAGCATGTTAAAAAAAAACAAAATAAAAATCCTGGCCGTCGGGAGCAGGAGGAGCTGACGGCTGTGCACAAAAACCACTGTGTCATGAAAAAATAAAGGACCTCGGTCAACCTTGCCTTGCTTGCGACTCATGGTAGATGCTCTCGACGCAGAAATCTCACTGCCGCAAAGTTCATTTTTAAAGCAATGATTTATTTCAGATATGGCATCGCAGAAGTCTCGAGCCCAAGCGTTCAACGAACCGATTGCTTTCCAAGCAAATTCTTTAATGGGCAACTTTACAAGACACACAAAATAATTTCACCCCCCCCCGACTTGTCTTTACCTGCGTGTTCTGCATGGGGATCTGCAGGATGAGCGCCAGGCTGCTGTAGTCGAAGGTCTCGTCCAGAGCCACCAGCGCTCCGTGCACGCCGCTCTCCAGCAGGTTGCCGCTGTACTCCCTCAGACCGATGGACACCACCCAGTGGGTCACCTGCTCGTTGGTCCACACCAGCACGTCTGCGGGTCGGAGAGACGGACGCCGCTGTGAGCGCGTGACAGCTTTGGTTGGGGGGCGGGGGGTGGAGGGGGTGAGATTAAACAAACAAACAAAACTTACCACCGCCAGCTCGTAAGAGCACTCGGGTCAACCGGAGGAGGTTGGAGAAGGGAGGGTGGTGGTGGTGGGGGGTTAGGGTGGGGGAGGGGTGGAGGAGGAGGAGAGAGATAACGTGCGTGTCGGCATAGTGTCAACTCACTGGCAACTCGCTCCCTTTGTTCATTTAAAGTGCAGCTGTCGGCCGGCTTTCCGACTTGGAACAGGCGGCGTGTGCGCGCGCGTGTGTGTGTAAACAGGGCAGGGCGCCGTGATTGGACGCGACAGCTGAGTCAAGTTCATGTGCAGCGCTCAAGGTCAAAAGGGCAAGAGGCTCGGGCTGGATCGGTGCGTGCGTGCGTGCGTGCGTGCGTGCGTACGTGCGCGTGTCTATTCTTGGTATGCGGAGATCTTGATCACAGGACAGCGAGGACTCCTGGGCCTCTCCACCCTGCAGCTGTTTGGTCCTTCAAGCTGCAGCTGACAACCTCCGCCAGCGACCACTAGGTGGTGCTGTGGCCAGACGGGGCTCTACCTCTGGGGGCCACTGTTGGAATGTGTGTCTGTGTGCTCGCTGCTGTTTAACTGTGCGTGTGTCTGTGTCCGTATTGTGTTAATCACAAATATGTGAACTTTTTCCAGAAAAATACAACCTAACTGTTGCAGTTAGAGGCCACGTGCTTGGACGTGGTAATAATTGTTTTTCTCCCCTACTTGTTATGACATCAAGGTTCTGTTGTGTGTGTGTGTGTGTGTGTGTGTGTGTGTGTGTGTGCGTGCGTGCGCACGTGTTTTAGGTGTACCTTTCATGTCGTGTTGGCTGTCCTCTCTCCTGCGTTCCAGGTCTTTCCTGTCATAATTAAGCCTCTTCAAGCACATAATCCCATACTGGAGACTGGCCCTAAGACACACACACACACACACACACACACACACACACACACGTATTATTAGCCATTCCATCCCCGTTCATAATGTATCCAGATCGTATAGCAGCTGCAAAAAAAGACAAAAGAAAACGCACCTGTGGAAGCTGTCCACCATCTTGAGGTGGCTCCTCAGGTCCTTCTTGGTCAGATGGTCGAGCATCCTGGCATCCACCAGACACTCCATGAAGTAGGAGCGGTACTGAGGCAGGCCCAGGCAGGGCAGCCACTCGTTGCCGATCCACTCGTGGTTCATGTCGCCGTAGGCCAGAGTCTGCGGGGACGACGGAGAGGACGTCTTGAATGTAGATGGGAAACACATGGCGCAGAAATGTGCAAAAAAAATTAAATATCTGAAGCTCGTTATGTTCTCGACTAGCAACCCAGCAGCTGTCAGAGGGCACGTTGAAAACCACAGGGGGGCAGCGCATCACCAGGGAAAACAGAATAGCGTCATAGATCTGGCGACGCCCTGCGACCGCTGCTAACCGCCAGCTCGCTCCCGGCCGCCGCTGCGTGCACGCGTGCGTGTGTGAGGGCGTGTGCAGGCGGGTGTGTGCAGGCGGGTGTTAGCGGAGTGGCGAGCTCACCTGTGCCCAGCTGCCCTCCTCATTATCCTGAGTGGCAGCAAGGTAAAGACAGTACACAAGGTTAGAGAGGCAGAGCTCAGCCCAGAGGGACACACACGTTCAGAACACGCGGCATGCACACACACACACACACACACACACACACACATCATCACAAGACACACACCACACACACACACACACACACACATACACACATGAAAAAGTAAACCGAACAAGCACAGAAAATAATACATTGTTGAGGGCATTTAAATGGTTATTTTGTTAGAAGGGTGTTAAGTGTGTGATAGTGGTGAAGGGAGGTGAGAGGGGTGAGGTGTGAGGGAGGGTGAGGTGTGTAGTGTCGAGTGGTTTGGGGGGGTGGAGGAGGGGTGAGACTGCCCAGATGGTACTGACCGCTTTGGTGGAGGAAGCCAGGTTCTCCATCTCTTCATGAGTCACCCACACATTTCCGGACGACTGCTCGGAGGACAGGAACACACACACACACACACACACACACACACACACACACAGTGTTGAGTGGCGCGAAAGGGAGCAGGTGTTTTCATCAGGCAGGTAACTTGTCACCATATCTGCTGTCCTGTGTTGTTGCATTTCACACAACACAACACAACCCAACTACGACAAACCCACTTCAGTTGAAACTCAGGGGCGTCAACTCTTGTTTGTCTTGACAGGAGGAAGAACAAAACAGCAGAGTGAGGCAAGGAGAGCACAGAGTGCAGAGTGAGGATTAAAACACACACACACACACACACACACACACACACACACAGTGGTGAAGGTTTCGGTGGGATTTGTGAGGAGAAATGCAGTCGCAGTCAAAAGCCCCTGATTTTAATTTTTAATGCGCCGCAGCGCCTTGGAGTCTCGGCTGATCACTGCTAGGCATTTTTTTTTTCTCGACACGTGCGCCAACGTCTGCTTCTGCTTGTGGTTGTGGTTCTGGTGTCGCTGCGTCCGTACCGTCCTGGAGGTGAGCGGCGCAGACGGGCTGGTGAGCGACACCATCTCCTGGATGGCCAGGCGCAGCTTGAGCCGGTGCAGAGGGTTGCTGATGCCGATCTCCCGCTGGATCTCCGTGTCGGACAGCGCCGACATGATGGCGCCGCTCTTCACGTTGGCGCGGCAGGCGGCCACGTACCACGCCGGCATGCCCACCCAGAGCTGCAGGGGGAGAGACAGCCGGGCGTCAAACATCGCCAGTCAAACACACAGGAGATGATGTCACAAGTCTAATATTGAGGGTAAATTCCCACTATCACGTCTTTATTTTTTAATTTCAGGTTCTTCATGTAGCAGCCTGGCTTTTAATGATCAAAAACAGCCCTTTGATCTTCAGAGAGCAGCATGTTTAACCCTCTGTGTGCAGCCTCCAGCTAAAAAGTGAAAACTGCTGCTTTTTACCTCCCACTTTTAGAAGGGGGCACAAACAAGGTGGCAAACAAAGTTTGCTCCGCCTTTCGGCACCTTCCACACCTGTCCTGCCTGTGTAATCGCAGCCACCTGGTCATCCTCGTCCTCAGCTCTGCACAGCCTTTCAGCTGCGCTCAGATCTTCACTCCCTGCAGGTTGGCTCAGCTTTTTGATTCTTACTTTGCTGTTTTGTTTGTTGACCCCGTGTCTGTTTGATTCCTCTGCACTCCAGTCTAAACCAATTCCCCCCACTAATTTCCTTTGATTTATTTTTTTTTAATGAAACTTTCCTCGCACACTGAAGTCATGAATCTTCTCCTTGTGTTTATCTGTCGAATCAGACACCAACTTTGATTATTTCCTTAACTTAATTCCAAATACAAACTTGTCACTTTGTGGGCTGGATTGCAAAATCAAGTGGCTTTTTAGGCCTGTAGGTGGTGCTAAGTGCTCATTTTTTTGGCGAGGTGGGTTCAGAACGTTAAAGTAAAATAGAAAATGCCCTAAATGGTGCAAACTAATCATATGGCAATATTTTGAGCTAAATAAGCAGTAAGCATATTGGCAGGTGCCGGGGGACTTCCTGCCACTAGCAGCGGGGGGAAGCTTCTAAAAACAAACACTGAGGGAAGAGGGAAGGTACCTCTAGCCAGGACACCACGGTGGGGCCGTCCCACTGGGCAAATGCCAGACCTCGTTTCCTGGCGTCTTCCAGGAGCTCATGTCTGTGTTGTTGAAAAAAAACCGTGAGGGAAAGGAAAAAAAAACTGACCATGGATGCACTTTCAAAGTCCATAAATAATGCAGAAAATGTTAAAAGGCCCTACTTTTTCTTCATCCTGCGGTCCCTCTCGGCCTGCGTGCCCAGTTTCCCCAGCGTCATTGTGTCTCCGATGCCCATCTCGAAATCTAAAAGACAGCAGACAGAGGCGGCGTGAATCTCCGCTTCCACTGTGTGTGAGCGGTTTTCCAAGCAGAAGCAAGACCTGTCAGGGCCGGCAAAGCTTGACCGTCTCGGCCGACCGTCGGCTCCAGGCGACCTCCTCCCTCCTTCTTCTTCCCGAAGAGGCGGCCGATGGACGACTTGATGCCCTTCTTCTGCTTGCTGTTAGCAGTTAGAACAGAGGAGGCTCGTGTTGGCAAAATCACAATAGGGTGAAAACGATTTATGTACAGAAAGATATGTTTAGGAAGTTTCACGGCACCTGAACGCACAGGATGGGTCTGTAAACCTGTTAGTGGAGATGATGTGTGTGATGCTGCTGCTTGTGTGTTTACCCTCGTCCGTCCTCCAAGCTGCCCGTGAACTGTGCAAAATTGGTTTCCAGCCTCAGGCTGCGGGGCGACGGAGGCGGCGACGTCTCACACTTGATGGTAGCTTTGTCCACTTCTACTGGGGACTGGAGTAGAAAATAAATAAATAAATAAATGCAACTCGTGTGAGTCATCGGAAGGCCAAGTTGCGACAAACGCACAGAAAAAAAGATTTACTGTTCTCCTGCATACTTACTGCCACTTTCCTGCGGTGCTTCCTCAAGTCGCTCGGCTATGAAATGAAGCAGTACAAAGTTACACCAACAACTTACACACACACACACACACACACACACATGATGGGGTGTGGTGGTCTCTGACCAGGGTCATGATGCCCAGGTGGTGGCTGGCGTTGCGTTGGTGGTGCTTGGGGGTGGAGTGGCCGCTGGTGGGCGGGGAGCAGGACGAGGCCAGTGATTGGGCGGTGGCCGAGGTGGGCAGGGCCCGGGGCCGCAGCGTCACATTGAGTCCGTCCATGCTGCCGCTGTTCACGCGGGACTCCAGCTCGTCGGAACGCAGCTCTGCGGATTCTCTCTCCACCTGGATCATCCTGCACAGACACGCCGGCGGTAACAGTCACAGGCGGACTAGTGTTCAGCGCTTGCCTGGGTGTAAAGATTTGATTGGGACTATGAAGCCTGTATCATACTTATTGAATCTGTTACAGTAATTTATAGTTTGTAATAGTAAGAAGCGCGAAACTGGGGCTGGGGTCAATAGTCGTAGCAGACTGTAAAAACCCCTTTTATCGTGCACGAGAGAGTGCAAAACAATTCCTATTTTATTTGAACTTGGAGTCTGCAGCATCCGTTTTGCATTTCCTCTCTATAAGCATTTTCCGAGGTGTCACAAACAGAGGCTGAACGACAATAAACAACGCTAAACATGAATATTCCAGCTGGGCTCAGACACAAGTCTTCATATATGAGCGTCCTCCTCCTCCTCTTCCTCCTCCTCCTCCTCCTCCTCCGCTAGCCTCGGCGTGTGTGGTCCGGCCTCCAGAGGCTGCGTTAACAAGATCAACCACTATTTGCAGCGCTATCTTGGCGACGCCCCGCCCCTCCGTCTGATTATTTGTTACACTGCCTGTAATATTTAGCGACTCTTTCATCCGCCGCCCCGCTCCTCGCTGTTGCGCTGACTCATTTCCCGCCGCGGGGATTATGAAACTGTCATGTGCCGTAATCCCGCGACTGTGCCTGCGACTTGGCACCTTATCTCCTCGTTGATAGCGTCGAGCTGCTCCTGCAGCATGAGTGCCAGGGTCTGGGCGTCTGATTGGCCGCTGGGGGAAAGAAGGGCTGAGCTGACATCGTCGTCCAGGTCCGACTCGGCCTCCATGTCGCTGACGAGGAGGTGGCTGACGCTCCCGCGCAGAGACGGGTAGTCCTGCTCGAACACGGCGCACACCTGCACGACAACGACACGGGCGGCACACAGTGAGCTTTTTAACACAGTGCGGCCGCGGCGGCTCCGGGAACGCGATCGGAGGACTCAAAGACGGACAGTTAAAAGGAAAAACGTGGCACTTGAACGTGACGGTCATGGGTAGAAATAAATGAACGAGAAACTTACATCAGACAGCATGTCCATGGCAGCAGGTGAGAGAGAGACAGGGGAGGTTAGTAAAGAATGGCACGGACAGAATGGAGATTATCACACGTCAGCCCAGGCACTGGCATGAACAGAGCAGGCATTAGCTAAGGCGCTAACAATGAGCCGCGTGACCTGGACAAAGCGTTAAAGTCTTAATATTTGAGTGGGGTTGGATTAAAGGTCCTGTATTAATATTTTTTCACGCTTTTTTTTTTCATTTTTTATTCTGGACTCCGGCGGAGCAGCTTCACATTTGGATTAATCATCCAAAGATCTCCATTTGAATAGAACAGCATATTTAGCCCTGTGTTTGAGTTTTTCTGGGAAAACCGATGCTTATCCCACTTATGGATTGTTATTTTCTACCCGAGACTCAAATGTGGGAGTCTGGTGTGATTAATTATCCAAAGGAATTTTACAGATCATCAGGAAACAGATTTTCTGGTAGCCCTCTGTTTGCGGCCACACCCTAGATTTTAGCTGCAGCTAAAACTAGAGCTTTGCTGGACCTATGTAGGTGCTGGGGTGGAGCTAACACATGCTTGGGGAGCTAGATATCAGTGCCTCGTGATGTCACAAAGGGCACAAAGGACACTTTTCATTGCATTTATAATTATTATTATCTATTGCTGGTCTACTGGCACAAGGTATTGTTCAGACACATTGATATGGTGATTTTGGCGCAATACGAGACCTTTGACCTTTTCTTAAAAACACAACGCCATCGCCACCTTATTGGGGTCGTCTCGTAGCGCCGACAGTCTGCCCTTCTGCGCCCGCCTGATCACAGTTGTGCTGTAGTGGCCGTCCTGGCCTTCGACCATGGAGTAGCGAAGATCGCTGGAGCTCCCGAGGTGGGACCTGAGATCACGCAGAGCGATTAGCCAAGCATCAGTGACGTGAGAGAGGGCGGGACAGAGAAAAAGACCAAGTGGCTGTGTGTACCGAGGGTGAGTTCCATCTCCAAACACCCCGCTGCGGCGCTTCAGGTGCTCGATCTCGTTCCTTAACTTGTCAATCTCCCCGATCAGACGTTCCTGGTGGAGACACGTGGGTGGTGTTTTCAGCTCATGTGGTGTTTGGGTGAGCCGACACTATTAATACAACATTTCACCCACTAGTGCAATTCTGCCCTATTTACCCCCTTAAATGATGAGTATATAAACTGAATACGGTGCGTTCAAGAGCCAGCTGTATTCCTCAGTGAGGGGGTGAAATTCATTGACCTGCCATGACAGATGAAACGTTTCACCAATATAATTGATTGGTTCTGGAGTGAAAAAAAAAAACGGTTCAGTGTGAAACTAATCGAGACGGATCTGCAGGATTCCGATATCTCGGCCTCACGAGGTCAGTGAGTCATCTCAGCCAGACTGACCCTGGTGTGGTGGAATTCTTCAAGCTGCTTCTGGCAGTTCTCCAGGTCTTGAATGAGGGAGTTCTGGACGAGAAAAACACCAAAAACAGGAGATTGAGTCAAAGCAAACAGCTGATGGGGTGCAAGCTGCTGTGTAGACAGTATTTTTGTTGTTGTTGGATGTTTAATGCAAGGTCGATGTGCGAGGCGCAGCTCTCGCCTTGTCCTCCAGGGCAGCCATGCGTTCCTTCAGATGGAGCTGCAGCCTCTCGTTGGACTCGGTGAGCAGGCGGTCGACGGTGTCTGACAAACGCTTGTTGTGCTCCTCGTTCATTTTCTCCCTCTGACGGGCCTGGCGAGCCGGGACACAGAAGCAGACCATCCAATTTAGAAATCATCCCTTTGACACAGATTCAATTTCGCCTCGTGGGAGAACTAATCAAGCGGCCATACCTGTAAAGATTTAGGGACAAAGGGCATACTTAACCTCTGATATCGCCATCTGCTGAATACACAGACGGCGTGTCTTTCATAGTTGGATTGTACAGGTCAAATGGTTTGGTTGCAGCAATTAAAGGCGTAATTAAAAGGGGTTTAGCGCCTCTTGAATGGAAAGGACAATGCCCATTGTGCGTTCGACGATCATTTCTCGGCTAAATGAACACACAAACATCTAATCCGCACCCTCAGAGGGCTCCTTCCTCTAAATATAGTTGCGAGATTGTAGACAGATAGAGAGAAATTAGCCTTGCGTGAAGCATTCAGAGTCTAAAGATAGCAGCCAATCCGTCGCACGGAGGCAGAGGGGGTGGGGCATGGGGGTGGGGGGGTGTTTCAGCATGATATGTGGATTTGGTTCGAATTCATGCAACAATGCACCGGGAAAATGAAGAGTCTGTTGTGTGTGTGTGCGCGCGCGTGCCCTTCCTGTCTGTTTGTGTATGCGCCTGTGTGCACGAGGGAGCACCAAGCCGAGAGTTGCCGGACTAATTTGAAACATCAGCCCGTAAACACAGAGCACAGGCACAGACAGACGGACGGGGCGGGCGGGCGGGCGGACGGACAGACAGACACATGCACAGCGAGGGGTCACAACAAACCCTGCAGGCACTGGTGGGCACGCGCGCAAACACACACTGGTCAAGGCGCACACACCCTTCCTAGCTCTTGGTTCTTCTCCTCCAGTTGCGACTCCAGCTGTCTGAGGCGCTCCTCCACGTTGCCATGGCGCTCCTCCGCCTGCAGGGGGAGACACTTGCACATGAGCGCCCCTGCCGCCAGCACATATTTGTGTAGATTTTTTTTTTTCCCTCCCGCGATTTAATTGGCTCGTATACATTTTACAGCTACCGGGTTGCTGAACGTGCTACCTTAGTAAGTGCTGCCACTCTCTGAGCCAGCTCAGCTTCCACCTCTGGCAGAGTCTCCGCCTTCCTCATAGTCTGTGCCAACCTCTGCTCTGCCATCTCCAGCATCTCCTGCAGCTGGCGCACCTTCTCCTCGCTCTGTCGCACACACACACACACACACACACACACACACACACACACACACACACACACACACACACGCAGTGGCATTAGCGTGATCGTTAAAGTGGTGTAATTAGGGTGGCGAAGCAGCAAAGTGGCCAGGACGCGGCACTTGGGAGGATGTTCCTCATATTCCCCTGCAAGCAGACAGGTGGTCCTGAACCAGATTTAATGTGAAATACCTTAATATGTTGTTGCAGCCGTATGGAGAATGACATCGATATGCAATGAAATCTTAAAATGATGGCGGGGTGGAAAAACATTCTGCAAAACAGAAGCTGGTCATGATTAAAAAAAAAACTTAGCTGTGTGTTCTGGGATATTTCTTGTGGGATCGCAATGCAATGGAGTCGTGCACTGATATGTTTCTCGTGCCCACTGCCATCTTGTGAGTCGTTACCTGTCGATGCAGCGAGTCCTTGGTGGCCAGCTCATTCTCCAGTTTGTCGTTGAGGTCGTGGATGTGTGTGGTCTCCCGCTGGGCAGCGAGGTAGCGTTTCTCTAGCGTGGTTATCCTCTCCTCCATGTCCTCCCTCTGTCAGTGCAGAGACAACAACAAGGTTTCAGGACTGAGGGAACCACTGACGGTACAACAGCAGCCATGTTCATCTTGATATGTAGAAATATATATATATATATATCTACACACACATGTATAGCGAGATGAAAAAAACCTTGTGTGTGTCTTCTGTATTTGTCCTCCAATGCACTCACGAAAAATGATGCAATAAAACTAACAAACTGATCAGCTTTGAATGATCATAATTCTGTCCAGTTAGAAATGAAAGGTTAAACAAAGCTCAGACAAGGAAATGATTACAGGCTACAGAGGAGAGAGAAATCGTATTTTAAAAGCCCTGCCAGACACGACTGTGTGGTTATTGTTTTCCACCCAGTGGTCATGATGTGACGCACCTGGAGGAACTGTAATAATACAGGTAGGAGAGGCGCTTTTTCGCACCGCAGCAGTAACAAAACAATAAAAGCGAGGCTGCAATAATCTACGACGGCAATAAACAGTGTTGCACTCAAAGGTTAGCGTTGGAGTTGGAATCCCTGTTTTGCTGGGGAAAACAATGCTGTATTGGCAACTCTCAAATCTATAGGAAACAAAACTGCTTTGCAAAATTAGACAAAAAAAAACCTCACAGCATATTTCTGCGAAGGTCATCCAGGAAATAAAAGTCTCTTGAACTAGTTGCTTCTCATCAAAAAGGGTTCTTCAGCTTTTATACAGTTACCTACTACAACTTAAGCGCAAACAGACTAAACACATACTGCACGTCTCATTTACATTTTTATAATTCTGAATCCTAGTGTTGTAGTACTTGAGATTGGTCTTGGTCTGGAGACCACTTTTTAAGGGTCTTGGTCTCGTCTCGGACTCTGAGGCATTTTTACTTGGTCTTGTCTCAGTCTCGGACTGAACGGACTCTGGATTTTTGATCAAGACCGGCCAAGACTCAGCCAACACCACAATGACAGATAATAAGGGAAAGGGATCCAGCTGCTGCCGTTTTACGCTCTGTTTGTGACACCCAGAGTGACACAACAGCTTATTCCTAGTTTTTTTTTTTTGTTTTAATTTACGAAGAAAAGTTGTTTTTTTTTAATGGTTGAAAATAGTTGGCAATGCAGCAAAATGTTAAAGAAAAATATTATAAGATACTTTGCTGAAAAGAGATGTTGCTGTTTGATTTAGAAGCAAAGTTGAATTTTTTTCTGTTTTCTTGTTATTTTTCTTGGATATATAAAGTCTTGGTCTTGTCTCGATCTTGATACTCTCTAGTCTGGATAGTGTGGCCTCAGTGCTCCCTCACCTCTCTCTGCTCCCTCTGCTGCTTGAGCGACAGCTCCTCGCTGCGGCTCAGCTCCCTGCGTGCGTTGGCCAGTTCGGCCTCCAGCTCGGCCATGCGGCTGTTCATGGCGGCCGAGTGCTCGCGGCTCTGCGTCAGCTCCTTGTTGGTGCGATCCAGGAGCTCCTGGAGTTCAGACACGCGGTTGCCGTCGTCATGGGCGTCGATGGAGCCGTTGGGCAGCCGCTGCGGGGAGGTTAAAAAAAAGGCAAAACATCTGGTTTTTAAGCAGAAATGTTTGCACTTGTGGTTAATGAGACACTCATGAAACACTCTGCTGCGGTCCAGCAGGATTGCCATCAGTTGTAGAAGCGATAAAGTTGGATGACCTCGATTTAAAAAGTGCTGTGCGTGAGATGGAAATGGGCGGGCTGAGTCAAGTTAGAGCGTCTGTGTTGTTGACTTCATGTTGTTTCCCTTCTCAGTGCACAGTTCGGTTAATTCCACGACCCTAATTAAACAAACCGTTAGGGACGCGCATCCGGACGGGCAAAACAGTGGGCAGCCAAGTTAGGAGGCCCCCTCCCCGATCCCCACCCCATCTACCCTGCCCCTCCTCGCTCCACTTCTGCCAGCTCATGAATATCTTCCAGAAACATAAACATACCATGAGACACAGGGGGGAGAAATCGGGGCTAAACAGTCTATCACCATGCAATAAAAACACAGCTGGTGGCTTTTGGTGCGGTGCCTAATTCCTGTTTCGCCATTTTAGCTCATTAGAGTTAGTCAAAAAGGACCTGGAGGTGCAGTTGGATGACTGTGTTAAACAGGGCTGGGAGCCAGGCCTGCTTTAGATTCCTTGCTGAAAAGACGACATGCAAATGTGGTTTTCTGCTTCAAAACACCCCCAAAACGGTTGAAGCCACCAGAGGGGCTGAATGTGGGCGGAGCAGCGGCTGCCAGGGATGCGAGCGTTGGCCAAGATCGCCCTGGTCAGAGTGCGAGGCTGTTAATTGATTGGTGTAATTACTCCTTGAAAGAAAACTTGTGAACAGTATCTCTGTGCTCGTCTCTGTCTCCCAGCCAGCAGCACAAACAGCAAGGTGGCTTCGGTCCAGACACAAACGGCCCCGTTCTGTCTCATCCCGAGGGTTGTTGCTTCATGTGAACAGACACCGGACACCGTTACGTAATGTGTTAGCGTAGCCTCCAACTACTCTGGATAAAAGAAGTATAGAAGTAAAAGTTAACAGAATGGCCCCTGATGTTCACCACACGAGAGAAAAGGCTTTTAACTTATCGCTAGGTTGGTTTTCAAGTTTTCATGTTTCACGCTCAAGATATTTTTATTTCTTATATATTTTTTCACTAAAAATAAAGTCTGACGCGCCACACAGCACCATAAATGCAACATTTAAAGGCACTATCTAAGTATGTGATATAATGGAACCACTCGATGTCGTGGTTTCACACTGTATGTGCACCAAAACAAACCGGGTCCCTGTGTGCGTGGGGATCTGTTGGATTCTCGTACTGCAGATGTGTTGTAGGGCTCTAAAAATAAAGCCTGCTTGATCGACCAGTAGTAATAGATTAGGGTCAGGGGTCACCCTCTACTGACTCTAACGCTAACCCGAATCCCCGGTGATAATTTGGAGTAATTAGTCATAATGAGCTCTGACCCTCCACCGAGCAAACAAGGGTGTACTGAGACATTTTGCCAACCTGCTTGTTATGATTGGGTGTGTGTTTGTGTTTTTTTTTAGCATTTGGTGCTACTAGATGATCCTTGATACTGCGTCAGTCAGTGCCTTCTGTAAGTTTTTCCCTGAAGTCTACTATTCTGAATACTGCATGTAGCTCCTTTGAGTGTACCACTGTCTGTCTCAAGCTCCTTCTGCAAGTGATGGGCTATCTTTGTGCAAATCATGATGCAGGCAGTTTTTGTTTTAAACATATTGCTGACTAGTAAGCAGGGAGAGCAGAGAAGACTCAGTCAAACTGAGCGGCAGGATGGGTCTGGGCCGTGTTGGGCTCACACGAAATGATTTGAGAACATATTTGTTGTGAGTATTTGTCCGTGTGTGTGTTTGTGTTCGTGGGTTTGTGACGAAAGTTTTTCTGAGACGAAAATAAAAACACAAAGGCTGCACCCGGCAGCCAGCCACACAGACAGACAGACAGACAGACAGACAGACAGAGTGCTATATGCAGACATAAAAAAAGGCAGAGAGCAGAGCAGCAGTCACCTTCCATGTAGGCCTGGATCCATCTGTTCGCTCCACTGAGTCACCGTCCTTCCGTTGTCTCGCACTGTTCAACTGAAATTTTGATTAAAAAGACAAAAAAAGATGAGACGCGATGAAAAAAAAAAACATCAGGCGTTTACTATCTCGTCTCATTGAAACCGAGAACAAAACGCAGCCTCCCACAGGGAAGCCTGGCTGTCTGGCGGCCAGCAGGATTCGGACAAAATTCTCCACTCATTTTTTTTTTTTTTTGCTTTTTCAAATATGAGTTTTGCTCGCAGGAGGGGAGAGAGGTTTCTGCCTCTCTTATAAAGCTGTGTGATTAGTGAGTTAATAACACATCATAAGCTTTAAATCTCATCCAGCCTGCTGCTCTGACTGCGGTGCTCATAAATATTCAACCAAATTTATCTTTGGAAACGTTTGTGTAATTACTTTTTTTAAAATAGATGGGCAAAGAGGGCGGTTTTATGTGTGTCTGTGTGTGCGCGCTGTGTGCGCACTGTGTGCTGTGTGTGTGTGTGTGTGGGCTGAGATGACTAGATGAGCCTGCTTGCCCAGCATGACACTAGAAAGGTGTCATGATTGGACAGCACACACACACACACACACACACACACACACACACACACACACACACACACACACACACACACACACACACACGCAATGGGTTCTTCCGCCCTACCTCTTGTGTGGTGGTTGCCAGTTGCACCTCCAGGGAGGCCACTCTCTCCAGAGCCACTCTGAGCCTCTCGCGCACCTGTATGACACCAGGGAGACACACGCACACACACACACACACACACACACACACACACAAACAGACAGTAAACACCTCAGAACAACATCTAGCATGATGGAAAGGTCCCATATGCGAAACTCAATTTGTGGAGAGTTAATATGTAACACATCTTTCGGAAATCTGCTGTCTGAATATATATTTTCGGCACCTTTCTTTCCTTATGATCTGTGTGTGTGTGTGTGTGTGTGTGTGTGTGTGCGTGTGTCCACCTTCTCATCCAGAGCCTTGTGATGTTCAAACAAAGACTTGAGGGCTTTGAGGACCTCCACCTCGCTGGAGACTCCAGATGGCGGCGGTGCCTGTCGCTTCACCACTGTCATCCTCAGACTGCGTTCGTGACGAGACACCAGACACTCCAGGTGCTCCAACAGCAGCTAAACACACACACACACACACACACACACACACACACACACACACACACACACACACACACACACACACACAATGCAAATGCACGATCGAAGAGAATGCTTATGTAAAATGCAGAAGCGATGCTTTGTTTTTCATTGCCCAACACCACAAACTCGCACTTAAATCTTCACATACAAGCATTAAAGCACACACACAATCATCGCACATGCATGCACGCTCGCTCACACACGCGCACGTTGTGCAGTACGCACTCTGGTGTTGTTCCTTTCAGCTTTCAGCTCGGATATTTCCTCCTCCTTCTCCAGCAGCTGCTCCCGGCATATGTTCAGCTCCTTCGTCAGGGTGGCAAACTCCTACACAACACACACAGACCAAGGTTAATCTACGCGCACACACACACACCGGTCACTGAAATCATTCCTCTGTGCAACCGAGCTGACATGCGGCTCCAGTCTCAGGGGGCTTAAACACGGGAGCCTGGCTGACCAGAGCTCGTCTGGCGGCGCAGAGTTCTGCCTTAGCTTGATGCTGCAGGGGAACCTCCATCAGCAGGAGATGCCAAGATAAGTTCACAAAGGTCCAGGGCGGTTGAGACTAATAAAAACCTTTTTGTCTGAGGGCCTCTGCTTAAGAAATGCCGACTGTGCGGCCGAGATGAATGTCATGGGAGAGGCAGGGAGCAGCGGCTGGCTCGCTGCAGCGGCTGCCTCAGGGGTTTCAGAAGCTATAAAATTACAATGACACGTACAAAAAAAAAAAGATAAATACGGCTAATGGTATTGTCTTGACGGGAGTGGCGGTCGAAATTAACACTGCGCTCACTTCAAAGGCCCGGTGGGACAGATTTAGTGTTTTGTTTTTTGTTTTTTTGTTTTTTAAAAAGCAAACAAAACCTTGCATTAATTCCGAGTTTTCTGATGTCTCACTTGAGGGCTAGATGAAGAAAGAATGAGCTGGTCCATGTTCTCGGCTACCATGCGCTGCCTCACTTCACAGTCAAGGCCACATTTGTGTAAACAAATGAGTTTATCATCAGCGAAAACACAACAGTTTGTTCATTTCTGGTTTCTTTATCTAACAAAAAGAAACATTATATTTCCATTTAGTACAAGCAGATCCTTAAAAATGTTACAAAAACTGCTACAAAATAAAAGTTTGTACTGTATGTATTTATTATTAGTAGTAAACACTGTGTTACTGTAAAGGGATGATAAAAATACAAGCGTTAAAGTGATGCAGCTGTAAAAATCATTCCTGCTTCAACCAAAATCAGATGACTGAATTCACCCAAAATCAATCAGAGCCACGTGACTCAAGTGTTTTCCGCTCGAGAGCCGTTTGACCTGTTAACGTTGGCTCCTCGCACTCTGCGGTGTTGACAGGTGGCGGCGCGCACTCCTCTCGAGCTTTTAAGCACTTGCGGTGCCCCCAGAGGTCGTTTGTTTCGTCACAGCGGAAAATATCCAGCCCTCAAGTGATGGTGAGGTGCTCAGAGCCCACAACAATTGTCTGCGGTCGGTTAAGATAAAGTCAGTCAGTCATCGAGGAAAAAACCCTGAAGTCTGCAGTCGACCGTGCATGTGCTCACATCAACGCAACAACGCGCAGGATACGGTGAGCATTGTTGCAAAAGAAGAAAAGAAAAGGGTGTTGACAAATTATTGTTTCTCTCATTGGATTGTTATGATGAGATGATGATATTATGTTTCTTTTGTTCACTTGTGCTGTTGGAATCCTCCCAAATGGTCATGTGAACCAAAAAAATATCACTTGGCGACACTAGCTGCGTTTTTAGAATCACTGCTTCTGCGTTTCACACCATTCAGTGGAAAAACTGCAAATTGCAATTGCACTTTGCCGAAATTTTAGAAATATCGCTTTTATTTTGCAAAAAACCGTCATGGAAACGCGGTTACTGACAGTAATGAGTAGCAAACGTGTGAAATTTACGTTTTGGATGAACTGTCCCTTTAAGTTATAGGCATGTGAAGCAGTCAAATGTGTGAGCGTCAGTAAAACCCTCTATTGGCATTTAAAATATGAGCCTTGCGGCTATATATTTTAACTGGCTGCAGGCTGCCGCCTCCCATTTGCCTCCGTAGCCGTGGCATCAATCTCCTGGTACGAGCCTCCCCCTGCAGCCTGCACGCGCAGTTATTTCACGTCTCGTCACAAACCCATCACACACTGTTTAAGATAGCGGCGCCGGGCCCGTCGTCGCTGCGCAAACAACCACTCGCCCGCAGATTTGATGGACGTTTTATGCTCTTCCGGAGCTGTAAAGCGAAGGCTCCATTAACTTCATTGGTGGTGGGGAACGATGTGATGGAGGGGCGGCAACCATTCCGCTGCGTGTTTGCTTTTTACACTACATCAACCCTAATGGCATTTCACCTGGATGCATTTTTCATTTTTAGGGATGAACTCAGCCTTTTGAAACACAAAAGTGGACAAAAAGCCGGGGAAAAAACATAAACGTGGAGGTGCCCTTTGACCGACACTCGTGGCTGAATATCGAAAGGTTAAAGTCGGCCTCACTCCAATCATCCAGGATTATATGAAAACACGTTGAGTTTTCACAAAGCCTGTCTGTACCAGGTGTTTGTTTCCTCGAATAAAATAACCCTCCAAAAAACACAACACAAAATCCCGCATGACGTCCCGCAAAAAGAAAATTTTTCACAAACTCGTTCATCCCTTCGCCTTGCCGGAGAAAAAACCTGAGGAAACACTCCATGCTTTTCTCCACCTTCAGCAAATTGTATTTCATGATTTGTCTTGATGCATTCTGAGGAGTAGACGCTCATCTCAGCCAGCATATTCTGGGCTTCCAGCCAACGACTGTAATCCACTTGACTGTGCGATTTTCATTCTCTTTTTTTTTGCCTATGCTGTCAGTCAAGCAGGCTACTTGGCCATTCACGCTGTGACATCACAAGGGGGTATCACAGTCAACTGTATGCAACTCAGAGATTCATTGTGGTGTGTGCAGATTTTCTCCAATATTAACAGCCAATATTGACGCAGTTGTAACTGCACGTTTTGCATGGAATCCTTTATTTATTTCGACATAAAAGCTAAAGCCCTTACCTCCAATATCTCAAAAATCTTCCAGAATTTTTCCAGAATGCTGCAGGCAGTGAAGGTGCTACTTAGCTTTTGATGGTCTGTGCTGTGAATTAATGTAGCATGACAGCATAACAACAACTGTTCCGACTCGGAGACATCTGTTCTTCACTTTGGACTTAGTTTTGCTCATCGGACTGATGTCGTTTTATGGCACTGATATGAATGAATACCTGTAATGTGTATAATATCCTCTGGGCTCAGATAAAAATGTATGTCCTCGTTGAAGGTGTTATAACAACGACAGTAATCTATTCTAACAGATGATACATAGTCAAAATCAACTTAGAAACTTCATAAAATTTGTCTGAAGCGTTGGAGAAACAGAACAATGTTACGTTACTGCTGCAACGTACTGGAATGAAACGGCCTCCGCTGCAACTTTACAACAGCACTAAAATCGCTGAAATCCTGGGCTGCTTCATAAAACTGTAATAGTTTAAATGCAATCATTTTTTCTTTGCACGCACTCCACACATGCGCAGGGATTAACCTTGGTTTTCTTTGAACCCTGCAATTCTGAGCTTCAGGATCCCACCTCCACCCCCCACCAAAAAAAAAAAAAAACACAGTCAGAGGAGAAGGAGCAGGCAGAAGGGTTTGGAGGGAGGAAGGAGCACCGAGAGGAGAGGGAGAAAATGGGTCAACGTGTTCATTTTGCTTTCCCCTTATTCCACAGGGGTGCACCAATAGACGGGAGCTCAGCCCAAATCCGCCAACAGATGTTAGAGCTCACTGTCTCTTTCAATCGTGGCGAAAAAGGCTCAAAAGGGCCACCTCTCGCGCCTCTGCACTTCATCTCCTCATCCCTTCATCCCGCCGCCTTTTAGCGGCTCCCCTGCATCTTCCCCGTAAAACCGCTTTAACGCTCCGAATGTGAGGAGCACGCGCTAATAACTGAGCACAGATAAAGGTATGAATACGTAACGGCTGTAAAGGAGACTTACATAATGGAAGTGGGTTGGCTGGGCGCGCAACGGGTGGAATATAGGACGTCGCTGTCTAGACAAAGTAACGCTCCTGTTTAATTTCTCATGGAACGTCTGGCTGACGGTTTCCCTTATGGCAGCTCCTTCTGCGCCACGCACGCACACACCGTGCACGCAGAGCCTGCCAAAGCAATGCCAAACATCCCTGGATGTTTACTCAGCCTCAGACTGAGACCCTCTGATGGGGCGACGGCGTCGACATGTGTCTGGGAGCCCGGAGAAGAGTTGCGGGGCCTCCAACCACGGCGTGAGATAGCGAGCGGTTACCAAACACTGCTGAGCCCAGACATTGTAAAGGGATTTCTCCCCTTTGCTTCCTTAAGCAGTTTGGGATTAAAGGATGAAAAAAAAATGCTGTGTGTGTGTGTGTGTGTGTGTGTGTGTGTGTGTGCGCTTGCAGTAAGTGCATGAGATTGGAGAGCGGTCGGATGAACAGAAAAAGACAGAAAGGCCTCTCGCACGCACACAATCGTGTTTTTATGTTCAGGTTGTGCACAGCCTGCTGCTTGTTGTGTGAGGTCACGTGACTGGAATCGACGCGTCGTACCAGATTGTGCAGCTCCGTGTCTTAGTGCGCTTGTTTGTGCGGGTTGATATTTTGGAAGAAGACAAACCGACGTTTTCAACGACTTGTTACTTCCCGTTGTTTGCTGCGTGGTTAGAGTCTAAAAGCTGTGACATCACAATTTAAGTCCCATTCATCAACTCTTTAGCTGCATTTCCATTACCACTAGAATTGCACAAAACCTAAATAACACAATAAACTGACAATGGAAACACCTTCACTTTGAACCTCTCAAATATAAAAAATAAATCTCTGTAAATTTTCTAAATACTGCTTTTATTTTGCGAAAAACTGTAATGGATACCCTAGAAGCTAAAAACAACTCATGGGCTCATCCATCCAGTCTCTGTGTACTTTGTGAGGGCATCGTAACTGTGACTGCGACTTCATGGTATAATAATGACAATTGTGACCTAACATGGGGCACCGCAATTGTTGCTTGACGGTTCGTGGACTCCTCGAAAAAAAATCTTTTTGTGATGTCAACCGATAATATCTCAGCTCACAGGAGTGCGAGGAGAATCGTGGCTGGAAATACCTCTCTGCTCTTTGCAAATGGTTCTGCTCGTTCAATCTACTGTATCACGACACTCAACATATAGCGGGCAAAGATGATTGAATGAGGAGGCACGGCCCTCTGCCTAACTACGATGGATTGCTCCCTTGAGGAGAGAATTGCTCACCACATACTGAAAAGTAATCTGGAGTTTTGTAAGCGAGTCGGGGCAAAAGGAGTCATGTATGAACAGGTGGAGTGACGCTACCTCAGCTGTGCTCAGGATGTTATTCTGGACAGCTGCCGTGAAACAAGAGCTGAGCTGAGGGCAAAGTTCTGGATTATCATCGCGAGCAACAAGCTGGAGGAGGAACCAGAGGAACCAGTCTGAAGGTCCGAGCAACTGTAAGACAGTCTTGCAGAGGGTTGTTTTTGGCTTTTTTCCGCCGCCTCCAGCAAGCACGGCTTGAAGACTTTACTAACTGCGAGGAAAACCCTGGCAGGCAGAGAATTCACTGGAGGACTTTTTAAATCCCATTAGGTTCTGGAACGCTTCTGGGTTCCCTAAGGAGGAGCTGCGTGAGTGTTGGAGGACAGAGGGGAGGTCTGGAGTAATCTTCTTAGCCCGATAGCACCCAGCTGTCCCGAGGCAGTGCCCGATAAGTGGCAGATAACGTTTGGATATATACATGCAAAACATAAATAAATAAATAAATAAATACATAAATAAATAAATAAATAAAAAGTTTGTGCACACCTGGGTTATTGTTTTTAAATGAGCTTTTAAATAGGTTGTGTTTAATAATTCCACCAATGCTCAACTCACACATGCTATACATATACTTATATATGTGAAAAAAACAAAAACAGATGGGATACCTATGTAGACACTAATATATAAAGCAATCCTTGACTTAGACCACAAATCCATTTGTCTAACGTAACGTTTGCACATCTCAGGTGCAACAGTGAATATTAAGGCTGCACTCAAACCAAATCCAATGCTTTGAATGAAAGCAGACAGGGTTGCAACTGTGTGCCGAGGACGATCTCAAGTAATTCATTGAATTAAAAAAGCAAACAAGACAAAACCAAAGTGTTGCACAGGGCGGCGTCACTCGAAAGTGATGGGATGTGCTGCGTTCCGATCGCAGCGCCAATGCAACCAAACGCTGCGGCTGCTTGTGCAGAGCGAGAGTGAGTCCTCAGGGAAACTCTGATATCACAGCTCTCTGACTGTTCACCACTGCAGAGAAAGTGATGTGATAAACACCAGGGAGGATTTAACATCTCGGTGACACACACGCACGCACACACACAGATGTGTGCGAGCGCGCAAGCACATCAACACAACACCTTGCCAAGGTGTCGACCCTGCGATTCCAGCAAGTAATCCGTTGCCATGGCACCTCCTCCTGCACACGCCGCCTTTTGCCATGGCAACGACTCATTAGCAAATTAAAAAAAAGGCCAGAGTTGCGCACCAACTTCGCACGAGGGTTTTGTCGTGCATGTGCCGCAGACGCACACCCAGAGACGTGCAGAAATCCTGGGCCGGGCGGTGACGTGACGTGGCGCCGCTCCACAAATATTTCACCCTGACTTGTGATTGAATGAATAGTTTATTTCATTCAATTCATTCTATTTATAGTTTATTTTCATTTACAGTGTAAATTAAAGCAATCTTGTGCATTCAACTGACGAGAAAGAACCTTCCAAAACAAATTTGCACGTTATGTACGCTCACAATAAAAATAAAAAAAACTCTGTAAACAAAAAAAGGAGTAGGCTGAAGCTGAAGCTCATTCTTGCCTATCCTATAAAATCCATAAGAAAAAAAAAACACAAAAAAACAAAATGTGCTTTACATTACTCTTCACAATTGACTCACAATTCAATCATTTATCCTTATAATCATGAAGCATTTTGCCCTTCAACATTGTTTTAAAACTCAACAAAGATCTACACATTTTCATTTCATTTCCAAAATTTAACTCCAAAAAAGAAACACATTTGCATTTGTTCTCACCTTACATATTTCAAAGACACTCAACACTCTTAATATATATATTTATTTTCTCTCAATTGAAATAAACTTAGAATACTGACCAGAAGATTTTTATTGTTTACTCGAAATAGCATTTCTATACTCCATTCAAAAAACAAAAAACCTAACGCATTAATCTTGAGAGCTATAATTATTATTGAACTCTGAGACGGATGCGGCAAATATAGGCTTGTGATAAACAAGCAGCAGAAGTGAAGCACATTAGGAGAACTGCCAGGACTGAAGCCGTGCCAACTATGGACTCAATCCTGGAGCGCTGAAAGCACAGCAGCAAATTCTAATAATAAAATAATGGATCATGACGCTTATTAAAATCTTCTTGTAAACGCCTTGAGGCAAAGTGAATTCCAATCTTTTATCTTGCAGCAGCTTTGGTAACAACATGGCAACATGCAAAGTTCTGGGGTAAAAGAAATGACGGAGGGAAAAAGTCGATTCATCCTCCAGTGAGGAAGAACTTGTCCTCATTATACTTTCCAAGAAAGAGAATGAAGAAGATGTTTTGGATGAAGCCCCTCTTGATGAAGTAAGGATAGAGGGGGAGAGTTTCTCCTCTTGATTTAGTAGTTTAAACAGTTAAAGTTCAGTAGTTTAAGTTGAAACCTGGCCACGTCCTCTTCACGACAGTTCGTAGAGTTAAAGAGTTAAAGCTGCTTCTCATCTGTCAAGCCAGAGACACAAGTCAAATATCATGTAAAGTCTTAAATGTATATTAAATACACTCCAACGTCTTAGCCTGGAATCCTCCATCACCATCAGTTAGAATGTAATATATCACCTGGGCTAATTAAAGGCTCACGTCACTTAGTATTCAAACATCCAACAAAGCCACAGCCCAAACTTCCAGTGCTGCGCATGAATTTGAAGCTTCACTAGCGCTGAATCCATCTGGGGGCGACAGTCGCCAAACACACACACACACGCAGAAATCGGAAATGCAGTTAGTTCTGTGAAAGCAGACACAATGACACAGTGGCAGGTAAAAGAGAGAAGAAGCAGTAAGCAGGGCATCTACTGGGAGAACGGGAAGTTTCCACCAAATACCTGCTTGACAATCTCACAAACCGCTGGATCAACACTGTCACTGCGGGAAGAACCTCAGAATTCCCTGATTGTCTGTCACAAACTGACACTCGCGGCTTTGATTCTGACTTTGGAAACATCCCACAGCCAACTCTCGCAGATTTTTCCCCTCTTCTGGACCTACTTGTAGGGGCCCAGAATAGCATCCATTTATGCATCCCTGTTTTCCTCCGTTAAAGCGAAGCAAAAAACCTTAAAGGGCTGCCGTCGAAGAAACACAAAGACGGGGAGGGAGAGCGAGGAGGGAGGCAAATACTTCCTCTGCCCGGATGAGAGGAGAAACACAAAGAGTTTTTCTGTGTTTGCGCATGGATTCAGTTTGCCTCTCGGTGAACGCGCTGTCGAAAAAAACATATGGCGGACCGGAGAAGAAGGATGCCACATAAAAATCTAAAATTCCCAGCACAGCATGACCTTTATTTTGACGCATCTGAAGCTACGTCAACAAGGAAAAAAAAAGAAAAAGGCTTTTCGCATCTTCAAGACACCACTGAGGTTTAGAAGGAAGACAGAGGAAGAGGGGAGGAGGAGGAGGAGGAGGAGGAAGGTGGGAGGGGAGGAGGCCGTACGTCAGACCTATACAGCCGAGCCATCAGCAGCCAAAATCAACCAGGTCACATGACGGCGAGAGAACGAGAGAGCAATCAGAGCCTTGGCTGGCAACAGAGACAAGCTGTCCCTACCTGGTACATGTAGGTGTTAAAGTGGGTCCCATTCTGAAGGTGGATCTTCACTGTTGGGTTCATGGTGAAGGCTAACCATGTCAGGTCCCTCAAACAGACCCCCCATAGAAAGAGCCACCGAGGGGCGGAGGTGGAGGCAAGGAGGGAGAGGAAGCGGGAGTGAGAGAGAGACAGAGAGGGAGAGAGGAAAAGAGGGCTCTGGCTCCGGCAGCAGCAGCAGCAGCAGCAGCAGCAGCAGCAGCAGCAGCAGCAGCAGCAGCAGCAGCGGCAGCTAGACGAGGTTCCCGTGCCGCTTCACTCTGCCCTCAGCCTGAACTGACTGAGACGCCAGGGACAAAAGGGATAAAAGAGGTGGGGCGGGAGGAGAGAGGAGGATTTTGGATGAGGTAAACACCGAAAAGGTTTTGATCAGAGAAACCCCGGCGATGAGAGAGGAGGAGGACGGAGGAGGACGGAGGAGGATGGATGGAGGATGGAGGGCGAGATGCTGCGGCTGGTGGAATCAGCTGATGGAGGGAGGGAGGAGGAGGAGGAGGAGGAAGGAGGAAGGAGGGTTTGGCCAAGGACTGCTGGCTGCTAAGGCCACCTGTTCTCCCTCTCTCTCTCTACACACACACACACTCACATGGGGAAGTTCAGTCAGTCACTCAAAGGGAGGCTTTTTTCCCCTTAAACTCACATTTGGAACTAATGCCAAGAATTAGCATGAAATTAAATGCTCTATTTCCCCCTGATAAAAAAACTCCAGTCACTGCTCACTCAACAAAAAAAATTCCAGAGACCCATTTCTCCTCCAGCGTGACGCCGTGCGTGCTGATTCTTTCTATTTATAAATGGCAGGCTGGTTCCTCCCCTCCTCAGCTCGGCGAGATTTCAGACAGCGAGCGCTTAACAGGGAAGAAGATCGAGTTTATGTTATCATCTCTCTTTTCTCTCTTTCTTTTTTTTTCCGTTAGCGGCAGCCGCGGATGTCATTTGACTCGGCGACGCCTAATCTCTCTTTTGTTGCTGTGTCATCACCATAAAATGCGCAGCCATTAGGATGGAAATAACTTGGCACAACTTTATGTTCGACTCCACATCACTGACTCGATACACATTATTTATGATGCCAGCCATGACACAGCTATTCAAGTCACCGTTTCAAAAAAACAAAACACGTTCCAAGCAATTTTGTTCTGAGCAACCAGGTGAAAATATACGTCTCATTCTAAGGCTGTACGGTGTACACGGCGGGCTCGCGCTTGTCTTAACCTGATGTAGCGATAACTTTGAATTTGCTGATTTCTTTTTTTACATTAATTGATCCAGATTTTTCAGCGGCTTTCCCTCTTTGCTGAGACCTCGGAGCTTGGAGTCAATCTACTTCCTGTTAACATACTGATTAATGAAGTCGACACAAATTCCACTTCTTCAAAGGTACCTCTTTGCTAAAAAATGTTAATTTGGCATGATTTATGTATAATCAGGGTATGAGGAGCTTTTAATTAGTCACAACTGGTTTGACAGTTTATTACGCATTTCTCCCTCATTAATTCTCATCCCTCATGTTTTCTAGCGCCTCAGCTCCAACTGGGCTCCGACAGCGATCCAACTCAAAACAACAACAACAAAAAGAAAAAAAATGTATATTAACACCAATTCAGCATTGTAACAATTGGAGCTGGCAGCGCAAAAATACAAGATGTGAAAAGGGATCTTGGATCTGCACCTGGTTGTCAAGGAAACAGAGTTCACCGGAAGGAATAGAGATGTGTGTGAGTCAGCCTGACAAGTCCAAACCCTCCAGCTTCCAGCATTAAAACATCCCCAAGTGATTTCAGTGACTTCCACCGTTAACCAACTGGGAACTGATGCCGGCTCTGGCCTTTGAGTCGAGTGGTCACTGCTGCCATCTGGGTTAGTGGTGAGACAGAGACCCCTACTGGCGGGACGAGGCAGTAACTAAAAAAAGAAGAAGTATCAAACCAAATTTATCAAGGTGCCAGGAAAAATATGAACAGCGGTCTAAGACATGTTAGGATTAAAACTGAAATTTAAGTCTATGGTGATGGGGGCAGCAAATAATGTAGCAATAATAACCTATAAAATGCAACTGTTACTGCTTTGACCAGTGGGACCAGACACAAAGTCAGAGACACACCAGTTTGCACCTCTCTAATTTTAAAATACAACACTGGCTTTGCCACCCAAAACCATTCTAATCTTTTATAAGGATTTTTTTTTATACCAAGTAACAGTCATGATGAACGTACAGGTCTTTGAATTGAGGCGGTGGAAGTTGGCATAGCAACAAAAGATACAAATAGGTGGACCAAATGTATATATGCACGGCAAAATGCAGCCTCCGCGTGGAAATCACACTATGTTCTGTAGTGAGCTGCCATATGAACCAGGACAAACCCCATAATTCGTATTTTCACCCGGAAGGCTGATTTATTCTCTGTGCCAAACACGCATATGGATACAGATGGGGCCTTCTGTCCATTTATTTGCCAGGATCATGGGTGTTTACAGTAACGGAAGAAATGTAGCAGTGCCCTCCAAAACAAATGGGGCAGTCTTGATCACTTAGGCCCGCTGTTAAAATCTTTTTTTCCCTTTAAAACAGACTTGACACAACTTAATCTTGAAGAAAGATGGATTGTGATGATTGTTGTGATGTTACAGCTAGATGGTCTTGTCTTAGTCTCAGTCTCGGTCTTGTCTCAGTCTTGATCTTGACATGGTTGGTCTTGTCCTTGTCTTGGTCTTAGTCTCAATATGGTCTCAGTGTTGTCTTAGTCTTGATCTTGACAGATGTCTTGGTCTTTGGTCTTGACATGGTCTGTCTTGGACTTGTCTTGGTCTTGGTCTGGATCTCAACATGGTCTCAGTCTTGTCTTGGTCTCGACACCCCGGTCTTGGTAGTATCTTGGTCTGGGTTAAGGCGGTCTTGACAGCATCACTACTTGGACCCTGTGGGTTCTGTGGTTGTTGGAGCCCAATCAGTCACGATTATGAAAGCATGAAAACCACACACACGTAATAACATACATACATACACACACACACACACACACACACACACACACACACCATAAGGCCTGACCACTACTGACAATTCCTTGGGGAACCGGAGACACTTGGAGCAGCGCTTCATGCATAACAACTGTCGGAAGAGGAAGATGTTCTTTCCTCTATCTGGCAGCCTCACACACTTTTCTCTTGCAGCCACCTCAGAGTCTGTCCTGCCACTGCTGTCTGCTTAACTACACTTGATTACTTTTTTTTGAACACTCTTTCCACTCCAGCTCCTCAATGCTTTGCAGCTCTCCCTCATTCTTTTTTTCCCTCCAATGCTCTTGCTCTCTTTCCTACTTTTTCTCAAGCGTTACTAATCTCTGCCTGGCCTTCTCTGGACAGAGAGCAGCCATTTTACACTGCACTACATGGAGCAGAAGGCGACCCTACTGCCCACACACACACACTAAAAGAAGAAGCATTGATTTGTGACGCGACACTGTTTATTACAGCAGCATAGAATCAAGGAACATCTCAAGAACTAAACTACTGACCACAAAAAAGTGAAAAAAAAATCACAAATATCTGATTAAAGGCAGGCTCGAGCGGCAGCGAGATAAAACCACCTCTATTTCTCTTCTACAGTCTACAGGCACAAATGGCTCACTCTGATGCTTGAATCAATATTCGAATAAGGAGAAAGTGTGTTAAAAGGGAATGAAATTGCAACTGCAAATATATAAACCCAACCCTGTATGATGTCTGGGTTGCAATTAAGCGAGTCAACCAGTGTCCTTTGAGGAGAGAAGGCAGAAGCCACAGGTGGGGATTAGTTGCAGTGACGCTCCCAATAGGAAGAGCTGTGATGTTACCATGTTAACGTGCAACACTAGCTGCGTTTCCATGGCAGTTTTTCGCAAAATAAAAGCGATATTTCTGAAATTTCTACAAAGTACAATTGCGATTTGCAGGTGTCTCCATTGAATGGTGTGAAGCACATTCGCCGTAATTCTCGTAAAATCTCGCGGGGTTTGCTTTTCTTTGTTTATGTTTGTTTGCTGTCAAGAATGGTTGTTATATTTTTCTCTTTGATTACTGACAAAAAATATTGTCTCCTCCTCCATCCAATCATAACGCGCCATTTTCACTTCAAGTGAACTGGTCACGTGACCCCCGTACGTCACGTCCGCTGACGTGTAAATACGAAAAAAGTGTTTCCATGACACTTTTGCGATATATCTCTATATGCGATATTTGAGAGGTTTTTCGAAGTTTAGGTGTTTCCGTTACCAGTTTTTTATTGCAAGATTTATGTTTTGGGCAATTCCAGGGGTAATGGAAACGCAGATACTGATAGAGATTACATCTCATTGGTCGGCTTTGATAGTCAAAGAACAAACTTTCTTCCAAGAGATTTTGGAGAAGTTTCCTCTTCCCAAATGTCAGGGGCTGTTTTCCTGATGGATATGTGATAAACAGTAAAGTTCTATACACAGAGAGATATATCTTTTATCGATTATATAAATAAGACATCTGGACATCAAGGAGTGTCAGAGAGTAAATATTTGCTTTCTTGTGTCTATGGACTGATTTTTCTCGCACTCCATCTTGGTGGATTTGTCACCCTGCTTGGTCTCCGCCTCCCTCCCCTCACCTCAATTATGCCGCCTCTGCCCAAAGCACCTGTGTCAGCTGTGTTTCTGCCGTCCCCATCACTCAGTTAGAGTCCCACAATCCACCTCCCTTGCTGCCTCCTCCTCCTCCTCCTGCTACTCCTCTTCCTCCTCTATGTCTTCCCCAGGCTGCAGTTTGGCCCAAAAGGAGGCCTGTGTAAAATCTGCTCTGCACAAATAGACTGATGACCAAAAAAAAAAGCCCAAAACATTTACATAAAAACAATACTTATCTGATTTAGAACCTGATGCATTCATGCACAGATCAGACGGAGTTGATTCCATTACTATGTTACTATATGCAGGAAAAAAAAACAACTTGTACACAGAAAATTACACAAGGTAGAGCACACAGACAACCCCCAGGAGGCCGCACGAAAACACACAAACACACATACACGCACACACACATTGCCCGTCCCAGCTGCTCTGTTTTGCAGATGAAAGTGCGGCGTGGTTCCAGAGCACAGCGAGAGATGCATCAAAACACAGCTGTATTAATATTAATCTCCATATTCCGAATAAGTAAACTCCTCTAAGGGTGCATCTAGCATCATTTTTAATAACCTCCCCCAAATCCTTCATGAGGGCTAAAAACAGCAGCGTGTAATGAGAAGCCAAGGTGTGTGTGTGTGTGTGTGTGTGTGTGTGTGTGTGTGTAGAGGTCAGGAAAACTGCTCCTGACCTTCACAGAGTGCAAGCTGCAGTGGCACAGTGTAACTGTACACCTGTGTGTGTGTGTGTGTGTGTGTGTGTGTGTGTGTGTGTGTGTCTGCTGTAGCAACACTAATGACGGAGGCATGTCAGGCTCCCCTCGTGGTGCCTGGGAGCGAGGGAGGATTCACACTGTCGCCCTGTCCTTGTCCCACTCTGGCCTTCATTCAAGTGAGAACCCACTCAAGGAGACACGGTCAGAAAGTAGCAGTGAGAGAGCGACGCCACCATCACAGCCTCTAATGTCAAAAGGCCTTGTTTGTGCCCTTTAGTTTCTTGAGAACGACACGAGTCTCTATTCAGTCACTTCTGGTGACTGAATTCAGCTGAGTGAAGAGTGAAAACTCTGTCCTCTTACTTCACCGTTGAACGTTATTACTTGTTTCCTGGTTCAAGGCCATTTGACTCCTGTGGTAAAACTTTATTGGCCCTTAAACATTATATTGAGCTGTCATCATGCGCAAACCCACATGTTTTATTTTGTCTTCCTGACGCTACACTTTGTACACTTACCCACGCAGTCTGCGCTTCACCGACTCTTCCCCCCTTTCACTCCCACTTTGCTTCTACGCTGTCAATCAACACCGAGAGCCATAATTTCCAGTCTCGGGTAATAACAGGATCACTTTGCAGATCCAGAATCTATGCAGAAATCACTTTACCAAATGTTTTCTGACAACAATGTGTGTCTCTTGCCTGTCAGTTAACTCCTTTGAAATGAGAAAAATCCATCTTTGACTTGTGTTTGCACCACTTTTCAAAACACGCAACGCATAAACTCTGTTCTGGAAGTCTGCCATTTGTGACATCACAAAGGGCATTGACACCTCACTTGGCACCGCTCCCAGGCCAGGTGTTGGATGCGACTTGTTTTTAATCCCCTTCCCAACGTGAAAAATGCTAGGAGGCATCAGTTGTAGCGGGAAGCATAGCTTTTTTTTGTGGGAGGCTGCAAACAGAGAGATAATTACACCATTTCTGTTTGTACAGTCTTAATAATGATGGTGCTCCACTGAAGTCCAAGATGACAAAAAATTAGATGAAAGCGTAAAACATTGGGTCATTTTTTTTTTTTTTTTTAAAGCAAAATTATCACTCACTGACACTACTTACGTGTGTCTTTGGGTATTTTGATCATAATGCTTTGAAGATCCCACTTCTTTGTGTTTTTTGCACACTAGCATATAAAACAGCTCATTAGTAATTAGTCTGGGAGTAAATATGTCTCTGTCACCAGCTGAAGAGCATTTAGATACACAGCAGCAGCAGCAGCAGCAGCAGCAGCAGCAGCAGCAGCAGCAGCAGCTATTTAACATGATGTCTTCTGGTGCGTCGCCTGGTATGAAGCACTGCTGCGTGCATGTGTGTGTTTGCTTTGTGTTAGTGTGTGTGGTTAAGGGTGCACATCCATCACATCGCCGTGGATGATTTATTTATGAATTATGAAAAGTGATTTTTCTTTTGCTCATTCCCTTCCCTCCCCCTCTTCCTCCCTCCCTCACACACACACACGCACGCACGCGCATGCACACACACACACACACACACACACACACACACACACACACACACGCTGACAGCGGTCACTCTCAATCATACTTTGCTGTTGCACTGATGTACAGCGTTTCGCCTCTGCAGAAAATGATTTTGTTTATTTTGGGACACGAGGGTTTAAATCCTGTGTGCGTGTGTGTGTGTGTGTGTGTGTGTGTGTGTGTGTGTGTGTAGTGTGTGTCGTGAACATGTAATTTTTTGAGAGGTGGGTGGGGCGACTTAAATTATTGAGTGTGGGTCTGTTTTGTGCATATACATTTCATGCATGTGAGTGACTGCGACTCTGTGTGTGTGTGTGTGTGTGTGTGTGTGTGTGTGTGTGTGTGTGATTATCGAGGCAGTTCTTTATTTTCCCACTGGTTTTTAATCCCTCCAAAAGAACCGTCCCCTCTCCTTATGACTCATGCTGTGGCAGCTCATTTCATGGAGAATACAGAGGCTTTATATGTCACTGTGTGTGTGTGTGTGTGTGTGTGTGTGTGTCATATACACTAACCCTAATCCTGAAGTACATATAAAAGCCAGTCTGCCTGTAATCATTCCCGCATGTATTTAGACGTCTGCATGGTCAATATGTTTGCAGTGAACTAGTGGAGGCCAGTGGGTGAAGCCAGTGGGTGAAGCCAGTGGACGAAGCCAGTGGACGAAGCCACTGGATGAAGCCAACGGATGAAGCCAACGGATGAAGCCACTGGATGAAGCCAGTGGATGAAGCCACTGGATGAAGTCAGTGGATGAAGCCACTGGATGAAGCCACTGGATGAAGCCAGTGGATGAAGCCAGTGGACGAAGCCATTGGACGAAGCCATTGGATGAAGCCAGTGGACGAAGCCACTGGATGAAGCCACTGGATGAAGCCAGTGGATGAAGCCAGTGGATGAAGCCAGTGGATGAAGCCAGTGGATGAAGCCAGTGGATGAAGCCAGTGGATGAAGCCAGTGGATGAAGCCACTGGATGAAGCCACTGGATGAAGCCACTGGATGAAGCCACTGGATGAAGCCAGTGGATGAAGCCAGTGGATGAAGCCAGTGGATGAAGCCAGTGGACGAAGCCATTGGATGAAGCCAGTGGACGAAGCCACTGGATGAAGCCACTGGATGAAGCCAGTGGATGAAGCCAGTGGATGAAGCCAGTGGATGAAGCCAGTGGATGAAGCCAGTGGATGAAGCCAGTGGATGAAGCCACTGGATGAAGCCACTGGATGAAGCCACTGGATGAAGCCGGAGGAAAGGAGGAAATATTCATGCGAGTGGGTGTGGCGAAGGTTGCGTGAGTAACTTCCCTGCCACGACTTTGCTCTTTGTGTGGGTGCCTCTATCTGTGTGTGTGTGTGTGTCTGTGCACACACAGGCACGCACGCGCAAAGTGAAGTCAGTCACACAGAGTGACTGAGTGAGTTCATCTGTTCTGTGGGGGGGCTATAAATATTGTAGGTGCCATGTGCCTGCAGTAGACCTTCCGAGCAAAGCTACTGTATGATGTCATTCTGGCACACCTTGAACCAGCACACACACACACACACACACACACACACACACACACACACACACACACACACACACACACTATCTCTCTCTCTCTCTCTCTTTCATCCACGCACACACACTCACTCAGACAAACACACACACACACACACACACACACACACACACACACAGCCACACATCTGCTGTGCCAAGGCCTGATATCCATGGCAACAGTGGGGTGTGGCAGGTGAGGATGCAGAGCTGGAGGCTGTTTGACGAATCCACAGGCTCACAACAGTGTCATCTTTATACTTCCGCATTTCCTTTCTTTTTCCTTTACATTCCACGGGGCAGTCACATATCTAATCTCACTTCTGTCTGCCCTCCTTTCCCTCCTTCACACACACACTTCTTTTGTTATTATATTTTATTGCATTTCTCTTCCGTCTGTTCCTCCTCCATTTTCCTTTTGATTCCTTTAGGCTTCTCTTCAGTCGGACCAAAACTCATTTGCAGAGAGAAGGACATAATAAGACTGCAATATATTCCGTATTATTATATCCCCCCCCGCCCCCCCCCTCACCCTTGGATGCCTGTTGTTTCCTTGTATTCCACTGCAAAGAAACAACAGAAGAAAAATGTGAAGTGCCACAATGCTGCTCGTGTGGTTTTCCCGTCACCTGGATGGACCTCAACAGGGTTTGGCTCACACCCTGTTTTAACCAAAACTATACGCACAGACACTAGGGACACCAAGCTAAACACACATAGCTGATAGTGTCGTCATTGTTTTTTTTTTTGTGTTTGTCACACTTGGATGCTACAGCATTTGGCTCTCATCACCATTGATGGATGCATATTTTACTGTCGCTTTTGCATTGAGGATGATGTTTATTCCTCTGTGACGATCAATGAGAATGACAACATTAGCTGTATTTTGTGTCTCAGTAGCTGCGTTTCCATTACCCCCAGAATTGCGCAAAACTTGAATATCGCAATAAAAAACTGGTCATGGAAACACCTAAACTCAGCAAAAAACAACGTAAACAGCAAACAGAACGTTGCGTTTCCGCTCTGCGGATGATAAGAAAGAGAGAAACTCTCTCATCATCCCGTCCCAAAGAAGTGGGGATTCCTCCGCACACAGTGCCGGAGCCAGATCCACTAACACACTGAGCCGCTCAGCTTTCAGCTCTGGCAGCTGATAAGAAGCAGCCATGATGGTTTGAGCCGCACACGCCAATGAGAACCTCCACACACACACACACACACGCGCACACGCACAAAAACAAAACACACAAGCGGAACTGGAATGACTTGGTTCGCACCCATACGTCCCTCTAATCAAGCGTGCGAGAATATACGTGCACACGCGCACACTTTAACACGGACGCACAAGCGCGCAGACTTGCTGACAGTTGGCGTCCCACGGGACAGAATGTGTCAGGAAGTCAACATCATGCCCCCCCCCCCTTCCTCATCGTTTCCATGGAGACTGAATTCGCAGCGCTCTGAGAGGTGAGGCGAGAAAATCCTGAGTCCGCGCATGAACTCGCAAACTCCCGCGCGCAAGCGCCACGTACGGTACGGGCCGAGGTGACGCGCGTTGTCGCTGCGCGGCCGATTGTGCGTCTCGCTGGCGCCGCGCCCTTCAGGGTGAGCGGGGGAGGGAGTTGGGGCGGGGGAGGGGGACACTGGCGGCGGCGGGGAACGGACGTATATTCCGTTGGGTCAGCATTAATCAAGCCTCCAGCTGGATGTGTTGCCACCGGGGCGTTTTGTGCACAGTCAGTGCGAGTCGAGTGTCGACGCCAGTGCACTGCAGGTAGGGAGGGAGAGGGGAAGCATCGGCACGAGGGCGGGGAGGAGATGCGATGTTGCAGACAAACTCAGCGCAACGATCCCGCTAAGCTGCAGCGGCCGTAGACGTCTGGGGTTTTGCCGTCGGGAGGCTTTCTAATGCTCAATTAAGAGCTTATAATCATTAATGAAAACAATGAGGAGACTCTCGCTCTCGCGTGCTGGTTAAAACGCTCTAAATTAGCCAGACTGGAAGGATTTGAGCGCCCCCTCCCCCTTGAATAGAGGTTCGCCCCATCAAAGGCGGAGCCGTCTGGCGCTGGCAGCTAATTTTCCCATTTTGAAAAGATAGACGCAGCGCCTATAAGCGCCGGAAACATCCCACATTTTTGGATCTTGGGAACAGTTGTAACAGCCAAATTGAACGCTTAGTTGCGCAATCATGAAAAGCCATGAAAAGTGTGTTTCTTTTCTATGTGAAACCTCCGGGCTGTCTGCAATCTTATCTTCCATCCATCCGTATTTCTATGTCCGCTCCTCCTTGCACTCCTGGGGCCCGTCCCAGCTGTCTTGGGCTGAGGGCGGCCCTGGACAAGTCGCCGGTTCATCGCCGGGCCACAAAGAAAGACAAACAAGCATTCACGCTCACACACACACACACACACACACACACACACACACACACACACTCCTACAGACAATTTAGAGTTCCCAATTCGCCTCACGTGCATGTTGTAGGAGAGGAAGTCGCAGACGCAGCGAGAACATGCAAACTCTGCACAGAAAGGCCCCAGGGATCGGACCTGTGACCTTCTTTCTGTGAGGTACGCTGCATCACAGTGTCACCCACCTATCTTATCTTATCTCATTGTAGCTCTAATATAAAATAATACAATATAGAACTACAATATAGAAGTAAAAAATAATTATTTGCAGCGTAAATATGCAAAAAGAGAAGCAAATATCACACATTTAACAAAAATCCAACTCTCGCATCTTGTGGCTCTCGCTACGATGTCTGCAAGCCAGTGCGCACTAATTAAAACCCCAGCATGTATGCATTAGCGTGCACGTGCCCATGACTGCAAACCCTCCTATGTTACTCGACTCGTAGCAGGAAGAAAGGGGGCGAGAGAGAGGGAGAGAGAGAGAGAGAGAGAGGGAGAGAGACAGAGAGAGAGAGAGAGAGAAAAAAAACGAGAAGACGCCACGAGGACACAAGATGCTGACATGCCAGCAGTGGAAACAGGGGATCAGATAGGAGGAGGCAAAAAGAAAAATGAGAGCGAGAGAGAGAGAGAGAGAGAGAGAGAGAGAGAGAGAGAGAGAGAGAGCGAGAGAGAGAGAGAGAGAGAGAGGAGAGAGAGAGAGAGAGAGAGAGGAAGAGAGAGAAGGAGAGAGAGAGCGAGAGCACAATGTCAAAAGGATGTGAGTGAAACTGGAGAGCGATGCAGGATGGAGAGGAGGAAGCAGGGCAGCAAGGCATGATGCAAGCTGAGGAGCTTCACATGACCTTTATGTAACTCACCTGCAAGCGCTTCCTGTACGTCCCCATCTGTTTCCCCCTTTGGTTGCCAAATGGTGTGAAATTAAAGCAACGTTATGTTGTTTTTCTTCCTTAAATATGACAGAGCCTGCTTTTATGACGCAAGTGGTGAAGTTTTAGAGTTTATCAGCCCTCGTCTGTCACACCTGGACAGGTGGACAGCAGGTACATTCATTTATGAGGGTCAATAGAACAAGAATGAAAAGACTATTTGGGGCCAACCTGCAGGTTGTTTTAAACATACAGGTGATATGTGTATGAGGTGGACTTTGATAGACACACTACTCTGTCGGGGTGAGCAGCCACAAGATTAAAGTCAGGGAGAAACAAGATAAATGACATTGATTGCGGCTAGGGTCAAATGTTCAAGTGGGAATTTGTGTGTTGCAGCTTTCAAGGGACATCGCACCCAAATATAACCCATCTCTCTCCATCTATGCATCCATTTTCAGTCATGGTCGCTTTTTGTGACCCCCAAGGACACCAGAGTGTCCTTTAACTCTCTCTCTTTTTTTAATTTTATTTTCTTACACACAAAGTAAAAACTCACCGCAATGAGCCACTCTGCATCAGCATCATTGCATCTGCGAGCGTATTGAAGCTCAGTCAGATTTAGATGCAAAGAATCACGAAGCCCCGTTAAGACTTTAAGCTCTTTGTCACAATCCCTCCACTGTTCCTGAGCAGGTTTTTTTTTTTTTTTTTGCTGTGATGCAGCAAACGGCAGAACCTGCTGCTGAAGGAAAACAAAGTCATGCATCGAGTTGTGATGCATCCCGATATGCAGGTGTGTTCAAGTGGATGTCGTGCACCCGGTGAATGCCGGAATCTGATGTTTCTGTTTGAAGTTCTTTTGAGGCAATCCAATTTATTATTTACTGCATGTTTCTGTTTTAATGTGATATTGTGATATTTTATTTTTAATATTGTGGTCAGGGGGAATATTGTGTTTCAGGACTGCGGTTTGAGCCGTATCCTTCTCCCTGAGCCCTTTGCATCAAGCTGTGGCCTTGAACTGTTTCTTCCCACAGCTACTCTTAGAACGAGCGTGCAGCAAACTACACTCAATGTTGCCCAGCGAGTCCTGTTATGTTGGTGTAAAACCACACAACATTGGAGTCAGTTGCTTTAAAATACTCCTTTTCTAGTGTCTAGTGCAAACTGGCAATCTAGCCAATCTTTTAGCTTTGAAAACAAAAATAAGGGGATCCCTGTTTAATTACTGTTTTCCTGTTTTCTCTTTGGCTTTTTTTTTTTTTTACATCACCAGCTGATAATGCCTGATAATGATCAGCTTCATCGACATTTGATCTGAGGATCCCTTGTCTAAATCTGTTCATTTGTTTATAGGGTTCTTAGTAAATGAGCACAGTCAGTCTTTTACCAAAAAAGAAAAAAAATCCCTCGTTGAAAGCAATGAAGGATTATTGCTATCAGAGTAATTAGAGCTACCCGCCATAATTGCCATAGACACTCGCGACAGCAAATGCCCTTTTCTGTGCACCTGCATTAAACACAGAAACCACTAAAAGCTTCAGCAAGATAGGAGATCTCTTCAAAAAGCCCTCACTATATTTTACCTCCAAGAAAATCAGACAGTTGTTGTGTTCAGTGACTTTTAAGAGGAATTAAACAAAACAAAAAAATGTGGCATTTTTTAGACAACTTTATATATTTATTTATCTATTTTATGTTTTTTTTTTTATATTTTCAGAAATAAGAGCTGTGAAGATTCACTCTGAAACTGCTCCCTATAGTCAAAATGATGCATTATTTTAACAGTTCTACCCACTAGATAGATATTTGTTTTGCCACCCCATTTACGTACACATAAGGATAATTTGTGATTTGAGTGATGTGCCGCACGTTACAGTATCGGAAGGCATCTAGTACACGGAAAGAGCTTTTCTGGGAGAAATTCTGCCACTTCCCGCGAGCTTTACATTAAAGAGACATCAGTCTTGAGTACAGACGCCTAATTATGGCCAACCTGATCCAGGCAGAGTGTTCTCACAGAACACTCCCCAGGCCATTTCCAGATACACAGGAAGAAAGTGCCTGTTCAATTCAATCCCAATGGATGCTTTAAAAATAAAACCTGTCTTTTGGTGTTATAGGGTGACAGTGGGTGACAATAATTAACAATTACAGTGAATGAAAGGGCTGTTAGAGGATGGAGAGTAAGAAAGGGGCGTTGCAGGGCACAGGACAGACAGGGCGGAGAGCGAGAGAGCAGCTAAGTGTGAAAGATGTTCTTCTTGCACTGGGGGGCGGGCCACATCACTACCCCCATTATCCTAATTGGGCACAACAATGCTTAGTGACCTTCATCATCATCGACCACGCGTATGCCAATGAGCGTGTGTGCGCATGAGTTATCCTTGGGATGGTTCCGCTGTCGTGGCAATATCGAGACAAAGTCCGACAATCAAACAGACATCAGCGGCGGTTGTGTTATGTCTCTATCTGGTCCACAGACACCCCAGAAATGAGAAGAAGGGCATCTGTTCCTTCTTCTGTTTCCTTCTCAGGAAGTGTGTGCACAGTTCTGGAAAATTACCCCTTTGTGGTGTCATAAAAGGCACCGATAGCTCTCCCAAGTTGGCGACAACTCCCCCGGTTGAGTGTGTGTGTTCGGCCCTTCGACAAATCCTCACATCTGCCTCATTTTTATCACCCTCCGATCACGTACAAGGTCCTGCAAAGCACCGGCGAGAGCAGGAAGCTGCTCCTTAGCACTGAGCCAGGAGAGTCCACGACAGAGGGCTGAACACACTGATTTCTGGAGAACTACACAGGTTTCTGGATAATTAGCCGTACAAGACTGCTCTATTGGAGTCTGGGATAGTAAAAATAACATTTTGAAAACGGGTATTAGAGCTTCAAAAACACAGGGAGGAAAAAAAGAACCTTCTTCCACTGTGGAGACGTGGAGGCGTCACCAGACCCTTCTGGTTTAATGAGCTGATTTAGGTCGATGCCATGCGTGCACACGCGCGTACACACTCACACACAGACGCAAATCGCTCAAGGACATGAACACACACACACACACACACACGCTTGGCATGTTAATAAACCCTCTTAATGAGCGACCAGCGTGACATTCACCATGCCAAGACCAAAAGTCCGACGTACAGCACAAGCCGGGTAAATAAACATGTGTGTGTGGGTGTGTGTGTGTGTGTGCGTGTGTGTGCATGTGTGACCTGCCAACCCCCGCTGCTGTGTTCCTATACCTCGCGCAGCCGGAGAGCTGCTGTTTAAAGCGCGGGCAGCGAGATACGAAGCGCTATCTGACGGGCGCGATCGCTAACTAATAGACCTCTCAGCACACGCGCTTAAAGCCAGCGGCCATCAGATAAGTCGGGCGAGAGGGGAGGAAGTTGAGAGATAGTTAGCGAGACCGAGGATGAGGTTTGGGGGAGGTGGGAGGGGGGTGTAGTGGGGGCGGCTAGCGGACTTTGAAGGGAGGCTCGCTAATCTTAAATATAGCGGCTCTTCGCTGAGTCAACTTCTGCGTGTTGGGCTCAGCGCTTTCAGACAACAGGTTCCTCGCGCCGGGCGGAAGAGAGTAAATAACAAAAGTGGGACGGTGAACGCTAATAACTCAGGAGCAGTAGCAGCAGAGCAACTTCTGTCTGATGTCTAATGGAGGTTGTGTTGTAGTCAAGACCGCATCAACCGAGACCAAGACATTATCAAGACTAGAGAGTATCGAGATCGAGACAAGACCAAGACATTTGGAGTTTGAGACAAAGACAAGACCAAGACTTTATATATCAAAGAAAAATAACAACAAAACAGAAAAAAATGACCAGTCAAAAAAATCTCGTCCAGTCCGAGACCGAGACGAGACAGAGTATAAATGCCTCAGAATCCAAGACAGAGACCCTTAAAAACTGGTCTTGAGACCACGACCAATCCCGGGTACTACAAAACTAAATGGAGGAGGAGGGCCTGAAAGACATCCGCCGTATGCCTGTGACTCAAAAGTCTGCGCACTCGCTCCGCCGCGCAAAAAAACTTGCACGTCCTGAGTGGAATAACAGACGGCAGCACAGCGCTGACGCTGGTTGGAGTAGGTGGTGGCGGCGGTGGTGCTATATCGCTCAAGACCATCTGAGTGGTCGCACCGTCCAAGTGGGAGCGCCAGAAATCTCTCATTAGTTCCTCGGTGAGCCGGCGCTCCTTAAATCAACCTCAGATTCTGGTCCATCTCCTGGCGGCGCGTCACCATCGGCTGATCGAAGGCCGGCGTCATCATCCGCGTCAGAGAGACATCAGCGGCCCGTCGCTCCGACGTTTACGATAACCCGCAGGAGGGCTGAGTCACGACAACGGCGCAGACGCCTTCGTCTGCAGTAAATCACTGAAGACTTCGCAGGACTCGTGCCTCAGGTTTTCAAGCGAAGACCGTGAAGCTTGAAATTCTAAAGGTCTCGTATTCCACACTTTTATTTAGTGGTATTCATGCAGCAGAGTTAGCCCCATGATTACAGCCTCCCACAAAAAAGCTCTTATTTGTTCTTTTTTAGCTTCCTGCAAAAGCTGCTGCGTAGTTTGACCTTCAACATGTTTGGAAGGGAGCAGAAAAATGGCAGCTGTGAGACAACGGGCTGGTTTTCAGGCCTGTGTAAAAAGTGATGAAGACACATTTTATCATTAATGTTAGAAAACATTCATAGCTAATTAATTATATGCTAAACTGTATTTAGTAATTGTCTGGGTTTTATTGAACTTGACATTTATTTTTATCGCCATTTAGACCTTTTTTGGTAAAGCCTTTGGAGCTTTTCGGGAAAATGTACATTTTTCTAAGTATGTCAGTAAAAAAGATTATTCATGGTCAATGCATTTGTTGGTTTTAATCCCTGCATCACTGACTCTCTTGGCGAGTCGTTGGTTACGAACAAATTAAAATGGTGCAATTAACATCGAATTGGCTTAATAAATGAAACTGCCACTGCCGTTTCATCTTAAGCCGCTGCTGTTGTTGTTGCTTCATCATGTTTTGCTAATTATTTGAGGTTAGGTCAGATTTGAGAAGACATTTTCATCGGTTTCACCATTTTACACACTGATGCGCGTATACGTACTGACCCCATTTCAGCACATGAACAGATGGACGCACGCAAACACTCGGTGTCCTGTAGCCTGGATACTACTGCACCATTCGTCCTTCTCCAGCATCCTCTAGTTCTCCTGTGCAGCCAGTCTGCCTCAATGCTCTGCCTGTGTGTGTGTGTGTGTGTGTGTGTGTGTGTGTGTTTGCATGTGGTCGGTGGGGGGTGTTATTGACAGTCGGCAGCAGGGGGAGAAGGGGAGGGGGGTGAGACACTGACAAGCTGTATTTCATGGAGCAGATGAAGCATTTTGAAGTTCTTTAAATCCCTTCAAGGGTCCAGCAGGGGGGTGGAGGGGTTGGGGGGGGGCTTAGCTTCTGATGCCGCCGCCTTCTTTTGCTGCCGCTGCTGCTTAAGACTCCAGCTTGGGGGTGGTGGTGGGGGTGAGGGGGTCACAAAGACCTCACCCCTTACTGCTGTGTCCGTCTGTGATTCTGTTTGTGGGGGGAACAGCAAGGGGGAGAGCTGGACCCTTTCATACGGTTTGAAAATACACAGTTCCATCCCGCCCACTTACAGACTCCCATCTTCAGCTTATCAGAGGGAGGTGGAGGAGGTGGAGGAGGTGGAGGAGGTGGAGGGGTTCACACTGGCAACGTTCCAGCGGTGTCACCGCTTCGCGTAGAATCGCCGCCGTGGGCTTAACTGCTGGTCGGAAATCTTCATCTGATGTTATCCTCCTCCTCCTCCTCCTCCTCCTCCTGTTCTTCCTCCGGCTCCTCCTCCTCTCCCTGTTCCTCCAGTTGCTCCTCTTCCTACTCCTCCTCCTGTTCTTCCTCCATCCCTCCATCCCTCCTCCCCTCGTCCCTCCTGCCTTCCCCTCGGTGGTCTTCGGAACTCCAATCACTCAGCTCATATTACCAAGCAGGGGGAACTTAAACATACAAATGCTCTCTCTCTCTCTCACACACACACACACACACACACACACACACACACACACACACACACACACACTGAGTTCCATTACCGGAGCTCGTCCCTCGCCGCTGGGGGTCGTCAGGTTTGCGTGATTCAGCCTTCTCCTTCCTCGCCTCTCGCTCTCTTTCTGTCTATCTTTGCTTAAATCTTATCGGCCTCCTCCTTCCCACTCCCACTCTTCCTCTCGCCGACTCTCCTCTTTTCCCAGGCAGCCAGGGGGGGACAAATTGGCGCCCGGCTGGGCTAAATGTGCCTATTGCTGAGAGCCAGATGGTACTTCCCTGGCAGAGGGGTGGAAGGAGCGAAGGATGGATGCTGCGCCGGGGCCGTAGCAGCGTGGGGCGGCGAGCCACCGCGAACTAATAATCTATTAGTGCTCAGGGGCTGCGCAGGTTTTAGAGCCACTGGGCCGCTCTGACCCGGTGAGAGCGTCTGGATGTGCCGGAGACAAAAAGTCAGACATGTTTTACGGAGCAGGGGGTGATTTTGGGGAGTGGGGAGGGAGAAAGCCGGAGCAAAGCTGCAGGAGGGCAAGATGAGGTAGAGGAGACAGAGAGGTGTGATGTCAGGCGACTGCCAGGAGTCAGAAGAAGTTGCTAATTGGACTCACTTCAGGGGTTATTTGATTGTTGCTCACGCAGAAAATGGACATGTCGTCCACCGGACACTTTGCCCTCTTACAGTCAGAAACCCGCCGGTGAATTAATGATCCCTGAGTTGGGGAGATGATGCCGTGTAGTGTGTCTTAGTTCCCTGTCTCTTTTACTGGGCCAGTCAATGTGCAGCTGAGCTCTTCATTCCAGATAAAGATCTGAGAATGAGAATCACCTCAAACCTGAAAAGTCACACCTGCCTTTTCCTTTCCAGGACCAATCTGCACCCTTTAATTTTGGTTTTGACAAAACAAGGATGCAACACCTGTCTGTAACCCTAAGTTTTGGGAGTGGAGATTTAAGCCTCTCTGGCGGTGGGTAATAGTCGGGCCACAGTGGGTTTTATGTTCCGTTTATTGTTGGGCAAAAACGTCAACAGCAGTAGCAAGACAACTTAGCACTCAACATGTTGCACCAGAGAATTTGTGAACCCAACATAAATGTCGACCTCCAAACACACTAGTTTGTCAGAGTGGGATGACAACTATGCCCTGAAAGAAGAACAGGGACTGGCATTGAAGGCTCTTTTCCTTGAAAAAAAAATCACTTTTTATTACAAAATGGTTTTTGCAAAAGAGTTTATTAAAACCCTGCATCATCTTGTATCATCCCTTGCACCAGGGGGAACCTCGTTGAGATCCTGGCTCAGTTTTAATGCAACAGATAATAATTTTATTTTTCTGGAATTGAAAAAGATGTAAATCTAATTGCAATGTATTTGGGAAATCTTTTATCCCTCATGCCAAGTGTCTCATCTGATGCAATACTGTAATCAGACGTTCTTATTTAGCAAGAGGGGAGGATAAACAGGGCAGAAGAAGCACTGTAGTGCTGCTATATCTAAAAAGTATATTTTGCATTTACAACCTGTGCTCATCAGATTTACTCAGCATTTGTATTTCCCCCCGTGGTGACATTCGGGCTGCTCGCTTCATGCTCCACTTTCCATCACGGTCCCTTACGCAACGCGCAGCCCGAGATTTTGACATCGGCTGGAGACCAATGCGACATGGTAATTTTGCAAACGAGACGTCGCCCACCCTCCCCGACATTCTCCTGTCATGATGCGCGGGAGCCGCCCCGGCCCTTCGTGCATAAGCAACACTAGCCGTGGGCGCGCTCACTCTGGCATACAAACATACAGACCCAGGACGACGTGCAGCCAACACATGCTGACATTTAGGGAAACACAAGGGTGGTGGGGTGTGTGTGTGTGTGTGTGTGTGTGTGTGTGTGCGTGTGTGGTTGCAGATATGAGTAAGAGCGTTTGCATCTCACTGAATGCTTGTGTGTCATGATAAGATCAGGCCACCTCTGAACAGTGCAGGGTGGACCTCCTTGCAGCGGGGGAGCTCTTACATTTTTAACCTGCACACTCTCTCTCTTAGCGAAATTGTTGTACAATTACAATTTAGAGTGTAAATTGTGACCACTCCATTCACTCCACTCACTCTCTCACCCATAGTGCATGTGAGCTTTACGATCCACAAATTGAAAACACAACAAATAATAATAAATACGTAAATATATTAATAATTAAATTGATGATAAATGTCAATTTAAAGGATTTATGTCATAATAAAACCATGTGGTTATACATAACTGTACATGCATGCAAATGCATATCCAATATTGGTAACTTGAATCATTAATAATTAAATACAGTGAGAAGTGTTTTACAAAGTTAAGGAGCCATTATGTTTACACAGTCTCAGAGTTACAATTGGCCCTTTGAGGGCCATTGCGATGCTGATGTGGCCCTCGGTGAAAAAGAGCCTGACTGCCCCACAGCTTAACGGCAGAGTAAAGTTATTACGCCTCAGAATTCATTTTGTTTGTCTTTATTACATTTCCTGAAATTATCTTTGATGCATCTTTTTTACTGCTAAGTTCATAATGTCAATAAAATTTACCTCTGATAGTCGTAATTATGACAGAGACGCCGCAGTGAAGCGACCAGCGCTAGGATTATCACCTCCGCTTTGAAAATGCAACCACACAACAGTTCAACCTTCCACCTTTTATTAGATCATAATCGTGGACAAATGGGAACATAACTGTAGCGACGGTCTCACCGTGCAGTGCAGAGCCTTAAAGCCAGGAGCCGCTCCCGTCACTTACATCCGTGCCGTGCTGCAGGGGGCCTTGAGTCGGCTGCAGCAGGGCCACGGAGACCAAAACTCTGTCTGAGGGGACCGGATAATAGAGCGCTGGTTTATTGATGAGTTGGATAAACAGAGAGTGACAAGAAAGAGCGGCGGGGACACGGACGCCGAGGAGGGGGCCACTAATAATACAGGAGCAACGTTCTGTGAAGGAACGGTGAGCAACATGAGTGGAGGAATTAAAAATAGAATGAGCTCTGGGTTTTGACGAGGAAAGACATGGAAGGCTGAATCCGAAAATGGGGATGAGGGAGGTGTCTGTGTGTGCGCGCGTGCACAAACGTAGAGGCGCTGTGGAAGCGTCGCTGCCTAGTTGTAAATGTGATAAATGCGCGCGAACGTGCTCACGCGTGCCACCGCCTTTTACGTGTGCGTACAAGGGGAGAGCAATGTTAAAGCGACAGGTCACGTCAGAGGGCGGGCAGCTGGCGGGCGAGAGGTGGAGGTCCGTGTGTGCGCGTGGCGGCAGGGTGGAGGGGTTAGAATTTAGGGCACGGCGTTGTGTGTCTGTGTGGGCATTGCACCTCGCGTTTGTGTTCAACGCCGGTGGGAAAAAAAAGATCAGATCAGAGCAGGTGTCCGAACGCTACGACCGCTCGGCGCAGGGCCTGCATTTGGAGATTCGCTGCCTCCAGCCGGCCGGTCGTTACTTTCACAGCAAAAATCTAATGCGCAGATGTTACGTGTCGTGTAAAGAATGAATCTCAGTCTATGCATTGAAAAAATCTCGCTGACAGGCGACGGACCTGCTCTGTTTGACGCGGCGCCTCTCCGGCTGTCTGCTCTCTGTGTGCGCTCTGGCTCGCTACACATTAAATTTGACAGCGTCAGAACAGTTTTTTCTCACGATGAAGTAGGAGAAGAAGAAGAAGAAGGAGAAGAAGATGAGTGAGAGTGGCCCGGTTGTGGCGGCCTCACAAACATGCGCGCTCTATTCTCCCTCGCGCCCAAAACCTAATTTGTCTATTGTCAAACCAATCTCCCAGGGCTACATTAACGCATTTTGCTCTGTAATGGGCTGACATGTTAATCTGGAACTCTATTCTCTGTAGCTAATGAACATATCCATCCTGGCCTGTGTGTGTGTGTTTCTGTGTGTGTGTGTGTGTGTGTGTGTGTGTGTGTGTGTGTGTGTGTGTGTGTGTGTGTGTGTGTGTGCCCATATACTGTATATCCACTGAGGAGACACGCAGACTAGACAGTTCTGGGTCAGATCAGCCCTATGGTGTGAGGAAGGAACACGTGCACGCACCTCATAGTAGGTAAAGACGAGAAATGTGGAAATGACACGGCGAAAGAGGCGGAGTGGCCGGATTTTTGTGGTCCGGGAGGAAAAAAAAGGCCGCTCTGCCGCGCCGGCGCTCACACATCAGTGGGCGCTCCTCAGGCAGCAGGAGGAGAACACGCAGGCTGCAGGGCTGCGAAGGCTAAACGTCACGGCACTGTGATGTTTTTATCGTGTTCAAGAGCATTAACGCCGCACCACTGCTACGGTCGTGTTGAGCTCCAGCTGTGTTCCCGCCCCCGGCCGCCCATACCCTCCTAATTACCGATGACAGATATAGGATGGCGAGGTCAGGAGCAGCGTCGGCGTCCCTCAGACGTCTTTATCGCACCCAAAGCCGAGATGTCTGACACAGAACGGCATTTTTCAGAGATCTTACGGTTTCATTTCAACGCATCTTGCACAGAGCCAGTCGTTTAATAGCCAACAAGCAAAAGCTAACGATTAATGTGAGGCGCTGACAATCTGACCACACAATCTGACCACACTGCAGGCATAAAAAAAAAGGTTGGTTGACTGTTGCTGCCTGGCTTGACAATTGTCAATAAAGATTTAATCGAAAGGTGAGAGGTAAGTTTGTTTACTTGCGCTAGCTGATTCATTAGCCTTGCTAAGCTTATTCATTAGCCTTGCTAGTGAATAAGGTTCGTGCTAACCTGCTTGACAAAAAGCCTCTAAAAAACTTACTTTGAGGTAAGCTGGCTATTTTTTTTTCACCACAATCTGCACCACAAGCGTGAGGTGTTTTTATTACCGGTGTTTTATTTCGATATTTAGGTTTTGCGCAATTCTAGGAGTAATGAAAATGCAGTTATTGCTAATGAGAGCTAGACCACAGCTCCCTGCTGTGCAGTTCCCGTCAGACAACAAGCCTTCCGCAGCGCAGCCTGTCTCCAAATGCTGTTTGTCACACAGGCGCAGGCGCAGTTGGGCGGCGCCGAGCGCTGGAGAATCTGCCCGTGGCTCTGCTGAAACTCTGCAAAACGCCATAGTCCACTGACCAACATCTCTGATTTCCAGAAGCAGATAATCAGCCTCTTGCTTGCCGCCCCCCCAACCTCCGCCACCCCTCCCCCAACACCATACGCTGCAAAGATAGCAACGCCTGAAGAAAACCAAATCCAGCCCAACTCTCTGAAATGTGTCGCGCAGCACAAACACCAGACCTTGAAAAAAAAAGAAGAAGAAACACACAGTTGCAGGGTCAGCTTTTGTGTTATTGCTCACATCTCCACAAACACTGGGTTGCGTACGGGCCAAACTAGCTCCCTCCTCTTCCTCCTCCTCCTCCTCCTCCCCCTCCTCCTCCTCCTTCCAGGGGGCAGAGGACAAAACTGGGCTGAGATCTGGGAGTTGCTTCACAGGCCCTGCGGTCCGTTGCCGCTGCTTTTCCTGCACTCCGCTTGACAAATGTAGATATGACTGACCACCATGTTTGTCCTGGGCGCCTTCACCAACATGCGCGAGTCAATTCCACCAGACAGGGAGAAGCAGAAGATAGTCCGTAGTGCGTGCGAGAGAGCGCGCACGTGCCGGCTGGCGTTTGCATAATTTCCCAGCGGTTTTACGACTGTATAACTAATACTTGTATTATTGCTGGAATAAAACATTACGGTGGAGCGAGCGGGATTAGGAAACGAGCATGACAGTCTTCCCACCGTTCCGCTCTCCCTGACGCACACACACTGCACACACACACACACACACGCAGCCAGACATGTATGCATGTGTGGAAGCGAAGCAGCCCGGGGCCATGTACACTAGCGGGCGGCCATGTTTCTCTTGCAGGGTAGGGGGTGGCTGCAGCGGGGGCCTGTCGTCGTCACCCCCCCCCAACACTACCGACATGGCGAGCTGTGACATCATGCCTTAATTTAGAGCAGAGGGGTCAGAGGGTAACGCGGCTCCGTGTGCTTGGGCCCCATTGCCGACGCGCTTTTTCGCGGCTGCAATTTAGCTTTAGCTTCACCAAACAAAACACTTAAACACACACACATACACACACAGGGGCATCAAAAATAACACCGCGGGCTCCTTATGCTCTCACATTTCCGCTGACGGGCAGGTCACCGCATCCAGAGGCGTGCCGTTCTCCTTCCGCTCAATGACAGCTGGACCCAGTTTCCCTGCATCTAACGTTCCTCCGGCGACTGAAAAACACTCCTGCTCTTCACCTACAGCGTTACCTTTCTGCCTACTAGATGTTCACGTCCTCCCCCTTTCCTTTTTTTTTTTTTCCTCCCTTGGAACGCTGCCAGTTATGAGCCTTTGAAGTCGATTCTGCGCGCACATCTCCGGAATCATTCACATTTAATCTAACGGCGGTGTCCCGGGGAGGATGTGTGTGTAGGAGTACGAGAGGAGTTCCCCGTCAGACATGTGCACCTTAATGCAAGGCTAAAGCCAAGGAGGGCTTGGCTTCTCCGTGTGAATGGCGAAATACGCTGGGCCGGATCTGTAGCCCTGATTGAACACCTGTCATCCCTTTCAAATCAACTCTTGAGTCCAGATCTAAGGTGCTTGACCAAGTCTAGGTCCATGTTCTGCACCGCTTCCTTCATGCTATTTCCAAGTTAGATGAACAAGAACCTGAATGAAGGTCTCAAAATGTTGGCATAGGAACCAGACTAGGTTTTTTGCTCAAGAACAATTCTCTCAGACACTTGCGTTGGCACGCTAGCAGAATTTTCCATCCCCCAGATTTCACACTTGCACAAGCCCGATGATGCTTTTTGGGGCGTTGGAGCCCTGAAGCCCATCACAGTCACAGCTGGACCACCTGCTTCGGCGCCACAGCTTTTATCATCTCCTATCACACTGCACGATAAAGCCAATGCAATACCACATTATACTGCACACACATATTCTTGCCCCTGAGCCATCTTACTACAATCCGGTGACCCGCCCCAACACTCCCCCCGGGTAGCACCGCAAGCTCCTCACCTGAGGCAGCGCGGCGTTGATCTGCCGCTGTAGCACGTCCCTCTCGTGCAGCGCCCCCTGCAGCTTGGACTGGGACTGGATCAGGGTCTCCTGGGTCTCCCTGAGGGACTCGAGCAGCTTGTCCCTCTCGTCCAGCATGTTGACCATCAGCTGCTCGAAGTTGGCCTCCTGGTCCGAGCCGTTCGGAACGCCGCCGGTGCCTCTGGGTGGTCCGGCCGAATCTCCCTCGCTGATGGTCGGCATCACCTCGCACATCATCGTCCCTGCCTCGGTAGTCTGGGCAACGTTACAAGGGGGGCAATGTTGCTGCCGATGGAGGAAAATATACGAGGGGGTTACAAGCCTGATAAAAAAAAAAAAATAATTATTTAAAAAAAATAGACTTACAATTGCTGATAAGAGGGCCTATTAACGCCCCGGCGATCCTATGCGGTGGTAGATACGCGTCTCATTCCCATCGCATCCAATTCCCGGCGCATCAAACGTGCATGCTAAAGCTTTAAACCGCCTTTTCCCACCCCTTCCTTTGCCCGATCAGAGAAAGTGAAATGCGGAGCTACGGGGATGACCTTTCATCCACATCAACCGGCGTCTCATTTCCTCACCCTCGCGAGCTGATCAGCCCTGCCCGGCGCGCCGTGCCGTGCCGTGCGGTGCCGTGCGCTCACATGTAGAAATCCCGGCGTGAAGTGATTGACAGCTCAGAGATAGACGGCGTTCGGAGGGGTGTTGCCCGCCAGCACGACGGAGATCATTGGCGGGGAACTAGCGAGCGGGGATGGGAGGAGAAGGAGGAGGAGGAAGAAGAAGAAGAAGAAGAAGAAGAAGAAGAAGAAGAAGGGAAAAAGGAAAAGGAAAAATCAACAAGCATCCGGCGAGAACAAATATCCGTAAGGAAACGTTTGCGTTATCTGCGTCCTCAGTCTTGGATGCGGTGAGAGCGAGTCTTATCTGCATCCGCCTTCTCCGCTTCCATCTCTCCACCATACCGACACCGAGCCTCCTCCTCCTCCTCCCACACACACACACACACACACACACACACACACACACACACACACACACACACACACACTGGAGTTGTCACAACGATGCTACGCTACAGCTCCGCTTATAAAGGAGCAATTCGGTTTAGCGCCACATGTGGTGGTAAGGAAAAAAAAACCCGAGAGGAGCTGGAATCTGGAATCTGGAATCTGGCGAATCACTGTCGCCGCGCTCGTCCAGCTCGCCACTCGAACTCGACCTGTTTGATTGGTTTAGGTGTAATTAACTTTTCACACCAGCGCTACCCATCTGAGCCATCACACTCGCCTTGCCTTGGCGGCATCTGTGAGGGGAGCAGTCCATGGCTACAGCGCACCATGCAGGACATGATGGATATTACATTAAACATACATACCGAGAGGCAAAATATATATGCATATTTTCATACAGTTCTCGTCGTATTCAGTGCGTGTTTAGCATAATTGAGAGGTCAGCACTTACCAGTATTAATTGGTGTGATTTTAAATTCACCTTTTTCTTAAAGTTGCATCGGGCTTGACAAGGTCCTGTCCTCATTAATTTGCTAAACTTTAGATAAAAGGCTGGAGCGCTTTGCCTGAAATGAACCGGTGATAATAAACTGTTGAATCATATGAGTAACAGCGCGACAGTTAATGAGTCACAGGCAGCTAAATGGGCCACCGGTCACAGTAACCCAATTTAAAGTGATGCTGCATTTTGACTGGTGTGTGAGATGCCAGCGGTCGACAGGGCTGAGATTGAGCAAGAATTTTATGGAAGTGGCATTTTTAAGCTCAAGGCAGAAACATTACCTCACTGTCAGTCAGAATGACGCAGCAGGTTTGGAACAATAATAAAACGTTTGTGAATTTTCTTTTGAGATCCATACATCTCTTGACCTTTAGGGTCATCTTTATGACCAACCTCAACTTAGGATTTTTCCTATTAGCACAGATGACGTTTAACTCCATCCATCTTCTATACCCGCTTATTCCAATTCAGGGTCACGGGGGTCTGCTGGAGCCTATCCCAGCTGACTTAGGGCGAAGGCAGGGTGACACCCTGGACAAGTCGCCAGTTCATCGCAGGGCCACATAGAAACAAACAACCATTCACACTCACATGCACACCTACGGACAATTTAGAGTGTTGAACTGACCTCACATGCATGTTTTTGGATTGTAGGAGGAAGCCGGAGTACCCGGAGAGAACCCACGCAGACATGGGGAGAACATGCAAACTCCACACAGAAAGGTGCCAGGCCCGGGCCCCGGAATCGAACCCACGACCTTCTTGCTGTGAGGCGGCAGTGCTAACCACTGCGCCACCGTGTCGCCCGACGTTTAACTCATTTATGACCAAGGAAAATGAAGCATATGACCGATCACACACTACTTACTAATTGAAGGTGACGATTCTGGAGAAAACTGACTTGTTAGCATCCTTTTCATCTGGTTCGACTACTCAGTGGTAGTTTGCCAAAGATGAAACAGCTCTTATTTTTGTCCAGGGTGGATGGAAACCTTTGAAGTTTCACCTAGAAGGTTTGATCCAAAGTGCTCCATATTGTTATCTAGTGGCGAGATAAGATTTTTTTTTTCAGTGCACTGCTCGAATGTAAGGCTAAAACATTCTTTTTGAAAACTTTTATGAAATTCTTAATAATCTTTTTTGAAAATCTAAAATTATAGTCTAATAAATGTGTAAATGAGTCAGCAGTAAATATGTTAAAGCTGCCAAACTATTCAGATTAAACCATTTTCATGCTTTAATCCATGCCATGACATGTTGTGACAATAAAATCAAACTCCATTTGGATTGTATGCACATTTTAATAGTAACCGTTTAGGCGGCTTTATTACATTACCATCTTTTGGACATTTCATAAAGGGAACCATCTTTGGCCATTTCAGTGGTTCAATCTGTCTATGTAAGTTGATTTTGTTAGAGGTTTTATTATGCTTTGTGCTGCAATGGATCAGTCAATGCACAGTATTTTTTATTTTCAGGAAGTAATTCCATATTGATAGAGATAAATGCATCAGGTCCCTCTTCCGTTCTGTTTTATAAAGTCATCTATTAGCTGCAGTCGATGTTATTCTCTGCAGAGTTTGTCGCCCTTGACAACAATATTGTCAACAGTCATTATGCTGAGAAGCCCCGGAGGATCAGAGCACGGCAGAGTTTCCGCTCAATGTTTTCATTCTTGGAATCAAGAACACTCAGGACAATTGCAGTTAATGCCTCTTCTGTACAATTTTTATTCGGTTGAAAAAATGTTATACATTTAATATACTATGATAACAGATGTAGCTGTATGAAGCACCGTGATGATACAATAGAAACACTATTTTTGCACGAAATGGATTAATTAATAGAATCAGTCAGATTTCAAATGAGAGAGACATTAAGAGACAAATAATAATAAAAAAAAAAAAAAAAAAGCGTATCTCAATCTGAAGGCAAGGGGCAAACCCACTTGGGAAAAAATGTAGTAACTAAAAGCACCAACAGGTGGCAACACTGTCTCAAATGACTTTAAAAAAATGACGACAGTCTCGCGCGACTTGCAACGTGACGTCATTCCATGATGGCTGAAGACCCTGGCGGAACATTTTTCAATTACTCTCCCTTTTTTCTTTCTTTCTCTTTACTTCCGCTTGCCATAGCGACATGGCAGGACTCACAAGCCCGTTAAACCTCCTAGGATCATTAATGTCGTCATGCCCAAGAAAGGGTACCGAAAACGGCTGAAATTTAGGGCTGGGGACGTTTGTTCGGAATCAGGTAAGCTAACGTTGATGTTAGCATACGTTCATGCTAGTCAACCAGCGAACCTTCCCACTGTTGGAAGCCTTATTTAAAAAAACACTTCCACATTGTTTTTCGGAAAACGTTATCATGAATCGTTTTTATTTATTTTTGTAACAATGTAATCTTGCAGTGACTGTGGCTGATTACGCGAATGCCGACCCAGCCGTTGTAAAATCGGGGAGAGTGAAGAAGGCTGTTGCAAATGCAGTTGAAAAAGAAGGTAAAGTATACGGAAGCGCATTGCGTTCACTGGATAAATAATAATAATAATTTAAAAAAATGCACCTTATTTCGTAATTATGAGATTAGGATCTTATAATTACGAGAAAAGATCTCGTATGAATTTATATCTATGAAGCGTCCCGTGTTGACCATCCTCAGTTTTAAGAAATGCAAGTATTTTCCAATTTCTCAAACTGAGAAGGTAGTAATAGCAGATCAATTGCGATAGCGCCATCATTGCCCACTGATTAGAAAGGAAATCCGTTCCTTTTTCATTATTTTATCTCATAATTACGAGATCTTTTTCACAATTACGAGATCCTGATCTCATAATTACCAGATAAGGGGCCTATTTTTTTTTTTTTTTTTTAATATCCAGTGAATGCAATGCACTTCTGTAAAAGTGGTTTTGTTAGCAGTAAGGTCACAGTCCGCCACCTTAAACCGAGCTTGATGTGTTCTAGTCAAACAACTCTGTGGCCTGGAAGCATCTCAGGGAACAGTTGCAGAGGTCCTGTCGTCTGCAGCGAGTGCCAAAGCAGACGATGTAGACAGCAACGACGAATTAGACCCTGAAGAAGAGGAACGTGATAATGAGAGAAAAGAGGCCCGCAAGAAGAAAAACAAAAGACGAAAAGGTACGATTTCCCAAAAGTCGCTTTTAAAGCACGCACAGCATTTAACGAGGTTGCTAATTTGGACTTTTTTGATGTTATCATAACAGAAAGTAGTGAGAGCAGTGATGGCAATGAATACCCACTGGATGTTTGGTTGATGCTCTCCTCCTACATTCGGCCTGAAGATTTATGCAGATTTGCCCTAATCTGTAGGAGTGCCTGGACGGCCACTTGCACTGCAGCCTTTTGGACCAGGCTGTACAGAAGGTGAAGTGGTTGCCGTGGTTCATTGCTCTCGGTTGTGATTAAGGCTGCGCAATACAAAATTTAAGGGTAATGAACGCATGGGGCCTTACCTAAAGGAGTTGGTTAAGATGTAGTGAGTCATATGCACACAGATGCAGGTTAAAGTACAGAACAAAGGTCAACGTGATTGTATAATGAGAGAAAGACACTGATATCCGTTGCCTTTCAACTAGGTTGATTGTCAACATGTCATATAACAATTCCTTTTTTCAATGTGTACATAATGAACTCATGTGCTTTACCCATTACAGTGATCATGGGTCATATAACCATTGAACCATTCAACTCTCTTTGGCATATTACGTTTCATATATTTCAGCCTGAGTTCTTACCTGAGTGCTGTTTGATTTAGAAATAATGTGGCATTTGTGTAATGTTTTTGCTTTGTCCCCACCCCTGTTTTCACAGACATTACAGGATTGATGCCCATCTGCCGTTTCGTCTCCAGCCCGACTCTATAGACAGGATGCGCTGTTTGCGAGCTCGTGTAATTCGCTCGCTTTTCCATTTATATGAACCATTTGACTTGCGTGTCTCAAAAATTCCTCCACTGCCAGAATCTACGCCAACAACCCTTCTCAACTCTAAGGTTTGTTTATTTGCCTTTGGTCACATCACGAAATGGATATAGCTACTATTTTTCACACAAAAGAAAATATAAAGAGACAGATGACCCTTTAAACTAAATTTTCTTCAATGTTTGCAGTGTTTGCTGTTCTGGGTCCGGAAGGTGTCAGGAACTCGGCCAGAGTCTTTGTGGGAATTCAACTTTAAGTTCATTAAGCAGGTAAAAGGCTTCTCTGAGATGTACTACACTAAGATCTACAGTCCCACTGTCGCTAACAGGTCATGTTTTATTGCTGCTGCTTCAATTATTTTTGTCTCTTCCAGCAGAGACACAGTAAAAATGCTTGTGCCAAGTCCTTGCGGATGCCCAGACAGTATGAAGATGTTCATTGGAACCCAGACTCTGACTGCTACATGCTTCAGGTCACCACCCTCAACTACATCCTTACCCCTGTGGTCATGGGAATGACACTGGCCCTGGTTAGTAACTTCTGTATGGCATTTAACATCTTTAATTATGTTCAACCTTTTTTTTTTTTTTTTTTTTTTACTTACACGACACGTCTGACATAATAATATATCACCTCCACTACCTGAACCATTTAAATAAATGCATAACTCTTGATTTAGTCATTCAAAGTTAGTTCTTTGACCTCGGTAGACTGTAGTTGCACAAGGAACGTTTTACCAGCCAGAATGGACTGAATGTATAAAAGAAATATGGAATGTTTTCACCTGGTTTTCTATGTCCTTTTGCTGTGTTTATTATGCATATGCACTGCCTATTTGGAACAGTCGTGAAGTCTTGTGAAGTATTTAAACTAATATCTTCTAAACTCTTCTAACTTAAACATCCCTGTTTCTGTCTTTGCTTTAGTTTACAATCAACGTCAGCACAGACATGCGCCACCATCGTGTCCGCCTGCTGTTTCAAGACTCGCCTCTTCAGCGCGGGAAGAAGAAGGGGGATCAAGGTGGGCTCCAGGTGGTGCTGGATCCCGTGCAGAGTGTGAGGGTCGTGGACTGGTGGCATCCGCAGTACCCCTCTTCTCACTACACCTAGAAGTCCTGGTCTGGCTCCTCCCAACAGTAGAATGTCACAAAGTGAATCATGTTGATATTTCATTACATGTACCTAACATTTTTTGGAATATAGCTTGTGGAGCCCTGATTTATGTTCAGTGATAATGTTTTTACGTAGGTTGGCTTTAAATGTCCTTGAGTTACAAGAAGCAAATCAAAAGCAAAACCAGTTGTCCATGTGAAGCCTGTAAGTATTTGGTATGACGTCTGTCCTGAGCGAGCCAATCAGAAGTGCGCACTCAAAGTCCTTCACTTCAGACTCGAGCTTTAACATTCATTTAAGATGACATGTTTTGATTGATTTTCACTTTTTTACCTTCAATGTCATGTGTGCAAACAGATGCACATATGTATTTGTTTTTTATTGGCTGCAGTCACATGTAAGATTCATGTTAATACCAGATCTTCACAGGCCTACAATGGAACTTGCGGTTTAACCTGTTGACACTCCACGGCTGTAGAAGAATCATTCAAGTTAAACTTGAAAAAGAGGCCCAAAGCAAGAGAGACAAAAATACCTTGCCGTTCATTTTACATTGGAAAATTCCAAACCGATTTTTTTTTCTGATCCCGGACAACATAATGTGCAACGGTGACGTCAACCTTACATTTGGGGTTGATGTTGGAAAAATATATACATTTACAGTTTAGGGTGATAACGGGAATTGGTTTTATTGTTGATGGGGTTATGGGCAGTTTAAGCTTATTATAATGGTAGAGAGCTACATGAGGTGCTACCAAATGCTTATAAAAAAAACTATCAAGGCTGTAGTTATCTTACAGAATTGTTGCATGTCAGGCATACACACAGTATAATCCAGGTGTCATAGCGAGATTTTCAGTGCATTTATAAATTGCACATTTCATTAAATGCCCCTTCTAATACAAAATTACTTGAAAATATTTTTTATTTGTATGTTGATTTAAAATCTGGCAGCAATGCAGCTACACAATCCAGTTTTTATTTTTTACTTTTAGAGTAAAAAATAAGAATAATTTGAAGGTGCTAACACTGCTTTATACAGAAGGGGCCAAAGACACGATTTACCTTTGATGTCACTTCTCTGATGGTTTGTACGTGTGTTCAATCCGTTTCTGGTATTTCCCAGCTCAAAAACTTCCCATGCGGTGTTCTTTGTGAGTCATCTTTTTTCCCTCTCTCTCTGTATTAAACATAACCAATCATGCTTGAATGTAGTTACAGAGTGATGTGAAACATGACTTTTAAAATGTGACACAAAAGCAGCTGTCATACTGATTTTACTTCTCTGAGATGTAGTGTACAAAAACAAAATCACAACAAACACATTCAATTTGACAATTTAAACTTCTATACGTAAACATAAAAAGAAATCGGCATATTATTTTGGCAGAAGATAGCTGAAAGTCCTGTTTAGCCGCAGATGTTTGTCTTGGTCTCTGAGATTGATTTGAGAAGATTAATTAGTAAACTTAATGCACTGAAATAAATTATATTATTTCCACAATGAAGTGTCTCCAGTTCTTTCTTTTAGTAGTACAACAATGAAGCCACGGGAGGAACTTTGGTACTGAGGGGAAACGATGTTTCTAATTCCAACCACAAATCACGCCAGCAGAATGTGAGTGGCGTATTTGCAGGAGTCTGGTTGTGGGGGCTAGGAAACCTCAAGTTGGCACTATGCTACCCTCTTGTGGCCACTTCCTATTCCGCTCCATTTAACAATGCAGCCAGCCCGTGAAATGAGTGCGCTCTTGAACGTGCCTTGGCTCCGTTGCCGGTTTGGTCAAGGTCCCTCCCGCCGCCTTTCACACCTCTATTTGCGGCTCAATGCTTGACATGACCTAAGTTCTGCCTGTGAACATGCGTACAAATACAGCATTGACACCGTTTGCGGTCTTAAAAAACAAACACAACGAAAAGCAGAAGTGACAGGTCTTCGTGGGTATTGAAAGTGTTCGCGGCCCAGAGAACAGAGGGAGACGTAAAACTCACCGCCGACACACAAGCGTCGGGCATCACGTCATCGCCTCGAAATACCACAGTGAGAGAGAGAGAGAGAGAGAGAGAGAGAGAGAGAGAGAGAGAGAGAGAGAGAGAGACACGCGAGAGAACTACGTTTCCCACAAAGCACCACACGTTGCACCATTGACGGTGGCACAGGTGACCGCGCGTTGACAACACCTCGACGGTCCAAACGAAAACAAAGTGAGTGTGCGCTCCCAGTGCCTGGCAGCGGGCTGTGGAAATACCCAGGAATCTTCACGTCCCGCTAAATAGTTTTTTTTTTTCTTCTCCCGCACGAACTTTCTAAACGCCAATTCCCCCCCCGCGCGACAGTCCCCTCGGGTGGGTCTGCTCCTAAAAGGGCACACGCAAGTGAAGTCAGTGGGCACGCACTTTTCTGCCCAACCTGACCACCTCGCTCTCGCTCTGTCTGACCTTCACATAGGGTAAGTGATATTTCACCATGCGACACAGAGTTTTTCAGCCCGTTCTCGACTGCGCTGCCCCCTTACCTCTTACAAAACCTCACCAACAATTCATTTTTCATTATAATAATTTCTTCTTTTTTTTTTTTTGAAGTGCGCACTTCTCCGTCGTCAAATTTCAAACGCAAATCCAAACCTGTCGGTTATTTGTCGTTTAAACACGACACGTAGTGTCATAAAGGGTGTTTTTGAGTCATTGCTAAAACAGTTTAAGAGCTATTCCCAGGGAATGGGACGCGGTTGCTTATGCAGGTGTTTTTTTATTTTTATTTTTTTACAACATCGAGGCCACTTAGAATGTGTAAGGGTCACATTTTATTCAACACCGATGATTGCATTTGACAAAATATATTGTTTCATGTCGCCTTGAAACAACGTCATACGCTGGGCTCACATTGTCAGCTTTACTGACCAAACTACAGAGATGACAATGGCGCAAAAAACATTTCTGTCAATGTATTCTTTCCTCTTCTATTGCCCTATTTCATTTTTCTGTTCTGCTAAAATAGTGCAAGGTAATGCAGTGTGTTCAGTGAAGCAGCACTTCTCTGTGACTCTAATCACAGAGTCTCCACTGAGAGCTGCCCCTCTTGCCTTTTTTAAGCAGTCAGCCGTCCTGTATCAGTAACAGTAGCTCAGCCCAGGGGCTCGCCTCAATGTTGAAGTGAAGTTGTTTCTCATTGGAGTGCTTTCCTTGAAATGCATCTGGGGGCTTGGTGCTTGGCTGCTCTGTTCGTTTCTGCGTTACGTTTTAATGTCACAGTGCATGTTTATTATTAGCGGGAATGCATATAGACTACTGGGCGAGTGTCATCCCTCGTGCGTGAAAAATGAAATGCATTTGTCTAAGTTTTTCAGGACAGTGACAGCTGCCACTTTGTTTTGGCTTCATTTTTTCCTTTTCACTTTTGTTTAACTGCGATAATCGTTTGAACATGTTTATTTCTTCATATTGTTTATTATTATTATTATTATTATTATTATTATTATTATTATTATTATTATTATTATTATTTTTATTTTTATTATTATTCTTCAGTCAGAATCAGTCTCAGCTGGTTATAGGTCTAAGTGTAAAAAGCCTTCCTCAACTCCTGCCCGAGCTGAGGTCTAACTTTATCCTGTCCACAGTTAGTGTGAGGCCTGCAAAGCTGGCAGATGGGCCCAGCTCTTCAGAGTGTCGTTCACAGTGCATCAAATCAACACGAGTATTTGACATTAGATCATTGGCTCCCACCTATCTGAAAGGCCTCACAATCAGGTTCGAAGGTCAGGACAGAATTATCTCAGTTGACCTTATTTGGCCTTTCTGGACTCTCATCATGACTCTCTTCTGAAACCACATTGGTTTCTTGGTAATAAGATTCCAATTAATGTGACAGTCAGACATCAGCGTTTAACTCAGTGGTCAGCACGTGTGGTGGTGGCTCTCCGCGTGAGTCACCATCAGGGCCGCATTGCATCAGGGAATCATGACATGCAATATGTTTGCTGTATACTTGCATGCCTTCGGTTTGCTTCCAGTGACCTAGTTTAATAGAAAAGAAACCCACCTTGCTAGCACCACCCCTGGCAATGAACATCTTATTGCCGCCATCATACACTTTTTTCTTTCCTGAAACTGTCACAGTGACTCGGTGCGCTCATCGTGTGGACTTAACGTTGCCAGTTAGTAACCTGATCCCCAGATACGTTGGACTGTCAGGCTTCAGCTGATTTGAGAGTGTCTATTGTCGAGCAAAGGGTGATTAGATTGCATGTTGTCAAAGATCAAGGGGTTCTCCGTGCCGTGTGTGTTGCTCACGGGGACGTTATGATGTATATTTTCAATATATAGTGCAGCGCTGACCCGACACCTGGAAGCCAGGAAAATCCATCAAAAAAAGGGAAATCCAAGGCACTCTTATTTAAATATGAAAAGCCTTTATTTTGAATGGCTATCTCATAGGGAAAAAGTTTAAAACATGTAGGTGGAGAATCCGTGATGGAAAATCGATGGATTTGCCATCACCAGGAATAAAAGAAACCTCTGCATATTTGATACTGGGAAAGCAACGCGCTGCTTCCATTTAATGCAGCAACATCCGGTAAAGTTTACTTGACCAAGCTCTACCATCTACACTTTCATCTTTTTTTTTTTTTTTTTTTTGGCATTTTTCATTCTGAACATGAGGAAAAAAATGTTTTCATCTTGTGTGTGTGCGTGTGTGTGTGTGTGTGTGCCAACAAGAACTCTCCTCGCCTTTTATGGTCAGTGTCAGTGTCATCCACAGATGGTCATTCACATGCATGAGAGCAGCTTCACATCTGGGTCACAGGAAGGAAAACTTGCATTTCCGTATTTGATCGTTAACAAACAGACACTGTGAATGAGGCGCTTCTACGTTGCACCCCCACACCCCTACAACACCACCCCCCCCCCCCATCAAAAAGGTGCATTGAGGCCATGTGGTAGCAGCTATGATTCATTCACATCATTACACCTGAATAATTGATCTCCCTGAGAGGCACCTGGGCCTCCATATGGCTGCATCTGTTTGTTCACTCTGTTTCTCTGTCACCTTTTATTTTTTTTCAATCTTCTTCATTTCTATAAATAGTAAACCAGCAACGCCTCTCATCCCGACAATGAGCAGAAACGCTTTGGAACTGTTTACCTTCGCCTGCCACGTCTATAGCTGCGTTTCCATTACAGTCGCAAATTAAAAAAAAATATATTTCTGAAATTTCGCCAAATTGTGATTTGCAGGTGTTTCCATTGAATGGTGTGAAGTGCATAAGCTGTGATTCTTGTAAAATCTCATCCTGCGAGAGCCCACTTTGAGGAGGATGGAGGTACAAAACCTGTTTTTGGAGCAGTTGTCACTACTGCTGTTGCCGCTTTTATCATCAGGGGATGGTTGTTATAATTTTCTCTATATCGATGCGTGTGAAAAACCACCTCATGAGTGTAAAACCTTTTAGCCAAACATGAGAAGTTTTTCGAAGTTTAGATGTTTCCCTGACCAGTTTTTTTTTATTACGATATTTAGGTTTTGCACAATTCTAGGGGTAATAGAAACGCGGCTTATGAGTCAGAGTAATATGAACTGAATTAGAATATTGTTGCCTTTGAATTTTTGCAGTGTAATGTTTGTTGTCTCTGATTTTTCAAAGATGTCTGAAAACTTGGTGAAAAATGATAGTAAACAGCAGCAAAGTTTGCCACTAAGTTCAGCTTGTCCATGAGTTCCTAGAAGTGGGTGCGTTTCACTTCTATTGTTGTTCCTCTTTTCAGAGAGCCTGTACTAAAACAAAGTCCTCGAAATAGGCCACCTTTTGTGACATCACAAAGGTCCCTCGTACTTTATTGTTGTTCTCTCCCAGGTTTGAGTTAACACCTCCAGACAGGTGTGCTGCCATGGCCGCCGTGTAGCGGAAAGTGATATTGAAGCTAAAATGTTTTATTTTGTCGGAGGCTTTGCACAGATGTCAAAATATGTTGTTTTCTGGAGATCAAGTTTTTTCTATTCATATTTATTAATACTAGGCTATGTCTGTGGAGTTTGTGATGACAAATAAAGTTAAAAAAATAATGTGTAGAGTATGGGACCTTAAAAAGGTTCAGCAAGTTCACAGTGACTCTCCAACAGGAGCCAGAAGTTAACACGTCTTTTAAGTGAACACAATGTCTTTACTGCCTCTTCCACCTTCACCTGCAGAGCACGCGTTGGCGGCTGTCACTGACAAAACCAAAGTGTGTGTGTGTGTGTGTGTGTGTCATCCATGTGGGGTTACAGAGTGCACGCATTACAAGAGGTCAGGGGTCAGTCGACGCGCTCAGCTGCGAGGAGGTCACCGTCAGCAGGGTCAGAAGGCCAGCAGAGAGTATGCGGCACAGCGCGGTGACGCCTGCCGGACTATTTCGCTGTAACCTCCACCGGCAAAAAACGTCGGCGAAAGCTCCTGAGATGTCCGCTGAAGGAGAACAGGGTTGAGTTTCAAGCGCTGAAAAGTGGGCCGGCAGGCGACCTCTCTGACGAGCTGCGCCTCGTTCTAATTCCGATGACTCCTCTGTCGGCGCCAGAGCCTTTTACTCCTCCTCCTCTTTGTTCTTCTCTCCACCTCTTTTTCCTGCTCTGTCTCCCTCCCCTCCTCCTCCTCTCTCTTCTCCTCCTCTTCGTCCTTCTTTCTCCTCTTCGCCCTGCTCTGTCACCTCCTGCTCCTCCTCCTCCTCCTCTTCGTCCTTCTTCTCTTTCTCGTCCTCCTTCTCCTCCTCCTCCTCCTCTTCTTCCTGCTCTGTCTCCTCCTGCTCCTCCATGGCCTCCACTTCGTCCTTCTCCTCCACTTCTTTTTCCTTCTTCTCGTGCTCTTCCATCTCCTCCTTCACCTCCTCCTCCTCATTCTGCTCCTTCTCGTCTTATCCCCCCCCCCCACCTTTTCTTCCTCCTTCGCGTGTCTGTTGTGTGTCCTGCGTCTTGGAAAAGCGCATGTGTGTCATATTTTCAGCCTCATTGACTGGTGTCCGCTTGTTACTGTTTGGAGACGGGGTTAATTTTCCTCAGGTAAACAAAAGGCAGCGCAACACACACACACACACACACACACACACACAATGCCCCTTCACACTAGAGTACATTCGTTGAGCCACCATCAGTGTATCCGTGTGTGTGTGTGTGTGTGTGTGTGTGTGTGTGTGTGTGTGTGTGTGTGTGTGTGTGTGTGTGTGTGTGTGTGTGTGCAAACATCAGCTTCATGCGTTTGCCAGATGGATGGAGCCAGTTTCTCTCATGACTGGAGCAGCCCCAAAGAGGATCTTTCTTTGTCGCGGCCCGAACCTGAGTTTCACGTGAAAACTAAGTGAGACAAAAGCGGAAAAGGCCACATAAATTTCCTCCACCCTTTTTGTTACAGAAGGTGGGATTTTTGTCACCACAGCGTCGACGGGCCCCAGATGCACTCAGCCTGTGACAGCAGGACCCATGATCGGTCCGAGGCCAGTGTGGGTGGGACATTTTGGAGCATGTGCTGAGTGTGTGACTCCACTTCCTCATCTTCTCTCTATTCCCCTGTTTCATGTCCTCTTTTGACTGACTAGCAGTTGTGACGGTCTTGTGCGCTCTCAGCCTCTCACACGGCAGATTTATGCTCATTAGGGACCTAAGTAAGTTTGTAAGCAGTGTTGTGGTTGCAGGAAGTCCCTCTGTCATCCCACACCAAGATTTCTTGAAACAACAAAACAAAAAAAAAAATGTTATTTAATGAAACAGGTTATTATGTGGACATAAAAATGCTTCACAGCATCTCAACTTCATCCTGTGTGTAACCGGATGTATTAATCTTTTTTTTTCAGAGTCACTATGTTTTCTGACTTGTAATCGATGCGGTCTCAAACTGACCCTGCTGACCATTCAACACTTTTGATTCGCATGACCTTCCACAGAATCAGCTTTCATGGACTAACCCTGAAAGACAAGCCCGTCCGAACACATTCGGCTCGACTTTGTGGAACTTTGTGACCAACTTCACCCTCTGCCTTGTGTTTTGATCCCTTTTTGAGTTTAAGTGCGGATCAGACAAAGTCACTCTGCCCTGCTCATCTCATGTTCATCCATTGAGATCATCAACATGCTCTTGAATTTCTCCCAATTTTACTTTGATATTCATTTTATTTTCAGAAGAGATTAGACACCATACCCTCTATTAGAAAAGGTGCCGTTTTACTTTGAACAGCTGACTATTTGGGTTAGAGACTTTTCTAAACATTATTTCTACTGACGATGGAACCCATCATTTAACACTAACGACTCTGGGTTCCAATAAAAACAGTGAAACTGATGTTAAATGTCCATATGCAGCAGCATTAAGCTCCATTTAAATTAAAAACTACTTGCAAGTTAAAATCTGAATGTGGCTTGACAAGGTTTTCTCCCAGTGAACGTTCACCTTGTGGCCCAAACTATGCCAAATACTTTGACTTTTAAGAATCAGATTGATAGTCACAACAGCTTTCGCTGTTTGATTTTCCTTGAGTTTGCCAGACCAGCAAATCAATCTCAAACAGGATGTCGCTGCACGTTAATCTGGCCAGTTGTTCTGGCCTTGTTTTGGATACATTACTATCTTCCTTTTCATGACCTGTCTTTAAACCCTGTTCCTTTTTTTAAAAAAAAAAAACCAAAAAAAAAAAACCTGACGCTGACACCCACAAGCGAAGACAACCGCATTCTTTTTGTGCTAACGAGTTGCCACTTTACAATCCATTGCGAGTAAAACCGATCGTAAATCAGACTGCGACACTCAAATTGAAAAACAAGTAGAGTGGGCAGGTTTTTTTTTGCATGTGGAAATCAGATTTTATGACCCATATAGACAAAGTGTGTGTAGGTTTGCATTTTTTTTTTTTTATCTCACAATTCATCTTGTGAATACCTTTCATTCTGTCTCACCTGTGTAAAAAAAAAAAATGCTGCACAGCTGGTTAGCCAGTCACTGCACAACTTCCTGTCACACGCACGCACCCGCACACACACACACAGACAGACACACACTTGGATGAAGAACAAAGACTAAACTCATTTAACGTGGATGCATTTTTTATTTCTTGGGATTTAATCAGCTTGAAAAGTGAGAGTTTGAAGGAAGCGTGAGTATGAGCACTGCAGACATCCTTTGTGTGAGTTGCCATGATTTGAATTGTAATCTACGAAACCTTTTAAAAATTTCAAATTCCAGCCATATCATGTATCGACATGGTTGAATTGGCAAGCCATCTCCACGTCAACATCTCACGTGCATTGGCGTCATCCATTCTCTGCTTGTAGGTCACAGTTGCTTTTTTACTGCTTCTCCAAAACGCGTCGGCACAGTCGTCCATCACAACACCGGTGAGCTCTGGTTGTGTACTCGTGGTGCCTTTGCATAGTGAAGAGCTGCATGAGGCCCCTCGGTGGCGTGTTTTTGTACGTGTGCGGGGTCCAATGCGCGCATGTGTGCGTGCGCCCGTGGCCCTGCCTCCTCCAGAGGCCATTGTCAAACGAGCACAAGGCTTTTTTGGTCAATGATTCCCCCTCCTACCCGTACGACTCTCCATTGGCCCGACGCGGCAGGACTGCGGCCACCTCGGCCAATGAGCTGCAGGCTCGTGGGGGTTCTGCCTCCGGACCAAAATAGCCCAGTAAATACACAGCGGACGCCATGATAACTTGTGACGGGGCCGCTGCTAACAGCTCTGTGTATAAACAAGGGATGCTTGTCTGGCCGGCGCCGCTGTGTTCTCCTCCGCCAGCACTGCAGCCGCGTTTGTGCTCCGCTACGTCGGAATATATGGCGGCGGCGGCGGCACTTTATTGGAGCGTACGGATGGAGGTGGACCGACTTTGGGTTTGGTTTGCCAAAGACGGAGTTTCAATTTCATGGCAGTATGCCTCTTGTCAAAAATTATCCTATTGGCTGGCCTGATGTGGGTTAGACACTGTGTGACAACCTGTGGCACTTGATTTCCTTCCAGCTCACTGAGTGGTGTTTCAGTGCAACCAACCACTAAACGTAGTAAACGTAGTGTGACATGCCACGGCCTCCTGTAATTCCCCCTCTCTTCACAATTTTGTTATGGAAATGAATTGAACTCATTTGCTGTTCCGTAATTGCCACAAGGAGGCTCCACCACATCCTGTGACGTGTCCTTGATTTTGTTTTCTGCCTGGGCAGTTGTGTTGCGTCTGTGCGTTTGTCCCTTTATTGACAACGTTGGGACACTAATCTGCGCTCGTGCACAGACTTTGAATGCGCAAAAAAAAAATATGAATCTAATTTGACTGCAGACATGGGAATGGGAAAGAAGGAGGATGAGGAGGATGAGGTTGTGGAGGAGGAGATGTGAGTTATGATGTAAAGATTTTTTTTAAGGTAAAAATGGTCAACGTTAAAGGTTCCACAGTCTGCAAAATTCATTTTAGCAAATTGTTCTCACACAAGATGTGTTTTTAGCCATCTGAGCTGTGCGAATGAGAAAAGCCCATTCATCACTTTTTTGCCTGCCCTACTTTATCATCCTTGAAGATCTGCAGTTTGTGACTTATGATAACCTCTCCCTGTTTTTGTTGTTGTGTTTGTTCTGGTTTTTCTGACCTCACGTCACATCTCATTCTGTCCCCTGTGGCAACGTGAGGAAAACATAGCAACAGTTCTTTCCAACAAGATGTTAAAACTGAAGCTGATTAACTGGAGTCCCAGCTTGAAAATTGGAAGAATGGACATTTAATGTGTGATCTTGTGGAAGTGACTGCATCGTCTTGCATATTTGAAACTTCCCTTTTGTACAGGAAGTAATCTACTAAAAAATAAAACAGAAAAAAGTTTTGTTAAAGGCTTTTATTTAAAATAATATGAAAACGCTGGTTCTCAACTGCTGGTTCTCAATAATAAATCTGCCCTTCATTCGTTTTCCCCTCGCCATTTAAGAGAAGTACTTATGTTTGCTGATTCACTGTGGCGTACCTCATAAAAAATCTCACACAGTCATAACCATCCTGCTCACACACTTGTGGTTGAGGCTGTCCGTAAGGGATGTGCCCATGTTTTTTCAGGAAGACGTCTGGATGGGTAAGGGGACGGTTCCACATCAGAGCAAAAAAATAAATAAATAAATGAACAAACAGAGGGACGAGGACTTGGAGAGCCGGCGATGAGTTCGCTTGACACAGGCTTCGCATTGTTGTCACCCCAGACTGCTGCTGTCAGGCAACTTTGGCGATGAGGGGGAGAGTCGTGGGAGGAGGGGGAGGACGAAGAGGAATAGGAAGCCGAGCTGGTGGGAGAGAGACAGAGACATAGAGGGAGGGAGAGAGAGAGAGAGAGAGAGAGAGAGAGAGAGGCAGGAAGGTGACTAATAGTGACTGTCACTCAGCCCACTCCTTCGCTGGATGGAGGAGTGGCAACGCAAGCAGTCAACCGGCATATGAACGCACCGGTCGGTCGGGCCCGGACCACAAACTGTCTCTGTCGGCGCCTGTACAAACCTGGACCAGCTGATTTTCATTTTTTAACTATTATTGTTTTGTCTTTTCCCCCCGTGGATGTACCATGTTGTTTTGGCGGCTGTGACAGATTTTCAGGTGAGGAATATTTCGACGTAGTGTAGGACCTCTGCGCTGTCACAACACTGTCCATTTATTGACGCTGCAAAGGCTTCAGAACAGAGATGATTAAAATCCGAGCAGTTTGTGAAGTTTTTCTTACCTTGGCCAGCCATAAAAATTAAAAAATAAAGTGTGAACGTGAGTTCAGCACGTAGGCTGGTTGCTGCTTGTCTGCCTTTGACCTTTTTAAAAAGAAAGAACTAGGATCTGGAGTAATTGCAGAGTGTTGTTTGTGTTTTAGTGGGTGTTTGTTGAGCGCTAAGTGACGGCTGATTGTCCGTGTGTCAATATGAACTTGAGTATAAATACACTCCACCTCCTTAGCTGGCAGTAAAACAAAAAAGAAAGAGTGAGCTGACAGGTGTCTGTAGTTTTTCCGTGTCTTATTTGCGTCATCCGACCAATCAAACTCCTGCTGCTACACCTGCGAAACACCACCTGACTGTGAATGTGTTTTGTTTTTTCTGATGGCACCGCATGTGACACAACCAGCATGGCTGGACACAGGGTTGCTTTCCTGAAGTAAAAATAAATATAATCAAATATCAAATAATAATAATAAAAAAATCCCGGATCAACAGACGAGTCAGAGTCAGAGCGGTTGATAGTAAAATGTTGACGGAGTTGCGACTCGCCGGCTGAAGCTGCTGCTGTGGAATGATAAACAGCTTTTGTTCTTCCCCCGGGCTTCCTGCAGGGGAAGTTGCTTCACCGCTGACTGGCAGAATAAGGAGTTGTGAAAACTGATTGAAGAAAAAGCAGAAGTGATGAGCTGTTTTTGTTTTTTTCTGCGACGCCCTTCCTGCGTCTCACTGTGTTGTCGTCGTCGTTGTCGCCGTTGTCGTTTGATAAGGTGTGAATGAAGGTGTGACTGCGCTGACGGACTCTCGGCCTCCTGTCCTATCTCCTCCAGTGACCTGTGCGAGTGGACCGATTGACTCCAGCCAAGGGTCCCCTCCTGGAAGAGCTATTTATAGAGCGTGCTAGGTGACAGGCATTGTGATTCACATCCATTGTCCAAGAGTTACGCTGATTCACTCAGACGACCTTCACAAGAGTCTGTAGCCGAGCAGAAAGTTGTGGTTTGGCCTGCTGATGTCAATCCGGGTCACCTGGTTTTCGAGGGGAAATAAAGCACATCCGCAGTTACTGCTTGGAAAATTACACAGAAGCCTTTTTAAAAAAAAAAATAAATAATAATTTTACAAAATCAACTGTGAATGCAAGCATATCAAAAAATTTGAATATTGTGCAAACTGGACAACTTGCATGCAATCAGTGTCCACCTGACAGGCATACGTCTCTTTTTAAACATCCCCGACAAGCTACCATGTGTGCGTTAACCATGTGAGTGAGCCGTAAACAAGCAAACTGAGTCAGAAGCGTCTCCTGGGACACAAGTGTGGCCCCCGTGGTGTCGCAGTGCAGCGCCCTCTGTGTTTATAATCGGCTCTGAACACGCTTCGCCGCCTCCCGGCTTCCGCCGCGGAAAGTTTCTTGCACATCTGCCGCTTCCCGTCCCGCTGTACACTCCACTACTTCACCAAGTCATTTACTCATGTATTTATTTCTCACAGAACCATTCATTCCATTTATCGTCTCCATCGTTTTTTTCCTCTTTGTCTCTCATGTTTTTCTTTGTCTGATTTTGTCATTTCTCTTTGTGTTGTGCCTCCATCCCTCCGTCCCTGTCCTTGCCTCTGGCCCTGCTGGCTGCTGCAGGTTTTCCCTCCCCACTGCCTCCACCATCCTGGCATGTAGTCGGCAGCTTAGGCAGAGCGACTCTCATCTTGCGTACTCATTTTTCTCCTAAGACAGGTAAAAGCACGTGTGTGCGTGTGTCTCTGTCCATTGAAATGTGTCCACTTGAACTCTTTTTCTTGACAGTGCTGTACCCAACAGGTCCAGTCCTGGCTGTTGTGAAAGTGTTGCATGTCCATCTGCCGGACTGTCTGCGTGTCCTTATAGAGTAGTACAGTGTGTTTTGTCGCCAAGGGATACGGCTGTTTGTGTGTGAACGCACCAAAGAGGGAAGGGGGCTGAGGATCCCATGCTTTCCATGCCAGCCCAGTCGCACAATCCTGTCAACATTATATTGGTGTGTGTGTGTGTGTGTGTGTGTGTGTGTGTGTGTGTGTGTGTGTGTGTGTGTGTGTGTGTGTGAGAGGAATATTTTAGACGCTTTTTTTTAGATTAGTCATAAAGCAGATGTCGATAACAACACAATTATTCAGTTGCATAAAGTGTGCAAAATCATTGTCAAATGTGTCTTTCGAAATGCATCATTTGTCTTTTTACTGAATGTGAAAGAGAAGATCTCACTAGTGCAACTCACTGAGGTGTTGCACCAATTATGCTTAATATCTTTAGATGAAGCAACAAGCTGTCCCGACCAATAAAAACCCGCTCGGGTGTATTTTTATACGAGCACATGTGAAATGCTACGGCTATGGTGCCTGGCACCTGTCTCCTATTAGCATGATGCTAAGTAGCCCGATCGGTCGCTACCGAGGCTGTCAACCTATTGCAGGTGCGCGCTTTCTGCGCTTTGTTTTTTGTTTTTGTTTTTTCATTACGTTTCTTTCTGTTTTTGGACTGCAGGTTGCCAAAAAAAAAACAAACAAAAAAAACATTCACATACCGAAAGAGCAAAATAACGCAGCAAGGCACAGGGGAACTGGGTGTTCCTGAAAAGGAGAACAGAGAGCAGAGGGTTATTTTCGTCATTAGAGAAGGCAGCAGACACATCGCTTAATGCGGAAAGGTCCCGTCTGTGTGTGTGTGTGTGTGCGTGCGCCGTGGTCACAGTCGTAATACAGGCTAGCCTGACTTAAAGGGATAAAATATTACTTTGATTCCCATTTTATTCTTCTTCTCATTACTAGCTACCTCGACCTGAAGCCCTCTGATCATGAACAAATGTGTGCAACTGAACACGACGTCGGGAGAGTGTGATATTAACTGAAAGGCACGTTCACTGCCGTCACTTTTCCCTCTCGAAACACACCTGTGAAATTGGTCAGCAGGCGGTGGCTGCAAACGCGCATGCGGACGCAAAAAAACCTGCTCTAAGTTGTGGTGGAGACCGACTCGGATTGTTTGTGTTTGTGTTGTGGGTGTTTGCGTTGTGCGTATCCACACTTTTTCGGGATCGGCCGGTGAAATTCTAAAAATACACGCTCGGCATATTATCGCATGTCTCTGTGCACAGGTGTTATGGCCCCACACAGCCCTCGAATGTCTGTGCGTGCATGCGTGTGTGTGTGTGCGTGTGTACTGTATGTGTGTGCTGTATGCATGTGTGCAGAAAAGAGCAAACCTGTCGTTGCAAAGCACACACATACACATGTTGCATGTGCCTCGTGCACTCTCACATGTCGTGTAGGCATATATATATATATATACAGTGTGTGTGTGTGTGTGTGTGTGTGTGTGTGTGTGTGTGTGTGTGTGGCACAATCCAGTTACTGACCCCTGACCAGGGCTTCCTCTGCTGCAGATCCTCCCACCGGCTGTCAGCGTTTGAAGTGAAGGCGCTGTGACATCACAGCGGCCGGACACACAATGGCCGCTGTGTCCTGGCACTGCGTCACTCATGCCTGCCAACCCCGGTTGGATGCCGGGCAATGGGACAGGCCCGCGTGGGGTTGGGGGGGTGGAGGGAGGGTCATGCTGCCTGGTAGCAGTGTGTCACCATACGATATCAGGAAGTGACATCCCTGGGACACGCGTGTCCTCACGTCGGAGGCTTTCATGAAGGGCTAAATGGCACCGGCAGTGGGAAGACGCCTCGAGCAGGGCCCGACTCTGGAGGGCGCCCATCGGCTTTGAGCGTTCGGGGTGAAAAGGAAAAACTAGCAAGGCAGAGATACGTCACAAGTGCTTTCTCTGTGCTGTCTGATTTTTAGTGACGTGTGTGTGTTTACAAGTGTGTGTGTGTGTGTGTGCTTGCGAACGGCAGACAAGAGAGCAGCACCTTCTTCGTGTGTTGTGTTGTTTGTTTTCCGAGGCAGGACTGCTGGCGGAACACAAACACACACCAAGAAGCTGCCGCGAGTATTTAGGTGAGTGCGAGCGAGGTTGTGTTGAAACTCGACACCGCAGCGCTCGTAAAGCCGCAAAATCTCCAAACCCCCGAGCGTAGTGAATTAGTGAATTGGCGCATGAAGTTCACACTTTACAGCTCCTGGTTCAGAGTTGGGGGGATTAACTTGGTCCGCAGAAGCAGGTCGGGGAAAAACAAAGTTTCTTCTTCTTCTTCTTCTTCTTCTTCTTCTTCTTCTTCTTCTTCTTCTTCTTCTTCTTCTTCTTCTTCTTCTTCTTCTTCTTCTTCTTCTTCTTCTTCTTCTTCTTCTTCTTCTTCTTCTTCTTCTTCTTCTTCTTCTTCTTCTTCTTCTTCTTCTTCTTCTTCTTCTTCTTCTGTCTCGGTGTTCAGTTTAAGAGCGCTGGCGTCCTTCTCGCTCGCCGTGCCTTGCCGCCAAGTGCGATGATGTAATCTCCAAGTTTGTCGGGGCTCTATTAATACACTGCGTGGCATTCCTGCCTCTGTGTGTTGAGTTGTCAACACCCCATGTCTGTGAGTGAACACCTAGAAAGGGACAATTATCGCACGACGGGCTCTCGCGTGGACGCTATCAGTGCAGATTTGAACAGCTGCGTTTGAGCGCCGCCTCGGCAGCGGCCGCTTCTCACGCCGTGGAGTCCGTGAGTCGAAGCTCTGCTGCCCGTTTGTTTCGCTGTGATAATCTGCATGGGTGTGTGTTTTTCATGTGGGCCATCCAGCGGGGCACAAAGCGGGCTGTGTGCGCGCCTCCTCGGCCACTGAAATGTACACTTCGGACAACAGGCGGCTTCAGTCCTCAATAGGAGCTGCCTTTCTTATTGTACCTCACGTACAATGAGCTTTTCTTTCCCCCTCTGTCTGTCTTTCTCTCTTGTGTCTTTCTCTCTTTATGACCATATACAGACTGTGTTTCTAACCGGAGACTGGAGGGGGGTGAGGGGGTCCGGCTCTGATTGGTTGTTGCTACACTCTGTTCTAACACATCGCCAGCAGCAGCAGCAGCAGCAGCAGCAGCAAACCTGAGCCTTGTTAGATTTCACCATGCAGCTGCTCTGCTGCTGCTGCTGCTGCTGCTGCTGCTGCTCCTGCTGCTGCTACTCCGGCGTAGTCGCAGCACCAGGGGACAAACATCAGTCATCGCAGAAGGGGAAGTGTGGCTCCTCGGGACTCCCCAGGCTGGGCAGGCGACTGCGTGTGTGTGTGCGTACGTGCCTACTTGTATATGAATCGTGTGCGTGCGAGTTGCCGAGAAATTATACAAAGAAAAGGGCAAGATGTGTGAAGGGTTTTGTGGGTGTTCCCCACCTTCATTCTCGGACACATGATCGAACCAAAAAGCACAACAAGAACACATGATGTCCACAAGACCCATACAGCATTGAAGAAGTACCTCCTAATTCACCCAAGGAGCGATGCCGTTAACTTCCCTAATCCCGGTTTGCCTGCGCTGACTGCGACGCTTTGCACATATGACACCACCTGATGGAAGCTGTCAGTCCTACAGGGGAGAAAAATAAAATCAAAATTGGCCCCCACTCTTTGGCCCGGCGGCATGTTATCTGTACCACAGCGGTGTTGTCTCTCCTTTGGGGTATCGTTTGGAAGGATTCGCTGCCAGCAGAAGCTCTCGAAGGAATGTGGACGGCAGTTAAGGGCTTCACACGGTGTCCATTGTGTGGCCGATGAGATTCGGTTACGTAAAATGCTGCAGCTGAACGTCGAGTCGAGTGCGACCAAGGGCTGCTAGTGGAGACCACGTTGAGCCGGTGGGAGAGTGCTTTGAAGGAACAAACATCGATTAGCATAGAAAAGGTTTCAAAATCTGAAAAAAATTGAGGAACTGAATGTGGTGATATTTTGAGTGGCCACTTTCTGATATACACCGCACCAGTACTGGGTACCTAATAAAGTGGGCAGTGAGCAAACACGCCACTTGCTGTATGGGATGTGCAGGTTTTTAGATGAACTTTCAGGATGCATCAAAATGCACTGTGAGCTTCACAGGTAAACTTAATTTGAGCTCCTCATAAATGTTCTAATGGAAAATAAACCAAGTTTCGCTACTTACTGTGTGCTGGTCTCTGACGAGGCGATGAACCGCAGTAATCGCAACACGGCGTCTGTGTTGTGACCGGCCTGACGACCGTTTGCATGTCAGTGGTCGTCTTCTTCACGCTGTTCACATTTTAACATCATGAGACCAAGACGACGCCTCACAAAAAAGGTCATATGACAAGTTTTTCACTCATTGACTTTTTTTTCTTGCGATATTTGCAACACTGCTGTTGGATAAACTGTTTGACATGAGGAAATTACTGTTGCACGCCTCGACTTAAAGGCGCTGCTTTCATGATGTAATATCTCTGTAGATCTCTGTTGTGCATTTTCCATAAATTTCAGACCAAGGTCCTGAACTTCTTTTTTCACTAGTGTGTGTACGTTACTTCAGGGTTCAGTGTGTTGTGCGCTCAGATTCTGCGTACTTTGGATTGTAACCAGTGGTTATTCGAGTTGCTGTTGCCTTTCTGTGGCCTCCAACCAGCTTGCCCTTTCTGACCTTTGACCCCTGACATCAACGAGGCATTTTCCGCCACACAACTGTCGCTCGCTGGAGTCACTTCTATCCCCTCTCTTCCTCACTCAGGTGCTCACTTTGAACTTCAGTTGGTGTCCTTCACCACACCCGATTTGTTATTTGCCTTAACAAGCAATTGAACTGTTCAGCTAACAAAGTTGGTGGTTTGTGAATGCAAAACGTTTTTCAAAGTGTACTTTACATAGGTTTTATTGCATGAGACTTTCCATTCTATGATCTGATTTTCAAGCCTCAGAATGAGGAGCAAAAACCAAAACCAAAACACGTAAAAAAACATGTTGAAGTACTCCAAATCTTGTAAAATAAGATATGTAATCTGTTTATCAGTGCGTAAAACGTTAACAACATGGCCGCTGATGTAGCAACAAAAAACTGCAGCTCATCTTGTGGCTCATTGTAATGTTTGAAACAGCCATTGTTTTTACGGCTATTTTCAGATCCTTATTTTCCACCCTTGAACTTGCTGAACCGTGTACCATTTGAGTGTGTTTCATTTTGAGTCTGGGAAGCCTCAGAGTTGACTATCGCTACTACGAACGAGAAAAGCCCAACCAAATAATTAAAAAACCACCAACAACAACAAAAAAAAACCTGATCCACACGTATTAGATGGTCAAAAAAACGCTGTGCTGGGATTCAGCGTAACCCTGCCGCCGTCTTTCCTTTTACTTTTCCTGTCCTAACTGGCTCTTCTCCCTTACTCCCTGCTCCACAGCGACCTCTACCTCTCGGGCTGGACTGTGGTGCACTGACGTCGGCTCGCCCTCCCCTGCCCCCTCGCCCCCCAGCCATGGCCTCGCGCATCGGTCTGCGGATGCAGGTAAAAAAACACACACACTTTCAGCATGCAGAAGGCAGAGAGTTCCAAGTCTGGACAGATCCTGCTGAGAATGTTCTGCCTATGTCAGGGAAACTCTTATATTTATGTGTTTATATGTTAAACATACACACATATAAACATGCAACTTTCTTCTTTATTCGGCTGACAGCTCACTGTTCAGTTTTGTTTTCTTTTTTTCCACAAAAAGGGACAGCGATCACACTTTTTCTGAAATGTCTGAAGTTTTCTGAAAAAAAATTGCTGTGTGTGTGTGTGTGTGTGTGCAGCTCATGCGAGACCAGCTGCAGCAAGAGGAGCAGCGGGAGCGGCAGCTGCAACAGCAGCAGCAGCAGCAGCAGCAGAATGCGTCGCTGCAGTACATGCAGCAGCGCATGGCTGGGCCACCTGCTCCCAGCCCGGCCATCAGCACGCCGCAGCATTACCAAAGCATGCAGGTCCCGGTGGAAGTTCTCAAGGTTGGTTGGCCCCGCAGCGAACTGATGGTTTCCTAAAGAGAGTCAAGTTCGCCACTTCAAATTACTCGACCCTTGAAGTCAAACCTAATGAAAGGAATGTGGCGATAACGTGAGCATGCATGCAATTCAGATTGAATTGTTTGGGGTCAAGGCGATGATTGATATGTAAAGGTTTTTTTTTTTTTTTAAATTAAATTTTAGTTCATTTAATTTAGTTCACAACCACAAATCACAGATACCCTCGTTGCTGCTCCACCTTGCGGCGCCCTGGACAGTGTAGGCCGGTCATCCATCAGTCCCAGAGGCACCGCAGTGCTGCCTCACAGAGGCGAATCGGGAATCAGATTCAGAAAAAAAAGAGAAAGAGAGAGAGATTGACAGAGAAAAATGCGGCAGGGCAGCAAAGCAGTTCGTGAGAGAGGAGAAGTGAAGGCAGATAAGAGAAGGTCTGACATGTTGCACGATAGGACGGACGGGAGAGATGCAGATAGCCTGAGTCAGACAGCGGCAGATAATGTTAACGTGACGTTTTGAACGATTCCTAGGATGCTTGTGCCTGTCCTTATCTTTGATTCTGTGTGTGTGTGTGTGTGTGTGTGTGTGTGTGTGTGTGTGTGGCGTGCATGCGTGTTTTTGTGTGTGTGTCTGTTTTTTCAACACTCTGAAGAAGGGCGTGACTGTGTATTCTGACCTGCCTCATTCTCAGTTCTCATTCACCGCTAACAGTAAGACCGTTTTGGCCGTGCCGACAGCTCAGCCGGCGTGCGCAGTTGCGTGCCTGCTGCTGTTGTACCGCTGTTTGCGTCTGCCTGTTGTATTTGCACACGGTTGTGCTGTCAGTCCGTCGGTGTCACTGAACGGCTTTTTATCTCCGGCACGTTGATTCTTTGGACTTCACCAGCGCTGACACAGCTGGACGCGACAGCCGCCAGCCAACAGTTGTTTGTCCCAGACGCAGATAAAAAGCAGCCGGTCTGATGCACACTTCAAAACCAAACCGCCAGCCAATCAAGGTGTAAATAAACGGTGCGGGTTGGTGCGGTGCCTCCCTGCAGTTTGTCTGAGTGTAGGGCGGATGTGACGGCTGAGAACTAACGGGGACCAGGCTCACTCTCTGCTGAGCTCTTCCCTCCTTTGATGTGGAGGAGCGAGGCGAGCCCATGTTGCCGCGTGGCTACACTGTAGGATTTGGTGTGGCTTCGCTCCTGCGGGACTCACAGCTGACTTAATGCTCCTTTATCCTGCCGCCGTCCCAGCGATGCGGGACAGGGATAATGGTGTGTGCGCCTGAAGCCGAGCCTTCGGTGTGCTTTGTGTTTTAAAAATTTTGGACTCTCCCGCAAGGACTCATCCCAAAAGTCTGGGCAGGATTTCAATTGGCTGATTGAGTGTAATTAAAGAATGATGTGTGTTGGGACACAGCCGTGTCGCGTCGCGTCGTTTGAAGGGATCCATAAAATAAAGGGATGGAGATACACGATAAAAGTTTCCTCATTACAATAAAAAAAACATGCGATTTTACTGAGGTGATTGTGTAACTAGTCCGACTGGGTTCACGCCATTGACGACTTTTTTATTTTTTGTTGCTGCTGCGTTTTTATATTTTTTGTAGCTCCCAATTAAAGTTGTATTGCGTGCTTGTATTTTTTTTTCCTATCCTACTACTTCTGTGGTTTTATGGACAATAAACTCAGGTTTGACAACAACAGCAACTTCCAGCTGCTCAGTTTACCTTATTCAATAAAGAGTATATTTAAGGATCCCTTTGAAAATCTGTTTACAAGTTTTCCCTCAAACAAAATTTGGATCATTTTATGAAAGGAATAAGAACTTCTAACATTTTTTTATTCGTCCTTCACTATCAGGTGCAAACCCACCTTGAGAATCCTACTGACTACCACATCCGTCAGTCCATGAAGCAGCAGGTGAAAGAATACCTGTCCACCACATATGCCACCAAACAGGTACTCTTCATAAAGCCTTTTTTTTATTTATTTTTTATTTTTGTATTTATTTTTTCATGCGGACATGCGTCCAAGTCAACCCACTTCCTGTACGAATGACCTGCGCCAATCTGTCTGCAGACTGTCCACGCTGTCGCAGGGTTGGTGCCACCCTCTCCCCCTGCGACCATGGCACCGACGGGAGGCTCGGCGTCCGCCCCACAACCCCTGCACTCCCCGCACGTCCGCACGGAGCAGCTCATGTCCGGCAACAGCGCCCCCAACAGCCCCATGGCCATGCTCAACATCGGCTCCAGCCAGGAGAAGGAGGTGGGCGGCCCGCCTGTTAGCTTGCCTTAACAAACCTGTGAACGTTAATCCCTGCTCCGGTTGCTTCCCCCTCACAAGTTCAGTTTACAGGCACCAGATTCGCCAAATAACCATAAAACACTATGACTTGATTACGCTCCTATATAAAATTATGAGGATTAAACATTACCAGCTAAGTGACATTATCTACTCATTTTATGAAAGCATCATAATGATTTAATTGGCCCTGGGTAGGCAGGAGCAGGGTTTATACAGTCTGGGCTGCTGTAAAAGCGCAGGTGTCGTGCGCAGGGCAAGCGAGCGTGCGGACGTGTTGACTAACTTGCGACAGCCAAGATTGGCTTATATTGGAATTTAAATGCCCCATTATGGCCTTGCAGGAGTAATGACAGTGGAGACGGAAACAGTAAATGCGAGGCCTTTGAACCCTGCAGACTTCGACCGGCACTTCTCCACTCTGCCGCAGTTCTTGACCGTTGGTGCTGCCAGTCTATTGGCTGCAAAGAAGCAAAAAAGCAGCAGCAACAAAAAGAAAACCTTTCTGTCTAGCCTCCTGTAGCGGCGGTCATGTTTAACAGTTTGTGCGTCTTCAAGGGAGTTGACACGGAGAGCATGCGTGCCGTCAGCTGCCAGGTGCCTCACTGTTGGTCCTTGTGATGAAGTTCAGTGTGTAAACTCGTCGTGTGCGATGCAACTAACCCTCTTCTCCGGCGTTTTCGTTTGTTTGTTTGGCTTTTTTTTTGAAGATGGATGAGGTCATAGATAACATCATCAGCATGCAGTCCAACTACGATGACCTCCAGAGGTACATTGACCCCGTGCAGATGCCAAACACAGTAAGTCTCTGCCAAGTCTTTCTTTTTTCGAGTGCAAGTATATTTGAAGGGTATCCTGATATTGCACGATTATTTTTTGTGGCCCACACAAATATTAAAAGAATGATAATATGCACACAGTAATATGTGTTAAGCGACGAGCTTGAATTAGCCAGCTGGTATTTGGCCACTGAGGGTTGATTGCGAGGTGGGTAAACCACCAATGAGGGCGAAGGCAGGCTTGTTTTTTTAAGGATGTTGTTTATGGACAGTTGATGATGTCATCAGCACGCATCCACGCTCCTCGGCGGAGCCGCTGGAAATGACTCCCGTACCGCGTCTTTGGGTTTTCGAAAGTGGGCTCCACCGGTTGCCGTCGGCTTCGAGATTAAGATCAGTGGGGATTAACTGTGAGCAGGAGGCCCGTTAGCTCCAGTGGCAAAGCAGTTATTGAGCTACTGGGTCACACACACTCTGAGATAACCTGCAGACAGTGTGCTGACGGTCTGGATATCACAGTAATATATATATATATATATGTTTTTTTGGCTACGTGCCCAAATCCTGGCTTTGTTTAATGTACAGTAGTTAATGCGATGGAATCTAGTTATTTGAAGCCCTTGCTGACAACAGGCTATATCTAGATCCCAGTCATAGGACTGGACATGCCAAGTTGTAGGGACTCGGCTGGTGGCTCTTCCCACACTGCTGTCTGTTGGTACAGATGTTCTCTTTAAAGGGAACGTGCGTGTGTGCTTTTTGCGCGGATCTCAGTCAAACCAAACCACAGCGATGGAGGTTTCGCAGGGAAAACGAGATACTTTAAAACCTTCAGCCTGATTGCTGGGCTGACGGTCCGTTCCCTTTCAGGAGGAGCCATGTTCTGCCTTCATGCACCCATCTGTGCAAGCATTCACACAAGCACACATACTCACACACACACTCATGCTGAAGTGTATAATTGACTTAAACACTAAACATTCCATAGCAAGGCCCGAGCTGTGCACAGTTAAAAAACCGCAGCGAAGGCATCAGAGGACTGTGCAGAGCTTTGTGCTCGCGGGAAGCAACCGAGAAAATTAACAATTAAACTAGCGGCAGTTAGAGTTCAACTTGTTTACAAGACATTTGTGGAGTGGAGAGAGGGGGTGGAGAGGAGGACAGGGAGGGGGCGGGGGAGGCGGGAGGTAAAGGAGGGGGGAGTGGGGGAGGGAAAGAGGGATGAGGGCAATTTGTGCAAAGGGGAAAACAGGCTGAAAGTCCAGTCAGGGGAAAGTTCACTCTTGTTTGGTGGGGAGCGCCGGCGCTAGAAGAAAGCAGGGATCAGTGCGGCCGAAGTCAGTCTGACGGGACGAGGTTGGCTGAGAGCTGCGTGTGCTGACAACAGGAAGGAGCACTGGCCCAGCGAGAGGAGTAGAGGATGAAGGAGATGAATAAGACGTATGCGATAGTGGAAGTTATCGAAGGAGAACAAATTCAGCTGGTAAGACGCCGACGCATCATCATCGGGTCGTTGTTTTAAATTATTATCTTTATTGCGTTGTAGTTTTGTAGGAGTCCCAGCTTGTTTTATTTTATTTTCATTTTTTTTTTTGAGTGAAGCTCAGTTGTGACGGATGCGGTGACCGCTCTTAACTCCCAGCCGCACGTCACTGATTATAAGCTGGGAATGGGACGAGGGTGGGGACAGTGGAGAAGCTCTTCATCCGTTGGAGCGGCGTTAGAATTCCTGCACGTCTGGATCGATGTTTAGAGCTCATTTTCAGGTTTGTACCAGAGTAGTGTCAGCATTAGCAAGCCTCCACTTGTGCGGGCTGAGCTCACTGAGTGGTCAAGTGTCTTTTTACCGGTTTACTGGCTCACTGCTGTATATATTTTTACATTTGCTTGTGTGTATTTGTTTGCAGGCAAACGTGAGTGCTTGGAAACTCAAATGACCTCCTTGAGTTTTATCTTAAACTGTCTTCTTGGGTTGATTGGGTTGATCATTGGCACTGTGTGTCTGTGTGTGTGTGTGTGTGTGTGTGTGTGTATGTCATCAGTGCTATTGATTAGATTAGCCCATTGATTGGACGGGAGGAGGGGACAGCGTGTGGAGCGATCAAAGCAACGATTTAAAAAGTGTTTCATTTTTTTGCTATTCATATTATTTCTTCAAAGAAAAAAAGAAAAACGCTGGAAACAAAAGTTGCGAGTTGTATTTTAAACTGACAGCCTGGCGAGTGAAAACTCACCTGCCTAATCCTGATGTGGATTAAAGTGGCAAACTCCAAGGAATTCATGGAATCTCAAAGTTTAGTAAAAGCACCACTGAATACCAGGCACAAGTGAGCAGTTTGAAGTGTGTGTGTGTGTGTGTGTGTGTGTGTGTGTGTGTGTGTAACGGATGGTTCCACTGAGCCATGCTAAGTCTTGTTCCTCCGCTTGGACCTTCTTGTCGGAACGCGGCCCCATGCAGAAGGTGAGACTCGCTCACTGGGTTCAGAGGATGGCAGAGGCATCCTGGGATTTAGAGTTTAGTGAAAAAAGGGGGAAATAGCGGGACGATGACGATGCCGATGCCTCAGCGGGGGTCTTGGCGATTCCACTGAATATACATCGAGTGCGTGCGGACGTGAGCTTCTAGAGTGTTTACGTGTGCGTTTATGAGCGCGAGCGTGTTTGATTTCACAGCTTGAGCAGTAGCCAGCAGATAAGGTATCTCCGCTTTTAAGGTCCTTTATCTGTCAGGCACTCAATTAGTGGTGCCACATTTGACCTCCCCTCGCGGAGTAGGACACGCGTGGTAATGAGGGAAAAGGGAAAAAGGCCCCCGCGCATTCCAGCCACGTTACAATTAAAAAGCAAATCGAGTCATTAGGAGTCGGTGGCGGTGGCAGAAACCGAGCTGCCGCCGTTGTGCAACGTCTAAAGTGCAGCAGTTTTAGGAGAGCTGCGTGAAGACAGTGCTGCAGAAGACAGTGGGCAGCAGCCGTAAAGAGCGATAAGGCCGATTGGATTACTGTTAATCATTGCTGTGTGTTTGGCAGGCTCTCTCTAGGTGTGATGTTATTGCATTATTACGTCCCCTTATCAGGACTTTTACAGTGACTCTCGGCGCGAAGGTTTACGAGGCTGCCGATGAGGGTGAACTGAAAACTCTGAGAATAATGAGAATAATGTGGATTTAACAGCGGTGTGACTGGAGCTTGATTGTGCATTACTCGTACATCCTGACTACTTTTTAACTTTTATTTGGGAGACTGGCGCTTAAACCGTCATTAAACAGGCATCTCGGGGGTGTTTTACGTGCGACGGTCTGGTGACAGTCTTCTTGTTTCCCTCTCTGCCTGGAGCTTCTAGAGCAGCTTCGCGGTGAGTTTCCGTCGCCTGCTCCGTCCTGGGATCGGTCCATTGCAGCAAAGTGTGATTGTTTCGGCCCGACTTGTTCTCAACGTGTTTTTTGCAGAGTTTCACTGACGCTCTGACGTTCCTCTGTTTTACAGCTCCCGCTGTCCAGCAGTCACTTAGACGTGTACACAGGCCCTGGGATGAAGGGACCAGGCATCACCATGACCAGCAACTCCTGTCCTGCCAACCTCAGCATCAAAAGGGAGCTCACAGGTGCGGAACTCACAGTTTTACACACATGGCGTGAAATTCCACCCAGACATCACTTCACTTCACCGTGTAATAGAGAGTTCCTGCCTCGGGGTGGTGGGGAGGTAGGGGGAGGAAGAACTGTATAGTACCTATGAAGACTTGAAGACCCGACCAGCTCTCAGCCCTCAAGTTAATCACTTGTTGTTTTTGCAATGATGCAGAAGCCCGTGCGATGGCCAAGGAGAGACAGAAGAAAGACAACCACAATCTGAGTAAGTGCTTCACCGTCTGCACACACACACACACACACACACACACGTGCACATATACGTGTGCACGCCTAAACTTATACGTGCACACTGCGATCCTTTCGTCTTTTGCAGCCTTGCACCTATTTAGCTGACACAGTTAGTGGATGGTTAACCTGATCATTTCTGCTGTCCTGGCACCCAAGTTTAATTGTCTGTGACTCGTGTGTGTGTGTGTGTGTGTGTGTGTGTGCGTGTGCGCACTTCTCTCTCCTGTCGCTGCAGAGGCAACGAGCAGCTTTTTAAACGAGTTCTGTTTTGTCTTTTTGCCCTTTTCTTTTCTCCCACAAAGTCGAAAGGAGGAGGAGATTCAACATCAACGATCGCATCAAGGAACTGGGAACCATGATCCCCAAAACCAACGACCTGTGAGTGTCTTCTCCTCTGGCCCTCCTCCGAACGCTCTCTGAAGTTGCCTGTTTGTAATTTTTTTTCTTCATCGTGTCTGCAGCGATGTGCGCTGGAACAAAGGCACTATATTGCGGGCGTCCGTGGAGTACATCAAACGCATGCAGAAAGACGTCCAGAGAACCAGAGAGGTGGAAAACAACTTTAAACGGATGGAGATGGCCAACAAGCAGCTGTTGCTACGCATCCAGGTAACACACACGCACACAAAAATCTAACTTTTGGAAGAAATTTGTTAGAATTAAAAAAAAAAATCTATTTACTCTTCTGCTGCACTCAGGGTTTGTGGATTGCAGGGGGCCATGCCTTGCAAAAGTCACCACATTCAAAATTCACAAATGTTGAAAATTCAAAGACGGCTAAGTTCTCAGCTACCCGTGCAGAAAGTGACCTTTGTGTGACCTTGCCTCTGTCTGCTGTTCTCGTCCTTCATTCCCCAGGAGCTGGAGATGCAGGCCCGCTTGCACGGCCTCCACAATAACTCCCCGTCGGGCCTCAACCCGGGCGACCTGATGGGTTCCTACATCAAGCACGAGACCAGCCCGGAGGAGAACCTCTCCCACCCGGGGCCGCAGGCCCACCACCACCAGATGCAGCACATACCCCAGAGCCAGCCTCACGCACCGGGCCCCCAGCATCACTTCCTGCCGCAGGGCCACCTGCACCAGCAGGGGCCGCCGCACCCTCAGCACAGGCAGCTGCCGCCGCTGCCGCCCCACCTGCAGGCCCAGCCGCCCATCCAGTACCCCTCGGTGGGCAGCTCCCAGCCCTTTGACTTTGCCCCGTCGCTGGACTTTTCCGACGGGATCCCCAGCTTCTCGGATGGGATGTCCGGCCTGGGGGACCTGAGCGGACTGGACCTCCATGTTAAGAGGGGCGAGCTGGGCTTCCTGTTGGACGAGCCCCTGTCCCCGATGGGCGGAGACCCGCTGCTGTCCGCCATGTCCCCCGAGGCCTCGGTCGACTCCAGCCGCAGGTCCAGCTTCAGCATAGAGGACGGAGACATATTGTAGACGCAACGCAAACACACGCACACACGTACACGCGCGCGTTACATCGCTCAAACACGGGTTTCTGAAAGGTTGCGGTACGGTTCGGGAGGTTGGGGTGGAGGTGGTAAAATTTTTAGTCAAAAATGCGAAACGGCTTGAGTGTACATCAGCACAGGGCGACACATTTTACAGCACGTACCTCAGAACAGGAATCAGCCAGGAAGCAGCACGTCAGGCGACACGCACCACAGACACACAACATACTTTAAACACAGACAGGTAACTTTAAAAAGACAAAAAAAAACAGAAACGACCTTCTTGCTGCATTTAACTCCCCGTGACGGCGCAAACACACACACGCACACCAAATGTCAAACATTTCTCACAAACAAAACCACAAAGTGCCTTCAGGGGTGGGGTGTAAAACTGAGCGGCAGCAGCAGGAAACTTTGCCCGACGCACTGAGCCTTTTACGAGGGGTGAAGGGACACTGCCAGGTCGGGAGTCCTCGCCGCTGTGCAAACTCATTTTCCAAAAAATAAAAAATAATTAAAAAAAAAAAAAAAAAAAAAAAAAAAAAGGCGGCTGTGAGTCCAAACTGGAATAAGGGACGAAAATATGAAGGCGGGCGGTCAATTAGACTGGGATGATCACGTTAGAAGTGAAAGACGCAGCAAATTGCAGACGGCAGGCGAGTCGTTTCCACTTCCTTCAGCCACAGTGAGATTAATAGAGAGTGAATAGGAAACAGCTTTTCTGGTCCTGCATGTGCGTTTTTTTTCCTTTTTTCTTTTTCCCGACTCCTCAACACGGATGCAGTCCAGCCTTCTTTTTCCCTCAATCTGTTATCAACCCACAGTTTTGTTTATTCAACAGCCTGCTGAGCTAAAACGAGTCACTGGAGGTGTTCGCTTCACCCTCCATAAAGCCTTTCACCATCAGTTCCTTCTTCTTCTTTTTTCCCCTCTCTTGTTTGAATCGGCTCCACTGTAAACTGACCAGCTATCCCGCCCCGTCCCACCTCCCCTCCCCCCACCTCCGCCCCTCCCGACGTGTTTCGCATTCGACACAGTCATGGCCTTGTCCCAAAGAAGACACAGTAAAGTGAGTTGACTCCTCTGAGGAGCTGGGGACAAGCAATTCGCCTTCCTGGAAAAGTCGTTCAAATTTTGCCGGTCAGAGGCCTGGGTCGGGTTGGGCGGGGAGGGTTAAGCCCTGGGGGCAGATAGGTACTGTAACGCGATACGCCAGCGCGACTATTTTTAAGCCCGAGCAGATATCAAGCGGAACCGTGTCAGGGCCGGTCGAGCCCTCGCTGATGATTCCTCGCAGCAACTGGTGCTCTTCCACCGCCTGTTTTTTTTTATTTTTTTATTTTTTTTATTTTATAAGTCAGAGGCCTCCAGCGGGCGGCTTTCAGACTCGCCGTCCACTTCGACTATGCCTGTAAATTCTCCACTTTGCCCTCCGCGCCAGCCAGCCAGTGTCACTGGCGAGGAGACCAAGATGTTCTCCTACCGCCATCGCCTACTTCCTAACCGTGCACACTCCCTCGAGTGTGTGCACGCTCCCTCGAGTGTGTGCACGCTCCCTCGAGTGTGTGCACGCTCCCTCGGCTTTTAACTTTAGTCCTCCAGTGTCGCAGCTCGTTCTCCTCTTCAGAATCAGAGTCAGACGAAGCCGCAGAGGCGCGACTCCAGCGGCGTTCAGGAGTCTCTGCTCTGCTCAAACCTCCGGCTCGCTTTGGTGTAATATAGTTAATGATCAGTACTGATGAAGGTAGAAAAACATTATTGATCGTGATTTTTTTTTTGGTTGTTGCTATTGTTGTTTATGATTTTCAAAAAGTGGTTATTGTTTTTTTTTCTTCCTCTATTATATATAGTTAGTTTATTTTATCCCCCAAAGCACTGGAAACTATATTATATTGTTTTGACTTTGTACATGGAAGAATTATGAAATAAGATTTATTCCCAATGTTTTATGCCACTAAGCCACCTAAGTGTATTTTATTTGTATTTGTCATTTTAGTTTCAGCTCTATTTAGAAAAGCAAAAAAGACAAAAAAACAAACACCCATCCCTGCCTTTTTGTCTCAGAGCCATTTTCTGTGAGCACACTATGAAGGCATCTTAGCTGTGCGACCGGAACAGGAAGCTGTTTGTGAACCTCCATATTTCAATAGAGAGATTTTAAAGAGTTTATGTACATTTTGATGCCATTTTTATATGATTGGGGTTTTTTTTCTCCTTTTAAATTGTGGGACATTGATTGAAAATGACTCTATGATTGAATTCAAATAACTTACTTTGTGAATGTAAAGCTTTATCAGTGGTTCTGGTCAGACTAATGCAGGCCAGGGTTAGCGCCCCCTGCACACCCCTCGCCTGTAGTGTAAGAGATTGGACTTGATGTTCCATCACACCGAGCCTGCCTTGCCCTCCGTCTGTCCGGCCACTGGCGCCGTGCCTTCTCCCGACCAGCCACAGATCCACCGTTGTCACACCGTCACCCAGCCAACACTCCAAAGAGCTGCTTGGGCCTCCTCTGCCCTTCCACTAGAGGGCGCCCCGCAGAGCAAAACTACACAGGGAAAGGTGGTTCTGATTTTATTGAAAATATAAAACGTTGTACCAGAATCCAGCCAGTGGCTCTCAGTGTCTTCTTTGTGGATACAGCCCAGTGTGTGTGTGTGTGTGTGTGTGTGTGTGTGTGTGTGTGAGGAGCAACCTCTCTGAAATTATAGTGGTTTTTTTTTTTATCATTTACAAGCAATTTCTAAACACGAGTGTGAAATGGAGAGCCTTGAGGCCAAGGTCTACCCTGTCTTGAAGAGCCGAAACTCCAACAGCTTTTCCAATGTCACAGCTTGGTTGGTGCATAAATGGTGGATTTCGTAGAATAAGGAAGGGGAATATAGGTTTCCTCTGAAAACACCACAAAATGACAAATGAATGAAATAGTCCGAGGTCAACAAGTCATTTTTAAAGAAATTCTTTCTAAATCACATTTGCGTAAGCTTTTATGTTCGTAAGTTCCACACAATTTGCAGGGTTACAACTTGTAGGTGGTAAATTTTCAAGTGTGATTCTATTGTTCCAAATGTAACTGTTAGCCTTTTAAAATCATTTACTCTGATAAAACCAGGCAGGTAAATAAACTTGCATGAAACAATACAGTTCCTGGAGGTACAGAGACGAACTTAAGCGCAAAAAAACACCTGTCATTACACCGTACGTCCACCAGGGAGCAGTCGAGATCCACGCGTCAGAAGAAGACCGTCTTCTTCTGGCCTCTCAGACAGTGTGACCTCGTTGGGGTCAAACGGAAGAATCCTGTGTTTGCTGAAGCCACAGCTGCAGGTAGGCGATGTTAAATTTGGATAGTTTGCTCTTTTATCGATCACTTTTAATCCTTCTTCTTTTTATTTGTTACTTCTGTCCTTGTGGTCGCGGTCTTGTTTTTTAAAATAAAAGTCCGAGCACAGCAGACAGACAACCTTGTACTAGCGAAAATATGGGCGGGGGGGAAACGACGTGAAAAGTACCAACAAACAAACCGAATGTGTGTGGGCGCCCGCCAGCTGTCGAAACCTGCGGCCTTGTGCTTTGGATTCAGTCAGTTTTCTTCTTCTTAATCAGCGTGTTCTGCTGCTCTGTTCATCATCCTCTGATGTATTAGTGCAGGGCTGCCTCAGAATGATCCATAAACCGTTTAACAGCCTGCCTTTAAGTTAAACTGAGCTAATCTTAGTCCCCATCACACACACACACACACACACACACACACACACACACACACACGGAGTGATGCCGCAGAGCATGTTAAAGTGTAGTGGTGGTGTCTGCAGCCCATCCACAGGCCCATTCTGCCGGCTCTTTATGATGCTAATGTACTCCTCCAGTCTAATAAATCCCCGCAGAGCTGCAAGGAGGAGATCTTATGGCTCACACCGATCGCCACCTTTTTGCCCACCTCCCCATCCACACACACACACACACACACACACACACACACACACGCATTGACACAGTGCCATTACCGCAGCAGAAGTGCCTGCCTTGCACTTCCAGCCGGACAGTTGGGCGGCTGATTAGCAGCGGTGCAGGAGTGGACACGGAGAGTGTGTGTGTGTGTGTGTGTGTGTGTGTGTGTGTGTGTGTGTGTGTGTGTGTGTGTGTGTGTGTGTGTGTGTGTGTGTGTGTGTGTGTGTGTGTGTCAAGGAGGTGTCGCGACAAATCAAACACCAAGGTGTAGCTTCAGAGATGTTGACTACTCCACATCGAGGAGGAACGGTCGGTCATGGAGGCTTTTTGCTGGACTGGACCGACGGTGCCTTAAAGGGATAGTCGGCTTAGAATTTTCAATTTCTGCTCAGACGTGTCTGTAAAGGCTCTGGTGACATTTCTTTCTTCTATAAATTTACACATCTGTTGTGGAATTTGACAAAGAGAAATGAAAATGAATTGCTGCGGTGGCCGCCGTCCTTCATCCTCAAAGACCCGGGATATTGCAAACCTGTGCAAAAAAAAATAGTGAATTTAGGAAGTCCCATTGAAACAGTACAGTTTGACGACATGGTCTGCATCAGCTTGACTCCTTTCCCTCTGAAACTCCACAAGGGTTGCATGATTAAACGCTTAGCGAGAGAATTGGTCTTTAAGAAATGGGTGAAATTTAACTTCTTCCTCTGCTCAACCTCCATCCCGCTCCTCCTCTTCATACGTGAGGGAGACACTCCCCCTCTCCTCCCTCCCCGCTGCTCACCCCACCCCGCCCCTCCCCCCCTCACCCAGGGGAGCAGTGTGTCACTCAGCTTGAAGCCCACGGAGGAGAGGTGAAAGGGGGCTGATTGAGCTAATTTAGCCCCTGGATGTGAGAGCAGGCAAGGCCTCACCCTCTGCTAATAGACAGACATCAAAATGGAGATGAGGGGGCTGGATGAAAGATGAGCGGAAAAAGAGGGGTGGGCTATAAAACTGTGACGACTTTTTGATGGATTTATCTCTTTTTGTCCGAGGGGAAGTATCGGGAGGTGGGGGGGATAAAAAAAAAAAAAAAAACTTTGATGAACACTCAGTGACATTGCAAAGTTAGGAGGGGAAAAAATGTATTTTATGTGTGTTTCCTGGAATTAAAAACCTGCTGATATTACTTATTGATCTGTCCTCCTCCATTAAGATACCGTCAATCACGGTTGACTTAATGATCTTGTCTGCCCGGGACACTCGGCTTCCTCCTGGCAGGTGCACCAAAAAAAAAAAAAAAAGTAAAAAAATATATATACACCGGCTTTTACCACATGCAATGAGATTGGAGACACTCTTTATATATATATATATATATATATATATATATGTACGTATAGCTGTGGCAGCCATATATCCTCCTGTTGGACTGGATGGTCTGCTATCAAAAAGCCTCTAATGGAAATGGTTCAATGCCACAACATTGATTTTTTTTTTTCCTCCTTGGTGCCATAATTCTTCCATGCATCAGTTTTGTTCTTGTGGGTCTTGCAAGACGTTTTCTTGTAATATGCTGTTTTTGGAACGCTGCGCTCTGGGTAAATGTAGGTTTTGAGCTCAGTTCCTTTTGAGCTCAGTTCCGTTTTATGCCAAATGGAATATACAGTTAATTCTTAAAAGCCGCGTCCCTCCCAAATGTCAGAACCCGAGGTGTCCCAAATGTCCGTCAGTCACAGAGGTGAGTCGACCCCCCCGCCGCCGCCCTCCAGCCGCTCGTCTCCCGCTAACTAGGTCGGCCTTGACACCGTCACAGTGCACCCCCTGTCCTTCTTCATTCCCGCCTTGGCCGCCTCCCCTTTATTCCGCCGCGCCATTGTCCATCTTCCTCTACATATTTAATACTCCTGGCTGACTCCCTTCAACCCCTGGCGCCTCCATCCCTGAAAGAAAAGGAGCTCAAATTGGCTGGAGAGATGAATAATGTGCCCACCATTAATAGTGCCGTGGAAGTGTCCATTCTTTTCTTTTTTTTTTCCTGTACGTGTGTGAGTGTGTGTGCGTGAGGTAGGTGGAGAAGTGAGCGGAGGCAGTGACGGTATGGATGGTGATTTTGCTCATGTGGCCTTTGTGCTCCTTGCAGGAGGAAAAGTATAAAGAAGCGACTACTGCAGTGACAGTAGCTGCGTTTCCTTTGTACTTTTTGGCCAAATAAAAGCGATATTTCTAAAATTTCGACGTACCATTGGGATTTGCAGGTGTTTCCATTAAATGGTGTGTAGTACATAAACCGCAATTCGAGGAATGAGATTTTAGAAAATCAAAAGCAAATTGTTTTTGCTTGTTTACGGTTGTTTGCTGTCAAGAATGGTTGTTAGATTTTTCTCTTTGATTACTTGTAAAAAAAATATTCCGTCTCCTCCTCCGTCCAAACATAACGCGGCATTTTCAGCGTTTGGTGATATTTAGGTTTTGCGCAATTCTGAGTGTCTCCGAAAGGAGTAAATGATGTAAAAGTTCTGTTCCGTACTGCAGTCTAAGCCTCTTATGGCTGCAGGACGGCCCAGTGCATGTAGTTGGTAATGAGGTTTCTTAGCAAAACCGCGTCTCTCAAAACTGAGATTTACATGTTGGTGGGAGGATGAGATTTTTTTTCAAACTGCAAAAAAAAACAAGCGGTCAGTGTGTTGTGAAGGCCTGATTTACTGCCGCTCGATCCATTTAAAGCATGAAGCCTAATTCATCATCAAACAGTGGGGCCTTTAACTTTTTTTTTTTTTACGATTTGGGAATAAAAATGTAAATTTGGTGAAAGCTGTTATTTTGATTTTCAGTTGGCCACATCAAAAGGGATAAATTGGAGAATTGGTGAATGTACTCGAGCGCCGTCCTCCCCTTCGGTGCCCAGTAGGGGGGGTTAGTTATCCACAGTGCGCCACTGTTGCAGCTTAGCAAAGGAGCCAAACAAGCGAGGCCCGAGTGACAAGCGGCGAAAAATGAATCTGTTGTTTGGGCGTCCGTCTCTAAACTCCGGCGGCAGGAAACATAATGAGCAAACTGTTGTCGCGGTCGCCGATAAAAGGGACGGAACATTTACTCTGCGGGGTTTGGCGGGTCGGCCCGCGAGGCGCTAAATCAGGCTTATCGCCGCCAAGACGCATGTGACACCGAATTTGTCACATTTTGAAGGTGAACCACTCGATCCTGCAGCCGGCAGCTCGTCGAGTGGCGCCCTGAGTGATGAGCGCCGCGTCACGGCTTCATTACCGGCTGCTTTCTCTCTCTCTCTTTTTTTTTTCTTTCCCCTACGCCTCCCCTCTTCAAAATTTCAGGAAAAAAAATTCATCTCCCTCTGAAGCGGCCGACGATGTTATTGCCCTTGACGACCCCGAGGAGATCCGACTTGACGCCGGTCCGGAGCTCGTTATCCGCACCAAACTGAAGCTCATCGTGTTTGTTCTCCCTCCGTGTTTGTGTCTCTATCTGCCCATCCAAGCAGCCATCCACTCATCCATTCATCCATCCATCTTGTAAATCCTCTCCCTCCCATTTATCTGTTGTTTTCCCCCGCTTTTTGCTAGCGAGAAGCCGCTGCCGTGAACTTAAACACGCAAAGGTTGCCGGGATCTCTCTCTCTCTCTCTCTCTCTCTCTCTGTCTCTCTCTCTCCTCTTCTTCTTCTGCTTCTTCCCCACTTTCCCTGAAAAGCAGTGCAGATTATACAGCCTACAGCTGTTATCACATTTATGGCCGTCGTCTTCAGGCTTCTTCTTCTTCTTCCTCTCACTCCGCTCGTCTTTCAGAGACCTGAAGATAACGGCGTGACGCCATTGTCCTCCTCCCCATCCCCATTCCCTTTCCTCCTCTTCCTCTTCCTCCTCCTCCTCCTCCTCTCGCTCCTCTCGTAGGTGGAGATTTAAAGTTCTGTTTTAAAACTGTCACCGTTCCAATCCTACTTAACCCACCTCCCCCCGCCCCGTCGCCCTCCTCCTCCTCCTGCCTCCCCTCCACTCGTTCCTCCTGAGTATACCACCTAACCCCTCTGAACTTCAGTCAGAGTTACTGAAGACCCGGAGTACACTGGGGAGTCGGCTCCACCGCCGAGAGACGGGCGGGGAGATAGACGGAGACTTAGCTGCCTCGCGATTCCACCGACTCTCGGCGGTAATAAGAAAAGTTTCTGTTCTTTTCTGTGTTACAGCGGGGAGATAAAACTAGGGATCACTGGCACACGCACCACTTTTTTTTTTGTTATTTCTTTTTTTTTTTTTACACACACACACACATACACACCCACCTGCGCAGGCATGATCTGGATGGCGAGGCGCAAAAGCTAAACTCAAAATGGAGGCGCAGCGTGGAGACAAACTCGTGCACGCACACATGCACGAAAGAGTTTTTCTTGCAAAAAAAACAAAAAACCCTCTCACAGACAAAGAGAAGCAAAAAGGGAGAAGACGGGCGCAGAGGAAAAAGAAACAAGTTTAGTCTGTAAGCGGCTCGAGAAAACCTGATTCGAATTAAAGGGCGATTTCCACAAAAGGTCAATGTATTCAGCTGATACCCTAAGAGGGAGGAAATTTAATACCCCCTTTTTGGTTGAATTAATTAATTATAATATTAGGTTAGCTCCAGGGGCCCCTTTTCTTCAGTGATTAAGTGAGCACATATCTTTAAAAGACTGTGTTGGTCTCTGGGGCCCTGGGCTTCTGAACCTCGGGGTGAAACGTGGCGAGATGTTTAATACATGAGAGGGACGCAAGGAACACGGCGCTCGCCGCCCGCTCACCTCCGCACCGCCGCCGCCGCCGCAGACCCGCCCGCGCTCCTCGTCCGGACCCTCGCCGCAGCCCCTCGGAGTGCAGCGCTCAGAGGGTTTAAATGTCTTCAGAAGTGGCTCTGCACTCCTCCGTCACTGCTGCCTCACCTGTGTTTCTGGGCAACTACACACAGAATGTAGACGTGGACGGAGTTCCAACTTCAAGGCCTGGTGTGGAGTGGTTTAGGATCAGGTCTGCTGATATGAAGACAAGCATATACATGGGAGTATATTTATATGTGTATAAATATGCTCTGAGCAGCATTCAAATCTGTTACTGTACATCTGAATACGACTGTGAGCTAGTGTAACATTGCAGACAATTTTTTTAATGAAGAAAAATCATTAAAAAATCCTATTGAAATATTAAACACATTAAATTAAGACAACACAATGTTTTTTCCTTGGTTTTTGTTCACGGGAGTGTTGTTGATATCTGTGCAGTATCTTGTAGCGGAACCATCTTGTCTGGGAAACATCTCTCTCTTCTAGCTCTCCGTTGGAAATGCAGTCCTGAAGGGCCGGTTATCGCCCCCTAAACCCCCACCCCCTCGGTCTGGAGGAGGATCGGGACGCCCTCGCCCTTTACGGGAGTGCTTAAAACGGAGGGGGAGGGCTGAGGGGTGAACTGTGATTGGGCCCAAGTGGGACGTCAGTAAACTGGGATTAGCATTAACGTGGTTTGCAATTAGCTTTTTTTTTTTTTTTTTAAACATTAGATGCCCCTAAATTCACATGGTGCTTCTGAGGACAATTAAAACTCACTCCACAAAGTGAGAATATAAAGCAAGACATCATCTCTTAAGTGTGCGAAGTGCTTCATCAAGGCTTCCTGGTTATTCTTTGTTGCCTCACGAGCCGGTAAATCATCTGAACTCACTTGAACTTTTCCCAAGGCTGCATGAACTGTGTGATATGCATCCTTTTTTTTCCCCTCGGGCTGATGGTTTTCTTCTACGGTACCTATGTGATGTAATGTTAAAGATAAATTCACCAGCATGAAAAACACCATTTAGGTCAAAATGAACAGTTTCATAGCATCTTTAAGTTGAAGTGGGTGGAACGGATTTTGTACTTCCTAGTAGTTTCTTTTTTTTTTTTTTTTAATGAAATCTGATTCATTTAAAAGGATCCCTAGTGAACAATTTGTCTCAATATTAGTATAAAGAATTGAATGCACATGAGCTGTAGATGTGCATTAAAGTGGTGCACCCCCCGTGTGTGTGTGTGTGTGTGTGTGTGTGTGTGTGTGTGTGTGTGTGTGTGTGTGTGTGTGAATAATAGCTGTCTGAATCATGGTTACTTAATAGCTGTTAGCCTCTCCAGCTGAGGCTGATGATGGAGACAAAGAGGAAGGGCAGCGATGACAAGAAGGTGATGACAGGGTAGCGGAGGAGATGATTGGACGCTGCTAGAGGGGTTAGGGGGAGAGAAAGAGAGTGTGTGTGTGTGTGTGTGTGTGTGTGTGTGTGTGAGAGAGAGAGAGAGAGAGAGACAGAATAAATACAAGCGATTGTCTTTAGTCGTCTGCATATAAAGGTATTGTAATGCAGAGTCAATGAACGCCCCCCCCCTCTCTCTCTCTCTCTCTCTCTCTCTCTCTCACACACACACACACACACACACACACACACACACACACACACACACACACACACCGTAGGCATCCTGCCCCCACCGCGTGACCCCACTAAACATTCAGGTACAATTAATTATTCCTTCCTGATCTAACGAATGCGCAGCACTGATTGGACACCCCGAGGGTGCGAGGGCACTATTTTAAAAACACTTTCTGGTCATGAATTTTAATCACTTCAAATGTATTGATAAATTATTAATTAAGTGACTTTAAGTGATGCCAGGTGGGCATAATTTCAGGAGTAGTAAAATGCTTTTGGGGGTGAGGCGCTGTGATGTGAGAGCAGGAGGGAAGGAGCTTGTTATTTTTCTCTGAAAGCAGCTGTTTTATTTAAAAGGCTTTTCTTTTCTTTTTTCTTTTTTTTCATCAGTCCCACCTCCTCCTCCACCTCCTCCACCTCCTCCGCCACCGCACAGCCATCAACAGTCCACGGGGCTTGTTTGGTCAAAGAAAAGGGAGGAACCGCCAATTTTGCAGAAAAATTAAGCCCATTTTTCATTCTTTGTTTTATTACAGCTGTGGGGGCTAACGATGGTTCTCAATGAATAGATTACTCACCCGCCCCCCCCTTATTAAAAACCTTCTGTGTGTGTTTGGCTGTCCTTGATCTGCAAGGGTCACAGCAGTTTTTTCGTTGTGTCAGGCGCGGAATCAACAGTTCAGCTTATAAATTGGGACGTCTTGGGGAAAAAAGACAAAAATTAAAACTAGCTGCGTTTCCATTGCAGTTTTTTTTTAAGCAAAATAAAAGCGATATTTCTAAAATTCCAACAAAGTACAATTGCGATTTGCAGGTGTTTCCAGTGAATGGTGTGAAGCGCATAAGCTGTAATTTTCGTAAATCTCATTTTAATGAGATTTACGAAAATTACGTTTGCTTTTGTTTGTTTGCGTTTGTTTGCTGTCAAGAATGGTTGTTATATTTTTCGATTACTTGTAAAAAATATTCCATCTCCTCCTCCGTCCAAACGTCGGGTGACGTGTAAATGCGAAAAAAGTGTTTCCATGACACTTTCGCGATTTACCTCGATGTCAATACGTCTGAAAAACCACCTCATCAGAGCGTCAAAGCCTTTTAGCCATATTTGAGAGGTTTTTCCAATTTTAGGTGTTTCCATGACGAGTTTTTTTATTGCGATATTTTGGTTTTGCGCAATTTGAGGGCTAACGGAAACGCAGCTAGTGCCACAGACGACAGACTTTCACTTTCTGGGGTGAAAAAAAAAAAATCCCGGTTCAATAACAAAATATTAGGCTGACTTTTTCAAAGCGATGGAGAGTGAATGTGTACACAGCTACTGCCTAGAGTGAGAGTGAAGCTTCCCTGTGCTGCTGCTGCTGCTGCTGCTGCTGCTGCTGCTGCTCTATAGGTTAACCTGCTGAACAAGACCCGAGCAGAAACAGCGCAAATTACAAATTACTTCCCTTATTAGGCCTGACCCCAAATTTCCTCCTATGAATATTCATTACGGCGGCACCGGCTCGCCGCGCCAAGAAATGAATTTGCCCTCTCGTCGGAGTGGACTGTGAATAAGGAATGATTAATGGAATTCCGCGTGGTGTGAATCCATCATTCCGAGGACGGAGGCCGGCCCGGTAATAAGAATCCAATTAGAGCCGCAGTGGGTGGGACACAGCGAGGGGGCCACGGAGAGACAGAGCCTGTAACACCTACACACTTAACACACACATTAAAAAAACAAAAAAAAACACACACACACACACCAGCCCGCCTTCGTTTTTCATATTTTTTTCATGGTATCTACAAGCTTTCATCGCAAGAAAATGAGGCATAAATGTTTAAATTTACTACAAACAAAGTTTTCCTGCATGTGCATTTTTTTCTCCCCCCTCTACCACCCACCCACCCACCCACCCAAATAAGGCCTACAGCAGAGTAGAGAGCCGAGCTGAGCCGAGCCGAGCAGAGCAGAGCAGCCGGCCCTTCACCTCCTCCTCCTCCTCCTCCTCCTCCCCCTCCTCCTGGAACACGGCTCCTCTCAGCAGGGCCGCTCAGCCCCGCTGGCAGCCAGCGCCACCTTCTCCTGCTTAATTTCATGTTCCGGTGCGTCCTGAGACAGCTCATCCTGCTGCCAAATATTTGTGTTGGGAGAGCAGCTAATCTGGAGCTGGGTAACATGCTCCCGTACACACGTGCACGCACACACACACACACACACACACACGCACACAGACGCTTGTGCATGCAGTTATCGGTGGAAAAAGCGCACGTGTGAATGTGGAGCCGTCGATAGCTGTGTGTGTGTGTGTGTGTGTGTGTGTGTGTGTGTGTGTGTGTGTGTGTCTCTTCCAGCCCTCTGACCGCCGTATCGAGCGTTTTGGGAAAAGTTCCAGAAGATTAGCAGCGCACAGCCGTGTTTACTGCTGGAGTGCAACTGCAGTGTTTACACATGACTGGATGAGTGAAGAGATGAAGGGATGAACTTGTTGAAAACGGGGGAGATTGTCACTTCTCCCCCTCCCCCGACCTGCCAGGGGTTTTTCCGTCCCGCCGCTTTGTAAATAAAAAGTTTCCAGCTCTGCCCCGAGTCCCCAGCCCGTGTTTTCCACCCTTTGGCCAAAGTAAATCCCACTTTTCTGGAATATCTTTATTGTCCGTCTGTCATTTCCTCCTCCTCCTCCTCCTCCTCCTCCTCCTCCTCCGGTGTCCTCGCCTTAATGAGGTGCTCCGCTCCGCCGCCTCATAAACTAAAACCTCTTAGATGAATTACATCTCTTCAAGATTCATCTGCGGCTCCCTCTTCCCCTCCCTCCGTCTTTATGGTTGTATTTAATCCGCATTCACGTCTTTATTCAGAACAAATAACCTGGCGTGACGCTGCGCGGGCGGGAAGGAAGCCGAATGTTTGGCCTCAAAAGGCGGGTGGGTGGGTGGGCGGGCAGCGTGGAGACGTGCCAGCGCCGCCTCAGCCGGCTCTCTGATGATATCCTTGATAAGACTTTTAGCTAATTACCGAGCCGCCGCTGCTGAATGCGACTGGGGCGATGGGAGAGGCAGTGAACCTGCCTGCCTGCCAGCTCAATGGAGAGGCGGCGGGGAGGAAGAGAAAAGGGACACGGCTGTTGAAAGAGAGACAGATTAACATTTGTTCTTTTACATGCCTCCCTCCGCCACACACACAATAACTTTGCTTATACTAATTAACAATTAGCAAAGACTGGTTGGTTAATTGTGTTATTGCTCCTAATCAAGAGGCTAATTACCAGAATGTCAATTTAGATTTAATTACTAAGTGCTTTGTTAATTCCCACTGAGCATAAGTTACCCGTTTCCTCTCCCTCTTCCGGCTCCCCTCCCCTCTCTTTTTCCTCTCCCTCCTCCCTCGCTTGCTCGGCGCTGAACCTTTCGGTGGGTTTCTGGGGGTCCTGTGTTGGGATTGGTCGGGGGGGTAGTAGGTAAATAGGGAGATAAATGAAGCAAGGTGTTTGAGCAGGGTGGACCGAGAGGCAGAGGCTGTTAATGAACAGCTTTTTTTACCGCCGGGCCTCCAATTAGGCGGCGCTCTCCCGCCGACATCACAGAGAGGAGAGATCCGCTAAGATCCTCCTCACCCCCCCCCTCGCCACAGCCACGTCCCCACCACCTCCCACTGGGGCCTCACAGCTGTCCCCCACTCTGCTCTCTCTCTCACACACAGACACACACACACACTCACACACACACACACACGCGCACGAACAAGCGACCTGGACCAACGGCAACCAAACAGTGTAATTACTCTCGCATTCATTTGCGATTTCAAACATTGTTTTTTTAGCCTCTGACATTTTCCTTTTTTTTATTTTTTTTCACAGTGTGCATTTGTTTTCCCGGGTGAATTGAATCATGTCAGCAAGTGATGATGAATGGCGGCGGCGGCGCAGGAAATCATCACGAGGTGAATTGATGTCAACCGATTCCACTAACACGTTGCGGCTGCGCTCCTTCCAGACACACGTGTTGATGCTCGGTGGTTGTTATACGCCAGCGGAGGAGCATCGCACGATTTACAGCATCCATTACACTACCCTTACAGTATCTCTAATTCTATCTCATTCTTTATTTAGCCTCCTGTTTACAGCCTCCACTTGATTTTCTGCTGTACGGGGACTATGTTGTATATTCCACATTCTTACAAGTGGACAAAAACAAGCAGCCTTGTTGCACAATTTGTGATATACAATACACTTTTGTCTTCGTGGCCGTTGGCTTGGTTTTCATGCTATTTTACACAAAATGTGTTACAATATATAAATAAGAAAATAGAATAGAAATTCATCCTTTTCCGTTTCACTTTTCAGAGATTGTCTGCCAAAACAATTTTGGAAGTCATCCCTTTCTGATTCATGTGCATTGCCAAACTTATTCTTGTAGGAGGCTACAAACACATGGCTAAACATGCTGTTTATTTCTAATTAATCGTGTGATTGATAGGAATGAAAACTAGAAGTGTGAACACACTTATGATATGGGACCTTCATTATTGGCCAATATTCATCAGCTCTCAACATAATGAATCCACACGTGGGGTTTGCGGGGCGGCGGCGCTTTCTGACATTAAAAAAAATATCCGTCTCTGCACGTCTTCCGTCTGATCGGCGAGGCTCGCCGGCGCCCCCAGCGTGAATTTATTGCTCACTGTTTGTCACTCGGCCTCCGAGCAAAACCACAATAAATCACACACCCTCGCGCTCGCCAATTAATCACTTTCCCAATTTGTACCACATTTGCTCCGTCAAAGAGCAAAGTGTCTGTGTAATCGGTGTATTTTATTTTTTTCCTTGTGGGGGCGTCGTCACTCACTCACTCACTCACTCACTCAGCTCCCACGGAGACGCACGCGCCAACGTCATTGTTGTCCTGAACGCAGACAGAGCGAGACTGAAGATGGTGAATTATGATTTTTCTCCGTCTCGCCTCTAATGCAGGCATCTCGTTCCGCCACTATTGGGTGCTATTGTCTTACGATAACCACACACACACACACACACACACACACCCCTCTTCCTGCATGCACGCTTGACTGCGCACACGCGCACACACACACACACGTTCTGCACTCTTCTGTCTCAAAACGACCGAGCGCTTTCACTCTTCTCCCTAACTGCCTGGCTCCTCACACTCCTGCCAAAATACCATAAGACAGGGTATAATATATATAATTATCCCCACTTACATTAGCCATTATGCCAGTGGAGCATTGCCTGCAGAATGACACACGACCTGTCAAGGCTTCATTCACGCCATTAATAAGCGTCATTAGTGTCTGCTTTGAATACCCCTCTTGCACACTGCAGTCATTTCAACATGTCATAGATTTTAATTTGAGGGTAAAAATAGCTGCGAGGATATTATGCACTCGCCCAGTCAGTCTCTCTGGTCTTCCGATGGCGAAGAAGTTCACAGTGTGACCTTGGAATTTTTTTTTTCGCCTTCTCCTTTTTATTGGAATCGGAAGAACCATTACTGTTCTTTTAGTGCTGCCGGCCAGGTACTGGCGTGGAGGCCCTGGCGCTCGCCACTCTCCATCCTTTTTGCGGGTTGACAGTTCACGATCAGAATTTTTTAAAGCCATTAGTTTGTCACAAGTGACGTTGGGGGGGGGGCTTTTGTCTCACGTCTCGGGCAGCCTCGCGAGCAGCTAGGTTAAATGCCTCAAATTATTTCAAAAGCAGAGCACATTTAAGAAGCCGCTGCCTTGACTGCCTCGCGGGGAAATCAGTCAACCGCTTATCAGACGGTGCCTGTGGCCAACCAGCAGGGACTGTTGAGTCAAAACAAGATTTAAAAAAAATATATTGACGTTGGCATGGCAAAGTGTCATCTTTAAAACGTCACGTAAGCTTAAGTTCTATTTTTTGTAATTGTGGAATCTGCCACCTATCATGTTGACAGCAAGGAGCCAGAAGATTTGGCTGCAGGTTGAGATGCCACCAAGACATATTAGCTTTTCAAAGTGACTGGAAACAAGATGACTGATTGATCTATGATCACTCATAGAACACAGAGCACCTCCTTGTCCACTTTAAACATACAGCAACATAACAACAGTACATTTTCTCATGAAACACGGCCCAGAAACATTTAGGAAGCTTTTGCTGTTTCTCTGAGCTAAGCAGGCTGGCGAGCTGTGCTGCTTACCGTCCTCACTTAAGAGTTTTATTTTATATTCTTTCGTGGCTAATGGTGCAAAATATTTTTTCTCAAATATTATCATAATAACTGTGGGTGGATTATCAGTGAAAAAATATTTGTATACAGCCACACAACTTTTAGGAAGGTGTACAAATGGAGACATTATTTGTATATGTATATTATATACATACACTACCAGTCAAACGTTTGGACAAACCCTATGAATTCAATGTCTTTTCTTTCATTCTCATGACTATCGACATTGCAGTTTCTCATTGAAGGCACCAAAACTATGTATGAACATACATGGAATTATGTGGGAAACAATAAAAGTGCCCCGTGACCATGAGCTCGGGAAGACGCGGGTATGGAAAATGAATGAATGAATGTATTTTTTTTTGTCTGTTGAAACCACAGCACTGCCACGTGTTAGGTTGCCAAAATTGCAAGTGCGACACCTGCTGACTGGGAAGAATAAATGCTGTCTGTTATCACCTTGTTTAGTAAGTGCCAACGTCTTACTCAGAAGGCGGAGCTATGAAGGGTTTGACTGTGCGAGGGTATGGCCTGCAATACGCGCTCTTTCAGGGCTGTTTCACGGCAGCTCAGGAGATGCGGCCGCGGCTGCCGTCACTTATGTGGAGATCAATCAGGATCAGAAGCCTACTTTTCTGAAGAGCAGCGTCCCACGGCAGCGACATACGTAAAATAAAAATAAGCTCTCAGGACGGCAAACAGGCTGTTCTCCCTGTTCCTGTGGCCCACTTCTATTAAGTGTTTAGACAGAAGAAGTGTCGGTATCTCTGTGAACAGATATGCTCAAGTGTGTGTGTGTGTGTGTGTGTGTGTGTGTGTGTGTGTGTGTGAGAGAGCTCAGTAACAAGAGCAAATCTCCCACAGGTATGATCCATGAGGATGTGCTTACGTGTGTGTATTCCTGTGTGTATGTGAGACGGGGAGAGGAACTGTCCCACAGGTGCCACCATGGTGTGTGTGTATGTGTGTGAGAGACTCTGTATGTGTGTGTGTGTGTGTGTGTGACTGTCCCACAGGTACAGAGAGGGTTTGAGCCTCCTGACAGACTGTGTCTTTGATCGTTGGGTGAGTCGCTCCTTGTTTGCCTCGCCTGTGTGCGACTGCTGTAGGGGCTAATTAGCCAATGAAAAGACTTAATCACTAGAGCCTGCTGTCAACTGTACACCTTGGCTCGCTCTCAGGAATCTCTAATAAAAAAAGGCGGGGGGGTGTCGGGGAGGTGTAGAGGATGCGGTGGGGCTCCGGAGCAGTTGCGGGGATCAGACGGAGGGAATTTCGATACAAGGAGGGAACTTGGAGGAGAAGAAAGGTGTTTGTTTCCATTTCATCCTCCCGCGACAAACAGATGAAAAGATGGAAATCATCATCATCGGCACAATTAGCCGCACGGCATATTTCATGCCTCTCCCCGCCCCTACTGCCGCCCTCTCCCTGGTGAGGAAGACGTTGGGAGCTGAAGAGGGCGGCAATGAAAAGGAGAGGACCATTAATCCTGATCAGTGACCCATCACAGGTCTCTCCTGAGGAAAGAGAGAAGAGGACGAGTGACACACTGTGAACCTCTCCATGTAAAGAGCCAATTAAAGCCGGGAGACGGTTCTCCTGCCGTCCCGACACGGTGGTCCTCCGTCTCCTCTGACCCCGCCCGCCCCCCTCCACCCGCTCACTGACCCCGACTCAGTCGCAACTGCTTCCCTCGGTAAACAGGCATTGCGTAACGTGCATGCACAGGAGGACGCCTGTACGTCTGCATGCATGTGTTTGTATGTGTGTGTGTGTGTGTGTGTGTGTGTGTGTGTGTGTGTGTGTTTGCTGCTAATGAGGACCTGCAACAGGACTCTAAAGTTAACTTAAACTTTGCAGAGATTCTGTAATTAGGGAAGAGAAAAGCATCAGGAACAGAGCTGAACCTGGATTTAACCCTGCCTGCCTGCCTGCCTGCCTGCCTGCCTGTGTGTGTGTGTGTGTGTGTGTGTGTGTGTGTGTGTTTAATTGGTCTTCTTATGACTGACGCCAACTTACTTACTTACTAACTAACTTACTTACTTACTTACGCTGTGTTATGTCAGTCGGCTCTCTGGAGCTCAGCATTTATTCTCCGTGTCAGAAAATCAAAGGTCCATCAGAAAACATTGTATTTCCATCCTAATCATCCGTGGACAGCTGTTTCCGACATTACATCAAGTAAAGATATTACATACACGACCAGTCAAAAGTTTGGACACACCTTCTATTGCATTTTTTTTTTTTATCTTTACAACTTTCTACACTGCAGGTAGATACTGAAGACATCAAATATATGAACAAGATAAATGTAATTATGCAGCAAAGAAAAATACGTTAAATAACTCAAATATGCTTTTTATGAAAGGCGGCTATTTTGAAGAATTGAAAAATAAAACGTGTTTGAGTTGTTTTACACTTTGATTGTTTCCTTCATAATTCCGTGTGTGTTCATAGATATTCATGAGAGTGAAAGAAAAGACATTAAATTCATAGGGTGTGTCCAAGCCTTTGGCTGGTAGTGTGTATTATACTATACTATATACTGTATATTATTTCATGAACCACAATTTTGAGTCATAACAACACTTGGACGTTGCCGTCACTGTTTAAAATCTAACTTTTTTAACTTGATACTTTGATCTTTTTTTCTCCACGAGTCCAAACCGCACACACACACACACACACACACACACACACACACACACACACACACACACACACACACACACACACACACACACACACACACACACACACACACACACACACATCTCAACACTGTTGTGCCGCGAGTTGAGTTGAATTGACTGTTGAGCCTGGGAAACCTTGGAAGCGAAGAAAAAGAAACAAGGGTGGGTTTTGAGAGAGGAAAGTTGCGAGAGACCTTCGGGGAGACAAATAGTCGAGAGCGGCGGGAGGGAGGAAAGGGGGGCGGAGGAGAGGTGCACAACTAACAGACGTTGTGGGAGAGTGACGAGAGATGAGTTGCAGGCTAAATACCACACACACACACACACACACACACACACACACACACACACTTTCTCCTCCCTTGTTCTCTCCTTCAGCTCCCCTCTGACTGCGCTGCTGACTGACAGGGATGTTAAGTGCAGTTTGACACCAAAGACGGAGGTGACTATGTGAAGGTAGCTGTCTCACTGAGAGGGGGGCTTTCTTTTCTTTTTTTTTTCTTTTTTTTGAGTGGTGTGCCAGAGTGTGTGTGCGTTCACGTGTCAGGACGGCGGGTTGTGTAATGAATTAGAGACGTGGGTCCGATTAAAACCGACTGGCTAATTTCTCGGGGGAGATGAAGAGCTGGAGGAGGATGAGGAGGAGGAGGAGAGCCCGAAGCCGCATGAATCAAAACCGAGTGTCGGAGCGGCGGCAGACGTGTGCTGGTGAGTCATCATCACCGCTGCTCCTCACACGGCGGAGGGAGGTGTGAAGGAGGAGAGGAGGAGGTGGAGGAGGAGCAGGCTGGAGATGAGAGTGGACAGTGGACCTGATGGAGGAGATAAAGCGAGTCGGGAGAAAGTGGAGGATGGAAAAGCTCCCGAGTGACCCTGGCTTCTATCTCCGACACCCCAACCCCCAATCACCTCCCGCCGGCGCTGAATTTAAAGCGTGCGATGGCGGCCGGCGAGGAAGGTGAGGGTGACGGAGGGAGGCAGGAAGTGTGTTGCCGGGTGTCCGTGGTCACGCTAATGCAATTCCTCCACCTGGATCCTTCCTCCGTTCCCCCGGTCCAGGCCTGGATAATGAGCTGGCGACTGCCCCCCCCCCCCCAACCAGTCACCCACCCACCCACCGGGGCTCCGTACCTGCTTTGCACAAAAGGCCTCTGAAGACTATTTTTGGAGCCCACCCCCCCACCCTTCACTCCCCCCATCTTCTCATTTATTTCCATGTATTGGCCGACGATAATGATCATTGTGGCTCCAGGTGCCGTATTCAAATTAACTGCCATTCCTCCGGTGCTATCGGCTCGCCATCACCCCCGCCGCTCCCGCCTGCCGCCGCCGTCGCTCGCCACCCACCGCCCGCCGCTCCCTCTCTTCCCTCCGCTGGAAAAAACCGCCACAAAGGGGGCGTCGAGGCGGCGCCGCCAACTGATACGTTTCCGTGTATTCAAATCAGCTGTTTGAAAACTAACCTTGTTTGCATTGTAATGTTGCGCGGCGGAGCATCTAACAATTGACAATTTGCTGATACAGGCGCCCACCCACCCACAAGAGGGTGTAGGGGGCCCCGGCGTCGGCGCTGGCTGTGAATATGAAATGAATTAGATTTCCCGTCTGTAGTTATTCATATCGGCCGGTAACATGATAGCTTACATGAGTGGCTCTGAATGGGAGGTATAACTAAATAAATTTGATGTGGGAAGGGTGTGTTTGGCAGATTGCGCCACTCACCGGGTGCTGTCGCGGATAAAGCAAGCAGTTTATTACACATAATAGGATGCAAGGAGCTGTGCATTTACATGAATTCTATTAGGCGGCGGCACCGGGGGGGGGGGGCACAAAAGGCGGCAGCCCCTCAGCGAGGAGGAAGTGTTCACATAAGATTTGTCAGCATGCGTGCGTGTGCGTGTGTGTGTGTGTGTGTGTGTGTACTCGCGCTCTGTCAAAAAAAATGGGTTGGGGGCTGGCTGCTGCTTGCTGGAACTCTCACTTTGCACTCGTCCTTTTTTGAAGGGAACAAAGGAATTAAAGTGTTTCTGTGAAACAAAAACACCTGGGGGAGACCTGTCACTGCAGAGACTCCTCTCTGCGTGAAAACAGACAGAGTGAGTGTGTGTGTGCGTGTGTGTGTGTGTGTGGTTTTCGACAATCCCAGGCCTGCTGCTATCGGCTGCAGCGGCACAAGTGGGTTTACAGATTCTCCAAGTTTTTTGATGGAGTTTTTCTTCTTCTTCTTCTTCTTCTTCTTCTTCTTCTTCTTCTTCTTCTTCTTCTTCTTCTTCTTCTTCTTTTACCGCGACGCGTCCATATGTCTGCGTTGCGCGCGTGGTGGCTTGCCAGAGCCTCAGCAGCTGCTGTGGGTAATGTGGGCTTGTCGGAGGCTAATGGCTGACTTGTTCTTAATCACATGATTGAGCCGGCTATGGCCTAATTAAAGTGGTAAAACACAGGGCAGACATGGGGAATGAGGCAAAGGGAGAAAGAAAGGAAGAGACGAGCAGAGGAACCGCCCCCCCCACCACTCACCACCCTCACCCCCCTTTATTAAACTGTTAACCCACAAGCTCCCCCTCCCTCCCCCTCCCCGTCCACCCCCCGGCTATTTGGAATGGGCCGCGAACCAGTGCCGCAATAATCAGCCGGCCTTCATTTCAATAACACATTTTATCATTTAACCTCTAGTTACACACATCAAGGTGGCAGAGCGAGCTCTGTTTGGTGTGAAGTGGAAGTGAGAGAGAGAGAGAGAGATGGGGGAGTGGTGGTGGTGGTGGTGGTGGTATTTGGGGGAGGCGGTGTTGTTTCGATAACAAAGTTAAAACACAAAAATAAAAATTGGCGGCGAGCTGCAGCGAGGGCCCGAGGACAGGAAGGAAAATGAGTTGACAAAGTTTGTGTGAGAAACTGAGACGCGGGAGGAGGGGGAGGGGGAGGGCAGTCAGAGAATCAGGGCCACTAACAATGTTTTTGTTGTTCAGTGTTTTTATATGTATATATATATATATATATATATATATATATATATATATATATATATTAATATACTTTTGGGTCAATTAACAATAAAGATCAATTGATATCTCCTCATCCCTTTCTTCTGCAAGATTTTTTTCTCGCCCGCAGTGATGAGATAAATATTTATGAAGGCTGAAAGTCCCCTGCCTCGCCTCCTCGTGTCAAATGCTCGACGTGATCAAAGGCTGAGCCCAAAAACACACGACACACACACACACACACATACACGCATCAAGGCTCTGTCGGCATTGTTTTTTCCACTGTCCCACAGCTCAAACGCTACAAAACCCAGCGTCACCCCCCTCCCCCAATCCTCCCCCGCCTCCCCCACAATCTCCTCCTCATACCCTCTGCGAAGAGGGGAGGGTGGGGAGAGGAAAAAAAAATCACAGATAGGTTTGGGACCGGCGCACTGTCGCTTTAAGATAAAATATTCTATCTTCTACATCATAATTATCTCCTTAAGGTAGAAATATTAGCATATCCACCAATCTTATTATCTGAGAAATTGGCTCATTAAGTCGGCTGGCTCCCCTTGCGCCCACCTTGTTCTCCGTTGTCCACACTTCATCAGAGAGGGGAGGCTGCTGAGGGGCATGCTGACTGACAGGAGGCGGCCGGCACTCGGAGCGGGCCTCAGTGGGGACCGGGCCGGGCCGGGCCCGGGCCGCCAGCGCTGAGGGGACGCTGCTCTAATGTTCTGCTTGGGAGGGAGGAGAAGGAGGGAGACGGTGGTGGTGGTAGGAGAAGGATGAGGAGAAGGAGGAGGAGGAGGAGGACCGGTGTAGGTACAGAATCTGTCCGGGGCAACGGGATCTGTCCGGGGTCTTATGGCAACTCCATTAGGACAAACTACATCACGGTCAAACAGATAGCTAGATAAATAGAATCATATTGTGTGTGTGTGTGTGTGTGTGTGTGTGTGTGTGTGTGTGTGTGTATATATATATATATATATATATATATATATATATATATATATATATATATATATATATATATATATATATATATATATATATATATATATATATATATATATATATATATATATTATAGAACGAACAAATGAACAATATCTAACTATCTATCTATCTTTTGTCCATCCGTCCATCCGTGATGTAGTTTGTCATAGTAGAGTTGCCGTATGTGACGTGGTGGGCAGTCGCCAGACCCTGGGCAGATCTCGTAGCCTTTCAGAAACCACTTGGCCAATGACAGTTTGTCTCGCTGCGGCTCCCTGGAGACCTGCAAGGCATCTTTCTTCCGTCATCCATGCGGCTTCTGAGCATTTTTACTGTGCGGGTTTAAGTGCTGATCAACATTGCTGGCAGCGTGGGAAAGAAGAGGTAAAAAAAGAAGGAAAAACTTGTCGTTCTTTGTTTGACCTTCCGGAGTTTTTTCCGGGGTTGGCTGGCTGTGTGTGACCCCGCCTGGGGATGAAGGCTCTAAAAGCCTGGACAGAGGCAGTGTTCAGAGCCCAATTTATGGTCTTAAAGAGCAAAGCATACATGTGCTTAGTAATCAGAAAGACAAGCCGCCTCCACCCCCACCCCAAATTACATTTCGCCGAGCTATTAGATATTAATGAGATGCCGCAGAGTAGCCTCGGCCTCTAATCTGTAGGATTTAATCCCCAGATTGAAACCTGACACCCGCGGAGGGCTAATGAAATCACGCTTTTTAATCCAGGGGAAATGTCCTCCGTAAGCCTGCAGCTTTAGAGGATGGGGGGCGGTCGGGAGGTGGGTGGGGGTGGGGGTGGGGGGCGACGCCCGCTGGACGGCGGCGAGGAGGAGGAGGAGGAGGTGGAAGTCGGGTGGCGAACTAGAGGTGAATGCAGCAGGTGACATTTGAATATGTTTTGAAAAAGAAAGGTGGACGAACGTGCAGTGGGCCTGGGAGTGGAGATGAAGCGTCGCTGGCTGAGTGTTTTTTTGCAGAACAGGGAGACGCTTCCTTCCGCTTGGCAACCGCCAGCCCTCCTCTTCCCCGCGTCTCCCCGCGCTGTCAGTCTCCCTGTCAATTCTCTTTTGTGGCTGCTCGGCGATTGAGTCAATCGCGGCCCCGGCGCCAAATGAATTCAGATCTTCCTCCCTCGGTAATGGTGCTGCGGACCCCAAGCTGTGGGCTTTAATTCACCTCTCATCAGTCTGATGGAAAAATCAGCTCGGCGCCATTCAGCTCTTACCGCTCATTAACCGAGGCAAGAAAAGGTGAACGGCACAATGGATTTTCAATTTTATTGAGCGGATTTCTTTTTTTTTTGTGCGCTCGTCTCTTCTTTCAACAGCACGGCAGGAAAAACATAAGCCAAGTAACAACGCTTTTTTTCTCCTTTTTTTAAAGAAAAAAAATATCATTATGCTTCATAGTGGGGGTAAAAAAATAAAAATAAATCAGTAATAATAATTTAGGTTGGTTGCATCAAAGCACCCGAGCGTCTTTCCAGCAATAAGTATTTCTGGCAAGTGCGTCTCGGTGAATAAGTTCACTCTGGTCTTTTCCCAGCTGGTGTGTATTGACAGGTCATGTGCGAGGTTTGAGGGTCGAGCCGCGATCTGCTTAACAGCCAATTTACAAAGGTCAGGTGAGTGGGATCAAATGGGTGGGAAGATCACACCTCACACTCCTAAATGAGAAACAATCATCCCTCCAAAGGTCAGAGCAGACACAACTGTGGATTAAAATAATAGAGCGGCCCTCCTGCTCCTCATCATCGCCCTTCTTCTCTTCTACTTTGTCTTTTTTCTTCCTCTCCTTCTTGTTCTTCTTGGCACGAGGCGCGGAGGGAACACAGCGGGTGTCTCCTTTTGAAGCTCTCCTAGTTCCCTAATAAATAATGTGAGGAGATGCTCTCAGTGAGGGCAGCGCATGGAAAATAACAATATTTTAAACTCATTCCCTTGAAGTCAACATTTTGGAATTATTATAGTCAACGTTGTTTATTTGAAGAATGTAGAATTTGTGAGGTTTAACTGGTAAAAAAAAAAAAACATTCTCTTTTGGTTTGTTATTATTCATTATTATTTATTTAATTATGCTTTTTCAAAAAACTCTACATTGATTTTAAACATTGACCTATTACATCACAAAGATTGTCTATTTAAGTTACATAGACATATATGTATATACGTTTATATATCTGTATATGTGTATATATACACATGAATATGTACATATATACATATATATCTATATATAAATATAGATATACATGTATATATGTACACATATATACATATAAATACACACACACAGACATACACACATACATATAAAACGATGATTTTAATTTTTGAAGTAAGATGTTTCTCATTTCCATGGTCCACACAGTGCACGTAGTTTACAGTGAAATAATTCACTGCCTTACATATTATAAGGTGTCAATACACTGATGCCATGTGTTTATTTATACAAAAAATAACAAACCTTCATAAAAAGATACAGATGAAAATGTTACCTAATATATTTAAAGAAATAATAACATTGTGAAGACATGGCAGGCAGGTTGAAGTGGTTGCTCTAGAGGAGTCGCAGCAGCAGCAGCAGCAGCACTCAAGCTGGAGGAAGAAGCTGCAACACTAGAAAGAAACATTAGGGGACAGTGTTGAGTCACCCTAAACCCTTTAGCTCTTTGTCCACCCCCCAATCTCTCTGTCTCTCTCTCCCTCTCTCTCTCCCTCTCCCTGCTTCCTCTTCCTCTCTGGCCAGAGTCCAGTCCAACCACCTCTCAGGATTAATTACACATTTTCAATTAATGTTCTAATGAGAGCTGCTGGTGCAGAAGTCTGATAAGGTAGTTAGGGAGAGAATGAGACATAACACACACACACAGACACAGACACACACACACACGCACAGACGGATACAGAGTGTACTAACTACAGTGATGGATGGGACGCAAGAGAAGCTGATGGGGATGATGCAGAGTCGAGGGAGATCAGCTGCACCTGAGATGGACAACACACACACATACACACACACACACACACATATATGGGATGATACACAAATGTGTAAAAAAAAACAAACACACATTAGCAATATTTTTTGTGAGGATATTTGCTTTGGTTGCAGAAAACCACACAACTGCATGCTGGGTATCTATGTTAATGAGCTCAACTGGTTGGGGAAGGATAGGGCATGCACACACACACACACACACACACACACAGGGACTTTGCCGGCACGCACCAGGGGACCTGTCAAGTATAAATTAGTGCCGTTGATGTGTCACAAGATGCCCCCGAAGGTCATTAATTGGTCAGTGATTGGAGGCTGGCATGTCATTTATATGAAGATAATTTGCATACGGCGGCGGAGCACTTTCCCCTCAAAAGCGTTTTACAGATTCTATATGTTGAAGCCCACACTTATTAGTGCTCCCACTTCTTATTCTTCCTCCTCACTGCGGCGAGGACAGCACACAGCGGCGCAGTGCAGCGTTCCTTTATTTTAGCCACTGCTAAAAATGTAATAAATGTGCATCGGAATGGAATGCTTTAGAGGACCTGCCGACACTAGCCAGCAGCCAACAGAAATCCAATTAAATTGATGTTATTGTTGAAAATATTTTGCACACGCTGGAAAACACGGCGCAGTCCGGAGCGACTTCGACAATTAATCGCACGCCGGCGTGGACGAGATGTCTTGCGACGCGCTAGTCTCGCCAGACACGTCAGAGAGAGTGTTGATTGCAGCCTAGGGAGGGGTGGGGTTTTTCATTTTACAGTAAGCAAATACATAAAGGGTATAGGGTCTGCTGAATAGTTAAAAAAATAGAAGAAGAAAGGAGGCCGATCACTTCAGAACCAAAGCCGGGGCGAAGGTTGAGGGCAGCAAACAGAAGGGAGGCGAGAGAATCTCAAACTTTTCTGGATGACGACTCGCTTCAAAAGACGTATGGAGGTGCTTCTCAGAGGATTGTGTGTGTGTGTGTGTGTGTGTGTGTGTGTGTGTGTGTGTGTGTGAGAGAGAGAGAGAGAGAGAGAGAGATTGAGTGTTAAAGAAAGAATGAAATAAAAAAAAAAAGCACAGATTGTGATTCTTCCCTCGCCAATCAGAGCCAAAACGCTACGTTACATTTTACACATTTACACTTGATAAGTATTAATAGGCCCTCGTCTGGATCTGCATTAGTCCATATGTATGCATTAGTGAGGAGTTTGTTAAATTAGAATACCATTCTCTGATGTACTTACACAGCGTGCGCCAAAGGAGAGTGTGAGAGATTGTTTTTCGCAGCTCCCACCCTGCACCTCTTTCACACACACACACACACACACACACACACACACACACACACACGCTAATTTATTCACTTTCTTTCTCCCCCCATTCCATTCTCTTTCTCTCCCTTTTTACTCTTTCTCTCCGTCTCATTGCCCCATAACCGCGGAGAGATGAGTTCAAGCCACCATTAAAGCGTTAAAAATTTAAATATATATATAAAAAAAATCTTAACGCTCTTTTTAATTAAAAAGGATCCTAATAATCCACATCATATTATACGTCGCAGATTCATCGGTCAATTTAATAACAGTGAGGCTTTTGGATCTTAATATCTCTACTACCAGGTTTCCTTCATAACTGAGAGCCCGTGTTAATTACAGCGGAGCCTAATGGTGGGGAATATTCAGGGCCTCTCCATGTTTTGATAAATGGCTTTCCACTAAGATTTATTCCTAATTATCTCATTTGTCTTTCTCCATTACTTTTTATAGCTTAAATTTATGAAGTCATTAAGACGTTAGTGGGCCTGATAATGATTAGGAGAAGGAATTGTATGAAAGTGAATTATATGAAAATGATTATGGCTAAAGGAGTGTTTAAAATGAGAGCTGCCGGAGCCGGGAAGGGTGTGTGCGTATGTGTGCGTGCATTCGTGTGTGTGTGTAATCTGCTGTGTGAAGGTGGGGCCCTTGTTCCTCCCTCCCTCCCTCCCTCCGCGTCCCGCCTTGCAGAAGCTCCCACCTCACGCCGGTGGAAACGAGCGTGATGAAACATCTTTGTCATTCTCCTCATCCATCGCGCGTCTCTCCTCCCTGCTGGCCCGCATCACTTCGCACCTCCGCTCCATCCATCCATCTGTCTGGTCCCACTCGCCGAACGCGGGGCCGATGTTCTCTCTCTCCCAATAATGTGAGATGATCTGTCTCGGGCACAGACACACGAGAGGGGGGGAGAGAGGAGGAGGAGGAGAGAGTGGGGAAGTTTTTCTTCCACCGCATTTAGCTTCTGTTTAATTACATTTGCCTTGGAAGATAATGAAACATATAAATACAGAGGGCCACATGTGCATTTGGGGGTTTTTGAAATTACGAGCGTTTTATAGTGCGCAAGCTCCCCGGCACCTTCGCCGCGGTCTAATCTGTTTGATGAAGGCTTTCATGCTTCAGCACTGGGGGGAATAATAGCCTGGCGTCTGCCACCAAGAACAATGTTTAGTCCCCCTCAAAAGAGAGAAAGAGAGAGAGAGAGAGAGAGAGAGAGAGAGACAAAAGTATGTGTGTCTTTGACAAATTCCACCCTGCCTTTAAAAACGCACCTTTTTTTTTCACCTGGAAGACACGTCGACTTCCCCTCTTGTCGTCGGGGCCCTGGCAGCCTCTCTCCTCACCAGCCCTGCAGCAGCTTCATGCCAGCCTGCCTGCCTGCCTGCCTGCCTGGCAGGCTGCGTGCCAGAGATCATAAGAGGCAGTGCAAGCCCCTGCTTAATGAATTAATTATTTGATTATTTAATCACCCTGATGAAGAGCGTCTTTAACATCGGTGTTAATTAGCTAACATCTGGGCCAGTCTGTGGGCCAGCCACACCGAGCCGCCGCGCAGGACGGCCGCGCACACACTTGCACACGCTTGGAACAGAGCAACGTTTTGGCGATGGCAAGAAGGAAAAAAAAAAAGGTCTTGACATTTTAGTGCTTTTTTTTTTTTAGCGTGTCATCGTTACTGGTACTGATAATCACCATTTTTTAATCAGTTTCTTTAGCTATATGATGTAACCCCCCAGTATTTCGACTTTTGTCACACTTTAACATTAGCTTCATATCTGATGCAGTTCATTTCTCTATCGGCAGCCGTTAGGATTCATGGGTTTGTTGTTTTTTTCGACTGAGAAGAGTGTGAGGTCCCGAGGAAAGTGTGTCAGACTTCACTTCCACTGAAAAACTGTTTCGTCTCGTCTTCTTGTCTTCCGTTTATTTATTCTGTGTGTGTTTTTTGTTAGTTTCTTTTGCTTGAGCCACACCAGCCTGGTCACATGGACGGCATCACATTCCTCAACCAGGATGCCTCTCTGGTCAGCCCATGTGGTTGTGGAGCAGGTCCAGAGTCTCCCAGCTGACAACAACTCAACAACTCAAATGATAGAGTCACTACCAACAGATGAATTAACCTTTTTTTTTTTTCTCAATGGAAGAGGGATATATCATATCTTCCTTGGAGTCTCAACCACTTCTCTCAGTTGTGATGGGCGTCCTAAAGATGTATGATCCTTACAAATGGGACACCGGATGAAACGCTAATGAAAAAGAAAGAGAAACATGATTGTTCTTTTGTTTTGTTGACCTACTTCTTTTCCTCAAAACACATCTAGTCTGTTAAAATCTACAAAATTCTCCTCCTCCTCCGATCGTCCCCTCAGCCGAATTTCTCCTACTCGGGTGCAGCGCTGCCTGCCGCCATGGGGGGGAGCAGTGGCACAGCTCAGCAGCGCGGGATAATGAATGCAGCAGCGGTTTGTACTTCAAGATAAGAACAGCAGCAACAGCTCGACACGGGGCATGCAAACTCCAAACAAAGGCACTTGTCTCATCATCTTATTGTGACGGGGCAACAATGCAATTTTTAACTGACTCTGCCAATATTGTAATGTGCGCAGACAAGCCCCGCATTGTGTCCTCCTCTGGAGGAGGGTGGGTGTGGGGGTGTGGCGGGGGCTTCAACATGGTAATTCACATGTAAAGCAAAAGTGAAGGTCACGCATGTGTTCACATCTTGATTTTTTTTTCTTTTCTTTTTTTTTTTTTAATCTTTCCTCTTCTTAATCTTCTTTTCACCGTATTCCGTGAGCTCGTGAAAGAAGGAGGCAGAAGCTGTAGACAATGGAGCTGGAGGAGGAGGAGGAGGAGGAGGAGGAGGAGGAAGATATTTGTGACTCTGATTAAGACCACTCTAGTCTGGATGGTGGTACTTCATGGCAGCACCAGTGGCGTTTGTGTGTGTGCGTGCGAGTGTGTGTGTGTGTGTCCAGATAGAGAGGGGGAGGAAGGGATTCCCTTTAATTGCAATCATTCTGGCAGCACTGCAGGGATCTACATGCCATGCATACAATTAGGGAGGAGGAGAGGAGAGGCCAGGAGAGGACAGGAGGGTGGAGGAGAGCCTGAACTCGTATTTCTAAACAACATCCTGTTATGGATGCATTTGTCGGGCCTTTCCGTGTGAAGGGGACCCCGTCTCCGGCTCGGTTGCACCTCTTCGTGCTGTTTTATGCGTTTGTACTTATTTGTATTTTTTTTGCGTGCGTCCTTTTTTGTGTACTGTACCCGCTTGCTTTGGGCTGCCAGGGTTAATTGAGATACACAGCTCATCTCTGCCCTGATGGGGGTCAGAGCACAGAGGCAGATCTGCATCGCATTAATCTAACCCCAATTTATGCTAGCGCACACTGTCAGTTGCAACCTTGCCCCGCGGCCGCATTGCATGCGCGCACGTGGGCTCGCGGGCGCTTACGCGTAACCATTAATTTAGCGCCAATTTGTGTTGTCTTCAGCTGCCGCTGATGCATGACACACACACACACACACACACACACACACACACACACACACACTGCCAGGGTTCACGATGACGAAAAAAAAAATGCAACGAGCCAAGCACACACACACACACACACACACACACACAACAACGCGCTGACAGAGGCGATGGCAGCTCATGCAGAGTTGATGGCGTTTCCTTTTGACATTGGCACCCTGTAACCTCCCAGTCCCATCGTACCATCAAATCCGGGGGAAAAAAAAAAAATGTAAATCCGCAGAAGCGTTTACCTTGCCGACACACACTTTCTATTTCTCCCCCAGCGGCGTGCGGCGTATCTCAGCGTCCGCGTGGCCCTATTATTCCTGCATAAGTTGCTCGCCGAGCGGCCGTCTGACAGAAGCTAAAGCCCTGCATCACCCAGAGGAAGAGAGGCAAATTAACCAGCTTCACTCCAACACCGAGGGACCATTAAAGTGGAAACGCCTGATCTCCCTGGCCGCTCTCCTCCTCTCCATCCTTTCCCTTGTTCCTCTCTCATTTCCTCACTCTCCAGCTGGAAAGGTTAACTGTGAGAGGTTCTCAGAGACACTCCAGCAGACACACAAGTGATCTTTCCGTTAATTGGCTTTTCCACTCCCCTTCTTCTCCTCTTCTTTTTCCCCTCGCAGGTCAGCACCATCCGCTGCAGGGCCCGGCAGAGGGAAGACACTCCCGCGAACACACACACACAGACACACACACACACACACACGCTCAGAGGCAGTCAGGCAGAACTGAGGACTTGATGCACTGGGCAAGGTTTTAGTGTGTGTCTGTAGCCCCTTTAAATATCTCCATCCGACCAGTCAATCTGTCCTTAGTAGTACAGGAGTAGCGGTGTTGTGTAATTGAGCTATCTGGCTCTCAGGCCTCCGTGACGTCCTCATCCATGAAGCGTCTGACGCTGCAGCTCGCTCCTCACTGTCACGCTGACAAACTCAAACCGAGAACCTCGGCAAGTGGGAAGCAATTATCAGCCACTGTGTAGTTTTTTTTTTTTTTTTTTTTAATTTTAATTCATTCTTGGTCAGCCAGTAACATACAGCCTTGATTGGAACTGTAGAACTTCATGCAATGCTCAAAATGAAACGTTTCCATCTGTTGCTGTTTGCTTACATATTTACCCAAAATCTTGCGAGTCCCTCAATGTGCATTTGCTCCAATCTAGGAGAAAAAGAAAAATCAAAAAAAAAATCTTATATACAGTATGTCTTTTCAGTTTTGCAGAGATCTAATTTTCTTTTCTCCCGATTATATTTCTGTCCACGTCTTGAGACACGTCTCGATTTATTGAAAGAAAATATTATGTATTGTATTGAATGAACTGGTTTTGTATTCAGATATCCATCATATCATCATCTAATGTATTTAAAATGGACCATTCTGACAACTGCTAACCCCAAAAAACAATTAGTTTGTGATATTTTTTTTTTGATGGAGCTTGATTGGCCACTGAGATCCCCAAAGACATAAACACCCATGATGTTCCTTTGAACTCACTGCGGCCGCTTTCAGAAGAAGAGTCTCAGTCTGAGATGAGCTACATGCTGCACTGACTCACCATCATTTCAGAGGCTTTTCTGCCACTGCTGCCCCGACGACTTGGCTTCCTACCAGGAGGGTCTCGCCCCTGCCATTATTCACAGGGTGCGACATGTGAGAGGGCATCATTTCCGGCTTGCCTCCCACTACTTTCTCCTGCTTTTACACCATCCCATATCAGCGTGGCCTGAGCAGAATGGGAGCAGGGGCGTCAAACTGAGAAAAGGTTTATTCCCACCCGCCAGAGAAACAGATTGCACCCCGATAGCTGCGGCTGATAATGGAGCCTGGCTCGTGAGTCATTACTGCATCAGAGTGTGAAGTGAGCCGACTGGACAAGAGGCAGACACTCTTCTGATCTCGGACAGATCAGGTGAGTCTCTAGGAAATGAATGTAAAAGTCATTTATCACGGCCGGCCAGTTTGGAGAAGTTCATGTTGAAATGTGTGTTACTGGGTAATGAGAGCTGTCACTGTGCGTTGGAAAGGGAAAGTCGGGGCTTTGAGTTTGTCCTACTTTCCAAGGTCTCAGGAGGCAGAAGTGAGCCGTGTACCCCAGCTGATGGCCACCAATGGCCTGAAAAAACAGTGTAAAACAGATGGTTTTGGATTGTCAGACATAGTTTCTCCAGTATTTATTGGCTTGGGGCTTGTTTGGTACGTTAGATGACAGTACTATGTGTTGTGAGATACCATTGGCTGCAAATTGTCCATTGAAATCACAATTATCCCATATATGGAACCAGAAAAATGTGCCTGTTCTGGACCACATTTTGTCCCATATGGAGACACTGGATGATTTCTAAAGTGGAGACAGTGCAGCGCTGACTGCCCCTTCCGCCTCCATCTGTAGCAATTAAAAAGAAAAGCTCACGATGCAGAGACATGTGCTTCGACTCGCTTGCTCACAAATGCAACACAAAAGTCAAGTTTGTATATCCGCCTCAGTGTATCGACTTATAGATATATGGTATGTATGACTTGTCACGTATTCAGAATCAGTATTGGTGATAATAGAGCTGGTGTAAGACACGTAGCCTGTGCCCTGTAGCACCTCTGTGCCTTATTACCATTCCAAGGTGTTGTCAGCCTGGAGAAGGTCGGTTCAGAGCATACTAAGAATTTTCTTTTTAATTTATAAATCAGTAGGACATTGGCATACTGCAAAACATACATACATAGGTTTTGTCTGCTGGCCATTTCAACAGTCGTGTTTTCTAGTGCTACACACACCCTTCCTCTCCAGGAGGAGACGTCTTGTCACTGCCGGATACCTACTCAGGTACTCCTACGCCGCTTCGAGGTTGCGCGTGTTGCCCACTCAGAGACCTCTGACCCCTTGACATTAACAAGGCATTTTGCTCCACACGACTGGATATTTTCTCTGCATCGTTCCCTGTCAAACCCCAGAGATGGGCTGTGTGCGGGGAAAATCCAGATGGATCAGACAAAATACTCAGACCAGCAGCACGTCTGGCACCAACAGCCTCCCGCTCCACTTTCTTCCACACTGTGGTGTTTAGCCACAAAAGATTGCACACTGTACCTAATAAAGTGGCCCACTGAGTGCGGGGATACGTCCCGTTGCTCTGATTTGAGCGGTGGGCTCCAAGCGGCTCGGTTAAGGATTCCATCCTGCTGAAAACTGCCAATAAACTAGCGTGATACTGCCTTTTTTTTGTGTTTTTTTTTAAACACGCACATACTGTGTGCTGATTGTGCCACTCTTGATTGGCAGCCGTCCTCTGCTTGCCTTTTAACACTGCCTTTTCTCGGTGTGCGACTGCGACAGCAGGTGGGAAACCGCATGAGAGCAGTGAGGGGCTAAAAGGGAAATGGACTTCGGGGGGGTCGCCATGGCAACAAAGGCGTTATGACCCAAACAGTCTTCGAGCCATTACGCCAACCCCCTCACCGCTGCTGCCTCCTGACCCCCGCCACACCACCACACACACACACACACACACACACACGCTCGCTCTTGTTTTGCGACCGTCTCCGCCAGCCGTCCACCCGCCGAGTTGCGTGTTTGTCCTCTGGAGTCTTGACTCTGCGCAGACACACGTGGACAATGGCCCCGAGGTGACGCATCTGACGCAGGACAGGAAATAAGTGTTTATGTGGATGGGGGTGAGGGGAGGGGGGCGGCGGACGCCCCCGCCTACCCCGCCTACCCCCCTTCCTGTGCTTTCCCCTGCCTGGCTGCTGAACCCAGCAGTCCAGGCGTTTCGCCTTCCCCTCAAAACGTGTCAGACCCTGGATTCCAGTCTCTCCTTCTCACACTTTCATTTTTCTCCTTCCCTATTTTTCAATCCCAGCCTTGCCACTCCCCCCTCCTCCCCACTCTCTCTGTTTTTACTGGCTGCGGAGAACAATAGAGTTTTGTTGGTGAGTTTCACCTTCATGGGAACTTTTACGCCCCCCCTGCCCCCAACCCGCTTTTTATTTTTTTTTTTTTTGACGGGATGACCTAATAAATGCGTTCACATTGTTTTTTGGGGTTATTTTTTTTTCTCCAGCTGGCAACCTACATCCCCAGTGCTGCAGTAGGTCAGCGGCAAAGCAGACAGTCCTGTGTGTATCACTGCCAGAGACGTAAGAGAAATTTGAAAGGCTTTTTAGACGTGTGAGGGGTTACCGTTGCTCTATTTGTGCGTACGTGTGTGTGTGTGTGTGTTTGTTAGAATGTGTGTGTGTGTGTGTGTGTGTGTGTGTGTGTGGACAAGGCTCTGGTCTGTGCTGCCTGTTTGCTCAAGGCGGCATGAGTCAGCTTGACTCAAAAACAGGAGCCTGTTTTTGTGTGGCCCACCAACTGCCTGTCCGTCAGCTCCCTCTCTCTCTAACTCTCTGTCTCTCTCTCTCGTGCGCGCACACACGTGCACACTCACATGCACACAAGTCCGCGTCGCTCCCCCTCCGACTCTCCACCGTCTCTGCGTTCACCTCGCAGCAGCTCTGTCATTTCTCTGAGCTCATGTTTCAACCCAAAGCAATAACAACTGCAGGCTTGTGTTTGCCTTCACATTCCTCCGTGGAAACCAAGATTCGAGTGGACCAAAGATGTGTTGTTTTTAAAAAAGACAGTCAAAGTGTGGGTCCCTGCTGATGCTCCCTTGCCCTGCTTGCTCCGGCAGGGTCTGGAAGGTGATGGGGGAGGTGGGCTGGCAGCTTAGAGTCGTTGAGGGGAGGGGCTTCTCTCTGAGGTCCTGCTTGGCCTCCTCCTCCAGTGAACCCCTCAGAGCCACGTTGCTGTGGTCGTGGGCAGCCAGAGGGGTTTTGGCTGACGACCAGAAATTGCATAATTGTACCCGTAAACCAGCGGGGCGCCGTGCCTCCCTTCCCCTCGCTGTGCCTCCGTTTGCTTTTTTTATCACCTCAGCTTTTCATCCCTTCATCTTGGTGCAGCCCGCTCTCCCTTCTGTAGAACACAAAAATCCTTTTCTTCTTGTTCTGTTGATAAGGTGCGTATTTCTCTGGGCATCAGCTGTTGTTCAGAGCGTTGGACTGTTAACACCTCAATCATAAATATTGACTTTGATTTAGTTACCATTGAGTTGCCAAAACTATAACACCAAGCAATCCAATAATCAATAAATATGGCACTTTAAAAACAGGCTGTTTCTTGGTTGCGGTGACTGAAGTTTTATCACCAACTGTCACCAAGTCCATGAAGTAGAGAAGAATTTTCTATCACCTTCATGTGAATTCTTTTATATTTTTACACACACACACACACACACACACACACACATGCATACATATAAGAACAATATATTAAAAAGGATGGCTTTGATTTACAGGATTATTTTTTTAAAATTTTCTTTCTTCTTATTTCCCCAGTTAACCCTCCAGGATTGAAACATTTTCAAAGTGTTTCAGTGGGTGTCTTATAAATCCTTAGAATGTAGTTTGACTTAGTTTAGAGTTGCTTATAAAACCGTCACATGTATTAGTTTTTTGGCAATCACACATCCAAACTGAGCACCGTTGTTCCTGTGGTGAGTTGTTTGTCCAGTTGCAGGCAGAGGCAGTTTTCGCTCAGGTTGCGTCATTGTCAGCTACAACGAAACATAAAATCACTGAAAATTAATCTTTTTTTTTCCTTGCTATAAAGTTTCACCTTTTCAGTTCCCAGTTTTTCAGCTTTGCTTGTTGCACATTTGCGGACAAAAATGTTTTAATGCACTAAAAACGCTTCTGTAACACAGTACAGAACTTGCATTTTTGCAACACATCAGACTCCAAAAGCCAGTTTCACAGCGTCTTCACTGTCTTTACTGCAGAAGCCCTGAGCAGCAGATTTCATTAAACCCCTGAGCTCCAGCCGCGCGAAGGTCCCATCATGTGCCACTACCTCCTCCAGCCACCAGTCTTTCCTGCTGCAGTGCTGCAGTGTGTGAGCTGCTGCCGCCCCTCCCCGCTGCAGCCCCCAGTTCTTGGAAAGCAGCTATCTCCTGCAGCAACCCGAGCAGTGCTCCTGTGTGCCTGGGTTGCATCACCCGTCTCCTCCCAAACTGCAACAATCATGGGATTATTCTCCCCCAGACTCCCCCCAGTCAGAGCTGCAGCAGGCACACTTCTCTGCTGCTGCTGCCGCTGCTCCGCCGACCCGTCGCGTCTTCATCCTTAACCTCCTGATCCCCGCTTCCCGGAAGGCATTTTTTACTTCACCGCTTGTCTTTGATTTGAAAAAAAAAAAGTGTTTGCTTTGCTCTCCTGCTGTTTAACTGGTCGGCTGAAAAGCGTCTCCTCTCCGCTAACTGCTCCAGACACCTAATGAATCAGCTGTGACCCTGTTCCCTTCAGCCTGCCGAAACCACAGCTATTCCAGAAGAAATGCAACACCAGCTACACACACACAGGCACATGCGCACAAACTATAAAACTTAATACTGCTATTCAGCGACACCAACAACTGGGTCGAATTTTTGCACTGGACACTTAATTTAATCTCCGTTTCTAAAATTAAAAAAAAGCACCAGTTGTAGAGGGCAAAAAAAGGTTACGTTCTAATTGTTTACCCTTCTGACACATTATTGTCTTTTTATTACAAAATGTATTTGCGCACTTGGGTTTCAAACCGCTGCGTCCACAAATTGTAGTGCCGAGCCTCACCACCATTGGGCTAAAGCGGGTTTTATCTGACGTGTAAAAGCTCCAGTTGGAGATCTGGAACAAAGCAAAGAAAATAGTCCCTGTGATAAAAACCCTCGGCGGAACATTACACGTGTTTTTTTTCTCTTCATCTCTAACCCCCTCTTATTTTATTTAGAATCAGTCGTGACCACATTCCACACACACCACATGACTGCATCCAGAAAAAGAGCGGCCTCCTCGTGGCTCAGTGCTGTCGGCGAGTTACTTGACTGAATGTGACAACGAGCCTTGGAAATTGGTGACCGTTAATTATAAACTGTTCAAATAAACTATTAAGTCGGACACACGGGTTTTTCCTCTATTACCAAGGCCTGAAATGCTTGAGCGACTCGAGGCTTCAAGCCAAACGACGTTACCGGCCAATGCTGCTGCTTAGCACTTTTTGTCGCACTGCCAGCACCGAGTATCTGGCATCTCCCACCCACACAGATGAAAGGCAGCTCTTAAGTGGCAGTGTCTGCTCTGAGCACCTCGCCTGTCGGACAAAAAGAAGCTGCGCATTTTGGGAGAGGAGAGCTGCGATGAAGCTGATTGTGCTTGCTAGCGATGTCTGCATTTTTATGATGAATTCTGGCTGCATTGACGCACAGCGACGATCCCCACAGGATCCCTGTGTTTGCTCTGAATCTGGCTATAGAAACAAGAGCAAAGTGGCTTTAAATCCTCGCAAGTCGTTGAAGAAATTTAATATCAACCTCGAAGGCCATGTCTAGTATTCAGACATGCCACTGTCTTTGTGTCACCGTCTCGTTTCTCTGAAAAGTTGTCATACAGTATTGCGACGCAGGGCAGAATATTCATGAGCCAATGTTCAGACGGGCACGGCCAGCCGCGGTCCCATCTTTATCGGTTCTGCATATTGCTGAAGAGTCTGGCGGCCTGGTGGAACGGAAATAAAGGCAGCCTGAGCCTGCACTTCTGTGGGGAAATCTCCACAGTGACCTCAGATCAGCACCTCAGATTGATCGGTTATGCCCGCTGCATATACAGGTACGCATACCCATTAGGCCAAATGACTTTCCCACTGTCTCTGAATGAGATATTTCAGGTGATTCATTATCGCGGGGATGCTTTGGTGGCAGAGGGATCCATAGCTCACCAGATTAATCTAGCTGTCATTGTCATATATGGGAGATTTGCACTCATTGTTCTGCCGGAGATGAATTAATGGAGCGGGCTTGTGTGTCACCACTGGGCGTAGGAGAACATGGAGTTCATGCGGGGAGGGGTCCTGGTGTCCGTGTCCTATATAGAGCACATGTGTCGGGCTCAAGGCCAAGTCCGGACCCCTCACGTCATTTTCTCAGGGGCTTAGGGAGGCGCGTGATTCTCTTCAAATCTAAGCCTTTACTCTGCTTTAAAGTGCACTCCGCTGGCCACAAACTGCATTTCCCACAATGCTTGTCAATGACGCTGCATAAGTGTTGGCCACTAGATTCCAGCTTTTCAAAATCGCCAGACAATAGCTGCGTTTACATGGACACAAATAATCGGATTAAAGGCCCAATCAGATTAAAAATGCTTCATGTAAAGATGCCAATCGGAAGATTCTGATCCGATCCGGTCCGTTCGTAACGAAAAAAATTTCCGAAACGAGAGAGGCAGCCGTCCTCCAAATAAAAACCCGCTGGAAAAGTTTGAAGGCTTGTGAACGAGCCGAGCATTTATTTACAACACAGGTGGAAGTACAGCTTCTTCTTCTACTACTATTTCCGGAAAATTAGACAATTCTGATTAAACGCTTGGTGCATGTATACGCACGTCACGATCGGATCATTGTATTTAGTGTCCATGTAAACAGTGGATTTGGAATTTCCGATCAACCAAGGTTTCGATGGGTTTGGAGAAATGTGCGCATGTAAACATAGCTTGTGGGAGCTGAGGAATACCCACTTACAAACCCCTAAATTGCCCAAAATGAGAGAAAGACAGTAGGGAGATTTGAAGAGGGCTCTGAAAATTGTTGATGTGATAACTTGTGTTTGTTGTTGTTGACTTGAAAAGTTTGATTGTGTGATTGTTGGAACGATGCTCTCAGAACTATGCGCTCATACACAATATTGGTTAGTTGAATAAAAAATATTGTTCTACAGCATGTTGAGGAATGATTGTATTGGTGCCTTCTTCCACTGGGCACCAGACCTTTTGATTAGTTGCAAGTATTTAATTTTCCACTTTTAAACTTTTTTTTTTTATTCCTCACATGCACAATCAGGTCGGGTTCTGCCACACCAATATTTCATTACCATGTAACATGATGTGACCATGAAAAGCCTTTGATGTCTGCCGCACTGCCAGTGTGGTCCTCAGTGAAAATGAGTTTGACAGTGGAGATATCGAGGAAACGTGTGGCCCGAGCTCTTGGTTTTGTGTTGCAGCTATACAGAACTGCTGCTGCTGCTGCGGCTGCTGGGAGCTTTTCTCCTGCGCCGTCTGGTCGGCGTCTGGTGCAAAGCTCACACACGCAGCTGGTCATCTGTGTTCCGCCCAGCCCCGCTGCTGGCTGGCTGGCTGGCTGGCTGGCTGGCTGGCTGGCTGGCCCACTGCTCCACTGCTCCTGCCGCTTCCGTGAGACCAAAGCAGAAACAAACGATCCGCCGCTGCCAGCTTGGTGTGACTGCGTGTTCCATGAGAAGGCCGGGCTGCGGTTCCCTTTCAGTAGTCCTGCAGCGGCAGCGGTAACTCGATACGCTGCGCGCATTTTTGCTCCCCGTCCAGCCTTGTCCGCCCGCCACGGCTCTGGGCTGAGTTTAACTTGTTGTAAAACACGGCGCAGTTAAACGGGGGGAGGGCATGCAATCAACAGCTAATGAACACAGCGTGATTGTTCTGAAAAATAATTACATGCACATCAACGTTGATTTGCCGCCGCGCGCTTCAGCAGCGAGACGTTTTAATGGATCCAAATCGCATTTTAATGTGGCAGGGAGGCAGCGCCCCAAATATTTTTTTTCTTTCTGAAATTCAGCTCAACGCGCGACCTTTTCAGAGCGTTCCCCTTCTCTGCAGCTCTGCAGCTGCGCTCCTCACCGTGTCTGAAGGGAAAGAGGAACTTGCAACAGCTGCAGCCAAACACGGCTCTTGCCTCTGATTCACTACCTGGAGAAGTAACATGGTGTAATGTCGGACTGCTTCTCTGGTTATTTACAGGTGTCTTCTGGGAACGATGATTGTTGCTGCCTCCATTTATTGCCAAGATGGATTTGGAGAGAAGATGAGACTGAATAAAGGTCATTACGCTGGTATGTTCAGTTTCACTCCAGTAACTCTGGACTCGTGTAAAACGATGTGACTTGTACAAAGAATAAGACATCAATGAATTAGCAGCAAGCTAAAAAAAAAGTGGCTTTTTATTGGTTATTCAATACCTGCAGGAAATCTGCAGCGCTGCTCATTTTGTCAGTTTTTCAAACAGGCCGTTTTCATAGGAAGTCCTATTAAAATAGCTGCGGTTGCACCTCAGCACCTCGCCATCTGAGCTGATGGATAATGTGAAGGTGCTCTGTGCTGAATGGCTGCGCTCTGAGCTTTAGTCCTGAGTGTGTGGGTGATATGTTGATACAAGTCCAGGCCTTGGCTGCTTAAATATTTAAGGAAGTGCGACGTCGATCCCTATAAATCAACTTTCAAAAATCTCTCTACCAGTTTTTAGCTATGGGCAGGAATTGACTGCAGAAACAGACCCAGGCCTCTTTAAGAGACGTGATTTTGGTGCATCATTAAGGTGAAATTATGACCATAATTCTATTCATACATGCATTGTGGTGAAAAATCAAATCACTCTTCGCTTGATTGCCTCAGCAGCAGATTTAGTAAGGATACATGGAAACTAAACCTGTCCTATTCTAGCCATTCATTTTGCGTGCATTTTGATTTCCACACACAAAAAGTATTCTGGCCTTGTTAATATGTTTAAAGAGCTTTGAAAAAAAAATAATAACACATCTTTTTGGGGAGTGATTGCTTTATCGCTCCAGCTTGGCGTGCGAGTCGGTTGATATATTACACTGTCATACCATGCATTTTGTTTTCTGAGTGAGTGAGAATGACGCGAGCGGACTGTTGCTCAAGACAAATTTATGTTTCCGTGACTTTTCAGCGTTGGAACGCAAATCAGTTTGTTTGGGAGTCTGACAGGCGCTGGGTGACAGAACAAAGTCGAACCGTAATCAAGTTTTGCGGCAGAATGTGGCGTTCTTTCCTTTGTGCGTGCCAAAGTCAAACTCTGGCTCGGCGGCGGTGGCTACCAAACAATCCTGCTCGACCACAATTGTCATTCAAAATCATCACAAAATATGTTGCCCGGAGCACTAATGAAAAAGGACACATTCCAGTGGACTACAAAGGAGGCTGAATAGAAGACAGTGTAATAGAGGTCCCCCGGGAACACTTTAACAATAACCCCTCTAAATAGCCGTGTGTGAAGGTTACCCTCTTGTTGTCTTTTACAATAGTGACATCAGAATAGTATCAGACATATTGTATGAGTTTTGCACGTGTTGTGGCCTTCCTTTGACCCAAAATTAATAATAAATTGAGCGTGTGTGTGTGTGTGTGTGTGTGTGTGTGTGTGTCCCTTACTTGTTTTTCCGACTTGGGTGAAGGAGGAGAGAGCAGTGTTTGGTGGGAGCCAAGGGCAAGCGGCTTGTCATGTCTGCGGTATTAATTTATGATTTCCATCCCAGCTTCTGACCTCATCACCTCCATTAGAATGCAGCCTTTGTAATTTCATGGTTAATATTCAATAGCCACTTGTCCCCCGTGCCCACTTTGTGTATGCAAAGATTTCTGCAGGGATTGTGCGTCAGTTTACGCCCCCCCACCCCCCCACCCCCCTTTTTTTTTTCTGCGATTCAAGCCGAGGCCGTGCGCGCTCGTCCTCCGGCTGGCGTGCTCGTGCAACCGAAGAAAAAAAAAAAACAGAAAAAGAAAAAGGAAACGGCAGCCGGCTCGCTCGCTGTCCCGTCTCTGCTCCCACCGAGCCGCTTGAATCGCGCCTCTGTCTGACCCGGCTTGTTTGAATTGCCTCCTTCATGCGCGCGGCTCTCGCTCCTTCGCACACACATTGCATACCCCGCATTTCGGAGCGAGGGCACACAGTTACACAAACATACAGTCGCTGACCTTCTTTGCATGCTCTCGCTGCGGGGGCCCATGATCTGACCTGGCTATCAGCAGCAGGAGGAAGGGGGAAGGAAAAAAGGGGGCCGTCCCCCCCTAACCTTCCACCACACACACACACATACGCCACTTTCAAGATGCAACCTCAGTGGAGACTGAGAAGGCGAGAGGCTCTGCAGTGCAGCAGGCGTCTGGAGGAGTGAGAGCTGCCTGTGTTTCTGCACACTGATGTCCTGGCTGCAGCCCACATTCCTGCTCAATGACTTTGGCGAGCCGTTCAAAAAAACACATTAAAGGCCTCTGTTCTGCATGAGCACAGTTGTTGCTCCTTTCCCCCCACCACCACCCTCTGTATTCTCCCCCTTTCTGATTGGACTCTGTCTTCTCTCAGCTCGGAGGCAGATTGTCCAGAGAAAGCCGACGCACGGGCGGTTCACAGGCACGATGCCAGAGAAATTGGAAAATAGAAGGGAGGAGCAACACAGCTTTAACAAGTTCAATCTATACTGTTGCTAGCTTTCGTATTTTGGATGTGCAGCTGTGCCGTACAGATAGTATTAGAGTAAAGAGAGTGCAGAATAGATGGAGGGCTAAAACCTCCAAAATTCTACATTTCTGTTTCAATTTCAGTTGTTTATATTCAACTTATTTAGCCTGATGATAAACCTTAATTTGCCTCATTTTCAGATTATTTGATTTTACTCATTCTGAAAATGATAAAGATTGTGAGATTTACTCCCTGTCGAGTTCCTGTTAGCGTCTATCGGTGAAGTCCCGTGTCGTGACCGCTCGTACAGCAATAACTGACAAACTGGCATTCCCACACAGCAATGCTAATGCTGCTTGAGCAAAACTGCTCTACCTGTTAAAACAAATAGGATTTTTTTCATTCACTTCATGCATGGCCAATATGATACAAAATAATTGTATCTGTTTAGCTCCAAAGACCACTGTCAATTTTAATTTAATGGGGAGTAAACTGGGACTCCACCAACAGGCTGTCGACTTACCTCAACTTACTGAATTCTACCGACTGGTTCATAAAAGGTTTTTCTTCAGTCGGATGAACTTTTGAGAGCAAAAGTTTTCCTTTGGTGTAACTTTGTTGCCAAAACTTCACATACGTGTTTGGGTCAGAGTGGGAGCCCTCGTGCTTTACTCGATAAGTGATTTCAATAGGGAAGGTTGTCTTTTTAAAAAAAAGTAGTCGGACCATGTTTTCACCGTTTTATCTCGCCAGTCACAGAAATTTCAAAAAAGAACTTTGCACTTCAGCAAAGTCCTGCACTAGTGTCCTTGACAAATTTGCGTTGAGTCTCCTGTAGGTTCATATTAATCACCTCTCACAGCTCCAGTCTAGAATTCTGACTCAAACGAGGGTGACAAAAGTGACAGTCATTATCGTATGACAGAGTGTTTCTTCTCGTAGATTCAGATTTAGACGTGTAAGTTGGCAGTGAACAGTGGAAGTAGATCGGAATATAATTTGTGTGTATTGAATTTCTGTTTGTTCAGCACTGCAATGAATTAACGCTACTCTGTTGCTCTAGGATGCATTTCACATGGCTGCCGTGTTACCAAGAGGCAAGACTGCTGCTTGACAGCCGTATTTATATATCGCCATAATGAAATAAGCCGCTAATGTAATAATCCTAAAGCGGACGTGAAAAGGAAGAAGTGATACACGTGGCCTGGAGTTCACATTGTTTATTCAGTATTAAACAAAAGAGATTTTAATGTGAGTTCCAAGACAGCCATTCAAATTGACGTTTAATGGGGAGGGGTAGTGTAAACACCATGACATTATAGTGGACTAATACTCTAGAAAGGTATTTTTTAGGCGGTCTAGGATAACGTTCAGACTACTAGCAGAGACAGCCAGCCCTTTAAAACAATATTCTGATTCCATATTCTGATCATAGGAAAATAAATCCACGAGAGTCAGCGCACAGACACGTCTGTGGTCAAGGTAATTCCATCCAAAATAATAACAATAATAATACTGAGTACGCAAAAACATCGAGATTAAGCATGGTTCTCTTCCAGTATCGGTGGCACAGTATGACGGAATGAGATGATGACTTTTTAGCTGCAGGAGCAACATTATATCCATGTTTCCAGAATCATCTGGTAAATTCAGACAACGATTGATTGTTGGGACAATGATCAGTGGGGACTCTCCACTCTGTGCCCAGACGTTTTCTTCTTCTTTAAAAAGAAATGAATCTACCAAAAGCTGCTCAGATTACCCCGGAATGTTGCTTTAAACATCAACATTTTTAGGGACCAACTAAATAAAAAATAAGCTCTAAAATTAAATCAGCCTGAAGTGGTGCTTTGTTTCTTGAACCCAGCCCATATTAAAATGCTGTTTCTTGGCCCAGGCTGTGCTGTCAGACTTGGATTCCTGCTGATTTTCCATCTTAAAAGTACCTTAAAAGTGAGATCAGTCTCTGTGTTGCAGAGTCAATTATCAAGTCAATGTTAAGACAGAGAGAAGTGTGAGAAGCCGGCAAGTTTCTTTTCCATCAAAACACTGGATACATCCTGCATGAGGAGGCCTCTTTGGAACATGTTTAAGCTATTTGTGAGGCTGCAAGAGGTTTAAAGTAAATCTTGAAATTCGAGCCGGACTGAAGTTGCGGTTGTGCAAAGTCATAAGTGATGGGAAACAACATGTCAATTAGGGCGGGCCATGAAACGCTGTAAACCTATTGTTTAGCATCTGAATGAGCCAGAAGGGAAATATGATAATATGTATTTTTAGTTCTGCTTCCCTGAATCAAGCAACTGGCATGAGAGCGGCTCCTAAAGCGGTTTATTTTAAATCTTTTCCACTGACTTAATACAGAGATGGACGTCAGTTTTGAAACGTGAAGCCACAGTGTTTCTCAACTGGGTCGCCATCTTGCATTGCTTAGTTAGCTTGGAGCCTCAGTCTGCGCGGTCCAGAGCCCTGAGACGCAGTTTGGCTGTCAATCAGGACATTTTGTGTCTTGAGAAATCAGAACTGCCACTGCAATGAAAAATGTAGAAAAACATTTTTTTTTTCCACACTTGTTTGCTTTATAATTTGCTTCTATGCCATTATTAGGGGCCTTTTTGAGGCTTTTACATGAAGGCGGCAGAGGAAACCAGCTGTGCTAACATTAGCACTTCGCCACAGAGCTACATTTGGAGGCCAGTTGTGTGCTAATTCTTATGCAGGGGTGCAAAAATGTTTTTGGGCTTGTGAGATTTAAGTCTGTACTGTCCAGTTTTTCTCCTGGCGGAAAGATTTGTCTGGCGTCATGAAGCTTATCCCTCCATGAGGCACACGTACCTACACTTGGAATGTGTTGAAAATCCCATACAAAACTACATTGCGACCGTATCAAAACACAACATTACATCCAGTATATCCAGTTCTCCCTTCATAAATCTCCCCGACATTAATGGAAACTGCATCATTTTCCAGTACCCTCCAGGATTTTTTTTTTTTTATCACAAATGTCCAATTTTGACATAAGCGCAGAGGAAGAGATGCGTCACTTTGCATGTGGGGAAAAACGCGCACTTCTTCTGCATTTCTTTGGCTTTGCTGCTATCACCATTTGCAACTTTATATTCATGAAAATTTTTTTATATATTATCCCTTAAAATAGGGTTTAATCGACCACAGCTAGACAAGCAAAGAGCCTTCAGCGTAGAATTAGAAGTGTGGAAAGGTAAGGTCCAGTAAGATGAAAACTCTTTGGTACTTCCAAGGAAAAAAAACAAACAAAACCAAAACAGATTGCACATACAGTATTTGACCAGCGAGAGATTTGCATCAAGTCATTGTAAAAAATAAAAAAAATGCACGACTGATCGGGGTGATATCTCGAGAGGTACTGGGTTTGGCGAAGGAATGAATCGGAGCGGGTGACTGTGTGGGAGCGCTATCAAAAAGCTTGCCATTCATGCACCGAACGTAGATTTTTTTTTTTCATTCAAGGAATTAAATTAGGTGCTTAGCGATGTCTGCTTTGCATAGGGCCCAGAAAAACCTGATAACACAGAAATGTGGCTTTCACATTGGAGGAGGAATGCAAATGTCTTAATGAAAATCTAACACAACAAGGATTAGCGGGTGTGGAAGGCTGAGGACTCTACTGGAAGATTCGCGCCACGAGTTAAGCTACGGCCATTTGTTCACCAGGCGAGAGGGCAGACAAAGGGAGAGGAAGGGAAATTTAGATCTAAAGGATAAGGGAGACGATGCCTTCCCGCTCCTGTGCTGCCTCCGGGTGTCTGCCGGCTTCCGATGAGGGACAATCAGCCAAACAAAACGTAGCAACGGACACTCGAGGCGGAGTTGAAAATGCAACGGTAAAGTGAAGCGTAAAAAAACAAAACCCAGCGTCTGTCTCAGAAGCGGCTCTCGCCCTTCACAAGACGGGATCCATCGGGCCGACGCCGAAACAAGCGTGTCAAGGGTGATCCGTCCTGACTGGAGATATTTGTCTCTATTATTGCCACAAGCCACCTTTTAATATCACTTAATTAACGTTTTTTTCCCACTTTGGGGGGAAGGGAGAGGGGAATGGGGGCGCTGGTGCGTCGCCAAGGCCGCAGTTCGCAGTCCAAACCGGACGACGGTAACCTTGACAGGGGAGGGGGAGGACGGGTTTCTTCACCACATCTGAGCGTCCCATTTTTCCCATTATTGCCGCCGCTCTTATCTGCAGAAACACTGAAAATCCAGTTAAACGGAGCCATTTTCTCATTTGCCTTTGAAGGTCACTTTTCATGCTCGGGGAACTCGTGTCATTCAGACGGCGACGAGGGGGCCCCCGCGCCATAATGATGGCCTTGATCCGCGAAGGTCCGCAGGGGCCCCCCGGTGAGCCCGGCCGCAGCCACTCGCTCTCGGGCCACAGCTGGAATTCACTCTGCTCCGACGCTCCGGCTGTGCCGACCGACAGCGAAGACGAGGGAGGGCGGCAGATCGATGAAGGGGGGGCGGAGCCGAGCGGTCGGAGGCCTGAGCTCACAGCTCCGACTCCGACGGCCCGACAAAAGCTCCTCGGGAGAAACCGGTCAGAGTTGGTCCTGAACGTGTGGGAGTGCGTGGCAGAGACAAACGTTCTATTTTATTTTTTCCTCTTCGCTTCCCCTTCCTCCCTCCCCTCCCCCCATTTCTTCTTCTCCTTCTCTGGCCGACAGGGGTTCGGGGGGGTCGGGGGCGGGTGGTTGAGTTTCAGCGCTGGCTCAGGAGGAGAAGCAGAGGCTGCAGCACTCCATGCAGATCTCCAGGCAGTCGGCGGACTCGCAGCAGGCGTCGATGATGCCGCAGTCCATGTCGCAGGGCAGGTCGCAGTCGCCGCACTCCTCCGACACGCAGCAGCAGCAGAAGCACGAGTCGTCGCCCACGCACGAGCCGCAGGTGGCACAGTTCAGCACGATGTTGCACAGGGTGAGGAACTCGCAGAAGAGGCCGGCCAGGATACAGTGAACGCAGCAGTCTGGGGGTGGGACACACAGAGGGAGTCACTCAAAGGCTGATCTGGATGAAAAAATACTCTGGAAATTTAGCCCTCTGTTTACTGCCGTCAACAGAAATGATGGTGTTCTGGCCTCTGGTTGCAACTGTTGCTTTGTAGACACAAGTCTAGAGGGGGAGGCCCCCTTCCTGTGACATCACAAAGGGCTGATTTCTCCGACTTCAACATTGTTGAGGTTAAGTTTAGAGAGTTTGGACCATTTGAAACTTTTGCCAATTAACAAATCCAAGTATTCAAGCGAGTATTTATAACTCAGCAGATTGCCAAGAGTTCATGCTTTGTTTTTTCCCCCTTGTAGCCACCAGTCACTACAGGCGGCATTAATTGTCAATTTGATTGAACTGTCACAATATTGCTGTGATCGCCCCAATTTTTAGCCATAACAGCATACGATGGTTCAAAGACGTGGGGTAAAATCTTTGATACAATCAGTTTGGGGCGACTGTATTTCAGGAGGTCGAGCGGGTTGTCCAATGACTGCAAGGTTGGCGGTTCAAATCCCGGTCCATCCCAGTCTGTCGTTGTGTCCTTGGGCAAGACACTTAACCCACATTGCCTGGTATGAATGTGAGTGGATGTTGGGTGGTGGTCGGAGGGGCCGTCAGACAGACACATGTAGCTTACCACCACCAGTGTGAATGTGGTGCGAATGAATGATGGGTTCAATGTGAAGCACTTTGGGTGCCTTGAAAAGCGCTATATAAATCCAATCCATTATCATTGGTAGTAAATATGTCTAATCCTGTGTCTAAAATTCCATTTATAACGTAGGGCCTTCCCAGTGATATACTGGTATCTGGCTGCCACCCTCCCCGCCCCTCCCCTCCCCCCTCCTCACCGTCTTGCGCCTCGGTGGGGATCTGCGAGCTGTTGCTCTTGGAGCTGCTCTTGCTCCTCTTGCTGCTCTGGGAGGTGATGGACGGGTTGGACTGCAGCTTCTTGCTGTGCCTGGGCCCAGCCGAGGACGACGACGAGGTGGACGAGCCGCCCTTCGGCAGGGCGCCCAGCTTCGGGTGCGGGCCCCCGTTCCTCACGCCGTTGGACTGCGGGCCGTGCGCGTGAGGCGGGTGGTGCGTGCCGTTTGCGTGCGGCAAGCGCGCGTGTGGGTGGTGGTGGTGCTGCTGCTTGGCTCCGTTGCGCATCTGCTGGCCGCCGGGCTGCGTCCGACACGGCTGGGTGGGGTGGATGGGCGTCGACCTGGCAACAGGCTGAGCTGTGGGGAGAGGGGGGGGGGGGCAGAGGAGTCAAGACGGGTCAGAGTGCAGAATGTCAAAGATGACGGAGGTGAGCACGGCTGGTTTAGCTGTTCTAGTCGTGAAGTCATTTTGAGCAAATATTAGAATTTGAAACTTTTTGATTCAAAATAAATCGATTTTCTTCTCATTTTTTGAGAGGCTCTTGGAGTGATTATCTAAATAATGCATTCAATTGTAATGACAAGACAGTTCACCCATCTATACAACTGCACAGTCAGTGAATGCAATGCAAAGAATATAACTATAAAGTACAAGTGGTGCATAGCTGATTGCTGTATTGTTGCAGCGATTTCACTTGACTTAAATCCCCACGTTATTGATTTATTCTGTAAGGAGTTTCTCTGCTGTACAACGACATCCGATTCCAATACATTTCAAACATAACATCTTTAGGGCGACAAGCTAAAAAATCTCTGCAGCTCCTCTGAGGATCCCCATGTGGGAGACCAGGATGAGTTTTCTCAAAATTCACGGCTCATCAGGTTCTCTTCAGATTTATGGACCGAAGGCAGCGACTGATATTCACCGGCTAAAAACAAAAAAACCCGCAACTTCTCGGACTATGACGACGCGATCTCGCTCTCCTAAAAGAGAAAACCCGGTCACGTCCAGCCGCTCCTTCGCTGCCGTCGCTCTCCTCCTCCGCACCGGCCGCAGAGACGGTTTCTGCGAAAGCGGAAAAAAAAAAAAGTCCACGTTCGAGGCAAACTGACGCTAAAAAGAGGCTTCGGGCTTCGTGAGGCAAACATACCTCCCAGTTTCTCTGTCATAACAAATCTCTGTGTGGCCAACTGTGGACGGCCGGGGAGCGAAAACACCGCTGGAGATTTTACATACTGGACGACGCACGTTGCAATTTAAATCCCGTGTGTTGTATCGTGGCTCCACATGTGTGAGGAGCCTTTCCAGCCTGAGGCTAATTGCTGTACGGCCTCAGTGCGTGAGTGTGTTTGTGCGCCTGTGTGCGCACACACTCGGTCTTGCACGTCACTCGGACAGAAGTTCTGCTCCGACCACCTCAAAGCCTGGGAGGAGTCGTGCCTTCGAGAAGTGACCCCTGAACTTCTTTGTCTAGACTCTTACACAACTCCGAAAAAAACGTTAAAAAATCAGTGGGAGACGAGATAAATGCGAGCGAGGGAAGGGAGGGGCGTGTTTGTGTCTGGAAAACTCATCTCTCCTCAGCCCGACTTCTGGGAAGAATGTCTTTTTTGATAGCGCACGAGCATTTGTTAACCTTGGCCGACGGCGGCGTTTCGGTGCGTTTTTCACCTCCGAGTGCCGCCGCCGCCGACTAACTACTCAACTCTCAGAGAGAGAGAAAGAGAGGGGGTGTGGGGGGGGCAGAAAGCACACCTTTAGCTGCCAAATCAAACACACGCCCTAAGAAGAAGAAGAAAGAGAAGAAGAAAAAGAAGCAGTAGTAGAAGAAGGAGAATAAAATGGAAGCCTGGTTTTTATATTATTATGTTTCCCTTCCGATCGAGGCCCCGAATACTTTCTCCACCCGGAGAAGCCGTGCAGTGACGTGAAGTGTGGTGAGAATTAGCGTGGCAGAGGCCCACTCAGAATCAAAGCTGAAACTCGACCGCTAAGACACACGCACACACACACACACACACACACACACACACACACACACACACACACACACGCCCGGGTCGAGACAAAGAGAGTGCAGTGTGGTCCCGGGCTCTGGCTGGTCCTGACTGCGTCTGTCCGACGAGCCGCCCGGAGACAGATAACCCATCAAAGGCCTGTTTTGATTGGCCGATCCTACCCGCCTTTATTAAAGATTCTTTCATTCAGCGTTTTCTAACTCAGCTCCAGATGTTTGGCACGCAGCAGGGCCAGTATGTGTGTGTGTGTGTGTGTGTGTGTGTGTGTGTGTGTGTGTGTGTGTGTGTGTGTGTGAACCGGCATGCATCTGCAGTGTGCAGTTTGACTCAGCCTCGCTCTCTCCTTCCCCTTTTTAAAGGTCTCTTTACCTGCTGCTCCTCATCTCTCATCTCCTACTTGTGTCCCTCTTTCTTCATGTCTTGCTAACTTTTTTTCTTTCAATCTTTTTTTTTTTTTTTCAGTTTCTTTCGCCTCGGTGCAGCTTCGTGCTCGGTGATTTATTTGAACTCCCAGCTGGATGAATGTCAGTCAGACAAGGAATGAAAAGAAAGGGGGATTTAGAGAGGTGAGAGGGAGCCGTGCACAGTTTTCAGCATCCACTCCGGGGCTGCGTTATTCGCCGCATTGCACGTTCTTGAGAAATTCATACTTCTTGGGAACTTGTGTGTGGTGCGCGCGTGTGTGTGTGTGTGCGTGTGTGTGTGTGTGTGAGAGAGAGAGAGAAACGGGGAGAGACAGCAGAGCATATAGGTGGATCTGGCCCAGAGAGAGAGAGAGAGAGAGAGACTGAGAAGTCGGGACCGTCTCCAAGCGGAGGGTTGAGGTTAGGCCCACTCAGCCACACAAATATATGCACGCAAGAACACGTGCACGCACACACATAGACACACACACACACACACAAACAGAGGGTCTTTGTCTGTGGACAAGAAAGTCAGGACAAAGAGTGTAGAGCGGAGGAAACGGGTTTGCGGCTCGTGCAAAAGTCATCCAGCGCGGAGGGAAAGGCATATGTGTGTGTGTGTGTGTGTGTGTGTGTGTGTGTGTGTGTGTGTGTGTGACTGTGACTCATAAACACGGTGATTCAGCAGTGGGAGCTGTTTTAAAAATAACAACAAGTGAAAAGTTAAATGACTGGAATGGGGGTGATGAGGTCGGGAAACCCGCAGGGTCTGTTTGTGCGGAATTCAGTCAGAAGTGTCGATCACACGGGGGGCCGGAGGGTCCGGCGAGATCTGGAGGGTCCAGAGCGTGTGTGTGTGTGTGTGTGTGTGTGTGTGCAGATGTATGAGCCTATTGAGACTGCATGAGTGAGTCATCAGCTGGATACGCCCCTCAACCCCCCCACACACACCCTCCACTTCATCCTGGTCCTGTGGCGTCTCACAGCTACCCTGTACTTACACACACACACACACACACACACACACACACACACACACACACACACACACACACACACACGCCCTGACCCACTCACTCTTTGCTGGAATGAATCACCGGCGGAGACGGCGAGGTCTGTCCGACTGCAGGAGAAGTTGCTGAAAATGCTGAGACGCAGCAAAGAGACTCGCTAGTAGAACAGAGGAAGCTGCATCGTTGCCTCCTTTATCAGGAGGCAACACGACAAGGGACAATCTCAACAAGAACGCTCGCACGAGCCCGCATTTACTGCATTTTGGGACGGAGAAAAGTATCTCAAGTGCTGTGGAGGCGAATGTTTTTAGGTCGTTGCGAACAGCAGTGAAATAGATTTTTAGGCCTGTTATTATTTCACTGTCATTTTAAGTGTAATAGCTTCTGAAGAGTCTCTAAGAGACACATTTTACAGCCTGATGTTTTTCCCCAGGCTGCTGCTTTATTCTGAACTAAAGTCGGTGATGCATTGGGTGTTGTTGTTGTTTTCATGCCTGATTTTACCCACAATTCTGCACCAGTCAGCACCTCGTTAGGTACAATCAACACGGCAAGTTGGTGCAGAAATGTGTTGGTGCGTGACGGAGTCATAGGTCAATGAGATGAACCGCTGCTGAGCTGCAGATTGAAAGGTTTGACTTTTTAAAATTAAAGTAAGTAAAAATACAGCTGAAACAATAGCAGGAGAAGAACCTGATTGTTTTATGACCACTGTGTGTCTCATCACGAGTCTCGCGAAACACGAGTCCTTTAAGTCACATGACTCAGTGTTAAGTCCGCAGCCAGAGCAAGTTCACCCGTTGAACTTCACGTTTAGCAACATGGGACTTTGACCACTTGGGCGTAATTGACTCGGCGATGAGGAGGACACCTTTCACCTTCAGGTTGCCTGGCTGAGCTCGTTCCCAGCTCTCAGCCGCCAGGACTTGGCTCACCCGCGCAATCAACGTCCTCGACGAGTCCTGAATTGGCCATGTTAGGAAGTTCCAGTCCGACCGCACAGTTAAGCAGCGTCCCGGCCTCCAGGAAATGGCTTGTGGTGACAACTGCTGCATAGTTCCGCTGGAGGTATGCAGCCCTGGCTGCCAGTCGTTGCCAGGCAGATTAACTGCAATGTGTTTAAATGGCCCTATACAGAATTTTTTTTTTTTTTTTTTTTTTAAAGAATGAATTTCAAGAACGGTTGTTTTGGTTGTAGTTTTGCACTGCAACCAGTTGTGAATCGTGCCAGAACCAGGAAAAAACTGAAGACGTGACCGTCGCCAGGAATTTGATTTCTACATGACAAATGAAAGTTTGCCATTGCCGTTTTTTGCCGTCCGGTGTCCAGTATTCGGTCTGCAGAGGAAAGAGAAGCAAGAAGACAGCCGGCGGCCCTGACCCATGACCCCCCCCCCCTACCCCCCCCGACACGACCCCAGAAAGAACTCGAGTCACGTCGCTGCTCACACGGCCGGACTTTCCAGCACTCTCGCCGTGTGTCTGCCTTGTCCGACAGGATGTAAATGTCACATATGTGTTTTAATAAAACCACTGAGGAGATAGTAAATTAGGGTCGGTTGGGGCGGACGAAAGGTGGAAAACATTTTCTGGACATAACTCAACGTCTTTTAAAAGCCCTTTGAACAGCCCTGTTAAGGTTTCCCGCAGGCTGTGGTCTTCTTCCAGCTGATGGATCCACTCAGTGTGTGCAGGATGGAGTGGATATTGAAAATGGATGGATGGATTAATGGTTGTAGCACCTTGTTCTGCAGGTTCCGTAGACTAGACTTGGTTTTTCAGGAAAACCGTCCCTAACGATCATGTTGCGAGTGGAGACAAACTTGTTTCAAAGTGCTGAGGTGTCAGAAAAATGTCATATTTGAATAATTTAGACTTTTTCCTCCTGGACTGGACTTCATCTCATGGCCCAGGACTGAAACTGCACTTAGCTGACGGCTCAGTTTAGCCCAAGAAACACTTACAAACCATGATTTCTTCACTTGGCCAAAGAAAACACGAGCCCTAAAACGCTTTGCACTGTCGAAGCTGCTCTGTTTTGTTTGACTAAATTGCCTGTTTGTTGCGCGTTCTTTTCTTTTTTTCTCTCTTCTTGTTTTCTTGCTGCGTCGGCTTGTTTACTGCGGCGATGGTGGTGCCGCACATCGGCTGCACATTTGTTTGTTGTCGTGCCGCTGGTGCCGAGGATGTGGCTTGATTGTGTAACGTGAGGCTGCGCGGCGCTGCGGTGGCCGACCTGATAGCGCTGCCCGTCTCTGCGTCTCGTCTGGAAGAATTATGGGCAAAGCGATCGTTGCTGACGCTGCTCTATCGAAGCTGTCGCTCAGCGGCTTAAAGGGAAAGTTCGCCCCAAAATCAATAACATGCCGAGGCTCATTTTTCCTTCCTTTAATGCCGCTGCTCGCCACAAAAAAACGCCTCATTATTATCTTTTAAAATCGACATAAATCTTGATTTTTGTTGAATAATTTTTATCATTTTGTGTCTGCCGGCGAAACTTTTGTCACTGTTTCAGGTTTGACGGGGCTCCAGTCACTGCAGAGTCTTGGGGTTGTTCACGCGCATCTCTCGCGAAGGGATATTTGTCATTATAAGCAGCGTCGGCAGGAGCGTTTATGGTCTGTCATGCACACATCACATCAACTGCACGTCTCTCCATCCATCACAGTGATTCACGGCAACAACAACGAGTCTCGAACCTCAGATTGCGAAGCCCGCAGCCTCCGCAGCCGCGTGTCAAGCCGAGACTGCGGACTGTAAGTCGGGAAACGCCGCACTTCAGACTGATGAAAACAAAAATTGAAAGTGTCATAAAAGCTACCGCCGCGCTGTCGGCCCGTAAATTAAACGTCTGTGCCGTGGGCTTGGAGCGGCCTCAAACATCTGTGAACATGTGTGTCGGCGGTGCGTTGCCAAACACCTTTGACGTCAAAGACGCGCGCCGCCTTCGTTACATCACTGGCAGCCGGCGGCGCGCGTGCGTGCGCACAAACCAACACATGTCTGAGGGCTTGCGTTGCACATTGTTCTCAGACATCTTGTCACAGCTCCTAAACCAGCAGACAGCATAGTATAGCTCTGATGTCATGGCTCGCCAAATGGGGGTAGCGTCTTTTTTCTTCTTCTTCTTCTTCTTCTTCTTCTTTTTTTTTTGCTTTGCTTCTGTTTCCTCACCTTCTCACACTCACAAACACACTCTTAAATGCGCACACAGATGTCGGGCAGCCATGACCTCACCCTCCGGGCCTGAGTCACAGCTAGCCTGTTGTGTCTCAACTCTCATTGTGAAGCCCAGAAGAACAGCCGTTGACTGACTGATTGGGGCGTGATGCAGGCGATATTTAAATCCTGGAAGATACACAGAGTGACTCGGGGCGTGCATACACACACACACACACACACACACACATACACACACACGTGCGCACACAAAAAGAACAGGCAGTGACAAACGTGTTATTCCTCAGACAAAACTGGCAGCTGCCTGCGTTCACCTGAGACGATAATAACGCCTCGTCCTGTTTAGGTTTGAGGTTCGGGGTCGAATAAATCAAGGTGTAATTCGCGGCACTGTGCTTGGAGCAGGGCTGTGGATGGATGGATGGATAGATGGATGGATGGATGGATGGATGGAGGAGACACAGGAGGGCAACCAGAGCGGTGGTTCAGTCAAGACGGGCGAGCTCGACAGTACATTTTGTCCTCCTTGCCGTAGTTGCGTAACTCTCCTTGCTCAACATATGGAGCTGGTGGGTCTCACCGGTTTTATTGGGATTTAAAATAAAGCAGGAGGGAAGGAGGGAAGGAAGGGCGCAAGAAGAAACTCAGACATTTCAGTCCAAAGCCTGGGAAAGAGGCAGAGAATGAGGCAGGTAGCCTTCAGACAGCGACACACCTGCCCAGGTCCAGACTCACACACACACACACACACACACACACACACACACACACACACACACACACACGTCAGGCGCTCGTCTTCACTTCCTGACTCAACTGCTGGTTATTCAGTTACCACAAACTAGCTATTAGGAGGAGGAGGGGCTGCGTGCCGGCTGGCCGTGGATTCCAGGAAACGTGCCTGTAGCTTTCTAACACATGCTCAGATGTCAGCTCTCCCATTCGTCAAAAAGCAGCCCGCTATTCCCCGCTTTCATTCATCCGTCATTCACTTCGGCCCCCCAAGCCCCAACCCTGAATGGCAGGAAGTGCAGATTTAGAAAAACAAAACAAAACAAAAAAACCCTTCCAGGCAGCTTTTAAAGAAAAGTTTTACAATTGCTTCAAGGTTGCTGGTTGCTGGCCGAGCATCCAGGCAGCTCAGTGAGGCTCTTTGTGGCTGTTATTATAGCACCGTTTGGATGTTTATGTGAATACATGACATAGCTGAGAGTTCATTTGGGATTCTGAAACTGGAAAAAAAAAAAAAAAAGTGGGAATAATGGCATGGATTGCATAACAGGCACTTGCAGCATTTGTGGGAGAGAGTTACAGAGAGTTGCAGTTTTCTCGCTGGGCCTCGTCCTTCTGTGTCTGAGGGTATTTTTAAAAAACTGACTTTTTTTCGTGTACATAAAACAATACAAACTCCCTCTGCACACCAGGGATGCTTTAAAATAATCTTGTCTGCGACCTGCCAGTCAGCCGACCAAGAGGTGGCGCTAAGTCAACCATATGGAGAACGACAATGACTGAAAGTTAATGTGAAACACTGTCCGATCAACGTTCATCCATTTATCCAACCAGGACTATCTTTGGTTCTGTCACCTGCTTACTGAGGTTAAGCATCGCTGAGGTGAACGACTGCATTGGCACCTGCTTGAACATAAAGTCCAGCACAATTCAATGGTGGGAACACCGATTGGTTCGGATCAGCTGGAAAACGGTGCTTGCACTTGGATTCCTTCTGCAAAAAGAACCGACTCGAAGACAAAAACAGAACAAGACATTAAAGCTGAGGAAAACTTGGAACGGCACCATGCTGAAACCATCTCCGTTTGTACGTTTTAAAAATGTAATTTCTCCTTTTTGTTTTCTAAACTGTCAAAGTATGACAGGACATGTGGAGAGCGTTACACGTAAACAGCCCTCGCAACTAAAATCAAACCAAATGTTTTCTAGGAACCACCTTGAAGCCCTGGTCCGCCGAGAGCCCAATGGAGACATTTCAACCGTTGACGGTTCGAATGTTTGAAACAAGGCACTGGTGAGATGAACAAGGCTTCCTTGGTTGTTCCAAAAAAAAAAAAAAAAAAAGTCAAATAATTGCAAAATTATAAATTCTCTTGGAGCCATAAGAAAAAGAACATTAAGTGGAAATGTGCACGTCCCTGTTCTTCCATTTACATGGAAAGCAAAGTGAAGAGCCACAGAGAAAAAAACAGGTTCTGCTGAAACTGATTTTTAGTTGATGGAACAAACACATGAATAGTGGCATTGTCACCAACCTGGGAGAAGTATCACTGCCCTTTGTGACATCACAAATGGCTGATGTTCAGACCTAACTGTTTCAGCACACACTTTCTTCAAAGTGGAGCTGGTGAAAGAAGCCCTAATGGGCTTTTCTCTGGTCTAACGAGTTTATTGACAGGAGAAAAAAACAAACTGATCAAGCCAATTTTACACAATTCAGGAACTTAAAGCAGCGGAAATTAAATCATTAAATAGGAAACCTAGAGGATGCGACGTGTGTTCCTAATATGAACACAAGACATCACAATATAAACATAAAAGGGCAGAACAGAGATTGAATTCTTCTTGACCGATTCTGGCAAATCCCAGATTAAGTCAAATATTTATCAGTTTTCAAATATTTGACTTTCCTTTCGGGAGCCAGAAGTGGAAACAGATTGAGGGAAACTAGTCCTGCTCACCTTCTATTGTAGCCCTGGTGGCCTGACACACTCAGCCTCAGCAGACAGCCAGGGTGTAAAATGAGTTGCAGATGAACGGAGCAGGATAAAAGAGGAAAACAGGTCGGAATGTGTTTTTATTTTAGGTGCAGGGATTTGAGTGCTCCAGAGCTGCTTGTGTGTTTTTGTCAATCTTTTTTTTTATGTCTTTTCAGAAAGGAGAAGTTTAACCTACTTTTGCCTAAAAGGCATCAATACCTCTGCCGGTGTATATGATTACCTGACCTATTTCTGCAGGGCGTGTGCAACGTGTGAGAGAAAGGTCAGGATGATGTGACTCACCGTGGCGCAGATCGCTCATGGAAATAAAACTTCCCCCACCTCCACCCGTCGCCCCACCTACCCCCACCCACCCCACCCCTTCCCACACGGTCCCGCTGAGCGCGTGCGATAGCGTTGTTTACTCACAGATGACGGTCTTGCCAGGCGTGGTGAGCTCGGTGTGCACAAGGCTGCCGTTCCGCCTCTCGCCGTCGTCGCCCCGCAGCCTCTCCGGGGTGCCGTTTACCCTCAATATGAGGGGCTCAGTGTAGGTGAGGGCCTCGTCTGGGTGGAGGAGGGGGGGGGGGAGAAAAAAAAACAAAAAAAGGGACACGGAGACAAACCCGCTCATTAGACAGAGTCCGTTTGAAGACTGCAAAATGGTACCTCCGCGTGGTGTTTGCATTTTCAGGGTCCCGAGGTCTGTTTCCCTCCTCTGAAGCAGGCGGAAGCAGATGCTTTCCACATGCGGCTTATCAGGTATCGTCAACAGCTCGCAGCGAAACTGGTCCACCCCCGTGTCATTTGCCATCCACTCTCACCCAATTAAAGAAGAAAGGAGCAGTTCTGCTGACTGCAACAAAGCAGAAAATTTTGTCTCTGCGTGCGCCTGTGTGTGTGTGTGTGTGTGTGTGTGTGTGTTGGTGTGCACGCCGTCCCGGACTTGCATCTGGAAGCAGTTAAATCCGCCCCCTTGGGACTGTTCAGGGGCTCTATGCGCTCGCTTGTGAAACCTGAAATCGGTGTGGTTCTCTGCTCGTGCTGGGACGACTGTTTTTCTTTTTTTCTTTTTTTTTCGCTGTGCAAGAGAGCGAGTGCGCATGTGTGCGCCGCTGAATGAATGCGTGCACGTACGGCACATGCAGGTCTGGATGTTTTTCGTTTTCGTTGTTTTTAATCAATGCATTTACCGGTATCACGCAGCGCCCCAACCAAGACGCGATTATGATTCTTATGATTCATCATTGCTTTTTGTTATTATTATGCACACACATGCATAGCCTACATGCACTTTTTACACAGAGGCCTTGGAAGCGCGGAGCAAGGCTTGGGCCTCTGAGAGGTGCAGACTCATTCCTGGGCAAATAGGAGCCAGCTGGGTTTGATAAACACACACACACACACACACATACAATCCAAACCACGTCCTGTGCACGGACTCAACACTTCCCGGCTCTGTTTATTTACTCTTTCGACTCTCGCTCACGTCTCTATCTGTCCTCTCTTTTCTGTCCTCGGCCGCTCACGCGCTCTCTCTCTCCCTCTCTCTCTGCCTCTCTCTCTCCTTCTCCGACTCACGTTCCCTTTTCCGGGCCCGACAAACAAATTCTTTCACACGTGTGACATAACTTTATGCATTTTACGGCTACGCCGGCAGTTAAAAATACCCTGTTTATGCAGAGATGCCTCGGCTGCAGCGAGGTGTTTGAAAACGGGGATGAATGACGTGACAGAAAAGACAAACAGGACTACTGTACGGATCCTCTGGACGGCTGCCGCGAGCGGGAGAAACCATTTGGTTCATTCATTAATGCGGGTGGGAAAGAATAAATGTGAGTTATGCAAGCGCTGGTAGGAACATGAAGTGCTATCCAGTTGTGTGTGGATTATCGCTAAGGGGCGAATAAAACCTTTCCTAGTAATTACATCGGCATACTTTTGGAGTAAAGCTGAAACTCTGCCACGCTCAGACGTTGCTCTGAGTTTAGTGGCTAGAAGTAAACTCACTCGTCACCGACGCGGCGCACTTTTGAGGAAAAATCTGAATTTATGACTCTAGCTACAGTTTCTGTCTGTGGCCTCTTTGAACCTGACCTGCCAAGACAGATAACCGGCCACCCAGGCAGGATCAGGAGCCTGCTCCAGGTTTCCCACTGTTAGTGGGCAGCTTTTTTTCTTCACCGTTCTCGCCAAATGTTTTGTGCAAGGAGAAACAGAGGATTTGTTTAAAGTACAACTTGAAATAATACCGCAGGACAAAAACCTCTGCATGTTGACCGTTTCCACCTTTGTTGCTAACTGGTGCCAATTCAAATTAATGAAATGTTTTATTTTGAGATCACACACATTTTATCATAACTTTGGAACACAAAATGAATGTTTGGGTTTTTTTGCTGCTACTTGAAATTATTGTTTTTTTAAACATGACTTCCCAGAGTTCTCTTTGAAGTTGTGTTACAGCAACACCCTTCCTTTCTTTGTGTTGGAGACTAATAATTTCCCCACATGTAGAGATTCAGTCAATGTTGTTAATCCTGGAGAGATATTATACAAACATTTTAAAAAATGATGTTAGATTAATCAAAACTTGAAGTCAAAGTGACTCGGTCGTGTGAGTTAGTTCAACTTAAATGCAAATGATTGGCGTTTAAAGCCTTGGAGGGGTTGTTTTATTGCTTTTAGCTTCAGTTGTGTGTGTATGTGTGTGTCTGTGTGTGTGCGTGCGTGTGCCCGATTTACTGTATGCACTGCCATTTCTGTCTGTGTGTGAGAAGCTGCAGACGTAAACAGGACCTTAAGGAATGGGAAGCGCTTCCTGCGCTTCCGTTCTATTAAACAGTGGTACACAAACCACACACCTGTGCTCAACACACACACACACACACACACACACACAGACATAAAAAACACACATACTCATACTCCAATGTTTTTATATCTCCTACTACCAGCTTTCTCCGCTGACACACATGTGTCTCCGGCATGTGGAAGCCATTTCTGGGGCCCCATGTTGTATCCATTAGCCTCAATCAGGCGGCTCCACATATAAAAGCATCTTGTGAGAACTGTTGCCCTCAACACGGCTAAATGTCTAGTTTACACATACGTGAATCTGCTCATTTCTGTCAGGGGCAGGCAGCGTGTGTCTCTGTCCATTTTCCCAGCACTTCACACCGTGCTGTCACTGGCAGTGTTGCCGTGCGCTGGCGGTGCTGTCAGCTTTACTCCAAATAATAAATAGGCTTCAAATGTCTGGATTCAGTCAGTTGGATTTGTTGAATAGAAATCATTTTTCATTATTCTTTCTCTTGACTGTCCTATGCTGCTTGTATCTATCATGTAAAATGATTTGGGGCGGATCACCGTAAAACACGCGCTGCAATTCAAGTCTTTGAGACAATTGGCAGGTTTGAAAAAATATATTTCTGCATCTGCAGCGCAACTCCAACAGAAAGTGTTTCAGACGGCATGTAGTGGTTATACTTCTCTCTCTCCCTCTCTCTCTCTCATGTTGTTTGGCTTCTACTCTCTGAGAGCTGCTTTTGGGGGCAATTATGTCGTTATCAAAGCCACATGAAAAGAAGAAAAGAAAAAGAAGCAAAAAAAAAAGGTTCAGTGGGATAGAAAAAGGGAGGAGGAATGGGAGAGAGGAGAGGGGAAAGAGGAGAGAATAGGAAGAGGTATGAGGGAACGGGAAGGAAAGAAAAAGGGAACAGGAAAAGGAAGGGAAGGGTGAAGAGGAAGAGGGACGTCAGAGATCAATCAACAGCAACGGATTTGAGAGGACATACATTATTAAGTAAAACAAGTGATTTTTCCAAGCCGTGTGATTACGTGCCAGCTGATCTCGGTGCTGCCACCACGGCAACGTGTCCACTTCCCTCGTCAACGCTGAACTTCTCGGCTTGAAAGTGTAAACACTTTCCCTCTTCCGAAGGCTTCGAAAACCACAATTGTTGGAGCTGAACCCGTCTACGGCAGACCCCACAGTACCATCAGAGCAGCCCTTCGTCCATTTGGCATCACCGTCAGACCACTGAAATCACCAAAACCACCGAAACCGCGTGACCTCAGCGCCGTCACTCTGATCTGAGAACGATGAGCCTCTAATTCACATCAGGCCAGAGCAATCAAGAGCCGCTGAGGAGATCGCTGCACCTCTGTGTTTACACGGTCGGCCGAGTGTGTCTGTTTGCATGCGCCCGCTCCAACTGTGTTTGTTTGTGTGTGTGTGTGTGTGTGTGTGTGTGTGTGTGTTTTCAGTGTCTTGTGTGCATACGTGTCAGCGGCCCAGAAGGAGAGGTCTTTGAGGAATTTCATTTTCCCGTAAACAAACAGTTTAAACCCATTAAAGCAGAAACATATGGATCCCATAGGCTAAGGGTTACCATAAACACACACGCACAGTATGTGAGCTGGCAAATGAGGTGATATATCCTGGATCACCTGAAGGGGAGCACATCCTGCTGCTCCTCAGGCTACGCTCCCCGAGGAGAAACAGGGAGCCGCGTCGAGTTTACCCAACGTTTTTTTTTTTTTTTTTTTTCACTTTTCACTTGATGCTTCAGAGGCACAGACTTCTGATGCGGGAGCGGGGTCTCTGCGGTGTGTACATCCCTTTTGGCAAAGGCGTACAGTACATGTGCACCCCGCCGGGGGCCCGGACGGGATGCGAAAACAAGGCATCCAAAATACACCGCATGAGTTCATAACGGCAGAATCTTTCGTCATGTTGCGACAGCACAAAGGCAGGATTAACGGGAGGCGACGGGAGAGGATGGGGATTCGCGTTTGACGCCGTCGGAGGCGATGTGAAAAGGAACCGCAGCGGTTTATGAAAAAACAAAGATTGCATCTGTTAACGTGGTTTCAGAGTCATTTAAGACTGGCTGGCAGTTAACTGAACCCTAAATCAGTCAGAAAAACAACACAATCACTGTTTAAATAGCGGCTGGCTCGTTGGAGCTTCACTTGCAGTTCAAACAGTTCGAACGCACATTCAGGCACCACTAACTTGTCTCGAAAGAAAAAACAATCTATGTTTTGATTGCCGATAGAGAGACAGGAGTCGGGGAAAGCTGGAAAGAGGACACAAAGTGACGAGGTGCAGAGCAAAAAGTGAGCAGATAATCAAGATAATCAAGTTCAGCAGACGCCTCGGTAGCAGCTCTCTGGCCAGGACTAATGACTGGAACTGATTAAATCCACACACAACCGCCGCGTTTTGGACAAAATGCCGTCGATAGTGTAGAAAATTCATGGAGTTGTGCAGCGATGGCATCAATCTCACTTACGTCCTCCAGCAAACAAAGAAAGAAAAAATCAAGGAGGCAACTGTTCTGCTGCAACCCAGCCAAGAAGGCTGAGACACACACACACACATACACACACTGCACGCGGGGTCTGTGAGTGCACTACTGGAATATGTCCAAAATCAGAGATTATAGATGCTGAGAGAATGGAGCGGTGTAAGCTCATTAAAGACAAAAAGTGTCTGCTGTTGAACAGGCTCAGGGGGGATTTAATTGTCTCAGACTTTGTCTCTGAGATTCCTCCAGTTTCTGGGAAAAAGAGCAAAGAAAAATGCCCTTGCAGCTGCTCCACTGGCTGACAGCGGCAGCCAAAGCCTTCAGCGCGGGGACCACACGACCAGATATACAAACACACAAACGCACGGTGATCATAAACAAGACTTCACAGGAAGACACGGTCCTCGGGTGTGACAAAGCACATCCTGCCGGGGTTCACACGGTCGGCTGCCCGCAGAAGACCGGTGTTGGCGTGCTGAGGGGAAGTTTGGGAGGCACGCAAGGTAGCAAGAACGTTCCTGGAAGACAATTTCTTTTGCGGTTGTTCTTTTGTCTTAAGCTATTTATCGAAGCTATCTATCTATCTATCTATCTATCTATCTATCTATCTATCTATCTATTGCTGAACACGATTTTAAACAAGTATTTTTATATAGAACATATAGAATATCTTACGTACCAACTGCTAATTAGCTGAGCTACGCTAGAAAGAGAGTACCGTAGCTGCTGCTTTTCCTGTGTTTGCGAGTTTGGTGGGAATGTAGGGGGGAAAAAAAGAAAAGAAGGCACACTCATTTTTATAGTTCAGAGATGCTGTAAAAAAAAAAAAAAAAATGCCTCAAATTGCTCCAGGTTTATTTCGATCTCTGTGAGAAGCTAAATTAGACGCGAGTCTCAACAAACCTCAGAGACCCGAAAGGAAACAAGTCAGCAAACAGCGACATGGAGCAAAGACGGAGATAAAATAAACACAGTTCAGGCTGACATGTAGACAGAGGGATTATTCTGTGTGGCAGAGCAGCAGGATGAACAGAGACAATATGGTGACACGTCGAACGCGGAGAAATTCCCTCATTTGTGCCGGAAGGGGGCTGCGAATCCAGGATTTTCAGCTACAACGTATTATGCATTTTTTGAGGACTAGATTAAACAGCACAAAGCCTCGTGCACAGGCCTGATCCCAGAGTGAGGAAGAAAAAAACACACCCATGGTCTCTGTCAGCTGTGGGATTATCAGGAATCATCCTTTCACACATTTAGCACCAATAACTGAAACCACCAAAACATCAGAACGCTTCCTGCCTGTTAGACCACAATTAAGAGAGATGAGATCTTCCTCGGTCTCTGTACACAACCAGCAGTTCGGCAAATCCTGCACGTTTGTTTTGTGGAGCATCTTAGTTCTCGGCACACGCAAGAAAGTTTCCAAATCCACTGCTTTAGCTGCCTGAAGGTCAAGTTGCAAATTTCACACTGTGACTTGGGGTAGCTGCTACCTCATCCGTGGCAGCTGTTAAAAGTCCGACTCACTAACCTCCAATCGACAACATCTTCGGTCACTCTTAAATTAGTGTCAGTGTAAATCAGTGTAATTTCCTGAACAGTCAGCTTCTTTCACAATGAAAGAGATGCAACTGCCCTCAATCGGAAAAAGCACAGAAGCTTCTCTGAGTTGGAAACAATGGCTGTGGCTAAAGACATTAGCGTGCATGCTAATTTCTCCTTTTCTGGGTTGATTGTAATTTCAGCATTAGAAAAAGACAAAAAAAAATACATTTGAAGTGGCACTGGAGGCTTTTCACAGGAGACAACAAGCTTTCTGTGACGGTGTGCCTTGTGCTGCCAATCACAGGGATTAAACTGGCAGCGACAAAGCTGATTTGTCCGCTTAAATGTGACAGGCTGGTGGTTTGAAAAATCACCTTCCAGTTTTGTCTCCCCTTCAGTAAAACTGTTGATGGGTTTGGTGAGGAGAAAAATAAAAAAAAATTAACGTGGTGAAAACAGTGACGGCTCCATGCAGCTGGTAAAGTCTAATGGAGGAATGTCACAAATGTCTGGAACATCAGCCTGTTTGCGCCACAGCATGATTGCTGAATTTGCTTGTGAAATTCTCCTTATTTTTCTGTGATTGTACTCCACTGCTCTGAGACCAGCCTCTGTGGTTTCTGGCCTCTTTATCAGGTAGACACAGTTGGATTGAGACAGATTAGATCTAAAAGATTTGCGAAATGTTCTGGGTGCTGGTCTCCAAAGAGCCAGTTGTGACAGAAGGAGTGCTGCCTCCCTCCCCTGCTGCTGGACTGGGCTCCGCTAATACTCCTTCCCTCATCCAAATTATGGTTTGGTTCTGTTAAAAACCCAAAGCCCGTGTGAATAAATGACCCTCCACTCCCCGCAGCAACCATTATCTCCTGCGAGTGTTTGCATTGAGACGAAGCTGGCTGATCGTCAGCAAGGCCGCAGCCATATTTTACATGTTTTTATGTGGCTGTTAAAGAGTTTAGAGTGAAGAATTAAAGCCTTGAGGCTGGCTGATGCGGCGGTTGCATGCCAGCGCTGCAGCTCCAGCCAATCAAAGCACAATGAGCTTGAACTGGGTGAAACATGAGTCATGAGCGTCTCTCCTGCTCGGGCCAGAGTGAGCTGGAGCGACTCAATGAACAAGCTGCCTCTCAAGCTGCCCAGAAATCTTGAGCTCCCACTTCAAGGCTGGGGATGAGAGATATTTCAAATTTAGCAGTGCAAATGGAAAATATATATATGTATATATATATATATATATGTATATATATATATATATATATATATATATATATATTATATATATTGCTTTCTTTTCTTTTTTATTGTACCTGCACTACTGATTAAAAAATATTTTTAGCTCACAAGGACAGACTTGGTATCTCTGAATGTCATCAATCATTTCATAGCGACCGCCTTGGTCTGACAAACTGTTGCTGTAATGAGCGTCTGACCCACTGGCTTTGAGAAAACCTTTGACCCCTGGCAGGTTGTCACATGACCGAAACACTTGCTCAGGTCGCGGTTTCAGTCAATCACTTAAAGAACGTATAGATTTGAACTTCTGCAGGCTTTTGATGACAACATAATAAAAACAAAAAAGGTCACATGACGAATATTTGATATAAGGTTTTCGGTTATCCAGCTCATTTTAGTCTTGAAGGTTAAGTTAAGGCAACTGGACTGAAGACTGAAGTCTCCGTTTCACCACATAAGCTGAGGAAAATGCACAGACCAACACACAGACGGCAAGAAAAGAAAGTAAAACGCAGAGAGAGAGAATACGTTGGACAGGACAGTGTGCAGAAAAAAGGCCCCTATATAAACAGACTCAATGCATCTTCATGCTTGAGCCAGAGCGACACTCAAAACACGCAGGCATCTGTTCGCAGCCCCCCTCCACACCTCCGGACCTCAACACCCAGTTTTAGAGGGCCGACAGATTCACTCTGCCACCATTAACTGTTGATCCAGTGCGTTCATTGATATTTATATGCAGTAGTCTCGGACTGACAGCATATTGAATTTTTAAAGTAAGTGCAGCGAGTGAGCAACTCTCTGCCCCATTCTAGCCCATAATAACGTACGATGGTCCAAAGACATGGACTGAAAACTTTGACATGAACAATGAAAAAGTGCAATGCTGTGGTCACGAGGCTGGTTGTGACGATATTCACCTGAATATTCACGTCCCTGCATAAGAGGGAAACATTAGTGTCAGATTTCTCAAATGCAAAAACAGTTGAATGTCATAGTTTAAAAAAAAAAAAAACTGTCCTGGATGCTGAAGTCCCTGTGAAAGCGCTCACTGTGGAGCTCTGGCATCCAGGGCAGGATGATGTTCTGACTTCCTTTCTTCTCTGTGTCGGAAACATGCATGTCGACGCAGGCAAGTCGTGCGAGCGCGCCTTTAACCCGAGTGTGCGCGTGTTGTTTTTTTGGGCGAAGCCATTGTGGGTAAACAGGGAGCGGATTTGTTTTGGGTTGGCACCTTGTGATTTAGATCCTCCAACCTGATGTCTCCGTCCGCTGATAGATTTATGCCTGAAGATCTGGCTCCATCCCAAAGTTTGATCTATATACGGGTTTTGTGCCCGCCGTGTGTTTTTCCAGAGGCTGAACTCTGCACGTTGAGGGAGCGGCCGAGTGCTGAAAGCAGGGCCTTGTTGTCTTGGTCAGGGCCAGTCTGACCAATCTCGCCCTCCTCCTCCTCCTCCCTCGCCTCCTCACCTACCAGCCCTCGGCCTGCATATCCACACACACACACACACACATACACATGCACGCGCAAGCAGACAGTCTAACTATAGTGGCAGAAGCCACAGTCACACTCTGTGTTTGCCTCCTCGGGAGCAAGCGCAGGTAAAGGCAGCGCCGCGAGAACATGTTCAGACACAAACGGTTTAATAACTAAAAGTTTCGGCGGAGGAATTATCGTTAAATCTGATGCTACACTCACCGTGGTGAACCACAATGCAGCCCAGAACAGAGTGGGGCTTGTGGATTTGATGCGCACGCACGCCTCATACACTAATAATTATAGATTATGGGTTTGGGCTTGCTTTAAAAATAAAAAATAAAATGAAAATAAGAGAAAGAACTCTCAGCGTGGTTCCGTCAGCAACAGGCCACTTTAATCTGTGCGCACTTCCTTAAATGCTCACCACACCCCCCACACCCGTCCTACACCCACCCGGCCGCTCTGATCTGCAGTCGGAGGTGCCGGCGTCTGGCTGCAGCTTGAGGAAACGTGAGTCACTGTTGATGAGTCACCCAGGAATCGACGCTGGCCTCGTTCTGCTCGCAGCCTTTCCCCTCTTCTCAGCCAGCGCCGGCCGACCTTCACCGTGACCAATCACACAAAGGGAGAAAGGGTCAACGGTTCACTCCAAATTTCCCAGTCCCGCTGCGGCCGTTAAGCATTCCAGTGCCGCTCGGCGGGTTGTTCGTGCTCAGATCATCCTGAGAGCCGCATCCACCCTCACCGACCGACTGACGGGTCGCCTCAGAACACAATTGTTGTGCCTGTCAGTAAAAACAGGCCTGACCTAAAAAGAATTTCCGCCCCATCCTTTCTCAGACTGGGATTAGTGCACGTGAAGGCTTCTGAAATACAAACACACCTGATGAATTTTTTTTTTTTTTTTTTTTTTTTGTTGCTTCTTCTTTTTTTCAAATTCGAAGTCGCCTTGGCTTCTGGAACCAGGGCAACGATTATAGAGGACAACACACGACAAGACCAGTTTCCAAACTGTATCTCGAACATCGGTAAACATCTCCAAGTTTTGCGGAAGGAAAAAAGAGTCGCTACTCTTGCTTGCAGCGGTTTCGTGTGATTGCTGGCAGGCAGTTAATGCAGACAACAGGGGGAGGTTGGAGCTCGGAGTAAGACGGGATGTCGTGAACATTTATCAGCTGTTGGGGTTGAAGTCAGGGTGAAATCATGAAACTGAGCAGACCCACAATCTGGGCTACTGGAGAAACACGGCGCCACAGTATGGCCCCTGTTACTCTAATAAAAACACAACAGTTTCTGCTAACGTTAACTGTAAAGCAACATATGCATTTCAACCACATTTCATTTCGTGTCAACGGATCCTTTTGAATTTTTTGACACATTAGGCCTTTGAAGTATTCTTTTAAATTAATCACTGATGACTGAAAGAAGTATTCTTGCTCCCAACGTCCCAAACTGAACACAGGTCAAAGCGTCTTGTCACAAAAGAGCATGTCAAGCTCCACGTCATGTTTTCATCGAAGCCTATTAGAGCTGAAGCCAACAAATCTGCGTCATCCGACCTGGAAAGAAACGTCGACTGTACACTTTCCCACTGACAACAACATGTTATTGTCTTTTGGGTTTTTTATTCTGTGCTGTACGACAGAAGTGGGAGACACCCAACAAAAACACACAATTAACTCTTGGAATCAAGGGTTGGGAGGAAGGGGTGCAGACCCCTGGGCTAACGTGAGTTACCGGGCTGACGGAGGGAAGCGCAGTGACTCATTCCATTTTGGAAAACCGACATCACGGGCTCGCGCGGTCGAACGAATCGGCCTTCTCCCGTTTCAGGGGTGAAAAAGTCACCTGTAGCTCGAGCGGAGAGGAAAAAGTGGTTGCACGCAGCCATACGTTCACACGCACACTCTCCATCCTTGGACTAGTATGGGGTTTGTATAAACAAAACAATCACGGAAAGATTTCTCCCCCGTCTACCACTCCCACCGCTAATCCACCGGCTCCTCTTGACTCAATCTCTTTAGCCACGTTCAGACTGCCAGCCAAAATCCGATTTGTAGCCCATCCAGATTGAAACCGGATGGCTCTTTTGTAGTCTGAACAGTCACAAATGACATGAAATCCCATTTTTTTCAAAACAGATTGAAACCACCTTGGCGAGGTAGTTTCAAATGGCATTTGGACAGATGCGTATCAGGCCCTGTTTGCACTTGGTCACTTGCAACTGTTTTTGGGGATCGTATCACGTACGCATCTTGAATCTGTTGCACAATCTGTTCGCACATAGCATTAACATGCGTCTCGAGCGTGCCACTTGTGATCGCATTAGTGCATTTTTAACCACTAGGGGCAGTAAAGCGCAAACTATGGCTAGTTTCACCTGAGAACGAATAAGAATCAACTTCCTGTTTGCGGACTATATCAAGTCACTTGCTTTAATTCTACTGCAGCTCGTGCGTATGGATCCGAAGGAGGAGTAACGACTGGTGGGACGGAGTGGTGATGACTTCTTTTTCGGATCAACAGTGGCGGGCAAATTTTCGAATGCAACGTCACACATTTAATCTCATATGTGGGAAACTGCGACCGTTGCTCCACAGACAAAATACGCTAATGCGGAATGAAATTTATTAGCATCCTAATAAAATAGTCCAACAAAAATGATTTGTTTTCGCTTCTTGTTTGTAACTTTATAATGACGACGCCGGGAGGTGGGGCGCCGACCAAGTACGTACACGGGAGAGGTGAGTGGAGTAGGCGGTCGTTAATGTGGACTGAGATCGCATTCTGTTCACACGTCCGTGAGGAATGCTGTGCGAAGCGTCGAAACCACCTCCCTGAGGTGGTTTGAGTGATCGGATGACAATACGGATTTGGACTGTTTGCACTTGGTTACTTCGTGTGATTTTTGCCGATCGGAATATGAAAAACGCTTGAAATGACCAAGTGCAAACAGGGCCTCAGTCTGAACAGCTCCAAACACACCGATCGGTTCTGACCGTCCGTGACGTCACTCTATGCGACGCAAGACCCAATGAGCCACCAGAGAGCGCCATTCGAGGTGCGGAGCTGGAACGTAATGAACAAGTACTTGTTGTACTTGTACGATTGGAGATGGTTGGACGGAGCCAATTGAAGGCAGACTGAGACTCATCACGCTACACGTCTGTGTGTGTCTGTCTTGTTTTGCCACTGCAGCTCCCTCCTTACCTGGACTGGGACGGGGCTTCTGGCTGGGACAAGTGTTTGCTGTCTCTGTGGTGGATGTCGCGTTTGGGTCGGGAGGCGGTGGAGCTGCTGGAGCAGGGTCCCCGTCATCAGGCGGCTCCGGGGAGACGGCCAGGGCGCTCCTCTCCTCGTCCATGGCTCTCGGGGAAGGAGGAGGAGGAGTGAGCCTGAAGTGCAGGAAGGAGAGAATATTATCACAACAATGTTCTGATAGACCGCACTGGTCATCAATCATCTGTTGATGAGGGGTTGTTGTTGGTTTTTTTTTCGTTTTTTTTTAATTGTGGAGAGGCTTTAATCTGCAAATAATTCCTCTTGCCCAAATACAAAGGCCAGATTTTCTTTTAATGATTATTATTATAAAGTGTTTCCTAAATGCACATTTGAAGAATAAACAACAAGGCTCCCATTAATTAAAAGTTGGATACGTTTTTTTTTCCCTAAGAACAATTTGTGCAAAGACAAAATTCAAATACCAAAAAGCAAAACGTGACCCTGTGGTCTCTCAGATCTTTGTTCTGCAAAACATTCACACAGCAGATGTCCTCCTACAACAACAGCAACACGACTCTTTCAACACGCTATGCACGCTCTCTGCACTAAGCATTGCGTTTTAAACATGTTGCAAATTCTAATTATTTTTTTTTGGCTGAACTATCATCTATCAAGTATCAATACCATCGGATGGGCGAGTAAGCTGACTGTTGTTGTCTTGTGAAATAGAATAGAATAGAATAGAATAGTATGAGGCTCTTGGATCTGTTAAACTCCATCCCTCGTCCTAAAATACTTCTGGACGTAGCAGCTTCAACTCTTTAAGGAGGAGGAGGAGGAGGTCAAACTCCCTAATGTGTAATTTTCATTCATTTCCAATGTTTTTGTTGTTGTGTTGCTTGCAGTGTGATGACTCTTGGATTTGAACATTTCACATGTTCATGTTTTCTTTTCTTTTCTTTTTTGCTCTTATTCACCCAGTGCGTCAAGGCCTCTATCTTCTCACACGGTCCTAAAATCTGAGTTCTGTGTTTCGATTGTGTTTGTACTGTTCAGCTTTCGGATCAGAACTTTTGCAGATGTGACAATAAGTGAGTTGCTCCCGAGAAAAACTGCTTCTTTAAAATGAACATTTTAATGTTTTAAAGTGAATTCAAATAACAAAGTTAATATTCTAATATGATATATGGGGGCAAGGGGGGGCATGATGTGTAATACTTTTATAGGTTTCAGATAAAATATTCAGTCGGGGAAACAAAAGAATAATTTCAGTTTTAAATGACAGCAAACACGATGCGGTACGAGCCACGTTGACTTTCTCACGAGGTTCATAGTTTTGTACGTGTCAGTTCTACTTAGAAAAACTACAGTAACAAATGAAACAAATAATTGCCTGATTCCGTGTGTAAAATATATATTTTCCCCATGATTCTCGGACTCCACTGTGGAGCAGCGGGCAGCTGTCAGCTGGCTTTGGCCTGATTCTCAGCGCTGCCGGACCCTGCGGGCCTCTCGACCTGGTCACACCTGAGCCGGACCCGTTCTGACTCACTCACCGGTCGTACCGGTCGTCTGCTCGCGTTGCATGTGTGTCACGTGCCAACGTGTGTTTGGCGCGCGCCCGCGCGCTCGGTCGGACAGCTGTTTGCGCGTTCCCGTGTTTTTTCTTCTTCTTCGCCTTCACTGCCTCCCGAAAAGTTTTGACAACCTACATTTGATTTTTTTTTTTTTCACCCCTGAGAAAACACTTGGAGTTCGCTAAATACACCTTTATAAACCTCAGTCAAACTGGGACGTGCTCAGTTTGAAAGAACATGAAAGTATAAAAGTTTGAATAAGTTTCGCGACCGGAGATAAAGACGCAACTTTTAGCCGAGACGAGAGAAAAAAAAACACACAGCACCAACAAGCCTTCCAGAGCAACCTATAAAAAAAATACCAGTCCCTCTTAGGGCAAATATATCGTGCCGTGATTCGGTACAATAAGAGGGATTGTTAGAGTTAACTAATAACGGGCGTATTCTGTTTACCTTTATTGCATGTCTGCTTCCCCTAAACGAGTCCCTGCACGCTCGCTGCCTCACCGTGAAGCTCCTGCCTCGCTCTGGATTTAAGACGTAACAAAAAATAAATAAATAAAGAATAAACAGATCAACAAAGTAACTTCCCCGCAACTTTGGTCAGCGACAAAAACAAAGCCCTCACCTTCTGTCTGGCTGGGACGCGGGGCAGCCGAGAAGCTCCGGGGCTAATTCATTCTCCGGCCGCTCCAGCTGGGCTTCTGCTGCTGCTGCTGCTGCTCCTCCTGCTGCTGCTGCTGCTGCTGCTGCTCCTCCTGCTGCTGCTGCTGCTGCTGCTGCTCGTCTCTCGGCCGCTGCTTCTCGCCACTTTCCCCGGTTAACAAGTCGCTTTTTCCTCGGTGTCCCGGTCCCGGTCAACGCATATTCTGTCCAGCAAGAAATACTTCACTCTCCTAAAGTTCCTCTGTGTGCGGCGTCCTCCAGCTCGCCAGATGTTGGCAAGTTTGTGTGTGTGTGTGTGTGTGTGTGTGTGTGTGTGTGTGTGTGTGTGTGTGTGTGTGTGTGTGTGTGTGTGTGTGTGCGTCCCTGCAGTGCAGAGGTCTGCTCAAATGCTCTTTGTATTGGGATGTATGTTTTTTCTTCTTCTCCTTCCCTTCTTCTGTTGCACTTCTGCAAAAACAAAGTCTTAAGACCGCAACCGTCCTAAACTCTGCTCCAAACTTCAAATACGCACGACTACCGCTGGTCCTGTGCCTCTCCTCCCCTCTCTTCTCCTCTGCTCTCCAGCTCTCTGTTTGCCCCAGACGTGTGTGCTGCAACCATCCCATTGGACAGGAAACGACAGTCAGCCGTGATTGTGCTTCCTCCAGGCTACAAACTAGCTGGGCTGAGCTACACTGTCATATAATTACCCCTTAACCTGAACCAGACACGGCTTCAACACAGTGCGGCTTTCATCGGGAGTTTACGGGGCCAGGAAAGCATATGTTTTGTCATTGATAATAGAGCAACAACTTTTCTTTTTGTTTTTTGTTTTTTGTTTTGGTATTTAACTTTTTATGTGCTGCGGAGGTAATGCAGGTAACGACGCTCAACGCAGGCTCCATAAACTCAGCTCATGTTTTCAAGCTTCTATCTGGACCGTTTTCTTTAAAGCAGCATAATGATGTGCGAAAAGCAAAGTGGGCGACATTTAAATGGATCTAGTGGCATTAAAATGAACAGGAAATGTCATGTTTTAGTGAGATAAAGAGGCTGAAAAGAAATAACTTGCATTTAATTTGCTAATAGCAGACTAGCATTTATATTTGCATAAACAAAGTTTTGCTTCGCAAAGTTTCTATAGTAGCCTGACTTTGACCTTGACATCACAACTAGTGCAAGTGGGACGTCAGGCTTTGTTTGTAGTTCCCATTCTTACTCGTAGGTGCTGCTGTCTCTCACACACCGGGCCTTTAATTGCAAGAGACCTTTTGACCTTAATATTCTGCAGTGATTTGATGGATGATTCAGAAAACGATTCTTCTCATCCGCTCGTATCTCCACATAAAAGATAAGAGGTCTAATGAATCATGATGACTTGAGTCAACCAGGACTTTTGTCGTTCACGTGCGCGACCGCTTCTTCTCCTTTAAATTCTGTGACTCATGGTGGCGCAACCTTTTTTTGTGAGTCTTTGGGTTCTATTTTTGCAAAAGGTCCCTAAAGATGTCCCGGTGGGAAACCAAACTAGGTCATTTTGAGCGCTGATGACTCATATTTCATCCCCACGATAGTAATCCAGCACGGCGTGCACACGTTGCACACACACACACACACACACACACACACACACACTACCGCCATCAGATGGTCAATTACAAACGTTTCGAACGTCGATGCTTTCATGCGCGGACGGACGGCGCTGTGTGTTCTAATGATTCCGTTTCGTCCGACATCTGCGGTGACATCTGCGCAGGATCATCCACCTGACAAACAAACAAAATCGTGTTTGGCCCGATGTGTTTTACCAGCAGGGCCCTCAAACCTGTGTTTACACGGACATGTCGAGACATTTGACAGTCGCAGCCCGCTAATACCATCGACCGGTTTGACCTCCTTTTTTTAAAAACAACTCTCCGTTTTCCATGAAAATGTGGTTGTTGGACAGGGAGTCAGATGTCAGACGCTTTTCGGATGTCACTTAATCTGATGTTCGTGTTTCCGTAGAGATTTTTTAACACCATATTTTTAACAGATATCAGTGGACCTATTAATGCAGGCTTTACTCCAATCTTCAAACACTATCAAATGTTTGAATTGTAAAAAAAAATATTTCTGTGGCCATAAATCAGATTGAAGGCTGGAAATCGGATGACTCACGACACTTATTGCCGATTACTTTCTTATGTTTTTAAGTGAAGTAATAAGTACCATCATAGCTTTTTAATGTAAAACAGATATAACTATATCAGATTTAAATGACAAAAAATGTAGAAGAAAACAGTGTCGTTTGATGAATGTCAAAATGTAGTTTCAGCCGTCACAGCCAGCAATGCAAGAACCTTCGGCACTGACTCGTGCCGTGTTGACACCTGGTGCTTGAGACTGTTGAAGGCGGGTGTTTATTTTTTCCTTTTTTTTTTCACTCATGATTGATGGTTTGAGGGAGAGTCGGGAGTGGAGGGTAGTTCTGGGCAGCAGATCTCCTGACAAGCCACACTTTTACCAATAAGTCGATAACCTCCCACTCCGTTTTGGTGAACAATCACTCGTGTGTAACAGTCAGACGTTCACGCCGAGGTATTTGGTGGGCTTTGTGCTCCGTGGGAGCTCGGCGTCAGTCTGGGCAGCGGGGTCGCAGCCTGTGTGGGCAGCAGCGGCAGCGTTACAACCAGCCTCCTTCCAGCAGAATTTTTTTTTTTTTTCATTTCGCCTCTGTTTGTTTTTTGGTGCGTGGAAGAAATCCAGACATATTGTATTTTACTCAGGACAGCTGGTTACTTACAGTTCAGCCGACCTGACCCACTTTATGATCCAAATACTTCTGTTACACATAATTCTTACAGATAGGCTATAAAATGAAGACGGATTATTGGGAGAGCTCGTCCCAAAATAACCCGCAGAGGATTTGAACAAAAATCTACCACTGGAAGGATCGGTGACAGCAGAGCTGCGGCCACGCAGTGATTCACATCAGCTACCTGCCAACATTTGGGGGCTGACAAATCGAGCCCGAAACGGAGGTTATAAACATATGTACAGCCTGGTACAAAAGCAGCTCGCTTCTCGACGGCCAATCCTGTTCATGACGTTTCATAAAACTTCTATCAGGCAACAAAGGTTGCGTCCGCAGCTCCAGGCGAGCCAAAGCTTTGACCTCAGTTATTAGCCGTGGATGAGAGGCCTTGTGGGATTTTTGGAGATGTCCCAGTCTGTACCTATTTACAGATCTTCAATTTTCTGCCTGGAGTGATTTTCACAAAAATAGCCCAACAGATCTTCACATATCTAACAAGGTTTTCTGGACTTCTGGGGTTTAACTTCTTTCTTAACTTGATCGTGCAATCACTCATATTTGTTTGCTTGTATGTTTATTATTAGGCCAAAAACACATTCAGATTTATAACATTGGCAATCACAAAACATGTTTGTAACCACTTAAAAGTTTCAGGTTTCAGGTAAATTCCCGGTTGGTACCTGTCAGAGATAAAATCCAACTGTTCCAAAAGGTGCTGACAGACTGTTTGCTGCAACTGAACAGTCTCTGCCGGATCCAAAAGCTCTGAATAAATCTCCAGAACAAGGAAAAACACATTTCCCCCTGTGTTTACAGCTAAAACCTTTTGCTTCCTGTTAAAACTGATGCTTTGTTAGACCTTGCACATGTTTGCACCATAACAAAAGCCAGGAGATGGTCTCACTGGGTGGAAGAAAACCTGGCTACTGTTGTCACTAACCTGGAGGAGATATTCGAGAGGCTTGTGGGCCCTTAGTGACATCACCAAAGGCCGATTTACAGAATTTTTTTTTTAGCGCACATATTCAGAAAAGGAGAACAAGCAAAAGAAGCAAAATGTGGACAAAAACAGACAGAATATTTGTAGAAATCTTTATGGTAACGTAGATTTTGCACAATGGCAAAGATGCAGAGCGGCAGACGTCAGTTAACATCTCTGCCCACATGTGGAAAAGGCAGAAGATTATTTCCCAAAGTACAGCAAATAAATGCTGCTTTGATTTAGCTGTTTATTCCTCCGCCGGTGCCAGATATCCGTTTACACCTCCGTCCTGCAGGCAGAGCCAACTCGCAGCACACTTTGTCAGGATCCTTTGGAACGGTTGAGGCTGTGAGAAGAATTCACTAATAGGCAACAACTGTGGGATTTAATTAATGTCAAAATTTGCACAGATGATCCATAACAATGAAAACTGTGGCCAAGTGCGCAGAGTGGTTGTCGTCCTGCTGTGCAGCTGCAAACCTTGGAGGTTTTGACTGGCGTTTTGCTGGTGAACAGGCCTGCAGTGGAAAAAAAAAAGCGAATAAATACACAGAAATTCAGGATGTAGTTTGCAAGTCAGATGATCGTGTGAATCACTTTTGAGCCTATGGTGTCTGTGTGCGTCTGTGCTGTCCTCATTTTCTGCTTTAAATCGTGATTGTGAGCATTTTCCAGCGACGGCTGCTCTTCCTCCACCTGCTGGACCTTTTTCTTTTATACTTTGTGACTAAAAGCCTCGGTGAGGCAGTTTCCAGAGCTACCCAGCAGATCCTTTAAGACCTGTGGGTGTTGTCATTTTCCGCGGCGGTATCAGCATGCTCCGAGCAGTTGCCTTTTCCTGCTGCTTTACATGCATAACTTCACAATTTTGTCATCTGCTGCAGGGGATCCCACCACCCCTCCCACTCCCCCTCCCCCCACCACCTTCTTGAACAGGGTGGAACAGGAGCACTGAGAAGTTGAGTCAAACTGACAAGAAAAACAAGAGTTCTCCAGTAAATTAAATGATTTAAAAAAGAAGAAGAAGAAGAAGAAGAAGAAGACCTTGCATGTGTAAAATCACGACAAAAAAATAACACAGTGCAATTAGAATGTCTTTGAACGGCGGACCGTACCTGTGGACTTAAACCAAATGTGAGCTTCAAAAGACTGAATAATGTTGACATTGAAGTTTTGTGTGTTTGTACAAGATTTACACACACACCCGTGCACGCACACACTAACACACACACACATGCGCACACTTAATCCGGCGCTCGACAATAGGAGTGGAGAAATTTCCTTGTCGTGGGCTTCCTGAAAAGCTCGGCACGCTCTCTCTCCTCTCCTTTCGCTTCTGTCCATGACTCACACCCCACTCCACCATTCAGCGCAGCCACAAAGCTCTCCACACTACGGTCCGATAGCTTCACTTTCAATTACTTGCTATTTATAATGATTTAAATAACTCAGGGGCGCTCAGCGAGTAATTTAATCAAACCTTATTTAACGGCCATTTAATGATTTTTTTTTTTTTAACACATTTGTCGCAGAGGGTTGCTGAAGGCCTTATAGATTTGCCGCATCTCTTTGTTCTGGTTCTGAGCGGCACCTTCTCGAGGTGATCAGGGACTCTTTGGACCGTCCAAGGTCTGTTGCACTAAGCAGATGAATATGGCAGCATCTTTTCATATTCCTCGGCCCCGAACTGAGTTATAAAACTAGCTTCCAATTATGAATGACAAGCTTGGTTGGTGCACACACACACACACACGTACAAAGACACAATGGTATTTTTGTGTGGCATCCAGGGCGAAGGAAATAACATCAGAACACACTTTGTTCAGAATCTTGAATCAAAAGTATCAACAGCCTTCATTTGCTGAGTTGAAGGCAGTTGGAAGACTTTTGTTCAAAGTGCAGAGGCCCAGAAGTCCAGAGCAGTTCAGCGCTTTTTTGAGAAGGGGTGCACGGACTCTGTGGAACATCGTGTTCTTGAGGCTATTACTCCGATGGCGCGGAATGTTAACGAATCAACACGGACCATAAGTAAAGAACACGCTCTTCTGCATTCCTGGAAGCCAGACGTTCATTTAATTGGACGTTAATTGACCTGCAGGGTTGCAGTTGTTTGCTCACAATGGTGTTAAGCATGTAAAAAATAAAGGGAAAAAGCCTCCTGGAGCGCAGTCAGTTTTGCAATTCAAGACATTTACATTTTATACTTATTTGTATTTGTAAAAGTCAGGATGCGTGACGGCCGCTTTGACTCATTACTTGCTGCTGGAGAGGTCAGTCACAGGAATAAGCGCCTCATTTTCCTCTAATCGCCTCCTGAAGTCAAGCTGACTCACTTTCGGTAACTGACGTATTTCATGTGAGCGCAATTTATCAAAAGTGCTCAATAGCCACTCGGCATGAGTCGCGCAACGGTGCTGGAAAAAAAAAAAACAGAGATCCATTTTTATCTCTTCAGGCTTTCTCATGGAAATACATAATGATTTTACAAAAATGGTCCTGCACTGTGGCTGGTCAGGAGTGATTAATATTAGTGGCCTACTTTGGAGAAATTCATGAGAATTTTTAAAAATATTTCAGCTCTGCGATGACATAAACCAAAAATGATTTTTGAACACAGCCGAACTGAGCAGTTTTCAAACGGGTCAGAGGATGACACTGTCAGTCAGTGTCCTGAGAGAAGAGAGTAATGGCAGCTGTGATATAACAGGAAGGCTTTTCCTGCATGGATGCTGCTCAACTTTTCAGTATGAAGAGGAGACTCTTCACTTAGACAAGAGTGGCTGGCATCCAGCATCACCCCTAACACCAGCAGAAAGACTCTGGCTGATAGAAACTCACTCAGCCAGGCAGCCAAGAAATGTCCAGGCAGCCTGGAGAGGTCTGACAAAGTAACCTCTCCTTTCTTAATGCTTTCATCGAGGTTTTCTTCTATGAATATGCGGGAAATAAAGGTTTATTTTTTTGCCAAGCTAAACTGAATTTACCTGGATCAAATAAAACCCATCTTGTGCCTGTACATCAAATACGAACCAGCCTGTTTGGCTCCGTCGAAAGCTAATAAAGTCCACCCCATGGCTCCTCCAAAGCTCATTAAATAAGGCGTTAAATTCTGCAGAAAGCGAGATATAAGATTCTCCACGAGGCGACAGAACGGCAACTATTCTGATTTTCAGGTGATTACGCGCCAATGAACACCTTATTAAGGCTCTTTTATTCCCTTTCTGCCATCGGATGCCCCGCAGATGCCAAACGCGGAGCCACTAAAGGGAACTGATGCGGCCGTTCTCGTAAAAACAGACGAGGAGAATAAAAAGCCAGTGGCTGCAACCAGGCAGGCAGACGGAGGAGTCGAGGCAGAGCCAACGAGATATTAAAGAAACACAAACCTTTGCTTGTGCCTCTGTGTGTTTTGTGATTCAGTGGCTGAATCACAACACACACACACACACACACACACACACACACACACACACACACACACACACACACACACACACACACACACTCAGCATATTAATTTTCTTCTCATTTTTTTTAGCACTGAGCCTGAGTCACAGCTGCAGCTCAGGCTTGGATTTTTGCCTGTGAATGCTTAATGGTGAGTCGCGCCGCTTGCACACAAAGACAAAGTTGTTCCTCACAGGGGCGCCGCCGCCAGAATCCAGCGGCGCTGTGGTTCTGCCTTCACCTCGGCCTCGCCGATCAAAATCCATCGCAGCTCTTGTTTTGGCCTCCTCCGGCTCGTCGCTGCGCTGCCCTCCCTGCCTGCCGCTCCACGATTCCTGAGCACGTTGCCTTGAGACGCCACCTGGAGACCCTCAGCCGGCACCGGACCAGGGCACCGGCTGGGTGGGAGGGCCTTGCAGGGGAGTGGGGGGTGGTGGTGGTGTGCTGCTTACAGACGTGTGAGACCAGAGCACTGCTCTCTCTCTCTCTCTCTCTCTCTCTCTCTCTCTCTCTCTCTCTCTCTCTCTCTCTCTCTCTCTGTCTCGCTCTGTCTTTTTTATTAAGAAAAAAGATACTCACACACACACACACACAGAGCAGAAGTTACCTGTTGAGACCCGTCCCCTCCCCCGGCCGGCGTATTATTTTAAACTTTTGACGTGGAGTTTTGATTTTCTGAGTTGTTTTGAACGGTAAGTGACAGGAAGATCGAGTGAGTGAGTGAGTGTGGGAGAGAGAGAGACAGAGACACAGAGAGAAGGAGAGGGGAGGACGAGAGAGAGAGGGGGAGTGAAAATGTGGTTCCAATCACTCACAAAGATGCTTTTGTTCTGTAGCTGAGGCCTCTCTCTCTCTCTCTCTCTCTCTCTCTCTCTCTCTCTCTCTCTCTCACCCCTGCCCCTCCCACACTTGTTGTTCTGCAGTTTCATCCAGGTCTTCATCAGACTCGTGGCTCACTTTCTTCCAGGAGGAGAATTTAAATTCACGTCAATTCACCAGCGTGACGACTCGACAGCAGCAGCATCCTGCTCTCCAGGGTCAAGCTTGGACACAGACAACCATCTACGCCTACATCAGACACAAACTCCAGCACAGGAAGGGAATCAAACCCACAACCTTGTTGCTGTGAGATCACAGTTCAAACCTGTGCATGCATGAATTCAAAATGAGACAAGTGCAGTGCTGCCGAGCGGCCGCTGGATGAGGTGGAAGAAGACTGAAGACAGATGCACTCATCAGGAGGCTCCCAGTTCTGGGCCAGTGCAGCTGGCAAGGTGCCATCTTCTGGGACAGTGGTGTCCAAAGTGGGGGCTGGGGTTCTCCTAGGGGGCCGCAGAAAACTGGAGCGAAGACAAGATAAAAATAAGATTAAAAACATGCAAATACACACACACATTCATATAGATAATTATTATTACCAGATCTTCCATCCACAACAAGTCTGGTTTTACAGCCATACAGAAAAAAGGCCATGATTATCAACATGTTAGTTGATAGTATTATTCTAAAAGAAAAAAAAAAGTGACAATAATTGAATAGCAAATAAAAGTAAGGAAAAAAGTTGATGTTTCTTTACATATTTTGTAATATTGTCTGTTGGTTTGCACAAGGGGTCCCTGGCCAGATGCCAATGCTGTTTGGTTCAATGGCAATTTTATTAGAATACCGGTTTGGTAGAACAGAAACAGCTGTTAGCTGCTCTATTAGTTTTTAATATATTTTTTAAATCTACAACAATCCGTTACGGCCGCCACCATAAGGACAATTTCTTGAGCCGCCAGCCACGGTTTGATCCAAAGGGAAGGAAGAGGGCAGAGCGACCCCCTGGGTCGGGATTGGAGTTATGGCTCCCCCCGATTTTCTGACATGTTTGATGTTTTCTTTTCCTCATTTTTGTGCTAAACCATAACACCATTACAGTCATTCTTGTGATTTTCAGGCTCATCTGAGTCTAATTTTTTTTGACCGTCTCTCAAAAAAAAAAAAATCAGTGTAGTATGACTTTTTTTTCTGGTATTTTGGACATGTTGAGATTTTGCGTTCTAACACTCTTTTCCATGTTAAACTATGATTGAACAGTTATTCCTGCGAGTTTTGGGCTGATATATGACTTTTATTTTTTTGGCCCCTGAAAGAAACAACAGTGTATAATATGACTTTTTTCAGATTTGGGTTTTCAAGTTTTCAAGAATTTCAAGTCCAGCATTCACAATCATTTTTTTCCATCGCTGCCCACTTTTATTTAATTCAAATAATTTTTTAAAAGAAGAAAAGGGGAGCTAGCTGGTGCTAGCTCCTCTTACCTGTTTGCTGCTGATCCTGCTGCTCCCAGTTGAAGGAAATTCGAAATGCTTGGAAATGCTCAGAAATTCGAAATGCTCGGAAATTCGATGAACGCAACGCAACGCAACGCAACGCAACGCAACGCAACGCAACGCAACGCAACGCAACGCAACGCAAGTTTTTGGTTTGGTTTGTTTTAGGTTTGAGTTTTGGTTTTGGTTTTTGGTTTTGAGTTTTGGTTTAGACATTCACACCAACACACACACGCACGTGTTGTACCTCTGGTCCGCACTGAGACTTGAACCGGCGATCTCCTGGTTGGGAGTTGGTGTTGTTCCCCACCAGGCCGTCTTCAGCGCTGACAAATGAAGGAGTGTGACGGCCTCAGTGCTTCATCTCTTTCTTGGTGGTTTGGAAAAAGACATTGATAAGTATTTCTATGACTATTTCTGGAATTTCTATTTCAATTCCTGTTTAGGGCAACTGGAATTTACCAAAAAATGAGTGCCTTTTCTACACATGACTGAGGTACTTATATACCTCTGCGGTCCTCAATTAGGAGGAGAGTATAGCATAGTGGGTTAAACCAACAACCATGGGTTTAGCTCACTGAGCTGTACATGGGTGACATGGGTTCAATTCTTGCTCCAGGCAACAGAATCTTATGGAATTTTAAGGTTTATAATTTTTGTATATGAGATTTTCTTAAATTAGTTTTTCCCCCCGTTTTTTTAATTGGTTGATTGAACAACATTTTGGGCCACAAATGGGATGATATACACACATTTATTTATACATTTTAATATCACTATGTTATTCATTCAGGCAGGTTGTGACAACAATTTAATAAAGTAACACAAAGTCTGTCTTTCAATCAATCAACTTTAAAGTAGATATTTGATTGACATTATGAGAGCAGCGATCACTCGGTCACATTGCAAAAAGTTATTGAGCTTTTTAAATTCCATCAAAAACTGACCCCGACGTGATTTGAACACGCAACCTTCTGATCTGGAGTCAGACGCGCTACCGTTGCGCCACGAGGTCCGGTGTGTGTCTGCGTTTAAAAAGCCGGAGTGGAAAGTGGGGAGCTGTCCTGTCCTGCAGCGCCACATCGGGCTGCCGGACATCCACCGAGCGCTCTTTGCCTCACAGAAAATGTCACTTCTTGTAATGTTGTCATTACTTTATTTCGTCGCCAAAATTCGCTGAGTTCGCGGAACGGACTCACCCCGGATTGCGCAACACCCTCACGCAACTGGCGCCGTCTCTCTCCGCGTGCCACCAATGGCATGTAACGTTTTTCTGACACTTTCATTTGTGTGCCATTGTGTATTTGAGCGGATTCAAATGACACTTTGTGTTTTGCTGATCTGACTTGGGCGACCCGCCTCTACTGGCTGCTGATTGGGTTAGTGAGTAAGTAAGTAAATAAATAAATAAATAAATGTTTTGTTATTTACCACCAAAAGCGGATAGAAGTGCATAATTAAATGACTGTCGACAAACAGTCAAGTAAATAATTCCGTAATTAATTCTTTAGAAATTTTAATTGATTTAGTTAAAACCTATTAATTAATCTATTTATTTACATATTTATTTCAGAATTTGATTACTTCATGCTGCTGTGTGAACAGATGATGAGAAGCCTTTTATGAGGCTTGCAGAAAAAAAAACAAACATCAATTTCACAAGTATTGTCTCAAATTACCCAACCCTAAGACTAAGGGTTAGTCTTAGCATCAAAAAGCAAGGGAAAGCAAAGCAAAACAATGGTGTTTTTCAAACACATAAATAGTTTTTAGATAATCGATGCACTTTTCAATTAAATTATATAGACCTATTTAATTAATAATGGCACTTTAAGTCCTGTTTAGCTCGCAGAATCAAAGCGTAGTGGGGATTGATTAGTCGCATGATGATGAATGTGAACCAGACACAGTGACGCACTCATTGTCATGACCAATTTCACCACGCCAACTGGACCATTCTTCCTGTCGCATTTTAGATTTGTGTTCCAGTCGAACCCACAACCTCCTGATTCACAGAGCAACACCCTGAGCTATTTATCCTGACGGACACAGGCTTTTGTTTCTATGTTTCTAAGCTGCCAAGCAGTGAACTGTGAAGCCTGTTTCTAAATTTGCTAAATAATACCTGCATCCACTCTATGGTTTCAGCTTAGTGACAAAATTGTATCATTGCCTTTTTCCTTGAAACAACACAAAAATGACAAAAAAATCTCTTCTCTTCTCTGATAATTTTTCTGTTTGCCATTTGATGTCCTGATGGTTGCAGCCCTGACTAAATTAAAGGGTGACACACACACACACACACACACACACACTGTGGTGTTGTTCCCTGCTGGAGGGACGGCCCACCCGCTGGGCCTCAGCCAGGGTGAGGAGGAGGGTGACAGTTGACTGAAGGTGTTTGAATGGCACGCCATGGATTTATTTAGTGAGTCACAGGGTCTGCCTGGACCTCAGTGCGCCGCAAGCTGCAGGTACCAGCGCACACACACAATTCCATAATATAAACTTAGCATTGCCCAATCAGTGAATGCACGCACCTAACACACAAACATGTATCCGGAATCTTCCGCTGAAGGTTCGCTAAAGTGCAACACACGGGCTCGGTCCACATCCAGCCTTGTTGAAATGTATTCGGGGCCTGACAGAGACTCGGGTCGGTGCCGAACAGGGCCGTGGCACGCCAAGAATAACCTCTGTGTGTGTGTGTGTGTGTGTGTGTGTGTGTGTGTGCTGTGCACCCTGGCTCACCTTGCACAAGTATAAGGCACGACTTTTCTGCTTAGTATTCATGCAGCTCGCACGCCATCCAGTGTGTTCCTGTGTCTGTCTGTGCATGTGTGCGTGAGTGTGTGCGTGTGTGTAACAGGCTTTAGATGGGGGTCTCTCCCAAAACCAAATGTCACAGGGATTTAAGCGTCAAGAGTGAGTTTCCCAGCTGACAGAGAGAAAAGTTCACTAAAGCGAGATTAAAAGAAGATTAAACAAAGTTTCAACTTTCAGCAAAATCAAAAATAAAAAACTTCAGCCACTTTACCCTCCACCCCTCCCCCCGCCCCCGGTGGCAACGCGCTCACAATGCAGCGCAAAAGTTTAAAGATGAGCTGTAGGGCATGATGAGTCGCACCTGCGCAGTGGAGGCAGGCGGGGGAAGACCAGCGGGGAGGAATCTGAGGGTTTTTAAAGAAGGAACTACTTTTTCCTTACCACCGTGCAAGCAAAAAGTACTTCCTCGCACGGTGGCATCAGTTCCGCACTCTCACGAGACTTCATCCGCCTGCATCCACTGTGCACAGTACACAGTGTGCACACCCCAGTTTGCACTCCCAGCCGGGTGCTCGGCGTTCGGCACTCTCTGGCCCACCCTGTCGGTCGCAGCGCGTCAGTGTGCAGCGCCCCCCCCGTTTGCAGTTTGTGTTTGTGAGATGCAGCTCGTGTTGTCCTGTTTGTTTACTCCTCCTGGTGGCCGCTCTCTGTATCACAGCTCACGCTGACCCGTCTAAAGGGTCCCCGCCGGACCGACAGGCCGAGGGTTGGATCGTGTTGCCGTTTTGACCTGCACGTCAGCGTGTTTTGCAGGATTTGTGCAAACCTGGCAGAATGTTGTCCGGCTGCGTAACAGGTGTTTTTGGATGAAGACTCCACACAGTGCAAAAGGCTGATGATGATTTATACACACATCTTGGCTCGGGAACTTAAGCCTCCTTTTGTCTTTAGGTTCTTAGTTTTTTTTTTTTTTTTCTTTTGAGAGCTGCCAAATCATTTTCAAGATTTTCAAGATAATTTAAAATCATAAATTTAACAAACGTCTACTGGCTTTGAGATGTTAAATAGCATTTCAAATGAAGGCCGAGATCCGTCTGAGATATTCGAATGCAGCAGTGATCAGCAGGTATCAGATTGAGACGATAGAAATACATATTTTTTCACATTACTAATTTATATATATAATTTATGTTTAACTAGATGGTCAAAATATTTTAGAATAATAAGGTTTTTTTTTCGGTTTTCTTCACACTTTTGAACTAGGAAAATACTGTATTATTATTATTGTGTTTTTTGTTAAGTGACATAATTTATAGGGATTTTTTGAATCAAAATCTCTAAGGTTTTGGAATGGAAATTTGGGAAGTGAAAAAAGAGCATATTGTAAATATAAGAAATCTGTCTGACATTTTGTCGCCTTCCTCCCTGACAAAGAAATATCAAAAAGATGACGAACCAAAGGACAGTGTAATAAGTATTTTATTGCATTTTATAATGCCATTGTCAATAATTAGTACAGATTACATGCAACTAGACCTACTGTACAGTTTTTTATTGTCTGCATGGACAGACACAAGAAGATTCAGGTTACAAATACACAGATATATGTTTGTGTGTATGTGTGTGTGAGTGAGTGTGTGTAAGTATGTAGGTGTGTGTGTGTGTTTGCGTGTGTGTACGTGTCTGTGTGTGTGTGTGTGTTTTTATACAGCATGAAGGAAAGGGCAGTGACTGGCATTAACATGGCTACCCGGAGTGGAGGGTCAGAGGGCTGGGCTCCACTGTCTAAAGCCGCCACCCAGTCCTTGTCCCCGCCTCTTCCTCTGGTCACACGTTCAAATAAGAAGAAACAGAAACAAAGTCCAAAAGGATAAAGAGAGGTAAACAGGTAAACTGAAACTAAACAAACAAACAAACAAACAAAAAAACCCCAACAAAATCCACTGCTGAAAATGTACACACATTCCTAAGGTTTCACCAGAGGAGGGCTGAAGTGGTAGTTCCATCGGATTCTGGCTGTCTACGTGATAATACCATCAGGCAAAAAAAATAAAATAAAATAAAACAAAAAAAAACAAAAAAGCAAAACAAATGTTCCACTTTGAGAGTCGTCCCCCCCACCCCCTCAAATGACACCTCAGAACTGTCCAATCACGCCTCAGGATGTGCGCTCCCTGTGTCCTACCAAGTCAGCGGCCAGCTACTGTGGTACAGACTGGTCCTTAAAAAAAAGGATGATAATAAAATATATATATATTTATATATATCTGTGTTATGGAGGATGTGGGAGAGCTTAGTGAAGTGGCTGGAGGGTTTTGGAAGTAGCTCTGCTCATCGTTTGGTTAAGGTCGTGGCATTGGTTTGGTTACAGTTTGGTTACAGTTCAGGAGTTTGGACCAAGCAAAAGGCTTTTTTTTCTTCTTTTTTTTTTTTTTTTTTTGCCTGCGATGCCTTTGGTAGTCAGACGATGAAGTGCATCTCTGAGAGCCCTCCAATGTTTTGGTTTTGGGACTACACGAGAGGAGGAGAATCAAGGAAATGATCAGCAAAAATAAAAAAATCAAATGTCGGGACAGGGAGCGCGCGGGCGGGTCGTCGCTGGTCAACACCTGGCCAGGTGTGTGTGCGCCTCAGCGACGCCCCCTTCTGCACCTGCGGATGACTGACAGCTCTGGGGGGGGTCAAAGTTCAGCACAGGAATGACAGGGGTCAGAGGGAGCTGGACACATATTGGCACCTGAGAGGACCAACAGCAATACTTCTTCTTCTTCTTCTTCTTCTTTTTAAAGAGCTCCACATTTTTTAAAGCAAGAGAGGGGCTACATATTCTTACTTTTTTCCTCTTTCTGTTTATCTCTCTCTCTCTTTTTTTTTTGGAGGTTTTGGTCCTGTCTTTGAGAAAGTCCTTCTGAGGTATCAATACATATTGAAGAAACTTTTTAGTTTGTTTTCCATTTGTTTTTTTTCTTTCCTTAAAAATGCATAAATGCAGTACAGAGACAAAAAAGTATCAAAATAGACCTAGCTAAGATAAATATACAAACAGGTGTTACCTAAACCACTGATCTAACTTTTATTCTTTTAATTTTTTTATTTTTAGAGATAATACACTTTTAAAAAAAAAATCAGCGTCCCAGACGTTTCATGAAGAACTGAAAAAAAAAAACGGAAACGAAACAAAACTAATAGAACCAACATAACCTGCAGCACTTAATATGATAAATACATATACTTTAGCATTAGCAGTACAGTATAGTAATCAAGAGCTGAAAGCTTTACCATCGCTAAACAGGTGCAGGAATAAAAGAAATCAAGGGGAAAAAAATCGAGAGGACAGAAACAATGGGGGAGAGAGAGAGAGGGAGAGAAAGAGAGTGAGGGAGAGAGAGAGAGAGAGAGAGAGAGAGAGAGAATGCCCTGGAGAGATAAGTCAAGCATTAATATACAAGAAGAATACATCATGTTATGCCAAGCTCGTGGAAAACAAAAAACAAAAAAACAACAGAAACAAGCGTTTACATGGCGACCTGTGAACAATCTACATCTTTTTTTTTTTTTTTATAAAACAACTTTGTTTACAGGTGTACCTTAAAGCACGAGTCAGAGAGCGTCTGTGTTGCCGTGTGCAGCAGTTCCTCTTGGGTTTGGATGTTTGCTAGGACTAGTGGTGACTTGCTGTCTGAGCGTGTGAGTGCGAGTGTGTGCGAGTGTTTTCATCCTCTCAGCGTCTCTTGCGGGTGTTTTTTGGGTGCTTCTTTGGATAATTCAATCGCTGGATATTTTCAGAACTGTTGCACTGACTCACAGTCGTCCATTTGCGTGTGTGTGTGTGCGTCAATCCAGCCGTCATGCAGCGGCCCCAGAGCACGCGGTCGAGATGCTGGTAACATTAGCTCGGCGCTAACCGGGTGGGTGCAGGCAGACTGGGCGAGTTCAACACACAGGGGGGAACCTTTCGGTGCAGAGTGAGCACGACACGACACAACACACTCTGAGACGCGGAGAGTGCTGCTGCTGCTGCTGCTGCTGCTGCTGCTGCTGCTGCTGCTGCTGCTGTACATGTGGTTTGAGGAGAGGTAGTCGTTTTGAATCCCACCGATCATGAAACGTCTCTATGTGTGTGTCTATTTTTGGGCTCAAGCAGATGGTTCAGGGAGAAAAAAAGGATCTTCTTTATTTTGTTGTTTTGTTTAAATGTAGTAGGTTGTAGAATAATAAGTGTAACAGCAATTTTGGCATTCTTTATCGTCATCCAGGAAGAATGGAGGAGAAGAAAAACGAAAAAGCAAATACTAAGGTTCAGTCTCAACGTGGCTATGTGTTGAACCGCTTTGAAAAGGAGGTAGTGTTATTTTTGGTTTTCATCTCGTTTCACGATGCCTGTCTGCCACTTTGTACTCCGTCAGAAATCAGCCTCTAATGTGACAGGAAACAGTGCCGTTTGAACACAAAGTCGTCAGAGAGGTTTAAGAAAAGTCGTCTGAAGTGCAAGTGGGAGGTGTGGGGGGAGGGGGGTGGGGGGAAGGAAAAGTGTATGAAAAACGTGAGCCCAACTCTTTTTGATTACGCGCTGTCCCTTGGTCGTGTTCCTCAAACATCGGTTCTAACAGGAGTTCCCTCTTTGTTTAAGCAGGAGCACTTTGTCTTCTCTTTTTGGAAAGACTTGTTGTCTTTTTCCCAGTGACTTTTCAGTGCACTTCCTGTTCCTGCAAACAGAAACTGTCTGTCAGATCAATGTGTCTTGTGTTTATCCGTTTCTCTCGGGCGCTGAAGATTCTGGGTTGGTGTGTTTGAAAAGCCTTGGAGAGCCTCAGTTTGAGGTCTGCCAACGTCTGTCTCTTCTAAGTGCTTCAAAAAAAAAAGGTGAGCCTTTCTTCTTTTGTTATTTCTGAGGAACTGTGCAACGTTTGTTAAATCTAGTTGTGTAATTTGTTTTCTTTTTGGCCTTGAACCTTTAGTGAGTCATTGGTAACCACTTCATCTCGTCAAAGTTTCGATGTCTCCAATTTTTAGTTTGCTTTCACGCTTTGGTTTTGGGAACGGCCAGCGCTGTAAGTCACGCGTCATTTCTGGGGCAACGGTTGAATGAAGAGAATAAAAAAAGAATTCCATCCTCCAGTTTGGTGTCTTTTGGCCAATTCCTCAATAATAATAAAATAATAATAACAGTAATAATAATAACAACAATAACAACAAAACAACTCAAAAAGGGCAAAATAAACTACAGGGTTTTTGGTTTTCTACGTATTTCTTTGGTAACCTGTAACAAAAATAAAATGGGAATAAGCAGGTTCAGACTAAAAAACAAATATGCGTTAAATTTTGGTATGGCACTGTAGAGAGAAGTAATGCTTTTATGCTCACAGGAAAGAAACAAAATCATAGTAATAAAGAAAAAAAATCTCACGTGCTAATCCTCGAACACAAACTCACACAGTGAATTGCAAATAGCTTCAACACAGTAACTATTACAACCATAGAGCTTTTGAACCGAAGCCGAGCAGAGTTGCCGCATTTTGGTGTCCCACAGAAAGAATTCCCCCTTTTTTTGTTTAGCAATTTGGACACAGTTCCAGGCGGAACCTTTGTGGGATGAGGTATTCTCCGACTGCAGTAATAATATATATATTCTTTTTAAAGCATCACTGATAATTTTTTTTCCAGGTAAAATACACAAACAAAAAGAAGGACAAAGTGAATGACAGAGAACTGAAAGGAATCAGCTGTTAAATAATCTGTCTGGTTCATGGCAACTTTTAAGTGCTATTTCCAAATTTCTGGCCTGCTGGACTACTGAGGAGGCGGGGGCAGAGTGGGGAGGGGGGGCAGGGGGGGGTGGAGAGGGGCGACGAGCCGGGACAACACTGTTTTTCTTTTGTTTGTTGTTGTTTCTTTAGGCGATGCTCATGTGGAATGGTGCGAACAGCCAGAGGAAAAATAAAAATCAAACAAATCACAATACGAGGGGAAAAAAAAGAAGAAAACGATGCAGCAGAACGCCACCGTGGAAATATTCATCCTTGAAAAAAACGGAAAAACAACAAACAGAGATAATAACTTGAAATAAAAAAAGGAAATGACATAAGCTACCACATTTTTTTTCCTCGTTATACTCCGTGATCGACGACAGTTTTTTTCTCTCTTTAAATTGCGATACGTCTGTAGTCACGTCCCTCCCTCGCTCCTCTCTGCTTCTTCTCTCATCGTTCACAAAGTGTTCCCAGCTCATCCCTCCATCCATCCGACAGATGGAGGGGAGGAGAAGGACAGCGCCGCACGGTCCTATTCCTGCAGTCATTTTGGGTTTGGGTGGTGGTGGTGGAGGAGGAGGAGGAGGGGGGGGTCAGGAAAAAAAGTCTCCTTTTTTCATCGCTTGGAATCAAAGATTTTCAAAAGATGTCTGTCACTAGGTGTCTTTGCTTGTGTGTGTGTGTGTGTGTGTGTGTGTGTGTGTGTGTGGGAAGGGGTGGTGTTTGGTCTCCGTGGGTGGGTCAGCCTCGCGAGGGGTCGGAGGTCACCTGCGATGAGCTCGCTGCCTCTCTGCCCGTCCTGAAGGTGAAAATTTCAAAGAGAAGAAAATAAAAAGCAGGTGACTGAGGCGAGGAGGAGGAGGGGGGGGTGTGGGGGGTCCCTGGTGACAGCTCCGTATCTATATACACAGAATCCCGTGTGAGTGTGTGTGTCTTGTCTGTGCGCGTGGGTCTCGCACACACGCACAAGTTGTCATCTCAAACGATGGAAAACCGACAAACGGAGCGGAAGCGGCCGGAGGCGAGGCTGAGCTGCGAGTGGGCGGGGCCTCCGCACGGAGGCTGACTTCGACGACGCAGGGGCTCGTCAAACAATGGCGTCGCGTGTGTGTGTGTGTGTGTGTGCGTGCGCGTGTGTGTGTGTGCGTCGAGTGGTGTTACACCTCTGAGCCAAGTGTTGGAAAAAATAAAGAAAGAGATGGAGGTAAAGCAGTGCTCCACAGTCTTTGTTTTTGCGTCAGAAAGAGAAGCGGAGGTCGCCTAACCCTGTTTGGAACTTCCTCCACGTGGTCCTCGCTTTTTCTCTTGCATTTTTCTTAAAAACAACGAACTTAAAACAACAAAAAAAAAAAAAACATTCTTTTTCTCTCTTTTTCTGGCGAAGCGTACTGTGGCTGTCCGCTCCCTCCTGCGTCTCGTGCCGCTGGCCGCCGTCCTACTCCAGCTCCTCGGTGGGCAGGTCCTCCTCCAGGTCGCGCTCGTCGCTCGGCAACGCCAGGCTGTGTGTGACGCCGGCCAGGAGGGACACGGGCCGACTGTCCTCCTCCACCTCGGTGGGCTCCTCCTTCACGTGCACCTGGTGGCTGCAGGGGGGAGGACAGGGAGGAGAGGAGGGGTTGGAAGCCGTGTTACAAAAGCCTTCCCATTTTGAAATCATCATTCCTCCCATCAGTCATCATTAAATGCTGCGCCCGTATTCAGATTCACGTCTCCTGTGGTCCTTGAATGATTAATTGGGCAAAAAAAAAAAAAAAAAAAAAAATGAATAGATCCCCAGAGACCGGCGGATTTAGCCCTCTGTTTACAGCCCTTTGTCCTAATTTATTTTGTGTAACTGTGCAATGTTCACTAAAACCATTGTCTGAGATTCACTTTCAGAAAAACTGAGAAAACAGAGAAAAAACGAGGTTCAGCCTTGACGTGGCCTCAAAGTCCAGTGCCCTTTGTGACGTCACAGAGAGCCCGTCCGTCTTACACGACGCTTTCTAGGAAAAAGGACAAAGAAAAGAAAGAGAGGCGCTCCTACCTGTACTGCTGCGGGCTGAGCGTGGGGCTGCAGCTCCCGTTGCTGTTCACCTGCTCCACGGTGGAGCTGACATCATCGTGGCCCACGTGCAGCATGTTGAGGCTGGCCGCAGACGTAGGGGTCAGCAGGGAGGGGCTGTTCAGCAGGGACAGGCTGCTCTCGGCCAGAGCCGCCTGCACACACACAAACGCACACACACGCAAGGTTAGGGAATTTTTATGAAACAAATGTCGTGTAAGATTAAAACACTGTCTGAAATACATCTCTTAAAATCAGCATGATGGCACAAATATCCACCGTGTAAATTAGCAAAAAGTATTATATATTATATATATTATTATTATTATTATTGTTATTATTATCATGGCGTCCTCTCTCTGTGCACTCCATTTGAAGCACTGTGGAATCCACTAACTTGCCAGTGAACTTGAGACGCCACTAGGGGGCACTTATACACAGTGCTTTCCCATCTGCGGTGCGTGCGCTTGTACATTTGAGTCCCTGTTGAAGTGCATCGTGTGTGTGTGTGTGTGTGTGTGTGTGTGTGTGTGTTGACATGAGAGTCTCCATGGCAGTTTGTACTCGATGCCACACTGAGCGTGCACACACACACACACACACACACACACACACACACACACACACACACACACACACACACACACACACACACACACACACACACACACGCAGAAAAGAGCGAAGCAACAGCTTCCAAACTCTCCGGTGCAGCTGTTTGCAGAGGAGAGGACGGACGCTCGAGAGTCCTGCCACTCCTCCCCTCCCTCCATCACAGGAGTTAAAAAAAAAAAGAGAAAGAAGCCAAAAGTAGGAGAACGCTGGGCGTGCACGGATGGATTTTTCTGGGACAGCCCATAATTTCATGCGCTAACCTTAATTGACAACTACTTGACGCTATAAATCATCTCGGCGGCAGAGCGCCGTTCATGTGTGGGCTTCGCTGGGAACGTCGTGCGCAGCGAGTCAAGAGACTGAGGTCTAGTGTGCGTGCGTCCCTGAGTGCGGGAGGTGGTGGAGTGTGTGTGTGTGTGTGTGTGTGTGCGCGCGTGCGTCTGCACGTGTGTGCGCGCGTAGGTCTCTTTGTGTAAAAGTGAGGTGGGAGGTGAGAGTGAGGGTGAGAGTGGGAGGAAGAGGGGAGGCGGCGGGAACGTCGTTAGGGAATCTGCTAATTATAAGAGGGAATTGATATTAGTGCCCTTGATTGCGATTGGTTCTCTCACTCCCCTCTCTCCCTCTGTGTGTGTGTGTGTGTGTGTGTGTGTGTGTGTGTGTGTTACTGAGAGAGAATTGGGTGGAGGAAAGGTTGTTTTTCATACCTGGTAGCTGGCGTTTAGGGATCCAAAGCCCAGGCCTGAAATCATGTTTTTCACCAGAGTGGGGCTTCTGCACACACACACACACACACACACACACACACACACACACACACACACACACACACACACAAGGGAAAAGAGAAAGAGCAGTGTTACAAATGAAGCGCACATGTGATGAGACATCAGTCGGTCAAAGCCGCTCTCTGAATCTCACAGCTGTTCATGACACCGGCAGAAACAAGCAACAGCGCTGCAAACACGCTAAAACAAACACACACAGGCACACACATATAAAAGTGTCTAATATGTAGCACGCAGGGTTGTGTGTGTGCATGTGTGTGCGTGTGTAATTATCCCTGGTTTCTCTGGCGGTTGCAGAGAACATCTGTTTACACACACTAACAAGGTTTTTCCTCCTGTGCATCTCACACAGCTGCTTACTAATGGTGTCGACAAACAGGGAAAAACACACACGCAACGCCTGCGCGCACAAACATGCAAAGGGGAACACACACACACACAAACGATAAGGCAGCAGCTTTTCTTTTTTCCTTTATTCCATCTGATGACTGAGTCGGCCTGCTGCTAATAGCGCAAAGTCAATTCAGCCAATCACGGTGCCAGAAGCCATCAGCTCACAGTCGCATCAGCCTCAGTGGAGCGCTAGGGGAGTGAGTGTGTGTGTGAGTGTGTGTGTGTGTGTGTGTACTCACCCGGTCATCTTTGGTGGTCTCCTCTTTTGGTATTCGACTTCGTCCACGGTCCACACGGCGCCCTTCACGTTCTCCACACGGACAAAACACTTGTGCAGACTCAGGTTGTGGCGCACAGCATTCTGGGAAGACAAGGTGTTTTTTTGTCTGTTTTATAATGCTCAAAAGTGAAATGTGCTTTATTCTCATCTTAATATATGGTGAATTAAAAATGAATTCATTTTTATTCATTTTAATAAATGATCCAGAAAGATTTTTTAGGTTGTTGCTGTACTGATAAAAATCCCTAAAATAAAAAAAATAAAAAAACCCAAAACAAAGGCCAAACAATTCTGACCTTTGAGAACGAAAATCACTTCACTGTATTGTGAGTTAAAAATCACAACCACAACATACAGTTAAAAATAAATACCGGCGCTTCAAAATTGCAACGTTTCAGTCTAATTCTTCTGGAGGAACTCATCTTGGAATAGAGCCGAAGTTCCACCAAGAATATTCAGCCAGGGTGCGCTCAGTGCAAACAGCACTTTGCAGCTTGGTGTTAAATTACCTTTAAAGTAGTGTGACCTGAGGATAATCCTATTTATACGCGTCACGCATGCACAGCGCCACTCCACGCACGCCGACGCACGCGCACGGCGGCGGCGGCGGCGGCGGCTCTCCAATAAGCGGCGGCTTTATCTTCCGAGTTTTTCTCATCAGTTATCATCAGCGCACGCACACACACACACACTCATCCACAGGCGAGCGGGCAGACACACTGCTATCTGCGGCTCACCCCCCCCAGGGACAGGCCTCCCTTTTCATCTGCTATTTGTAGTTTGTTCATGCCCAATTTCATTACCAATTTTAATTCGTCTATAATTAAATCCTGCATATTCTCTCTGACACGCTGCTCTAAGCTGAGAGGGAGGGACAGGCCAGGCATGCATCACTCCTCGCCATAATTACACGCGGAGACGCACACATACAGCGGCGTGCGCGCACACACACACACACACACACATAATTACACAAGCCATAATCAGCGGTGGAACCCTTTTCTCCCCCGCATCCCCTCAACCCCCGAGCCGCGATGCTAAGTTTTGTAAATGAGTCTGACCCCAATCTGTGCCCGCCACCCTGACAGTGCAAACACACACACACGCACACACACACACGCATGCACGGCACAGCCAGACAGCGCTTTGCTTTTGCTGTGTTATTTGCATTCGTCTCCGTGATGAAAGCCTAATTCTCCTAGTTAAAACATTAGCAGTCATTTACAGTGGGTCACAGCACATGTGCCACTCATCTGCGCTCCCTGTGGGTGAGGCGGGCGGGTGAGGAGGGAGTTGGGGGGGGGCAAACAGGAGGCAGACTTTTTCAGGTTTTTTTTCTTTTTTTTCTTCTTTTTTTGTGAAGAAAACCATTACGCTGTGTTTCACAAACAAAAGGAGAAGCGAGGAGAGGGGAGTTTATTTCCGAGCTCACAGTGCTGACTGGAGGTGTGGACGTCTCTGTGCCAGTCGCTCCAGATGTGATGGTGCCTGTGAGGCCAGCCTCCCTGCACAGGATCCCAGTCAGACTATATGTGCGCAGTAAATTTCCTGCGTGAATGCAGGTAAAAAATAAATAAAGATGCAGATTTTGACAAACGAAAGAATCTCAGAGGACCAACTAAAAATCTAAGCTGTTTCCGAGTATTTATACTAATTGGGCTCTAATCCGTAACGCATTTCAAATGCTCACTATGTTTATTTGAGATCAAAATCATAATTTTACCCTCCAAACAGCTGAGACGATGCTTGCCAATGTTAAAACAGCTGGACAAGATGTGAAGCACATCATGTTTTTGCAACAGCGAATATTAGAGAGATGAGTTTAATTCAAAAGATTTTTTTTTTTTGTGGCACCATCACCTTCCTCCTCCTCCTCTCTCCTCCTCCTCTCTTCCATCTCTTTTGCCGCCGTCTCTCTGCCGCGCGTCATTTCCCTGATCAATGCCTCCCCGCACCCTGACACCGGCGCTGTCCTCATGAAATATAACGGCTTATTAAAGGACATACATCTCCGTGGCCCTGTTTGACTCACCCGGCCGCTACATAAATACATAAAAGGCCACGTGGAGCTATATTTAAAGGTCTGCCGGGCCAATGGCACGGGAGGCAGACGCCAGGCATTAATAGTTAAAATTCATAAAAGTCAGATGAGGTGGAGGGTGGGTGGGGGGTGAAGATATTCCTGAGTGGCCCCCCCATCTCTTAACCTTCTCAGCACCCCTCCCCTTCCCTCCCCTCCCCTCCCCTCCCCCGCTCCATCACCATCACCATCACCATCATCACCATCCCTCTCCTTCAGTTTAGGGCTATTAGAGGGAGGATGATGTCCCTTCTCACCCCTCCCCCTGCCCCTCCCCCGTCCAGTCCCCACGTCGCTCCTCTCGGGAGGAACTTCAAATTAGCGCTGGGTTTCTCTGGAAATGGGTCAGCACCTACAATGGCGGGATCAGGCCAGGTAGGGGACGTGCGAGGGGGAGATAGAGAGGGATGAAGAGGAGCGGCGAGAGAAGGAGGTGACGTGCGAGTGTGACGATGAGCAGTCAGCCTGTGTGTGTCTCTGTAATGAGGCTGTCTGACGGCCGGTTGTGGGTCTTCCCAGCTAAATGGGGCTGACCTTCCATGTGTCATGTCGGATGTGAGAGACATTCTGAGGGTCTGACTGGGAGGGAGGGAGGGAAGCGAAGGAAGGGAAGGGCTGGACGGTTCCAAAGTGTCTGATGAAGGACGGAGACGGAGGTTCTGGTGCGTCCGAGTGTCATCGCGGAAGAATCTGAGAATGTTTGAAACGAAAAGGGCGGCGGAACCCTGCTGTGAACCCTGTTTTTCTTACTGCGGTCTACCGAGCCTGAGGTGGCATCTGTTTGGGTCAGGGGCTTAAGCAGGGGACACCGTGCGCTGACCATAATTACACTGCAGTTTGCTGGAACGACCCTCACGCCTACTCACCTCCACCTCCCACGACATTCACAAAGCGGAGACGACGGCCGGCCGAATTGTCTCCGACAAAGTCTCTTTAAACGCTCCCTTCTTTTTTTCTTTTTTTTTTCCGATCAGGCTTAACAAAACATATTCTTAGATAATAGTGGCGTAAACAATAGCGTTTACTGGATAAAGGATTTGAGCCATAATACGACCTTTTTTTTTTCAAGTTTACAGATAATCAGGGTGTGCAAACACTGTGACTCCATTATTTTACCACCAACTAACTAAGCCTGTCACCAAAGATTGCTGAGCGGGGAGCAAAACAATTTTCCAACCTTGTTAAAATCCACGAAGCAGAGAGACTCTTGGACGGCTGAACTGCAGGGCGGCCCGTCGTCCGTAGCGGCTGACCCTTAATTCACTCTTTACGGGGAGGTGCAGTGTCACAGTCAGCAATATTTCATTACTTCTCCTAACAAGTGCGGTGTTCCTCAGGGGTGCCGGTTTGGTCTATTTTGTTTTTGTTTTGTTTTCTATTCATTTACTTCCAGAGACGAGGTGTTTTTTGTTTTTTTTCATTGAATTTCATTAAAAAGATTCTCAAATGTATCTGCCTGTTAGTCATAGAAACTCAGGCCAACTTGGGTCTCTCAACAACTTTGATGAACAAAAACAGAACGGAACAGAATACGTTGCTCGTAGTCATTAAAGTCATTTCAGTCATTAAACCAAACACCTATTGCTGGTATTGGGTTTGTACAGAACTTACCTGCTCGTCACAAATCAACATAAACAGCAGGAGGCTTTTGTTTGTGAGTGTGTTTAACAGTCAATTCTAGACTCTTTTTAATGCCTTTCATCTCTGGCAGCCGCCACCATCGTAGCACGAATCTTAGCCCCCTGCTCAGAGCTCTTTTGTTTGTCCCAAAGTCTGGGCTTCAAAGCAGCGATGACAAAGACTTTGCAGTCAAAAGCCCGAGGCTCTGGAACAGTCCGCCTCGAGTAATCAGGTCGGCTGAGTGTGTGATCTCTTTAAAGCACCTTGTCTGAGCAAACATACTTGTAATAGCAAACCATTTTCAATTTTTTCTTCCCTAAATTCTCTTTTGAACACTTTTTCTACAAAGCTCTTCTTAAAAAAAAAAAAAAAAGAACCTGCTAAAAGCTGCATTACTGTCCTCATCGTGATCATCTTCATTGCGTAATTGCACTCAATCCAGAACTTAATGTTGGAGCTTCTGTAGGTAGGTGCCAATAGTGCTCTGAACACTTTCAGGAGAAAAAGTTCATGCCGCTTTTGGCAGAACTAACGCCAGTGTTCTGAGGGGGATGAAGCATCTGCAGGAGAGCGTTTCCAGTTCTTACCTTCCACGTGGCCGTGTTTCTCCTGAAATAGGCAAACTTTCGTGTAAACCAGTTGTAGATCTCGTTGAGAGTCAACTGTCTGTCTGGAGACTCCAGAATGGCCTGAGGGCAGCAAACAGAAGTTTAGAAGGATAAACCCTCACAGGCGGAGAGAGGAGACGGAGAGCAGGATCGCTGGAGAGACTCACATGACGTATAAGAGAGGCGTAAGTAAAGGGAGGCCTGACATCAGCATTCTTGTAGAACTCACAGTTCTGAGCAAGCTCTGCAGAAAAAAAAGAAAAGAACGTCAATTTCAGATTAGCTGGTGTGAAATTGAAACGTCTGCGATCACAAATTAAATTTCAGCAAAAGGAAAACAAGCCGTAAAGTCGTATCAACTCTTGTTTTGTATGTATGTTGTAATTAAATAAAAGATATTTTTAATTAATAAATAAATCCCCCCAAAAAAGATTGTCAAGATGGTTTTTTTACTTTGAACAAAAGTTTGCTCTCAGTTATCACTAAGTCAAGACTTGCAAGATGCAAAACCAATATAGAAAATGAATTATCAAAACTGGGTTATAACATCAATACACAAGGATCAAGTGTGTGTGTGTGTTTGTGTGTGTTGAACTCTACCTGAGGCGATGGGCGTGCAGTACTTGTCGGAGTTGCGCCGACGTATGGGCCCGACGCCGTGCGTGTGGGAGTGTGAGTGTGTGTGCAGGCTGGAGGAGCTGATGACCGAGGGTCCCTGGCGCAGTGGGGTGATGGGCGTGGCGGCTGAGGTGGGCGGGTGAGGGAGGCCCTCCGGGTAGGCCTCGCTGTCCCGCTTTAACAAAGAGCCGCTGGAAGCCAGGTTCAACTAGACACACACACACACACACACACACACACACACGCCACATATACATATATATGTTAGAGTAATGAGTCATATTTTTTTTTCAAGCTGGTGAGACCCCAGACTGGGATTATCTGTTATCATATCAGGATTAACAGTC